>CM048750.1:353183191-353783191 GCA_026315105.1 Locusta migratoria
ACATTTGCGGGTTAAGCCCTTCAATTCCGTAATGCACTGCTGGGGTGACTGTTCTGGTAAATTTTTTAGTCTCAAAAACCGGTACCGTGCAGCGGCTACAAGAACTTTTCTGTCATAATGAGCATTCAGTGCATCTACTATTGCATCAAATTCTAGATCGTGAGGAGATGCGTGGGGAAAAAGCTTCTGCAGTAACACGAAGGTCTTGGTGCCAACTATGGCGAGAAAGAAGTGATTGACTGTCAGACCTGTTAGTTGATGACCCGCGACGAATTCTTGAAACTGCGCGCAGTAGTCGTTCCATTCTTCCTCACGTTCGTCGTACTGGCAAAAGGCAGGAAGCAGTACGGCTGCAGGTGTAGGCTGCTGATGTGACGGCTGTTGTTGAGTTGCCGTCAACTGCGCCAGTGCTTGAAGTAATTGCGTGATTTGCGCCGTCTGTAACTTAATAATTTCCATTAAGTTTGGGTTCGTGGTAGTGGCAATGATGACCGTTTAGGCGCCGCACATACAAGTAACTTATAACAAAACACAAATGCAATATGAAAGAGGACGCTCTGCAACAAGAAAGTCCACAAAACACATAACTGAATATGTTCCCCCAAAAATCTTATAATAAGGTTAAGTGGGCGGGAGCTGTTTCTGCGTGCTACTACTGCTGCTGTCTGGCTGCTGCAAGCGGGCTGGTCCACGGTTCGTCTATCACTCCTCGTCGCCACTTTTGTGTCCCAGCCTCATCGCCACTTTTGTGTCCCAGCCTCGTCGCCGCTTTTGTGTCTCGTTTCCGTTGTAGGTGTCGGTGGCCGAGTAGAATGAGACTGACACAGGAATAAAGGATGCACGCTTGTGCAGGTAGGAAGGTGAGCAGCCAGTGGGACAGTAGAAACTAGAAACACTAGAGTAAATTAGAAAGAGATATATATTGCACAGAATTTATACCATACTTAACTTTTACATAGCTCAGTACTGCAGAATGCCGATACATAGTTGAGCTAGAGGCCTGCCTAGTGCCTATCCGATAGCCAAGTCTTCACTGGTGCATATCTGATCCCGAAGTGGTAACTGTTTCCTATCTCAGTCCCAAGTGAACGATATCGTTCAGTGGTGGCCACGAGCGGAGTTTTGGCAGAGAGCGCTCGTGGCTGACGTCGTAAGAACGCCGCGCCGTGCGTGCATGGCGGCGCATGGCGAAAGTAGGTGGCGCGCACTTTTTACTTGTGCGACACCACAGTTACATATGTACGAAATTGCATGTTGTTGTTGTGGTATTCAGTCCGCAGACAGGTTTATTGCAGCTCTCCACGCTACCCTGTCCTATGCAGGCCTCTTCGCCTGAGAATACGAACGACAACCCTTTTGAATTTCCTTACCCCTCGGGCTCCCTATACGAGTTTTACCCCACACACTTCCTTCTACTGCTAAGTTGACGATTCATTGATGTCTCCGAATCTATCCCTTGTCTTAGTAAGGAAGGATATGCCAGAAAGTCTTTTTTCCCCAATTCTGTTGAGCACTTCCTCATTAGTTACGTGATCTTCCCATCTAAACTTCGTCATTCGTCTATAGCACCACATCTATTGTCTGAAGTCCTCATCGTACATGTTTCGCTTTCATGCTTTCAGAAAGGACTTCCTAGCATTAACGATAAATATAAAGCATTGAATTAAAATTTGTCATGCGACCAGGAATCAAACCGGACCTCCATACTTGACATTGATATTTATATCACCTTAGACAGGAATATTCCAATATGTCCACTGCTGAGGTGCTTTTCCTCTGCATGGAGGGTCGTGGTAGTAGTGGCAATATTTTATAGAACACAGAAGCTGAATTGAAGTTTGTGACGTGAAGGAAATCGTACTTACACTATTCCGAGGCGCCTTAACCGCTAGTGATGCGGTGGTCTAGCGGTAAGATGTCTGCTTAGTAAGCATGGGAGTCTGGGTTCGGTTCCCAGTCGCTTCACAAATTTCAGTTTAATGTTTCAGATTTATCTTTATTGTCTTTAACATATTCGAGACGAAAATCCCTCTCAAGGATTGTACATTTCTATTAACATTGACTTCCTAACATTTAAACTAATATTGGATGTCAAGATACTTCGCTTCTTCAGAAACGCTTTTCTTCCCTTAGTCATTCTGCATTTTACATATACTTCTTCCAACAGAAGCTTTTTTGCTACCCAAATAACAAAACTAATCTACTACTTTTATCGTCTCATTACCTAATCTAATTCCTCCAGCATCGTCTGATTTTCTGACACTACATTCCATTACCCTCATTATACTCTTGTTAAGGTTGATCTTAAATCTTCATTTCTAGACACTGTCCATTCCATTTAATTGCTCTTCCAGGTCCTTTGTTGTTTCTGACAGAATTACTATGTTATCAACAAACCACAAGGTTTTTATTCCCTCTTCCTGCACTTCAATTTTCTCTCCACATTTCTCCTTGCATTCCTTCACAGCTTGCTCAATGTATAGATTGAACAACATTGGGGAAAGGCTACAACCTTTTCTTACTCCCTTCCCAACCACCGCAACCCTATCATGCCCTGCGACTCTAATAATTGCTGTCTGGTTTTTGTACAAGTTGAATATAATATTTTACCCCTGCTACCTTCTGAATTTGAGAGTGTACTCCCGTCAACATTGCCAAAAGCTTTCTCCAGATCCACAAATGATAAAAACGTCTACGGTCGGGGGTTCGAATCCCCCCTCGGGTATGGATATTTGTGCCGTCCTTAGTCTTAGGTAGTTCATAAGTAGTTTGTAAGCTTAGGGACTGATGACCCCGTAGTTAAGTCCCATAAGTTCTACAAACATTTGAACATTTGATAAAAACGTAGGTTTCCTTTTCCTTAACCTATCTTCTAGGATAAGTTTTAATGTATTGTCTCGTGTGTTTGTACATTTCTCCTAAATCCAAACTGATCTTCCCCAAGGTCGGATTCACCATTTTTTCCATTCGTCTGTAAACAATTCATATTAGTATTTTGCAGTATCTTTTATCTCATCTTCCCCTACTTCGTCTTCCAATTCTAGATACTGTCTTCAAGTTTGTTTCCTTTGTATAGGATTTACATATATTCCTTCCACCTTTCGGCTTTCCCTTCTTTGTTTAGTATCGGTTTTCCATCTGACTTCGAAATTGCTTAGCAATATCAAATACTAGTAAGTGGACAGGGTGCACTGCACATAATCATTTCACGCTGTCATTTCGCACTTACGTTTCATACAGTATTTGCTTTTTCCAGTGTAGAAGACTTCTTTATTTTCGAAGAGTGAATAGGTGAATTCTCTGTTTCAGGGCACGTACAACAGGAAAGATAAATGCGAAGATAATGCACTTAAAGGGTTTGCCTCCGGAGTATATTGTGGATCTTCCCTAATGCTTCATCGAGACAACTGATCGACATTTGATAGTGATAGTGGCTGTTGTCAGTATTGCAAGACGCGACTTTTGTTTTTAAAAGGTTTATTCTCGCGTACTTCGCAGATTTCGTTTGTGCTAACCAAGTTTAATAATAATAATAAAAGGCTGGTCAGTAAGCGTTCTGTTCTACCATTGGCTAGCTCTGTGACGTCATTGTGGTACTGCGCGCTCCCAAACGGCCTGCACAGGCTTAGTACGTTATGACATGGAATGTGCATTTATATTAAGATTTGACGAAGATATTATTTATACGTTAAATACAAAGTGCTATTCTGCTGTAAAATATCGCAGTTAAGACTGCTGGGTCATATTCTATCGTAGATTTACGCGTTACGTATGAATAACATATCAGATCACAAACATATTGACAATGTCTATAATATGCACTGCTGACTTTAAAAGAACAGGAATCTTTGAAACTCTTTTCTCCGTGGCAAATTAAGCAATTCCGACTGTAAATCCCTTACATAATTGGTTTCTCTGAAATGCCGGGAGCGTATTCAAAGAATTACAGCAGAAATGATAGCACTATAAACTTTTTACTTCCAATCTACGAAACGAAACAAACTATTTAACCCTTTCATTCCCAGTGATATCCCTCTAGAACAACGTATCCAATGCTGATTTATACCGTATTTTGTGTATCAGCCCTAAAAGTCGCATTGTTGTTGATGAACAACGTGCTTCTAGTACAACATTTTGCCGCTTGGTACGGCGTGTAGGCACTTCTGAGGCATTAATCTGTCCACATCGGAGATTCTGTTGTGGTACCGTCTTTACTTGGCTGAGAGTGTGAGCGTGAGTGTGGTTCATGTTATTTTATTTCAAAAGTGAATTGTCTTGTCTTTGGTACTGTGACGTAGATTATGCTAACATTATTGATCTCGTAGTGTTAACTGTCAACAAAATAACGTCAAAGTAATAAAATACCTCGATGCAAACGTCAGTGTTGTGCATGAAATATATGGCATAAAGAAACAATAGTTCGACCAAAAATTTTAAAGCACGTTATTTTGATGTTTAGTGCAATGTATTAATGCAGAAAACACTGAATTTTAATGTTTCAAATGTTCAAATCTTTGTTAAGCTTATGGGACTTAACTACGGGGTCATCAGTCCCTAAACTTACAAACTACTTATGAACTACTTACGAACTAGGACGGCACAAATATCCATGCCCGAGGGGGGATTCGAACCCCCGACCGTAGTGGCCGGGCTGACCGTGACTGGAGCGCCTCAGTCACCTCGGCCACCGCGGCCGGCTAATGTTTCCTAAGCTGAATTCATAATGTGGGAATGATGGTGTTAAGCAAATACAGTAGAAGCGGTAACACAAACGCACACGGGTTAGCAACCAACAGTGCCTATTGTTTTACTTCCAGGTGTCCCAAAGTGACGTCATGCGCAGAATGACGAAAACGCGTTTCCTACTGCGCATCGCTTACTTCGCGCCCCTCGTGATACAGGTACTGGTGGTAAATGCTTCAGGCTTCATGTTTAGTGGTGGTCCTTGACATGGCCTGTCGAAGTGGAGTGTAAGCAGTTGGTTGCTGTTCCTCCTTGTACTGGCTGGTTGATGATTTTTTGGTTGTCTGGCGTTGTAGATCGTTTAATTCCTGTTGATTCCTGCAACAGATAAAAAAGGGGGACTTCTAGCGGAATTTTCTTCTTTCGGTCTGACTCATCGCCCATCTTTCATGGTCGATGCTAGGCAGGCGACCGTTTCCCACTGGTAATGGGAGAAGATGGGGTGGGAATTAAGGAGTTTGTAGTCCTTTGAAGGAATAACTGGGATTAATGAGTCTCGTAGATCCTAGGGCAGCTGGTAAGGTTTGTTTGCTCACTGATTTAATTTAAAGAGCCGCGTTATTACGACCGTGCAAAGGTAGCATAATCATTAGTTTCTAAACCCAAATAGCGCGGAATTATTTTTGGTTTAATTTTTTTCTCCAAAGCTATTAATTACCTTCATATGACTGCACAAGATCGTTATAAGTGATTTTTTTCCACAATCACGCCATTAGTTTTGCAATACTGCCCTTCTTTTCTGGAAAGACGTCAAAATGAATTTTCTATAATTTTAATCTCATGAATCATTATTATTTGAACAACATTTAAGATGATATATATACATATAAGTGTCTCAAAAATTGAAGAAAGTTCAAGAAATCTAAACCCAACTATAAAGAAGTTATAGATATCTTCTGTAGAAACCTCAAACTTACAGCTGAATGGAAACACTTTGGAATAAAAAGAAGCTAAAAGTGATCTGAAATGAAAGCAGGATATTCAAAGAAATAAAATATGACAGTGCGCACGAATTCTTACAGACAATAATGAAAATGTAAGCTACCATTGTCGTCTTTCTGGAAGGACGTCAGCGCTATCTGGGTTAACTGGAGACTGGAATGAATGGTTTGACGAGAAATTGATTGTTTCTTAATAATTTTTAGAATTTAACTATTGAGTTAAAAGGCTTAAACATTTCTTGAGGACGAGAAGACCCTATGGAGCTTTACATTTATAAATTAATTTTTATTATATAGTTATTTTTTTATATTAATTGTTTGGTGGGGGTGACATGAAGAATAATTAAACCCTTCATTATAAAATCATTGTATTATGTTTATTTGACCCATAATTTGTGATTATAAGATTAAGCTACCTTAGGTATAACAGCGTAACCATTTTTAAGAGTTCCTGTCGATAATTATGGGTGTAGTGGCGTAATCATTAGATCTGTTCGACCTTTCAATTCTTACATGATCTGAGTTCACACTGGCGTGAGCATGTTTGGGTTTCTGATGGACAGGAAGGAAGGAATAGGTAACGTTGAAATGTGGATATATCCGGTCTCCGATGGAGTGGGTAAGATCAGAGAGGACCGTCTTTACGCTGTACTTGTCCGGCATTTTCAGTACCTCTTACTTGTCGCCAAGACCCTGTTCCTCCGGAGCCACGACTTGTGTGGCCGCCGTCCCTGCTTCCTCTTTGCCGGCCGCGGTGGCCGAGGGGACTGAGGCGCTCAAGTCACGGTCTGCACGGCTACTACGTTCGGGGGTTCGACTCCCCCCTCGGGCATGGATATTTGTGCCGTCCATAGTATAAGGTAGTTGATAAGTAGTTTGTAAGTTTTGGGACTGATGACCCCGTAGTTAAGTCCCATAAACTTAACAAACATTTGAACATTTGCTTCCTCTTGCGCCGCTGTTGCGGCCTTTCCAGGCGGAGGTGCGTCCACCTCAATGTGGGCCGCATCGGCCGCCTGCACTGCTACAGGCGTCGAGCCTTTTTCGTGGGGGCGGGGCGGCCACTGGTTCTTCTGTCTTCATCCCCTCAGTGGAGAACATATCAGTGCACCTTTTCTTCCTCTCGCAGTTCCAGCTACTAATGTAGCTACATCTTCCAAAGTTGACGGCGTGAGGGCCACCACAGTTACAGCACTTCTTCGCGGCTTCCCGCGCTTTTTTGCAGCCGCGCGTGTCGTGTACCTCAGCACACTTCAGGCACGTAACTGCATTTGTGCAGCCCTTCGCCAGATGGCCCAGTTTCTGGCAGGGAAAGCACTGCACAGTCTTCTTCTGCTTCTTCTTCCCGTCGATTCCGCCCATACTCAACACCTAAGCTGCGAGGCCTTCTCTTGCCGCCCTTTCCGCGTCCGGACATGGCTGGTGGAGAAGTCGGTGCGAGACGAGAGCTGGAGTAGCGAATATCCGACCCGCAGCGACTCGAGCAGCCGCATGAGCAGCGACGGTAAATGCGCTTTTTTCCCTTTATTGTTTTAAAAAAAAACCAGAAGGGGTAGGCTGGCAGCAGCGAACATGCTACTCTTAAGCCGAGAGCATACAAATATGGCAACAGTAGACTTAAGATAATAAAATCAGGTGACAATATATAAAGAAGATGAGAGAAATGGGTGGAATGACAATGAATGTGAAAAGGATGACAAAATGTACCTACTTAGAAGTTAAAGAACCACGGCGGATAAAACGTTCATGTTGTAGAAATGGAGACATGACGACGAGACGTAGAGACACATTTAAAACACATGACAACACTACGTTCTGCCTGTGCCGTGGTTGCTGATGTTTTAGAAATACACGTACACTCGAATCACTAAGTCACTGCACACTTAAAGTCACCGGCACAGAATTAAAATCACTGAGCAGGCCCTGTAGTGGAGAGGGGAGGGGAAGGGACGTGCGGTGGGTAGAAAATGATGGGAGGGGGCGGAGTGGGGCTGGAATGGGATGGGATGGAAGAACTCCAAGGGAGTGGGGGGAGGGGGACGGGAATCCAAGCAGAGGAAGGGAGAACGATAGGTGCAGGGGGATATGGCACTAATCTACAAGGAAGGCTAAGTTTGATAGGAGGGGCATATATCAGGACGGAGGGCGTCATTCGGGAGAGGAAATTGATGGAAGTTACCCTCGGATAGGATGTGGAGAGTATGGAGGTGGAGAGAGGTAGGAACATGCTAGTAAAGGCGTGGCAGAGGTCTGGGAATCAGAGAGATAGGAGAGACCAGTGGTGACGAGATTCTATTTTGCGGAAGGTGTACAGGATGCGGAGATGTTCAAGGAATTTTAGAAGGTGGGGGAAAGGGATAAGATCATATAGGATCCGCATGGGGGAAGGGAGGCTGATACGGTATTCGAGGTGGAGGGCGTGGCGTTCTAGGATCTGGAGAGATTTATGGTAGGAGGGTGGAGCGGATATCCAGGCGGGATGAAAGCTACACAAGACGAGATGCATTAGGGAACGGTAGGTGTAGAGGATGGAGGAAGGGGTTCAACACCCATGTCCGGCCAGAAAGGGGCTTGAGAAGGTTAAGGCGGGAAAGGGCCTTTTGTCGGACAGTTTAAGGTGAGGATTTCAGGAAAGAGAACGATCAAGGGTTAGGTTGCTGGATGGGGAGGTCATGGGAAATAAGGTTGAGGTCGTGGTGGCGGAAGAAGCAGGTGGTACGATCTATGATGATTGCCTGGGATTTGGTAGGGTTGACAGTTAGGAGCCACTGGTTACACGAGGTGACACAGGAGGTGTTAGGAGCGAGCGATGAAGGGGGCGAGAGCTGGGAAGGCAGTGTCTTAAGTGTACTGGAGGAGATGGACGGGAGGCTGGGATTGGGGCATATCTGCCGTATATAGCAGATAGAGGAGGGGGTAGAGGACAGATCCCTGGGGCACCCCAACGGAGGGGTAGAACAAACAGAGTTGTTAACAGTGACGTAGGATGGGTGGTTGGAGAGAAAGGACGCAATGAGGCGGACATAATTAATGGGAAGGGCGTAGATCTGGAGTTTGAATAGGAGACCGGAATGCCACACACGATCATAAGCCTTCTTGATGTCGAGGGAAACGAAGTTAGCGGAGCGACGGGAATTAGTTTGGACGGATAGAAGGTGAACGAGGCGAAGGAGTTGGTCATTGACAGAGAAGCCACATTGAGGTAGGGGGAGGAGTTGCGAAGGAGTTGGTCATTGACAGAGAAGCCACATTGAGGTAGGGGGAGGAGTTGGTGTTGATGGAGATTTTGGTGAATACGGCGAGAAAGGATAGTTTCTAGGACTTTGCGGAACACCGAGGTGAGGCATATAGGACGATATGAAGAGGCATCAGAGGGAGGGTAAATAAGTGACGGCGGCGTTATATATAAGGGTGGGAGCAGGGAACATGCATGCGCGAGAGACCGTTGAGTGTTGGTCGACAGCAGCACTCTTGTTGGTCCCTGCTGAGAGTCAAGAAGGCGTCCTCTGCGCATGCGCCGTGGTCAATGACTATGCTGTCAGACGCTCTTGTGGTGAAAATTGGAACTAGGTATCTGCGTCGCATTACGTTACTTCGTTTACTTTCTCGTTTCTCCTTTTTTTCCCTCGGGATTTTGATTTTATCGCTCGATTCCAGGCCGCGCTCATCTGAAAACCTGCATCCCTGTTTATAGAACCGTCCACCGTACCAATATATACGGCCTCCTCGAAAATACTGCCCGAAAAAGATGATACTGACGATAGAACTTCAGTTTTCTCATAACACACCCGATGATCTGTATTCAGGCAGTGCTCTGCTGTCGGTGACTTACTAGGCTGTCCTATGCGTATGTGGCGTTGGTGTTCAGTACAGCGGTCTGTCCCAGTTCGACAATACTGCCCTATACAATATTTTCCACATTGACATGGTATTTCGTATACGCTGCGTTCTCGAAGGCTAAGGTCGTCTTTGACCGAGCACAACAGATTCCTCAGTTTTGATGACAGACGAAAAAAAAAATCTGATGTCAGGTCTCTTGGCGATTCGTTCAATTCTTGATAAGATATCACCAAACTATGGCAACATACCCGACTGTAAATTCAAATGCGAAGTAGTTTTTCAAAGTCCTTTGTGATTCAGTAGATTCTAGTCTATGTTATAAGTCCATATACAACATTCGTAGGTGAACCTGAACCTGCAACCACTGTGTGTCTTAACCCTCGCACTGCACACTTGTTTTCATGTACCTTTCACTGCACACTGGGGTCTACTGGACCCCAGAAATATTTTATCACATATCAAGTGTTCCAAGCTCATTAATGTATACTTTGCAATGTCTTATGTATCTGGATAGTTGTTAATAACTATTTAGTTACCTGTAGTGATATTTTTATTATTACAACTATTAGTCACGAATGGTACTTACAAAATGTGCAAAGTATTATTAATAAAAATGTTTAGTATTTCTATATGTTTAGCTTTCTTATATTTGAAAGTATATAATTCAACAGAATCTCTTAATGACTTTATTTACTTATTACAATGAGTAACATATGGTATTTACAAATTTGGTACATGTTGCACTTCAACATAATGTATAAATTCAACCTGAGTCTGAACTTCAATGTACAAATTAATATAATGAAATATAATATAATGGCTTATTTGATGTTTACAGGATATTTTGATATAGGATATTTCCAAAATACTATTGTATCATATGTGTGCAAAAATGTATAAGAGAGATGAAAATAATTTATATTAGATTCAAGTCAAAAACTGTAACTAATATATCAGTCACCACTTACATTGTCAGTGAGCACACTCGGTACAAATTATAGCTCTATGTTCATCACAGATCGCCCTTTTACAATCCTGGCAACGTTGTTGTTGTTATGGTCTTCAGTCCGGAGACTGGTTTGATGCAGCTCTCCACCCTACTCTATCCTAAACAAGTCTTTTCATCTCCTCATAAGAACGACAACCACATCTATTTGAATCTGCTTACTATACGCGTCTCTTGGCCTCCCTCTGCGATTTTTACCCCACACACTTACCTCCAATGCTAAATTTACGATTCCTCGATGTCTAAGAATGTGTCCTACCAAGCGATCCCTTCTTTTAGTCAAGGTATGCCAAAAACTCCTTTTCTCGCCAATTCTGTTCAGTACCTCTTCATTAGTTATGCGTTCTACCCACCTAATCTTCAGCATTCTTCTGTAGCACCAAATTTCAAAAGCCTCAATCCTCTTCCTGTCCACACTGTTTATCGTCCATGTCTCACTCCCATACAAGGCAACACTCCACACAAATGCCTTCAGAAAGGACTTCCTTAAACTTAAAACAATATTCGATGTTAACAAATTTCTCTTTTTTAAGAACAATTTTCTACCCATTGCCATTCTGCATTTTATATCCTCTGTACTGCGACCATCGCATGTTATTTTACTACCCAAGTAACAAAACTCATCTACCACCTTCATTGTTTCGTTACCTAATCTAATTCCTTCACCATCGCCTGATTTTCTAAGACCGCATTCCATTATTTTTGTTTTGCTCTTGTTAATGTTCATTTTGTACGCTCTCTTCAACACACTGTCCATTCCATTCAACTGCTCTTCCAGGTCGTTCGCTGTCTCTGACAGAATTACAATGTCATCAGCATAACACAATGTTTTTATTTCTTCCCCCTGAACTTTAATCCATATTCCAAATTTTTCCTTGCTTTCCTTCATCGCCTGCTCAATGTACAAATTGAATAACATCGGAGAAAGGCTACAAACCTGTCTTACTCCCTTCCCAACTGATGCTTCCCTTTCATGCCCTTCGAGTCTAATAACTGCGGTCTGGCTTTTGTACAAGTTGTAGATAACTCTCCTTTCCCTGTATTTTACCCCTGCTGACTTCAGAATTTGAAAGAGTGTAGTCCAGTCAACATTGTCAAACGCTTTCTCCAAATCTACAAAGGCTAAAAATGTAGATTTGCATTTCCTTAATCTGTCTTCTAAGATAACCCGTAAAGTGAGTATTGCCTCCCGTGTTCCTACGTTCCTCCTGAATCCAAACTGATCTTCCCCTAGGTCAGCTTCTACCAGCTTTTCCATTCTCCTGTAGATAATTCGTGTTAATATTTTGCAACCATGACTTATCAAACTGATGGTTCTGTAATTTTCACACCTGTCTGCACCTGATTTCTTTGGAATGGGGATTATTACATTTTTCTTAAAGTCTGAGGGTATTTCGCCTGTCTCGTACATCCTACACACCAGTTCAAATAGTTTTGTCATGGCTGGCTCTCCCAGAGACTTTAGTAGCTCTGAGGGTATGTCATCTACTCCTGGGGCCTTGTTCCGACCTAGGTCTTTCAGGGCTCTGTCAAATTCATCTCTCAGTATAATATCTCCTATTTCATCTTGATCTACTTCCTCTTCCCTTCCTACAACATCGTCTCTCAGTTCATTTCCTTTGTAGAGCTGCTCTATGTACTCTTTCCACCTTTCAGCCTTCCCTTCTTTGCTGAGAACTGGTTTCCCATCTGAGTTCTTGATATTTGTAGAATTGCTTTTCTTGTCCCCAAATGTCTCTCTGATTTTCCTGTAGGCGGTATCTACTTTTCCCCTTCTTATACATTCTTCTACAGATTTGCATTTGGCTTCTAGCCACTCCTGCTTAGCCATTTTGCACTTCCTATCAATCTCATTTCTTAGTCGTCTGTACTCCATTTTGCCTGTTTCATTTACTGCATTTTTATATTTTCTCCTTTCATCAATTAAATTTAGTATTTCCTGTGTTATCCAAGGATTTTTTGCAGGTCTTGCCTTTCTACCTATTTTGTCCTCTGCTGCCTTCACTATTTCATCTCTCAGTGCTACCCATTCCTCTTCTACTGTTTTATTTCCCCCTGTTTCTGTCAATTATTGCCTAAATCTCCCTCTGAAATTCTCCAGAACTTCACTTTCCTTCAATTTATCTAGGTCCCATCTCCTTATTTTCCTACCTTTCTGCAGTTTTTTCAGTTTCAGCCTACAGTTCATGACTAACAAGTTATGGTCAGAGTCTATATCTGCCCCTGGGTATGTCTTGCAGTTAATAACCTGATTCCGGAATCTATGTTTTACCATTATAAAATCTATCTGATACCTTCCAGTGTCTCCTGGTCTCTTCCACGTATACAACCTTCTTTTGTGATTCTTAAACCACGTGTTTGTTATGATTAAATTATGTTCCGTGCAAAATTCTACCAGGCGACTTCCTCATTCATTCCTTCTGCCCAGTCCATATTCACCTACTATTTTTCCTTCTCTTCCTTTTCCTACTACCGAATTCCAGTCTCCCATCACAATTAAGTTTTCCTCTCCCTTAACTGTCTGAATAATTTCCTTTAGCTCCTCATATATTTCTTCTATATCCTCATCATCGGCAGAGATAGTTGGCATATAAACCTGTACTACTGTTGTCGGTGTTGGCTTCGTATCTATCTTGACAATGATAATGCGATCACTGCGCTGCTGATAGTAGTTTACCCGCATTCCTATTTTCTTATTCATTATCAGTCCTACTCCTGTGATACCCCCAACTGATGGCAACATATTTTGGTTTTTATGTCCCTTTTTCTCGAACATAGTGAACATCTCACTTTGCTGGTTAGAGGTTCTGGTCTGTCTGGTGCCACAGTGTCTATTTCCAATATTTCTTCTACATTTCTCTTCACACTCCTTCGTAGTGTAGGTACATCCAATCTAGCCCTTAGGTGAGGCGCAATTAAGTTCCATGCCAGTTCATGCAGATATTTTCTTCGGGGCTTCTTCACTTCAGTGCTGGAAAGGGTAAACAGAACCATGGCGTTTATCCCACTTTGATCCAAGATGCCACAGAAAACTCTCATAGGCCATCTTCTTGTTGCACATGCAGTGGTGTAAGTTTTGCACAACTGATCAAAAGTGTCAGTACCACCTATTTTTTTTATTGTATGGTATTATCATTTCACGCTTTCCGGTTGTTTCGTCGATGTCGTTTGAGTAGTACGTGGTAGACAGCAAGAGTACAACTTTATTCTTCTTTGGGACGTATGACAGTAGCGTCTTATTCTCATCAAAGGCAAATTGTTTTTTCCGACGTTTTGAGAATGTAAAAATGATTGTGGTATTTCAGGTTTATTTTTTCTTATAGTTCCCAACATTGTCAACCCAAAGTTCTCAATCATTGTCTGATGAAGAGGAACTGACGAAAACCCATTAGCTGCTCGTCTATAGTACAGTATTCGAAAGGCGTGTATAGGGATTTGCAGTTATCAATAAATTTTGTCCAGACGTCCCGAATGGGTGCAAATTTGTCCTCTTGTTTTCTTTGCATGCGGGTTGCTTTGTCATCAAATCGTAGACAACTAGTCAAAAACTGAAATCGCCTTTGTGACATTGTAGCACGAAACAGGGCATTACCAAATTTAGGTGACCAAAGTTCTTCTAAATTTGTGTGAGCAGCCTTGTTTACGCCGCACAGATACAAGAGTCCAATGGCAGCTCTTAGCTCTACAATATTTGTAGTGTTATGGTAACTTTCCTGGTTTCCGATTGAAGAACCTTTGCGAGTAATCTCGTCGTTTGTGTAAGTGACAATCATGTCCATCATTTCGTCTGTCACTAATAACTGCCATGAGTAACTAAATTTCTGGATTTAGTTCTTCCTCTCTTAGATGGTGCAGTTGAAGACCACTTACAGCCATTCTTACCTAGAAGGATGTTTGAGTTGGAAGAACTACCTTGACTATCATCATCGTCTTCTCCACTCTCTTCCGTACCTGATGGTTCCTGTATTTCGACAAAATCAGGATCATCATCAGAATCTGAGCCTCCGAATGAATCGTCTCCCTGGTCCAACTCGTCCATAAGTGCATTATATATATCGTCATCTGTTATGAGCCGTTTACTCATTGTCGCTGAAAAATAATGTAAAATAAAACAATGTAGGGATACATTGAAAGGAAACAGTAAAAACTTACAGACAATATGTATTTCAGTATTGTAAACTTACCAAGCTTTTATTTTCAGTCTGCATAAATGAGCTACACGGAATGCACACTGGGGTAATTAAGACCCCACAGGCGTTCAGCGATCGTTACAGCTTGACACTAGCGCAACAACAATGCGAATGTTTGAGTTAATATCACGCACGTGGAGGCAGTGTTACCAACCTAATATACACCAAATTTCAAAAACTTTTAGCCAGCGTACTCTTAATAACACACAAGACAAATTACGCTGGGGTCCCAAGGACCCCAGTGTGCGGTGCGAGGGTTAAGCTAGTTCAAGGTGGACAAAGTGTTACCATAGCCGCACAGGCCCACTTTACGGTATATAATTACACGGCCTGGTCCGGGACCCCTGTTTGGTAGTGTTTGCACTGATAAAGCCGATTCCGCTGACAATGCCCTCAAATTCTAGGACATTTCTCGATTTTAGTGTGATAAAATTAATGATTAATTTAGCCCCTCCTGATCGATCTTGTGGCGTAAAGTCAGTGCCACACGCCAGACGTAAGAGAACGATCGTGGAGAAGGCAGCCAATCGCAAGCAGGCGCCGCGCATCCTGGACGGAGTAACCGAAGATGCGCGCCCTCTACAAGCGACTATATCTAGGCCGCATACGTCTGGACTCCCGTCAGTTACTAGTGAGAATTCGGCAGTGACTATTCAGAACTCAGGCAGTTACTAGGCAGCTACGACGACAGAACTAGGACAGTTACTAATCAGAACTCGGCTACGAACTTAGCAGTAACTAGGTCTCAGCGCAGCTAGCATCATACGGATGACACCTCAAGAAGCAAGAAGAGAGAAGAAACAGTCTTATATTCTAAGTTGAGTATTGTAAATTTCAGTCAATAAATGTCCTGTAATACTAACTATATCAATGTTTTAGACGTCACAGGATCCTGCACCAGTACCTTTATTGACAACTAGACCGGGACGAGTACTAAACAAAAGGCGACGAAGTCACAACAATCGAACCGAATGCACTATTGAATTTAAGAATGTTTCCCCAATTATAGAAGAAATTTTTTTGGGAAAGCCGGGTACTAAGGGCGAGTAAATACGTTATTTAAAAATACAGAATAACGATTTCGTTCATTGAATGAATATCCTCAGTGCAGTTTCAAGCCTAGGGGACTCATGTACATGTACAAGTGAGCTATCCCAGTTGAACATGTAATGCACATCTGACACATATTTATATACAGGGTGAATCATCTAACACTTGCATCACAAATATTTCGGAAACGGAAAGTGCGATTGAAGTGCAGTTTGACAGGATGGTTTGGTAGTCAGGGGCTCGTATTTTTAACCAACAAACAGATTACAACATAACTTAGAAAGTGTATTTTTATGCAAACATACAGTTTTTTAAATGGAACAATGCCTGTAGACATCAAGAAACTAAAAGTAGGGTGCACTAGAATATCAGTAGTGTTTGTTGTAGGATTCTAGTGCAAGTTGTCTTTGCGATATCTTCGTTCCCACACCGACATTTGCGTGTGTCAGTCCACCAGCATAGTAGCTGGGAACGGTGATACGTTTGCTTACAGCGTGCTTATGTGTTCCTTGAGTGCACTGCGGCTCGCTAGTCAGTTAGCGTGTAGTGTACGATGGGTGTTACCTATGCAGAAAAAGCTGACTTGCCCATGGTGTATGGAGAGTGTAGGATGAATGCCGTTCGTTCTTGTACGGTGTATGCGGCAAGATATGCCAATAGACATCACCCATCTCGCCAATCATTCATCAACCTATTCAACCAGTCACTTGAAAGTGGTAGTGTAACACGGAGACAACGTGACAGAAAGAAACAAGTGACGACAGACGAGGGGGAAATTGTTGTTATTGCTGCTATTGCAGTTGATCCGCAAGTCAGCTCCCGTGCAATCGCACGAGGAAGTGAAATGAGTCATACAAGTGTCCTACGTGTACTCCATCGACATGGGTTCCATTCCTATCACTTCTCTCTCCATCAAGAGCTGCAGTGAAACGATTTTGAGAATCGTGTTAGGTTCTTCGGACGGGCTATACGACAGGATACATCAGATATATCATGTATCTTGTTTAGTGATGAAGCCACATTTACCAATCATGGCCAGGTAAACCGCAGAAACATGCACTATTGGTCTGCTGACAATCCCTCTTGCCTTTGACAGGTGGACCGTCATCGTCCATGGAGTGTAAACGTGTGGTGTGGGATAGTGAACCAGCTGCTAATAGGCCCGTATTTCATAGACGGAACACTGTCCGCTCACAAGTATCGTAGCCTTCTAACACGAATGCTAGAAGACGTTCCTCTGCGGACTAGGAGGAATCTATGGTACAAACTGTCCATCCCATATGCACAAATTACTATAGCATTTCTTCAAGAATTGTTCCCAAATCGATAAATTTGTGCCATGGCCCGCCCGTTCCCCGGATTTGACGTCTGTAGACTTTTTTCTTCGGGGAAAGCTGAACGATGCTTTCTACAAGGACATATCAACCACACCCTATGATATGCAACGACTAATTACTGCAGCCTGCTCGGACATATCCGCTGAAATTCTGGCACGTGTGCAGCGGTCGTTCCATACTTGACTGAACGCGCATATTTCTGTTGTCGGTGGTCATTTTGAACACAACCAGTGACGGTAATTTGTCGCGTTAGTGGTTCGAATACACATAACTAGTGTAAGCACTTGTATTGTTCTTTAGAGTGTATTATCATAGGTATTGTACAAGTGTCGGTGTGGGAACGTTTCAGAAGACAATATATCGTCAAGGACATGTACTAGAATCCCGCAACAAACACTATTGGCTAAAAATACGAGCCCTGACCACCAAACCATTCTGTGAAAACCGCAAATCAATAGCACTTTCCGTTTCCGCAATATTCGCGGTGCAAGTGTTATGTGATACACCCTGTATAAAGCAGAATGTCCGGATGTTGGTGTGTTTGCGTATACGTATTGTATACAAATCTACACTTTTCTTACAATGTTTGTGTAATTTTGCCCACGTAAGCTTCAATCCATGAGATGTGACGTCGTAAACAATGAGATGCGTGAGAAACTTCTGCGTCACGCGAAAATGCTGCGTATTTCCTCCTAAACCACTGGACCGATTTCAACCAAATTTGGCACATATTTTCCTTACCGTGAGGTACCAATTTTTTAATGGTAAGATCCACATACGACACGTGGGTTAGGATATATAACGTCATGAACAATACAGTTGCATGAAACTGCCACATAATGCGACGAGACTTTATTCACACACTGTATGAGAATGACTGTCCTTGGCCACTTGCAACAAACTTAAAACATAATTTCAAACCTTTATTGAACTTTCTCTCGCTGACAGTCCGAGCAAAATTATGATATAAAAAATGTTTTTCGCTCACTACTTTTCTGCTTTCCGTGGCTACGGATTTCGATAAGACGTTACTATTTATAATTTCTACACCACAAATTGTAGTCGCAGGAAATTTTACAGACAGTATACACACATATAACTGAATGTACCTTCGAAATTGTATCACAGTACTACACGTAGTTAATGAGATATGATCACATAAACAGTAAGGTTCATAGAAAATCGCCCTATCACGCACCATGTTTTAAGCTATTACTTATTTACTACTAATGCTATGCCATTTGTATTTTGATTGCTAACTTTCTTTGTTTGGGTACTGCATATATAATTTTGTACATTATGCAAGACAGCCTTATTTCTTATGCATTCTCAGATAAATAGGGCATTTTTTTTTTTTTTATGAAAAAGGAGATCAACAGAGAGAGAGAGGTTAGGAGAAGTACTAAGTCAAGCCGTGTTTTTAGCTAGTCTTTTTATAAATTTTAAAAAGTTCCATGCAGTGTAAACGGGTCCGCTGGATTTGACAGTGTACGAAATCGATATGCAATATTTTAAAATGAGTAATTTACATCATAAACACCAAGAGGAAAGATGTATTATTATTACAATATTGCAGTGGTCTGCGTAGAGAACACATTATGTTCATACAAGATGATTTATCGTTGCTGAAACTCGAATCCGGCGTTTAAATATGTCTGTTAGTATGTAAATATTAATAGACGAGATATTGGGCGAAATCCACCAACGATATGTAGAGACAGATTTATCTTTGGTGACCTAAAAACGATCGGTTTAATCTTTGAAAACCGTGACTCCAAGCGAAATATCTGTACATTAAGTACACTGTGTTAGGCGGTAATTTCCGAAGATAAATCGGCTTGCGTGATAAATCGTGTGTGAGGATTTGTTCAGCAAAAATGTCGAAGTGAAATATTAGTCCGCATGAACGAAAGAAATACGAACTACTACATAGAATTTTCGTCAAATTATGGTAATAAATAAATGTCATTATATGTTTGGGAATAAAGCGTTACTGCTAAGATTGCAACAGAACCCATACTTCCTTCGTTTTGCATTTTGTAAGCAAAACTTTGAATAATTGAACAATTTCGTAACTGTAGCTTAAGCGGTTTCCACTCTGTCATATATGTGCACATGCTGTCCTGCTGCTATCAGTCACTGCTACAAATTGTCTATCATTTCAACCATGGTTACATTTATACTCGGTATTACATTCGTGATAAACACTGGATTCCACTCTGTTTAATTACTGACGTATTTGTTTGCCTAACTTAGGAATCCTACTTTCAGCTATATCTTTACTTGTCATAATATTATTTAGCCAGAGTGATGTTCTGGAAAGTTAAGCGCATTAACATGGCCATACATGTTGCACTCAGTCGACGTAATTAATTACAGTATTTTATTCTTAATTTAATCACAGACACTCAGATCAGTTTTTATATTCACAATGCTGAAGCACTCTAAGTACGCGCTGTTGCATCTACGCACAAACGGAAGACAATTCACATAGACACACTCTAGAATTTCTGAACATAACTTTATTTAATTCAATTTAAATATTATTTTATTGAAACATATCGGTGTCAATATTCAGAAATAAAAGTTTACTTTCTGTTGCAATAAATTATATTGCATTCGAAGAACACAATAAATATTTTGCCCTATTCTCAGGACCATTCCCTACCTTCAGGAACAGTAACAAATCCTCATATATGCGTTTTATTTAGTGTGGACATAAAACAATCCAGTACGATCCTATAAGGTCAAAGCCTTTCTCATAGGTAACATAAGTGAGTCGAATCAGCATTTAGTCTGTTGGAACAATGGAACAGCAGTAGTGTAGCGCCGCTAGAGTATTTTGTAGAAATTTTAGGGCCGCAGTGGAGTAGCCGAGCGGTCTAAGCTGCCTCGTTGCGGAGCGCGCGGTTTCTCGCCGTCGGAGGTTCGAGTCCTCCATGGGGCGTGTGTGTGTGTGTGTGTGTGTGTGTGTGTGTGTGTGTGTGTGTGTGTGTATGTGTGTGTGTGTTGTCCTTAGGTTAGTTTACCTTAGTTTAATTAGTTTGTGAGCTTCGAACTGATGATCACGCAGTTTGATTTGAATAAGAAATTTTAGGCAAATGAACGGCAAAGTTGTGGTGTGAAAGTTGCAGACAGCGAGGCGCCACTTCAGAGTCGGTGGTTGAGGCCAAACTCGCATTCCGATAACGCAACAGCTTTGTGTATGAAGTACGTGACTCTTGCGCCGCAGCCGACCAGAGCTGCAAACAAAGCAACAGCCGCAGGTGTGTAACGACCAGGTCAGTCAACACCACCTAGAAGCCAAGGCCTTACAACAGGCCGTGGCTACGTCACACTTAGAGGCCGCGGCCGCCACCTCACTGGCTGCTGGCTGGGGCACGCCCACCGCCGCGCAGCGTCCGGCCACTCAGATGGCGGCCGCGGCCTCTAAGTGTGACGTAGGCACGGCCTGTTGTAAGGCCTTGTCTTCTAGGTGGTGTTGGGTCAGTACACTAGGCGTGTGTTGCAGTTGTTGCCTTGTACGTGACTTGAAACGGGTTTCTTTGGGAAACACTGTCAAGCTCAGCTCGGAGGACACCAGTGCGGCAGCGGGCAAGCAACTATTAGTTGTAGTTCGGTGGTCATCGTCAGTGGTTCGCGGTTTATCTCCCGAGTCCTGAAGACGGGCCGCTCGAGAGGTTGGCGTGACGTCATGTCGCAGTGAGGGGCCAGCCATCTCGCCTGCCACCGGCAGCAGCATCGACGTGACGAGAAGGGGACAAGTTTCTGACCGGAGGCCAGCGCCAGGATTCGAACCACTCTCCCTGGGCACAGAAGGAGCATCGAAGGGGCCTCGTCACCGCTCATCAGACAGCGAGACATCGGCGACCGGCGATCAACGAGTGGATGCGCCATCGACTTTCGAAGGCGGCTGGTCTAACAGCCCAAGACGGCAGTGTCAGAGGGAAGTGTTGTGCCACCGAAGCACAACAGCGCACCGCCTTCCGCAGTGTCGTAGCAGATGCGTGGCCAGAAATAACCTCAGAAAATCCCTATGCCATGTATTTTGAGAAGCAATAAAACCATTTAATACTTGCCCGGACTCTCTGTAAACTGCCACAATCTATCCACGACTACTTCAGTAGATACGGTATAAATGTCAATCTAATAAGGCCAACATTTTCATTATGCCTATCATAAGCTCGGAAAATTCATTATCCATTGGAGTACTGTTCTAGAAGCACAAAATTTATAATCAATAGCATGTTACATTGTCTGATAATTCATGTAAGCCTTAATTAATGATGTAACGAAGGTAACTCCCAGTTTTACTGCTGCTGTAATTCGTTTCGCTACTCCGTTGCAGGGATATATTTTTAGTTTCTTTTCAGTTAACGACAGAAAATAGAAAATGATAAGGGCTGAATCTAAATTTACCCTAGACTTGCCCACATCGTCGAGCATATATTTTATGATGAAAAACTTGTACGCTGCTTCTTCACGATGCAAAAAACAGTTATGTGACTGCTTTGCGTTTCCTGAGAACTCTCTCGAATAATATGCTGTATATCTTTCTCGTCTGTATCTTCAATGTACTTGCTTTCTCCAAACTCCGAACGTGTTCGGCCTACTAATTACCCAATTGTCGCTTGCAACGCGCTGAAACTCGCGTGGCGCCAGTGAACCGCACAGTACTGCTCTCGGTTAGCACAAACGGTATCAGAGAACGCCTTCCAACAAACTGCAAAAATAAATTCAAAACCTTTCACGAACTTTTTCACTCATACCCCCAAAGAAAAAGAAAAAGGGAAAATGTTTTTCGCTTAATACTTTTCGTATGTTGGTTTCGTAAAAGTGTTACATCCCGACGTGACGTTTCAATTTATGTAGCGGAGAAAATTCTCTATATTCATGAGCGATCCTAGAATAAGAAATTAAAATTGATGCAACAGCTGGACGACTAAACCCACAGACATTCACAATTAATCGTCCAGTATTGTTCTTCGGTCAATTTTCAGAAATCTGTGGAGCTCTTTTGAGTTTTTACATATCTCAAACAGTTTCAAAAGATATTTGTAAAGAAACACATCGATTTTACATTGAGTGTGTGTCTGAAACATGTTTCCACTTTTTGTATCACGGCGTACAATCGATCGGCATTTTTATTTATTTAGCGAATGGTTGATACACACAATACAAATATATACATATATACAGAAACGAAACAATGAACTTTGCAAAGTAACATAAGTTTTGTAACTCGATATCCAGTCCTGGAATCCATGGCACAGCTTCTGGGGTTGCCATCAGGAAATCATTTTCTCTTCCATCATAAGCTCGAACCATACAGTCTCTGCCATAGTGATGTATTGTCTGGCGTGGAGCTCTGCGGTTACAATCTGGATTAGACAGCTTGTTCCCTTTATGAAGTGCATCGTTACAGGTGCCGTAGCCCGTTCTAATTTATTCAGTACTGTCCAAGTCTTGCGTGTTAGTTTAGATCCAGTAGGTAGTTTAGCGCCTGTGAAGATGTTCTGCAGTTGCACACCTGTTGCCGCTTGCCACCGACATGTCTATTCTTCGAGAGTAACAATCACTCATAGTTGGATGAACAGAATTGGTAGGTCCCTATATACAGGTAGATTAGATGTCTTGGAGATTCATTGGAACTATCTGATAAGAGCCGCAGATCTACGCAAAACAGGTGGTATTAGACCTGTTAGCAGCGGAAGCCATTAAATCGGAGTAGATCTGATTGTGACAGATATTATGCACATGGTAGCATTCAGTTGGGTGACAACAAGCTTTGTATAATGGTCGTTCATCCATACAGGTGAACAATACTCAGCACTTGAGTACACCAAACCAAAGGCTGAAAAGCGCAAGGTGGTTGCTGAGGATCTCCTGGTAGTTCTACGTAATTTATACAGTACATTGTTACGAGTTTTCAGTTTTTCGACTAGGTTCAAAAGGTGTTGCTTGAACGTCAGTGTTCGGTCCTGAATAACACCTAGGTATTTTGGGTACCGATTGTGGCGAAGAACGCTGCCTCTGAAAGTAACATTCAGCTTCACTTTCGCTACAAGATGGTTCAAGTGGAAGCAAGACACCTCTGTTTTGTTAGCATTGGGTTAAGTCTCCAATAAAGACAAGTGTTTGGTAAGTATCTCTTTCGTCTTCTTCAGTTCTTTGCGTTGTACGGCTATGGCCAGATCGTCGGCGTAGCAGAATTTTCTAGACAAATTCTCTGGAAGTTCGGATAGATATAAGTTAAAGAGTAATGGCGAAAGAACTAAACCTTGGGGTAATCCAATGGCAGGCTTTCGCTCCTTGCGTATATTTCTCCCAATGTTTAGCTGGAATAAATTTTACAGACGTATTTGTTGGCCGTCAGCGACAAGAAACTCTCAATATCGGCACAGCTCGTCCCCACTAGAGACTAGAGACTAGCACTATACCCTATCTCTCCTGTTATGTGTCTGACTGAAGAAAAGTTCAAGTAAAAGTTGTTCAAGATTTAATAGTGAAACATTTGTTTGGATTTTTTCAATGTTTTGACACTAAAGTTGCTACACACATCCAAAGATATAATTCTTCATAGGCTCCAACGTCTTATTGTTTTACTGTAACTCAATTAATGGAGGTCCGAAGAAGGCAGGATTGCTCCTTCTACCTATTGAAATCCTTGAATGCCACGCCCTCCGCCTCGCCTACCGCATCCGCCTCCCTTCCACCACACGAATCCTGTACGACCTCATCCCGGTCCCCCACCTTCAGCAGTTTCTCAAACATATTCGATTCCTTTACATTACCCGAAAAATAGATTGCCGTAAACCACTGGTATACACTATCCTTACCACTCCCGGGCTCTGCCACGCCTTCCTTTCCCCTCCATACTTTCCACGTACTTTCCCAGGGTAACTACCTCCACCTCCCCCTATCAGATGACACCGTCCATCCTGAAATCTATTCCTCCTACCAGCCCCGATCCTTTCCCAGTGGATACAACGCCTCCCCTCCCTTTCCTTCCTATCACTTGGTTTTTCCCCTTCCCCATCCCCCTCTTCCTGGAGTCCCTACTATTCCTTCCCAATCCTATCCACCCCCTTCCTTCCCTACTCCCACACATCCAACTCTCCCACCCTCGCTTTGCCTGTGGGGTCTTCCTGTTTGGTCGAGTTTTAATCAGTGCTTCGTACAGTATTCTGAGTGTCGTCATTGTATTTTAACTGTGTGTCCACCGCATCCAGACAAGTGTTACTCTTTTCAGTTTTAGCAGTGTCTTCGTTAGGTTCATCATGTTCAGTGCACTGTTTCTCATTTTGTTCTTATCGCCACCGTGTCAAAAATTTTTATGATACTACATGTTTTTAAACGTCATTCATGTCCAATGTTCTTCATTTTTTCTTCTTGCTCAAGTTTTAAAATCTCACAATTTTATACTCCTGTACCAACACTTGTATTCATCGTGTCCACTCGCGGCTGAAGAGCAGCGTTTAAGGCTGCTGCCAGCTTGACTGTGTCTGTACATATGCTTAAAAATAACAATAAAGAAAAAATTCCAGGGTTGGAACAATTGCACTAGGTGGCATTTCCACGAGGTGACACCTGCACGGAGCTCGGGGCTCTTGCCGGGCTAACCGGCTTTTCGCTGATTTGCAGGAGTCCAGCACAGCCGCTTCTGCGAACGGTCTGGCGATCACGCCACAGCAGTATCAATTACGCAACCATGTATTGCTTCATTAACGCGTTTCGTGGCAATGAAAACAAATCTCTTCTTATATTTTCATGACGCAAAGATTAGGGGAGGAGGATAGAGAGCGTCAGATAAGTGTGGAACATGGTATTTCTTACGACTGTTAGGGAATTTGATGATTGTCGTTTTAGGACGAAATTTAAATTGACAAAATTGTATTTCATTTAAACATTAGACATAAAAACAAAGAATGTCAATTAATATTACTCAGTTTACTCTTCACTGCAGCATAAGTGTCTCATACAACTTTTCTAGTAATGCTAACTCGAAGACAAGCTTTTAAGCTGAAATCTGCTAGTGAGCTTCTATGGGTCGACATCATTCTCTTCATTGCATAAAAAAGCAACATGTGCGCTTACTTATTTACTCCTTGGCGCTACAGCCCATGTAGGACCTTGGCCTCTCTGATGATCGCAGCCCAATACTGACGATTTTCTGCTCGTTTCTTCCATCTCCTGACTCCTATCCTTTTCAAATCGTTTTCTACATCCTCCAGCAATCGTTTCCGAGGCCTCCCTCCGCTTCTTTTGCCACCTGAATTTCCTGTGTAAACCTTTTTGGCAGTTCGATCTTCCGAGATCGCTCCACATGGCTCAGCCATCTCAATTTGTTAAACTTAATTTCAGTCACCAAGTCAGGATTTCCGTACAGTACATCCAATTCCTTGTTTCTCCTTAACCTCCATTGCCCCGACTCAAACACGGCTCAAAAACTCTTTCTTAATACTTTCCTCTCCCATCTTCTCAAGATTTCTTCTTCTGCTACGTCATTGTCCCCGTTTCTGAGCCATACATTACCATAGGGCTTATGACTGTTCTATAGACATTCACCGTCGATTTCCTGCTCAGGCTACGTGATTGAAGGATCTTCATCAGGGCCCAGTAAGCTTCATTTCCTTCAACAAAAAAGTGGTTCACTGCTGAATGCTACCCAACTAACGTAGCTACTATACTGAAAGTCCGCTAAACACCAAATTCCTGTCAGGTACATTCGCTTGACAATACATAGTGGGCACCACAAGGGACACTAGAGAAAATTGCTCCTTATGGCAGTCAGACCAGATGTAAACCTATTACGCCCTATAACAAATATTAGAATCTATCTATCTCTTTGACCCTTCTCCCGCACATGCAGGGTCGGCAATGTCTTAAGCGCAGATGTGGCATGTGTTTCCCCCAGGAGGAAATATGTACCCCAGACGTCTGCGTATAATGTGAGATATGTGGGAAAGAGTAAAGTGTTACGAAATGTTTGAAAATCGTGTAACTGAGGCGGGACTTAGGGACCAGCTCGGTATTCACCTAGGGGGATGTGGAGAACTGCCTAAAAGCTACATCCAGGCTGGCCGGCACTCCGACCTCTTTCGTTAATCCGCCGGAGGATTCAAACAGGGGCCGGTATGCCTTCCCGTCCCGGAAAGAGGTGTTAGACCACACGGCTAACCGCGCGGGTTAGAACAAATATTAAAATACACATTATTAAATATCAGAAAGTAACGGTTGTAAATTAAAATCATTAGAATAAAATGACAATCATTTAGCTTCTTACACTCATTGATTGACATGATGAGTTATTGTTCGTGATCTTAATTTGAACGTACTGTTAATAAAGTAAAGCTTACATGCTTCATAGAGACTTGATTAGATATAAAGAGACGTAAAACACTGACTTTTCATAAGTATCAGTTTATAAGACCGATGATAAATGATAAATTTAGCACTGCACCAGGAGTTTATTAAGCTCATGTTGTTGCTGAGAGATAATAACTAAACGTATGTACTATAGTTTAATTCTTAGGTGTCAAAAGCCATAAAGTTGTGAAATGGAACGCAGTACCTATATTAATTGTTAACTAAGCACAATCAGATGTCACATATATTCAAAGATAATGTTATATTGGGGCCTGAAACGGAGATACAATTGACTTCTTCTCCGGCAGGGAGTCCAACCCGGCACCATTCGCTGTTGTATTATAGATGCGAATAGAGATAACATATTCTTTGTCTCTTCACCATTAGTAGGATGTGCACATGTTCGACTAGAAGTAACGCCACGAATAATTTTGTGCTGCCTGGGACTCCAACTACGCACACATCGTCAGTATTGACTCCATACGACAATGTTTCAACTATCATATTCACATGTACATATTAAGGCTTTCTCGGCGGGGTGTTTTCATACGTACATATATGTACATCAGAAGACTCTACGGAGAGGAAAAATATCTGAACATTAGGAAGCTGGATAATTGCGACAACGAAAAAGAAGAATGCTGAGCTCTTTCAGTTTCCTGCTGAGATGCAGAGAAGAGGATGTTATTACAGTTTTGGGAGATTCAAATACTACGTAAACTCCAGAGCATCCAACAGGATCAAACAGCGGACGCCACAAGCATTAGTAAGAGAGAGGATACGTGATATGCGTTACCGCTTAGATGTGGCGTCCAGGAACTGCCACCTCTACACCTGTTGCCACAGCCTTAAGCAGAGAAGACTGGAACCTAGTGGATGGTACTCCATGGTCTCTAGCGGAATGCCTGAAGAAGAAATCAGTGGAACGTCAACTCTCCAAGTTTGACCGTCTCAACAACAAGGTGATGCAGAACGAGAATGTTGTTGTTGTTGTGGTCTTCAGTCCGGAGACTGGTTTGATGCAGCTCTCCACAATACCCTATCCTGAGCAAGCCTCTTCATTTCCACATAAGAATGGCAACCTACATCTGTCTGAATCTGCTTACTGTATCCATCTCTTGGTCTTCCTCTGCGGTTTTTACCCCACATACTTCCCTCCAACGGTAAATTCACAATTCCTTGATGTCTAAGAACGTGTCCTACCAATCTATCCCTTCTTTTAGTCAAGGTATGCCAGAAATTTCTTTTCTCCTCAATTCTGTTCAGTACCTCCTCATTAGTTACGCGATCCACCCACCTAGTCTTCAGCATTCTTCTGTAGCACCACATTTCAAAAGCCTCAATCCTCTTCCTGTCCGCACTGTTTATCGTCCATGCCTCACTACCATATAAGGCAACACCCCATACAAATGTCTTAGTCTTAAATCAATATTCGATGTTAACATATTTTGTCTTTTTCAAGAACGTTTTTCTGCCCATTGCCATTCTGCATTTTATATCCTCTGTAATGCGACCATCATTTGTTATTTTACTGCCCAAGTAACAAAACTCATCTACCTTCTTTATTGATTCGTTACCTAATCTAATTCCTTCAGCATCACCTGATTTTCTTACACTGCACTCCATTACCCTAGTTCTGCACTTGTTAATGTTCATCTTATATGCAGCTTTCAGCACACTGTCCATTCCATTCAACTGCTCTTCCAGTTTCTTGCTGTCTCTGACAGAATTACTATGTCGTCGACAAAACCTTAATTCCTTCTCCAAACTTCTCCTTGCTTTCCTTTATAGCTTGCTCAATGTACAAATTGAATAACACTGGAGAAAGGGTACAACCCTGTCTTACTGCCTTTCCAACCACTGCAGTCCTTTCATGCTCTTCAACTATGACAACCGCTGTCTGGTTTTTGTACAAGTTGTAAATAACCTTCCGTTCCCTGTATTTTACCCCTGCTGACTTCAGAATTTGAAAGAGTTTATTCCAATCAACATTGTCAAAGCCTTCTCCAAATCTACAAAAGCTAGAAATGTAGGTTTGCCTTTTCTTAATCTATCTTCTAGGATAAGCCGTAAAGTGAGATTGCCTCCCGTGTTCCTACATTTCTCCTGAACCCAAACTGATCTTCCCCAAGGTCGGCTTCTACCAGCTTTTCCATCGTTCTTTATATAATTCGTGTTAATATTTTGCAACCATGACTTATTAAACTGATGGTTCTGTAGTTTTTACACCTGTCTGCACCTGCTTTCTTTGGAATGGGGATTATAAAATTGTTCTTAAAGTCTGAGGATACTTCACCTGTCTCATACATCTTACACACCAGGTGAAACAATTTTGTCATGGTTGGTTCTCCCAGAGACTTCAGTAGCTCAGAGGGAATACCATCTACTTTAGGGGGCCTTGTTTCGACTTAGGTCTTTCAGTTCCTTGTCAAATTCATCTCTCAGTATAGTATCTCCCCTTTCTACAATATTGCCTCAAAGTTCATTTCCTTCAGAGAGCATCTCTATATAGTCTTTCCAGCTTTCAGCTTTCCCTTCTTTGCTGAGAACTGGTTTTCCATCAGTGTCCTTGATATTCATAGAGCTGTTTTTCTTATCTCCAAATGTTTCTTTTATTTTTCTGTAGGCTGTATCTATTTTTCCTTTATTTATACATTCTCCTACATCCTTGCATTTGCCTTCTAGCCACTCCTACATAGCCAGTTTTACCTGTTTCATTTACTGCATTTTTATATTTTCTCCTTTCATCGAGTAAATTTAGTATCTCCTGTGATATTCAAGGGTTTTTTTGTACGTCTTGCCTTCCTACCTATTTTGTCCTCTGCTGCCTTCACTATTTCATCTCATAATGCTACCCATTCCTCCTCTACCGTTTTTATTTCCCCCCGTTTCTGCCAGTTGTTGCCTAAAGCTCCATCTGAAAATCTTAAGATCTTCAGGTTCCTTCAATTTATCCAGGTCCCATCTCCTTATTTTCCTACCTTTTTGTAGTTTCTTCAGTTTCAGCCTACAGTTCATAACCCACAAGTTATGGTCAGAGTCTATATCTGCCCCTGGGTATGTCTTACAGTTTAAAACCTGGTTCCGAAATCTACGTCTTACCATTATAAAATCTATCTGGTCTCTTCCACGTATACAACCTCCTTTTGTGATTCTTAAACCAGGTGTTTGTTATAACTAAATTATGTTCTGTGCAAAATTCTACCAGGCGGCTTCCTCTTTCATACCTTTTGCCCAGATCATATTCACCTACTACCTTCCCTTCCCTTCCTTGTCCTACTACCGAATTCCAGTCTCCCATAACAATTAAGTTTTCCTCTCCCTTAATTGTCTGAATAATTTCCTTTAGCTCCTCATATATTTCTTCGATTTCCTCATCATCGGCAGAGCTAGTTGGCATATAAACCTGTACTACTGTTGTCGATGTTGGCTTCGTATCTATCTTGACAATGATAATGCGACCACTGTGCTGGTCATAGTAGTTTACCCGCATTCTTATGTTCTTATTCGTTATCAATCTTACTCCTGTGATCCTCAACTGTTTTTGTATTTATAATCCTGTACTCACCTGATCAGAAATCCTGTTCATCCTGCCACCGAACTTCACTAATACCCCCCTATATCTAACTTCAACCTATCCATTTCCCTTTTTAAATTTTCTAATTTTCCTACTCGATTAAGGGATCTAACATTCCACGCTCCGATCCGTAGAATGCCAGTATTGTCTTTCCTGATCACAACATCCTCCTGAGTAGTCCCCGCCCAGAGATCCTCCGGAATATTTTATCCGATAGGATGCCATCATCATATGTTAGATAACGGCTGTAGTTTACCCTTGCTTTCAGCCGTTCGCAGTAACTGTGTGGCAAAGCCACATTAGCTGATGTTACAAAGCCAGCTCAGTCAATCATCCAGACTGTTGCCCCTGTAACTATTGAAAAGGCTGCTGCCCCTCTTCAGGAACCACACGTTTGTCTGGCCTCTCCACAGATACCCCTCCGTTGTGGTTGCACCTACGGTACGGCTATCTGTATCGTTGAGGCACGCAAGCCACCCCACCTCTGCAATGTCTGTGGTTCATGGGAGTGCAAACGAGAATATTCGAAAGGTTAACCTCAGTGTGAAGCAGTTCGACGTGACTACAGTGAATGTTCTTAGCAAGGGTCTTAACTTCGCTGTGATCCCCAGAAATATTCTTGTCGCTGCCTTCGTCAGTGCAGTAGAGCACGTGGCTGTCAAACTACCTCCATGTGAAGCTGAAGAAGTCCGACGAGAGACATGCAGAGCGCTCACGAAGATGAAGCTGCCTAAATCTAATAAGTGCGGAGGGCCTTGCTCTGAGACAGCTCCGAGAACTTGAGAGCCTTGTGGTATTACCAGCAGATAAACGAAATGCTACCGTCATCCTACAGAAGGCAGACTACGACAGTAAAATTCGGCAACTTCTGGTTGACCCAGCATACAGGCTGATAGAAAGGGATCCCACTGACAAGGAGGACAGGAAGACCAGGGTGCTTGTAAAGGAAACCGACATACCGGAGAAAGTCGTGAAGCAGCGGAAGCCGAAAGCTCCAATACCACCTAAGCATTATGAACTGCCGAAGGTGCGCCCGATAGTCAGTAACATAGGCTCTGCCACCTACCCCACTGTCGCGCGAGAGTAGCCCAGCGGTCAGGAGCGCCACGTTACGGATCGCGCGGCCTCCCGCGTCGGAGGTTCGAATCCTCCCTCGGGCATGGATATGTATGTTGTCCTTAGGTTAGTTTAACTTAGTTTAAGTAGTTTGTAAGTCTAGGGACTGATGGCCAACTTAGTTCGGTGCCATAGAATTAGAATTACAAATATTTGAAGAATTTTTTTAACCTAACCCCTTGCTTAGCATCTGAAGAAGATGCTCTCTCCTTATGTAGGGAAACGTGTACATCACATCAGCAACTCCGAAGACTTCTTACATCGTTTGAAGCAGCAGCATATCATAAGAGTCCAAAATTATGGTTAGTTTCGACGTTGTTTCCTTGTTAACCAAGGTGCCACTGAATGAATCTCTGGAGCTGATTGGAAGAAAGTTCGATGGTGCTCTCCTGGACTTGTTCAGGCACGTCTTAACTTTAACTTACTTTCTTTATGGAGTTCAGTTCTACGAGCAAACAGAAGGGGTGGCTATGGATGAATTTGAGGAGGATGCATTGCCTTCAGCCCCAGATCAATCCAAGTGCTTTTACACATACGGGGATGATACCTTTGTGATCTGACCCCACGGCAAGGAAAAGCTCCTGGGCTTTTTAGACCATCTAAACTCTCGCCAACCAAACATAAAATTTACTGTGGAAATGGAAAAGAATGGACAACTTTCATTCTTAGATATTCTTGTCCAGAGGAAGGCAGATGGCAATTTCGGTAATAGTATTCACAGGAAACTAACTCACACGATCTTTCCCTGCAAGCCAGTAGCTGCCACCACCCAGCTCAAAAGATTGGGGTACTCAAAACTCTGGTTCATCGGGCACGCAGTTTCTATTACCTAGACAACCTGACAAAGGAGCTGGAACACCTTCAGTCTGTCTTCTACAGGAATGGTTATTCGTCCAGAGACATCGAGAAGACGCTGCGCTCGGTTTTTCCGCCAGAGGATTCAGCAGAAGTATAAGAAGAAACGAAGACGGTTGCCTTTTTGCCATATGCCGAACCAATATCTGCCAAAATCAGCAGAATACTTCTCCATTATAATGTTAAAAGCGTGTTCTGCCCGCCACCCAAATTTAAGGTTCTCTTACAGAGTGTAATGGATGATCTGGGTCTACAGATACCGGAAATCTATCACATACCATGCCAGTGTGGTCATAAATTGGCCAGACAACCAGGACCGTCGACATCAGGTGTAGGGAGCATCAATGACACACCCGACTCAATGATGCTTCAAAATCAAATGTTCAAATGTATGTACAACTTATGGGACTTAACTACGGGGTTATCAGTCCCTAAGCTTCCAAACTACTTATGAACTACCTAAGATTAAGGACGGCACAAATATCCATGCCCGAGGGGGGATTCGAACCCCCGACCGTAGTGGCCGTGCTTACTGTGACTGGAGCGCCTCAGTCACCTCGGCCACCGCGGCCGGCCAATGATGCTTCCAAGTCAGCTATAGCGGAGTACTGTTTGGAATTAAATCATTTAATGAATTACGATGGTGTGAAGATTTTGGCACAAACTCCCAGATACTGAGATAGTTTTATCAAAGAATCTATTGAAGTAAAGATCACGCAAAATCTTATCAACCGTGACACGGAATATCAGCTTAGTTCCTCCTGGAATCCAGCACTTTATCTCCTAAAGATGCGACGGAGGCAACAGCGCAACTGTGGGAGCAATAATTCTGCATATGACAGAATGAAAAAATCAGCACAAATAACACAGGCTGAACAAATGGTGCTGAATCAGGCAACAAGTCTAGCACCAGAACACGGTCACATAGAGAATAAAGGGCATTTTCAACACCAGGAGCCAGAGAGCGATGCGGCAGGCTCTGCTAGCGGGCGCGGACCTCATAGGGAGCACTTGACCCGGCCGGCTACGGTAACAGAACAGTACAGTGCACTAGTAAGCTTAAATGACGGCAATCAGCAGACTGAACCCACAGTACAACGCGGAGGCGGCACAGAACGTAACATGACGTAATTATTAACTGACAAGAGCCAAAAAGCACGCACTCAGCAGGCGGAACAGCCGCTCCTAGTAAATGTTAGTATTGAGGCTAGTGGCCAGCGCGGACGTCGGTTGGAGCGCCTCCCAAAGCGCCGACCAATGGCAGAATGCCCAGCCACCACAGGCAGGCATTAATACTGGACGCGTTCCACCATGGAGTCAGCTTCAGGAAGCACCTGATGAAGATCGCGAGTAACACGATCGAAATATCGTGCCAGTACGACGTGGATGACCGGCAGAATCCCGATACTCCAAGATGGTATCACAATCTCGTTCACTGGTAGTTATGATTGCTCCGTTCGTAGAAAAGTAAAGGGAATTAGCATTTTGAGGAAACAACGAAAAATACTCCAGCTGTTTTCTGCTTAGCAGCGAATGAAGATGTGTACTGGTGATTTGGAACACGGCACAGTCCTGAGTTCTTTACTTGGCTCTATGGGGGTGAAGAGGGTATGTTTGTGACTGCTAAACACTGTTACTATGGACGGAATAGAAACCATACCTTAGCCATTACAAGCTAGGCTCAGTACGGCCAACCACCGAATTTCAGATATGTCAGCGTAATTGTTTTTGTCATAATGGAGTACTCATCGCTCGATACGAGAAGTCAAAGAGCTCGTGGGTGTCTGCCTATTGCCAGTACAGAGGAGACTTGCCTTTTTTGATGATGAAGTTAGACAATCGTGTGATAGTTTACCAAATTCCATCAATAGTGCAGAGCTTGAACCGGCAAAAATTATTCTGTTGGCTCTTTGCGAAATTTACGAAATGTTTCACTTCAAGTAATTAAGAAGAAAAAATAAATAAATAAAAAAACAATGAAAAAATGATTGTTAGGTATTAAAAATTGTTTCAGATCGTTACAGTGTAATATAAATTTCATTTCTTTTTGTTAAAATAAAATGTATTTGTTCTGGATTTTCCGTCAATGAAAGGCAAAAGATATATCCAGGAAAGAGCACATAGACATATTTTAAATTCAAATGAGGCGCCCAAGATAATATAAACATGTCAAAGAAGATAACATTGAAAAGTACTTTAACTTGAAAAGAAATATTAATGATTATTTTACGGTGAAAGATGAAGATCTTCCAAGGATTTATTCGTTACTAAGATTTTTCGCAGTTAATCGCTTATGAGTTGCCGAACTGATTGCTTTGAGAGGCGAAATAGCGTGTTAGTGGTTGCGTATGTCGATGTCCATAATGAATTTTACATCATTTTCGAAACAGGATGTTACTGCCTGGGATGTTGAGAAATATTTGTAATTTTCCGTATAAGAGTTAAATACACTTTTTTCCTGTTTGGCATCGACGTTTTGAAGAAAGAATTTTCCAGAGTGGTTAGGTTTATGAGAATAATACTGGCATAGTTACTACTGATAATAGTGTAACTTTAAGGCATTGTGGAATCAGTGTAGTGACAGTATATTGGAAGCGTTATTCGGTTTTGAAACGGGAATTGAAGTTAATGTTGTGTGGCAGCATTAAGTAACTCATTTACGAAACGTATCTATTTAGTATTGGTTTGTGGTGTGGGTAGTAATCAGTACCAAGTTGAGTTGAGGTGGCAATTTGAACAGAGCAGTCTTATTGGGTTCTTATGAATCATGCGAAAGTTCATTGTGCCGCGCGTGGATCCTGTGCTGTAATGATACGGTTTGGCTGGCTCTGTTACAAATTGTGTGCAGGTTGATTCCGTGAGTTACAGGACGTATAACAGACCAACTTACCTTAATCGTAAACTGACTGAATCCACATGGGGAGCGCAACCTGAAGTTCTGCGATCATCAGCAGTGGGACACTGTTTTTCAGCAGGAGAATAAGCGGCACCAGTGTGGGGGGCATCGTGCCACTCCAAACAAGTAGACATTGCTCTAAACGAGACTGTAAGGACTGAGGACTGTCACTGGACGCTTGAGGCCAACACCTGACCACAAAGTTTACCCACTTGCGGTTATAGCACCGCCAAATATCAGAAGTAGAGTAGCCAGTGAAGTAGAAAGGAGGAAACAGCAAACCGACCCACGACACCTAATGTACAATCACCAAGCAGTTCCAGCCCGTCTCATGTCTAGGAAGAGCTTTATACAATGGACCGTACCACTAGAAGGCCGACATGAGACTCGCCGCCTGTCATTATGGACGGATTCTTTACAAAATACGAATCTACAACCCGAGGAGGAAATTGCACAAGGGCAGCAACTGCAGTATAGTACACGGAGAACACTAAATAGATTAAGAACAGGAGTAACAAAATGCAAAGTAAATATGGTTAAGTGGGGCTATTCTGAAGATGAACAATGCGAATGCGGAATCATACAGACTAATGAACATATTTAGTCATATGCCCAAGGAGGAAGTTGTTTGCACAACGGAAGACCTGCTTTTATGCAATGACAAGGCCATTAAAGCTGCAGACACGGAAAGTAAAGTAAGTAACTACAGATATTTGACGATAATTTTGACTGTGACGAATAGAAAGATAATAACATTAAGATTTGGAACCTATTAAACTATTTGGAGATCTCGCAAGTAACCATAGAATAGCTTAGAGTGACTTAGGTTTGGTGGGAAAATTTATAATTACGTTATTAGAGTTGTTTAAGTGCCAACATCTGAAATAGGCTGCAAGCTTACTTCAAGATGAATTAAATGAAAATACGGAACTGTAATTGGTGGTGGTGTCGTAGGATTTATTATTCTTTCTTTTCTGAATTTACTTAAAAAGATAGTCAGAGGGGACAGATGGCTAACTCTCTACCAAAAGCTATGATCTGTATTTGGTAAATATAAAAGAAACCAATAAAATGGAAATAAGCCTGGAGGCGTAATAAAGGAAAAAGAAATACGTATTTTATTTATCTAATAAATTAAAAGAAAGTTTTCCTAAACAAGGAAAAGAAAAGAAGAAGGAAATTATGAGTAATATCGCAATTTGAAAACATCTGATAAAGAGATTAGTATCTTTGGTCTATTGATAAAATAGAAATATGCTATAAGAGTCAAGGAGCTATTAAAATAATAATACTGTTGTTCTTTCTGGATAAATATGGTATATAGACAACGATATCTCCATAAAATATTTATATGAAAAAAGAATATTAATTTGATGTATTATTGTATTAATAAAGGGATCCTTTAGGACTGATGTAATTATATCTTTGACATATAGAAATTTAATTTCGGAGTGTATTGGCTAATACACAAAACTGTCAGCAAAAAGGGGAAAAGGAAATATTATGACTTTAGGTTGGATCTTTTGAAGTAGCTCGTTGAGAAGTAATTTCAAGGAAATATTTAAGTAAAAAGGATATTTTAGATCAATTGTTTGTAATACGGAAATATAATCAATAAATGTGAAGTGGCGTTTACTTCTTTAGTATTGCGACGATAGTTACATTGATAAAGATATGAAAGGTACTTTGATTTTATAAATATAATAACAAATTGTAACTTACGGCGTCGCTCGTGTATGCATTGTAGTGGTGTCGTATTTTAAGTACGCTGGACTTGTGCTCAAAGCTAGACTGTATATTCATCCTGAACGGTATTTAACGTACTTCAGAACCTATAAGTCATTAAGAGTCAGATGCGTTTAATAAATTACGTTAATACCGTATACTCTATGTCTTAGATCTTTTCTAACGCGATAGCCGACCAGAGGGATAAAAATAGTAACAATGCATAATATTTAACTGCGTTAGACGAGACGAGGCGTTACAAGTGATTCTGATAAATTTCAGTAACATTCCCCTTTCATACCGGTAATGAAATATGTATAGTGGTCGCATTTACTGAACATTAATTTTTAACTCCAGGAAGGTCGTTCGACTTTATAGTTGTAAACATTTTTGTATTTCATATAATGAATTGTCTGCACTACATTAACAACCAACAGATGAATAGCAGAGACGAATGCAGCAGTGTCATGTTACCTCTATGGTGCCATGCTCGTCTGGTGATCTAAAGATAGTTGATATCTAAACATTCTACATCTACATCTACACCTACATCTACATACATACTCCGCAATTCACCGTAAGGTGTGTGGCGGAGGGTACACTTTACCACTACTGGGCATTTCCTTTCCTATTCCACTCCGAAATTGAACAAGGAAAAAAAGAATGCCTATATGCCTCCGTACGAGCCCTAATTTCTCTTGTGTTTGTGATCTTTACGCGAAATGTAAGTAGGCGGCAGCAAGATCGTACTACACTCAGCTTCAAATTCCGGCCCTCTAAATTTACTTAACAGAAATTAACGAAAAGAACTTCGTCTTTCTTCCAGCGATCCCCAATTGAGTTGCCGGAGCATTACCGTGACACTCGCGCATTGGTCGAACCTACCGGTAACAAATCTAGCTGCTCGCCTCTGAACCGCCTCTATGTCTTCCTTCAAACCGATCTGCTGCGGGTCCCAAATACTTGAGCAATACTCAAGACGTGGTCGTTCAAGCTTTTTATACGCGGTCTCCTTTACAGGTGAAGTCCATCTTTCCAAAATTCTTCCAATAAACCGAAGTCGGCGGTCTGCCTTACTCACAACTGTCCTTACATGCTCGTTCCATTTCATATCGCTCTGCTATGTTACGCCTAGATATTTGAACGACGCGACAGCATCAAGAAGCTCACTACTAATGCTGTATTCGAACATTATAGGATTGTTTTTTCTACTCATGCGCATCACCTTACATTTTTCTACATTGAGAGCTAGCTGCCATTCTTCGCACCAACTAGAAATTTTGTGTAAGTCAACCTGTATGCTATTACAGTCAGTTACAGACGACACCCTCCCATACACCACAGCATCATCAGCAAACAGCCGCAAATTACTCTGTCCATCAGATCATTTATATAGATAGAAAATAACATTTCGTTGGAGTTGTGATGTTTATGGCTTTAGGCTTTTTCTTTTCCTCGAGCGAAGTTCAGTAAACCAATTGGGGGAAAAAGAAACCCCTGTGAAACGCAAAAACGAATCGGCGTGCCTATTAAAATTATTATTTTAATTGGTAGAAATCTTCTTTAATACATACAACATCCTTCAAGACTACTTTGTTATTAGTTTAATTAGTACCGGAGGACCCGTACGACTACTTCGCACCGGTAATGGAATGACAAAAAAGTTGGGAAAAATGGAAGTGAAGTTGAATGTTCACGCGAGGCATTCTTCAGAATCAATCAATGCAAGTGTTTAAAAGCACATTCGAAAGATCTTGATTCGCTGAGTGTTGTATGGTTAAAAAGAACTGCGTACCTTAATTAGAACCGAAGATATCTGTGGCATTCCTCTTGTTAAACCACACATAAACCAATGTACGAAGCGTGATATGCTTAATGTTCATTTTTTAAAATTAATGCCTCCATTGGCAGGAATACCACAACAAGCGCTTTCTCGGAATCGAAATTAACTAACTGTTCCCTCTTTTAATAAACTGGTTTGGATTTAAATAGTATTAGACTCCACCACTTATATCCGTAATTTACTATATAAATTATATCCAGAGAAAACAAGCGCGTTGCCTAGCAAAACTCTAACATCCATCAAACAGTACATAAAACGGCGAGATCTACATAATTAAAGGTTTCTGATTACATTTCACGCTCTGGAATAATAATATTATGTAGTTCATAAATTTGAAAGTACTGCACTTAATATTACTGCATGTCAAATACCTGTGGAAACAGACCGATCGAGTGTTTACACTCGTTAGTTCTTTCAGTCAAAGATAATATTATGTAAATCAATTAACGTTCAAATACGTAACTTTTTCTAGATTCTTCGAATATATTCAGTCACTTTTGAATGTAATGATATGAATGAAATGTTACTAATATCCATGATAAGTTCGATCAAGTCCCAAAATGTAGTTTCTATAATTATCAAGTCAAATCCACGTCTAAACCAGCACACAATCATTCGACTGATATTAAGTATCGACCGTAATGACTGATTTCGATACTGTTAGTACCAATCACAAAACTATTACGCGGTACTAAATCTTTCGTACAAAGTCCATTAATAATGTATAGTAACGCGTATCACACAAATTTCATCGATTTATTCGGTTAAAACATGAGACTGACTTCAACAATGCGGAAATTTTGCTTTTATATGACCCCACGGAACAAATAACTACGATCTTATTCGCCCTCCATACTGGTACTCCCGTAATCACTTTGACCTACTGTTAAATTAATATTCACTGTAGTTTGAATTCTATCTTTCCCATTATGAAAGTTGACTACTGGTCCCCAAATAATTAAAAATATTAACTGAAATACAAACGAGGTGTTACAAAGCCCCCCAGAATGATCAGCACTTAATTTATTACAGTGCTGTCATTCTCCTAATCCCGAGTTAGTATTCTGAATTATTACTTTTGTTATATGGGGACTTAGTGGGTTTTCTTTTCAGTTAGGGAGTAGGGCTAACTTTTTTTTTCTTTTATGATGGAAGTGATGATTATGGATGAATATGAATACATCGAGTTTTTACAAAAAATATTTCACATCATATAAACCGTGAACAGAGATTAAGTAATTACAAATAACACAACCAAAATATTTCAGCTTAAAGCTAGAAATAAGTATTTCACTCAAAACATGGCTGGATTGTAGTCTTCCGTCATCTGCTTCGTTTGTTTTCTCGGCGTATCCCTCACTATTGCAGCCTTCGCGCAGTTGCACGAAGTGACATCATTGCAGGCAGTCTGTGCGGGTGCACAGATGCGACAAATTAGAGTTCTTCCTTCTTCTTATTACGTATTGCCTCTTCAATGGCTAAGCAATACGTCTTGGACTAATTGATGAGGTTGACTGTCGTGTAAATTATGGTGTATTATTGCCAGTCAGACCCCACATTTCGTGCATCAGACAGATAAATCATTATATACCGATACCTCTTATAAGGCTAGTATCGCAAAGTTAATTTTTGATGAGAAGACATGACATTTCCGTGGATGACAATGCTATTACTGTACATTACTGGTTGTATCATCTGCAATATTACATCTTCCACGAGTTTTAATTACTACGTATTGTTGACTCATTGAAGTTCTTTTAACAATTCTGTCTGATATCAGTCCGTTTAAATTTCTTGAAGTTTTTTGTTATTTTTTTATTTTTTTCATTATTTTTTTAATGTCACCTCTTCTTGTAACTAGTGACATCATTCGATATATTTTTCGTCAAAGAATCTATATCTTCATTGGATATCAGCACGGAAAGAAGACTTATATTTCAATTTGATGTTGTCTCTTCTTACAGCTTACAACGTATATATCATAGACAGTTAAATAAGACCTCGCTTTCTTCAGTTTTCTACTGCATCGTACTCTCTTTTATAGAATGTTATTTATTCCGTTGTTATAGTAAAACTGGCATCAAGCCCTCTTCCTACGCCGAAATATTTCATTCTTGAAGTAGTTTACTAAGCTCAATGAACCATCAGTCAGGATTATTCTTGACAGTTGTACTACATCCCAAGAATGTATTAAATAATATATCTTCTTTTTCCAGGACTCTTGATTTATTTGTTTGCCTCAGTTACTTGCATGGCAATCAGATGGAGATTGCTGACTCCTCCGATTAGTGATTGAGATGGATGACATACGTCGGCCAGCCCCATCAGCGTTTGAGAAGATTGGCACGGCCCATCAGTGGCGAAGATGTTTGGCACGCCACATCCATAGCGAAGATGGTTGGCACGCCCCATCAGAGGCGAAGAGGGTTGGCACGCCCCATCAGTGGCGAAGATGGTTGGCACGCCCCATCAGTGGCGAAGATGGTTGAATGTAACAAAAACACAAGCATAGACAGGAAATGGTACAATTCTAAATCTAGCTTGAAAAATACCAGTCACTGTCACTTCTTTACAATTGAAACATGCACATAATGTGCCCTTAAAAACCGTGTTTATTTTCACTTTTATTTTATGAATCTCAAACAGCATTGGAAACGAGATATGTGATTATTGTCTTGATTATTGCCACTAAACATTATTTGGCACCACTAGTTTTTTTAGACAAGCCACAGTTTCAGTCCAAGCAGTACTGTGACTATCAATGTCCTTTTTCCACCACATCCTACTTGTAGAAATTAACTGACACTTTAAATGTCCGAACAACAATCCAAACATAAACGGAACGATTTAATTCATTGTATCAACATTTACGTAATAATAAATAAATCTTTAATCAAGTATTCTAAAGTTAAATAAAACATTAATCATCAACCATGGAATTTCTTCAACTCTTTGTGAGGGAAAAGTCCCTTAGGATGCCCCCACTCCTGTATTTGGATAAGAAATAGCTCCATTTATACGGAATATTCACTATATGATAAGGTCCTTCGTATAGATTACACCGCTTTCCAATGGTCTTCTTTATTAAAGACGATCGGTTATGTTTTCTAAGCAATATTCTCTCACCAATAACATAACGCACAATTTTCTTAAAATTTCTGCGGTATTTTAATTTGCGAGCCTGCGCAGCGCCTTCTAAATTACGTTTCACAGTTTCTAAGATCACGTTTTTATCTAATGGCAACTTATTTTTAACAGGCAATGGTTTAAGCCATTCATTCGATAAGTTACTGTTGAACACGATTTCATTGGTCGTAAATTTAGTAGAGGGATTCGGTAAGTTGTTAAAGATGTTTTCAAACATCGATATGTACTCAATCCAACGATATTGTTGGTTTGCTGCATATGACCGAATAAAGCGATTGAACTTCCTGAACATGCGTTCAACCGGTGATGCTTCCGCATGATATCGTGAGATTAACATATGTCGGATAACTATAATTGCTAAACCATTCCGCCAGACAAAGCTCGTAACCTACGATGCGTTGTCTGTAAGAATAGATTCAGGTTTACCAATCTCGTTGATATACTTTTCTGATAGACATTTTAACATTTCACAATGATATATGGTCCTGTGTAAAGTAAATACGAATTTTTTGTTCTTCTCAGAATCAACGAGGATTTTGTGTGCCAGCGCAGAAGTACCTTCTGATCTACACGAAAAGTTTGTGTCCTCTTCAGTTGCGCATCATACCATATTTTCCTCTTACTCGCTTCCTCAGTGAGATGAACCAGAGCTTGACGTATCTTTTCTTCCCACGTCAATTCCTCTTCTTGAATACGTGGAAGAATATTAATACAGTTATTGGTTTCTGGCCTACCAAACATGAGTTCTTCCGGTGTGAATTTCGTCGAAGAGTGTAGTAGGTTGTTTACAATCTGTTCAAATTTAGGGAGATAATAAGCCCATGCAGTCTGTTTGGTATGACAATAAGTCCTCATTAACCTATTTAGCTCACGAAACACCCTTTCAATTGGGTTAGCCTGTGGGTGGTAGCATGAAGTCAAAATTTGATTTATCCCTAATCTGTTGAGTTGATTTTTCCAATAAAAGCTGGTAAAGCTTGATGCATTATCAGATAGAATAGCTTCTGACTTTACTTTGCATGGCATATAATCAATTTCAAGTTTATGTATGATGGTTTTTTCAGTTGCGGTTTGGGTTGGATAAAGTTTAACATATTTAGTGAACACATAATAGAATCCTATTATGTACTTGACTTGTATTTCTTCCTGCACCGGTTTCTTGAGGCGCCAAGGGACCGGATATGAAGTATTACAGCACGTTCTATGTCGCCGAACACTCAGATGACATATGTAAACCTTAATGATGCCTGGTTTTTCATCGAAGACATGTTCATACCGAAGTAACAACTGGGTTTGATGTTGCTTCTTCTGGTCTGTGAGATGATCCACAGGTGATATCTTCTCCTGAATTGTCTGTTGGCAATAATTAATTTGTAGTGCATTAATGTTGCAAATCTTCTTGTGATTGGTTGCTGCTGGTACTATTAATTGCACTTTTGCCTCTCGACTGTATCTGTATGACTCGGTGCCTTTCTAATCAAATCCAATGAAACCGTTTCATGTTCGAAGGTGAAGTATGCTTTTCGTTCCGAGAAATCTGTCTTTGCGTCTTTTTCTCTGATCGTTTGAATGCCAATGATGCAGTCCACTAACAACTTATCAAATACAAGGAACGTGCATTGTATCGCTACATTTCCTATATTTAATTCCAAAAGAACCTGCATCTTGACGATCTGCGACCCAGTGCTGACTGCTCCTAGTATTTTACAATTCTGTACAGGAAAAACAGGTACTTTCATAATTTTTATTAGCTTCTGGTAGAGATTGTATGACATTACATTTGCTGAAGCAGCAGTCTCGAGTATTACAGTTACTTGAATGTTACCAATAGTAGCAATAAATTCAGAAACTGGTACTGTTCGCTCCTGTTGTTCTGAGGCGTCAGCGTCTTCGCTAAGTTCATCGTGTAGTAAAGTTCCTTCCTTATACTTAAGCATCTGTATTCTTTCATTTTCGCCTCTATATGATCCCCTCCAGGGCTCGATGCGGTCGATATTAATTTGTTTGATTCATACTACGGTTATTATTTGCTTCATCTGATACCTCCGTAATTATAGGAGGCTGTTGGCGCCAGTCGTTTTGTTGGTAACACTGGGCTGGCATGCGATGCGAGTCATTTGTTGGGAAATACTGCTGCGCCGTATATTCCAGTCGGGGTAATTCTTATTGATTTTATCAGGATTGTATTGCATAGGGTTGAAACGTGAAGTAGATCTCCCATTTCTCATTCTATTATTATTATTATTATTATTATTATTATTATTATTATGGACATTGCCGTGTTGTTGTTGATCATTATTTCTGTCAAATCCTTGGGTTGGTTCATTATAATTATTATTTTTATACTTCTGTCTTGAATTCTTACTCATAGAAGGCGGTGAATTATTATTACCATTGTAGGTATAAAACCGTGGATTTGCGGTTGTAAACTCCCGTCGATCTTCCGGAAGATATCGAGCATTATTTCGTCTCGCTTCTTCGTTGTTAAAGTCAATACGATCGAGAGTAACAAGGAACGCCTCAATATTATTGTAGGATACATTTACCAACTGATCTTGCATGCGTGGAGTTAGGGCAGAGATCAGTGCCATCACAACATCCTTTTTCGCTATAGGTTCATCTAAGTATCGACATGTGCTCAACTACTTCTCAAAAAATCTTCTTAATGTGCCTTTTGAGAATGAAAATGGTTCTGGGTATAATACTTCTCTACATAACCGTTCCTTTGCCCCTACAGACCAGTATTTCGCTAAAACATTGTTCTTAAAATCATTATATGACCTACAGTTATTGCGCATTTCGTTTTCCCACAGTACACCCTCTCCTTGAATAAATCCTGTTACAAATGTTATCCTTTAACGGTCAGTCCAAGAAATGGGTAATACGCCCTCAAAACTGGAGATAAATTCAACAGGATTGGTGGTCTTCTTCGCAGGATTGAGGTCTCAAACTGTCTTTGCTTTAACATGTTTTTATCTATATTAGAGTTGGAGGAAACTGTTGAGCTTGGATTGTCATACGTGGTTGAACTATATTGTCTACACATCTGACCATTCTCAAAAGGATCATTCTCAGTGGGATTTTGGGGTTGATGTGTACTGGAAGGTCTATTGTTGACTGATGCACCTCTAAGGCAGGCTAGATTCTGTTGTGTAGAAGTAAGCGACTGTTCAATCGTGCGCTTCCAGTTTAAAATTTCATCGCCTAATTGGGCCCTCACTTCTTCGAGGCCACGTTTGAAAGGATTGTCTTCAGTGTCAGTAGATAGCGACCTATCCACTGACTTAACGCCTTCGTCAATAGCCTTTCCTAGTTCTTCTTTCTTGGAGGGTGCCCAATGGTTTAATTCGTGCAACCTCTCTTCGTTGCCTACTGATAAATTACTAATTGGCGTGTTCATTTCCCGTATTTTTAGATCAACAGCGCCTTCATGTTCCTTTACTTCGGATATTGATCTATTAAGTGAATCCTTTTGTTCAGGAAAACTTTCTTGCGTCTGTTTAATTACGGTGAGTTCTAGAGATAAAGTTTGTTGTGACCCACTAAGCTCGCAAACTTGGATTCTTAAATCGCTTTGGTTAGTCATGAGTGTGGTGATAAGGCCAATTTGTTTACACATTTCTTCCTGTGCCTGCGCCATCTGTGGAACTAAATCGACCTGTGACTGTAAGCTGTTAACTTTTGCTGTTAGCTCGGCTTTAGTTTGCTGTATCTGAGCCGAAGTTTGTTGAACTTGTGAAGACAAATCAGTATTTATTTGTTCGCTCTGAGCTGATAGTTCGTTTTTATTTTGTTATTTGGAATCATATTCATAATTTCATTTAATTTTAGATTTAAAATATCTGTTGGAGAGACAACTTCCGATTGTTGTGCTGTTTGCTGTTTGTTGTTGTGCACAAACAGCTGATTCGCTTTCCAGAGAGTCTGCTCTATCAGTCATGTTTTCGTTTGAAACAGCAGAAGGCGGTTCTACATTATCTCGCTGCTGAACCATTTTATAACCTAACCTTGTTAGCACCATGTAACAAAAGTTCAAAATCGTCACACGCAACTAATGCAAATAATGTTTACTGTCACAAGCAATCAATATATAAATCGTCACTATGTGTTAAAAATCATTTTGCTATCTACTGCTAAAGCGATGAAAAATAAAAGATAGCGAAAATGGAAAATGTCTATACGTAAATACGATAGATAACAGTTTATATTATACAGAAAGACTAATAAAGAGAAATTGACATGCGAGAAAGGAAAAAACGAAATAATTTTTCAAGCCTGGTGCTGCGACGTGCAGTTCTGGTAGAGCAGGCTACCTCGCAGTCGCAGGTCTGGAATCAGCTTACACGCCAGTCGGGATCGTTGTTTATTTCATGGAACAAAAATTACATATAAAAATTAGACACAGTTCCTGGCGTCCTGTCACAATGGGAGCCAGTGTATAATAATTATATATTAAATATTGATATTCATTACGTCTGACATAATTATTCTGAATTAAATGTCTCTATAAAAGTCTCTGGTCATTTTCTGATAAGATGCTGCGAAATTCCTGAAAAGGAACAATTTTATTTATTTCTTACCACCACAGATGTGGTGTCGATGCAGCTCCTAGCTTCTTGCTTTATGGTCTGCAATGATGTGGGAACCTGAAAACTTTTTTACATAATTTCTTGAATAACAGAAGGTCTTTATGTACCAAATGTAAACTTCACAACCCAATCTGGAATTGCCAGGAGTATCTGTGTCTAATATAACAGTCAATTTTATAATTAGCTTCAAATAAAGTTCCGTGTGTAAAATCTGAGGTAGTTCATGTAGACTCTCTTTCTACTACACCAAAACTGCATGCTCAAAGGAGAAAAGAGTACATAGAGCAGCTCTACAAAGTAAATGAACTTAGAGACAATGTTGTAGGAAGGGAAGAGGAAGTAGATCAAGATTAAATAGGAGATACTATACTGAGAGATGAATTTGACAGAGACCTGAAAGACCTGGATGACATACCCTCAGAGCTACTAAAGTCTCTGGGAGAGCCAACCATGACAAAACGTTTTGAACTGGTGTGTAGGATGTATGAGACAGGTGAAATACCCTCAGACATTAAGAAAAATGTAATAATCCCCATTCCAAAGGAATCAGGCGTAGACAGGTGTGAAAATTACAGAACCATCAGTTTCATAAGTCATGGTTGCAAAATTTTAACACGAATTATCTACAGGAGAATGGAAAAGCTGGTAGAAGCTGACCCCGGGGAAGATCAGTTTGGATTCAGGAGGAACGTAGGATCCCGGGAGGCAATACTCACTTTACGACGTATCTTAGAATATAGATTAAGGAAAGGCAAATCTACATTTTTAGCTTTTGTAGATTTGGAGAAAGCTTTTGCCAATGTTGACTGGAATACACTCTTTCAAATTCTGAAGTCAGCAGGAGTAAAATATAGGGAAATAAGAGTTATTTATGACTTGTACAAAAGCCAAACCGCAGTTATTAGACTCGAAGGGCATGAAAGGGAAGCATCAGTTGGGAAGGGGGTAAGACCGGGTTGTAGCCTTTCTCCCATGTTGTTCAATTTGTACATTGAGCAAGCTATAAAGCAAAGAGAAATTTGGTGAAGGAAATAAAGTTCAGGGGGAAGAATTAAAAACATTGCGTTTTGCCGACGGCATAGTAATTCTGTCAGATACAGCAAAGGACCTGGAAGAACAATTGAAAGGAATGGACAGTGTGCTGAAAGGTGCTTACAAGATGAACATGAACAAGAGCAAAACTAGGGTAATGGAGTGCAGTCTAAGAAAATCGGGTGATGCTGAAGGAATTAGATTAGGTAACGAAGCAATCCACTCCCATGAACCACAGACATTGCCGAGGTGGGGTGGCTTGCGTGTCTCAACGATACAGACAGCCGTACCGTAGGTGCAACCACAACGGAGGGGTATCTGTGGAGAGGCCAGACAAACGTGTGGTTCCTGAAGAGGGGCAGCAGCCGTTTCAGTAGTTACAGGGTAACAGTTTGGATGATTGACTGAGCTGGCCTTGTAACATCAGCTAATGAAGCTTTGCCACACAGCTACTGCGAACGGCTGAAAGCAAGGGGAAACTACAGCTGTTACCTTTTCCGAGGACATGCAGTTCTACTGTATGAACATATGATGATGGCATCCTCTCGGGTAAAATATTCCGGAGGTAAAATACTCCCCCATTCGGATCTCTGGGCAGGGGCTACTCAGGAGGATGTGATCATCAGGAAAGACAATATTGGCATTTTACGGGTCGGAGCGTGGAAAATTAGAAAATTTAAAAAGGGAAATGGATAGGTTGAAGTTAGATATAGTGGGGATTAGTGAAGTTCGGTGGCAGGATGAACAAGATGTCTGGTCAGGTGAGTACAGGATTATAAACACAAAATCAATTGGGGGTATCACAGGTATCACAGGAGTAGTATTGATAATGAATAAGAAAATAGTAATGCGGGTAAACTACTACGACCAGCACAGTAATCGCATTAATTTTGTCAAGATAGATAAAAAGCCAACACCGACAACAGTAGTACGGGTTTATATGCCAACTAGCTCAGCCGATGATGAGGAAATCGAAGAATATGAGGAGCTACAGGAAATTATTCAGACAATTAAGGGAGAGGAAAACTTAATTGTTATGGGAGACTGGAATTCGGTAGTAGGACAAGGAAGGGAACGGAAGATAGCAGGTGAATATGGTCTGGGCAAAAGGAATGAAAGAGGAACCGCCTGGTAGAATTTTGCACAGAACATAATTTAGTTATAACAAACACCTGGGTCCAAGAATCACAAAAGAAGGTTGTATACGTGGAAGAGAACAGGAGCCGCCGGGAGATACCAGTTAGATTTTATAATGGTAAGACATAGATTTCGGAACCAGGTTTAACAGTGTAAGACGTACCTAGGGGCAGATATAGACTCTGACCATAACTTGTTGGTTATGAACTGAAGGTGGAAACTAAAGAAACTAAAAAAAGGTAGGAAAATAAGGAGATGGGACCTGGATAAATTGAAGGAACATCAGGTTCTTAAGAATTTCAGAGGGAGCCTTAGGCAACGATTGACAGAAACGGGGTGAAATAAAACAGTAGAAGAGGAATGGGTAAAATTGAGAGATGAAATACTGAAGGTAGCAGAGGACAAAATAGGTAGGAAGACCTACAAAAAATCTTTGGATATCACAGGAGGTACTAAATTTAATGGATGAAAGGAGAAAATATAAAAATGCAGTAAATGAAAAAGGCAAAATGGAGTACAGACGACTAAGAAATGAGATTGACAGGAAGTGCAAAATGGCTAAGCAGGAGTGGCTAGAAGATAAATGCAAGGATGTAGAAGAATGTATAAATAGGGGAAAAATAGATACAGCCTACAGAAAAATAAAAGAAACATTTGGAGATAAGAAAAACAGCTCTATGAATATCAAGGACACTGATGGAAAACCAGTTCTCAGCAAAAAAGGGAAAGCTGAAATGTGGAAAGAGTATATAGAGGGGCTCTACAAAGGAAATGAACTTCGAGACAATATTGTAGGAAGGGAAGAGGATGTAGATGAAGATGAAATAGGAGATACTGTACTGAGAGAAGAATTTGACAGAGCCCTGAAAGACCTAAGTCGAAACAAGGTCCCTGGAGTAGATGATATTCCCTCAGAGCTACTGAAGTCTCTGGGAGAACCAGCCATGACAAACCTGTTTTACCTGGTCTGTAAGATGTATGAGACAGGCGAAGTACCCTCAGACTTTAGGAAAAATGTAATAATCCCCATTCCAAAGAAAGCAGCTGCAGACAGGTGTGAAAACTACAGCACCATCAGTTTAATAAGTCATGATTGCAAAATATTAACACGAATTATTTACAGAAGGATGGAAAAGCTGGTAGAAGCCGACATCGGGGAAGATCAGTTTGGGTTCAGGAGAAATGTAGGAACACGGGAGGCAATACTCACTTTACGACTTATCCTAGAAGAAAAGGCAAACGTACATTTTTAGCTTTTGTAGATTTGATGAAGGCTTTTGACAATGTTGATTGGAATAAACTCTTTCAAGTTCTGAAGCAAGCAGGAGTAAAATTTTGGGAGAGTAAGGATATTTACAACTTGTACAAAAACCAGACAGTGGTTGTCAGAGTTGAAGGGCATGAAAGGGATGCAGTGGTTGGAAAGGGAGTAAGACAGGGTTGTAGTCTTTATCCATTGTTATTCAATTTGTACATTGAGCAAGCTATAAAGGAAAGCAAGGAGAAATTTGGAGAAGGAATTAAAGTTCAGGGTGAAGAATTAAAAACATTGTGTTTTGCCGACGACATACTAATTCTGTCAGATACAGCAAAGGACCTGGAAGAGCAATTGAAGGGAATGGACAGTGTGCTGAAATGTGCATATAAGATGAACATTAACAAGAGCAAAACTAGGGTAATGGAGTGCAGTCTAAGAAAATCAGGTGATGCTGAAGGAGGTAGATTGGGAAACGAAGCAATAAAGGAGGTAGATGAATTTTGTTACTTGGGCAGTAAAATAACAAACGATGGTCGCAGTACAGAGGATATAAAATGCAGAAGGGCAATGGGTAGAAAATTGTTCTTAAAAAAGAGAAATTTGTTAACATCGAATATTGATTTAAGTCTAAGGAAGTCCTTTCTGAAGGCATTTGTGTGGAGTGTTGCCTTGTATGGGAGTGAGACATGGACGATAAACAGTGTGGACAGGAAGAGGATTGAGGCTTTTGAAATTTGGTGCTACAGAAGAATGCTGAAGATTAGGTGGGTAGAACGCATAACTAATGAAGAGGTACTGAACAGAATTGGCGAGAAAAGGAATTTTTGGCATACCCTGACTAAAAGAAGGGATCGCTTGGTAGAACACATTCTTAGACATCGAGGAATCGTAAATTTAGCATTAGAGGTAAGTGTGTGGGGTAAAAATCGCAGAGGGAGTCCAAGAGACGCGTATAGTAAACAGATTCAAGTGGATGTTGGTTGTCGTTCTTATGAGGAGATGAAAAGGCTTGCTCAGGATAGGGTATTGTGGAGAGCTGCATCAAACCAGTCTCCGGATTGAAGACCATAACACAATAAGACAAAAGCAGAAGAAGTCTCCCTTAATTTTCTTGCATCAAAAATTAAGGAACCTGTTTTCTTAATGCCTATATAAAAGCGAAAGGACTCTCTCTCTCTCTCACTGACTAAACACGAAGACTACTTCAGCTACGAAGCATAAATCTGCAAATTTTATTTAATTGGAAAACGAATCCTTTTTCTCGATTTACTCTTTCGTGCAGGGCATTCCTTCGGTGAACAAATCAGATGGGTCCAGAAGTAAAATGTTTTTGAGTTTATCTTCAAGTAATAAACATTTCGTACTAACGAATATTCTTAATAATAATGGTACCAATGGAATTGTAATGAAAAACATTGTCCGAGCAACTTCATGTGTCCTTTCCATGACAAGATGTGAGGAGAGAGAAGCCACGTGGCAGAGGGAGGCGGCACCAGCCACAGTGGTACTTACTTTTCAGGCAGTGAGTGATAGCAGTGGGAAGCTCTCCACCCATGGAACAGCTTTTTATACGTACTTCCTGTTTACTTTGAACGTCTTATTAGAAGTTTCGTTTCGTCATTTTGCCCTGTTATGGACAACCAAAACTTTTATCTTTTCGCTCACTGTGCTTTCTTGTTCCGGCTATAGATTTCCATCTTGGTTACCTACGCTCCTTTCCTCTCATGTGACTTTTTGACGGTAGGCCGTGGAGCTGGAGTAATGAAAAGGAGTTTGAAAAAGGTAATTTTGAGATTTTCTGTTAAATAGTATAGAGCCTGAATATCCTGAAATAAAATTTGAGCTTCCAGTAAATCCTCTTGAACGAGGCTTGTCTATTTCGAATACTACTTTGTTTCATACATTGATGAGCGTAAAATATGAGTCGGTCTTTGAAGATTCATTGTTTCCAGATGATCAAAAAATAACATTCTCCTCTTTCTCTTGACGGTAACAATATCTTCTGTGTTTTCATACAATTAATGGCTGTGACTTACAAGAAAAGTACATGGGCTCGAACAAACATATCTATATGAACGTTTGGTTACAGTATCTCTACGTACACCTCAAGATGGGTGTCTTTTTCTGTAAAGCTCTGCAACCAAGCTCTAGATAGCAGTGTATATGTAATTGTAGACGCCATACGTAATGCTGATATCTTAACTATAACTTATGTAATAATCATTGTACATGTTCTCTGGCGAATTGTCATCAAAATCCGTGATGATAGTTGCAACTTTAACCTTCTTCCCGAAAGACTGTTGGTATTTACAGCCACTGCTTCCATCGCCTCTTCCCGCACTTACCGTAACACTACCGCTTGCAATGAGTTGTTCGTCATTATCATCCCTATTATTATTATGAGTTTGTAACAACATTATCTAACATATGCTAATATATCTGTACCATAACAGATGCGAGAAAGCTTGCAAATGATTCCTCTTCTACACTAATACCATCTTCACGAAGAAGGGTTCTTCGGTAACTTCATCTCAACTAATCGCAATACATTAGCAGGATTGATTAGCAATCGCCGCCCCATCTGACTCTTCACCATACGAATAACATCACAAAACGCAACTTCCGAGGCACACTGCACCGTCCTTACTGGCGAATCGACAGGTCAAAGTGCAATGCGGACTCCGCACACGCAGAGGCCTGCAGAGTTTTGCAAATGCGGGAGTATCACTAGTGCAATAAGGGAACTTTACTTTATCTCTCATACGATTGTATATGTGTTTGTTCGAGCCCAGGTACTTTCCTTGTTACAAGTACTGTTCGTAATACCTCTATACAACTAGTGCACTTTTGAATCAGGGATTCAGTCACACCACCACTATTCTTCCTCTAGAGGCACAGCATAGTACAGGAAGCAGTTCTTGTCCTTAAAACAACAATTTATTTATATTTTTAGCCAAATTTATGATATTTTTACAAGATAATAGTATTAATATTTTATGAAATAATGCTAAGATCACACTGCAAGATGATCGGTTTTATCACTGAAAGGTGTCATATATGGGTCTCTGCTACAATTGATATTTAACTACTTATTGAGGCACTCCACATATTATTTTGAAAATGTTCTGGTGTGTGGTCAAATGTATAATATTTCGCTGGTGGATAGTCACACGCAAAAGAATATGTGTATCTTACTGTTTTATGTATGACTATCCTCCAGCAATTAATCCTGAGTAAATTAGATGATAACAGTGGGTAGCTTCTTCGGCCTCTGGGCCTTGTTTTGAACACTATGACGGAGGCGCAGGGAGCGTGGGACGGGCTTCACCGCGACGGTCTGCCCGCTGGCCACCAGCAGGGCGTCGAAGCGGTCTCTGACGCGGAAGATGGCGGCCGGCCGCTGCCTCGCTCTGGACTGGACGCGCCCCGACGCCCGTCTGCGCATGCGCAGTCTCTGGCTGCAGCGCGCGAGGCGGCTCTTCTCTCCAAAGCCACACAGACTGGCCGCGGGCGGTGACGGAAGGACGCCTGTCAGGTAAACGCGATCAGTGAGTGCACCACAGTGACCAGGCTACACGTCACCGCCTGGTTCAACAATATAGGGGCACTCAATGAAGAAACGAGCCAGAGGCATAATTACAGCAACCAGTATCTGTATGTCACGAGTACTGACCGTGACTGTTGAGACACGTGTCCCACTGTGACATAATTCGGTGAATGGCTGTCTCATAAAACTCTCGGTCCTGTGATGTGAACCAGTTCCGCACGTACAACTGGACTTCGTCTACCCACCTTGACTGCTATGGTTTTTACTATCACTCGGCGGTCCTGGCTATCGAGTGCATCAACTAACTGGACGATGTCATCGGCAATGTAGTGTTGTGCTCCAGACTAGACCGTGCATCATCGGCTAACGACATCCATTTATCCATGATGTGCTTGAGCCAAGTCTTAACCGTTTAAGCGGCATGCAGTGTGAAGGGTGGCAGCATTGTTCTGTCACTCTGGGCAGAGACTTTGTTTTTGTTGTATTATGCAGTAGTAGCGAGAGAGAAAAGCGACAGGAAAAAAAAACTTATTCTTTACATTCTTCACTCCGAGGAGTAGAGCTGGCTGTTTGAGATCCGGCCCATATTGAGTCGCGGTTCTATTCAGCCAATTATCAGACAAGCTGATAGTGGGGCAAAGGGGGATTCCAAATGCGAATAAGTAGGAGGGGCTTACCAGTTCCGGCATACGCCTTACAACCAAGGAAAGCCTCCCGAAAACCTTGGTCGGAACCTGGGAATTGGAACCAATTTAATTCACCTCTGGGTAGTTGCCCCAGACTACAAACGGATTATCGAGAGAGCACGAGTGCAGTCACGACAATCAAGGATCGGACGCCCGAGTTACTCTCGTAAACTCGTAGAGATCAGCTAGACCAACAGTGGACAAGCATCTCCCTAGAGGAACCACACCCGTGAACACGGTATCCTCTGCGTGAGTGTATGGAAGTGGACGGACGAAGTTAGGTGCTGGTTAAGAGCTATGGACTGCGAGAATATTGTCGTAAGCCGTTAGGAATCTTAATAATTCTGATTTTGATTTTTGTATTTTCTGTAATGACCATATTGATAAGATAACGATAATAATAATCATCATCATAACTTACAACTTTGTTTTAATTATAACAGCTTTATGTCCCCCTTTTTGTTTAAACTTAAAAATCTTATTTCTCCCTATCTTAGGCTGCAACTTTTAAACGGTGGGATAGGTACAAGTTTCAACTTTATTTATATTTCATCATTAATGTGCTGAAAGAAGCTGCTGTCTTCGGAAAAGAGGTGAGTTATTCTTGATACAAGAATCGTAAGCAACCAGTTTATCAGGTACCTACCAATATTCTTGCGAATCGTGGAAAGTACTCGACATACCAAATTAATTACACCACTTGCTTATTGTTCACTTTTGTTATGTCGTTCATACTTAGTTGTAGAAGTCGTAACCAACTTGCTTGTCAGGTAGCTACCGCTATTACTTGTCTATTGTGTAATGTGCCTTTTCATACAGATATTAATTACACCGCTTGCTGACAACACAATAATTTGTTTGTTAATAAAGTTATATCAGAAGGTGTCAGTACGCACAATAATTGTTGTTAAGCTTGCAATCGAATCCATACTCAGTCAGTTATGGCATTTAATAAACTAAACTTTGACATGTACTGTAAATAATTAAGTCAATTACACATTTATCGACTTAGACGTTTCCACATTAGAATAGGTTGTACAAATTTGTCGATTTAGATAGGTTGTTGGCTACAAGTTCATTTCATTGCTATCAGCTACTGTTATAGTTTGTCATTCTACGAGTAGATGTCAAGCTCAGTATGAGTAGTAGTAATCTAAACTTTAATCTTTAATTAATTAATAGACATATAATTGTGAACTTTAGTGTTTTTATTGTGTCATACCATTACGTCATTCCGCTACTATCAGTCACTGTTCGAGATTGTCTACCACTCCACCCCTGATCACATTTAATTTTCGATATCAAATTTGTGTCAAACATTGGTACGTGTTTAATTGAATTAATGAATAATTTGTTTGTCTGTTTAACGAATAAGAACTTGTGCTACAGCCGGACTTGTCATTCATTGTTTAACCAGACTCGTGTTCTGGATAATTAAGCGCACTAACAGGGCCATACTCATTGCAATCAGTCGATGCCAGGCTGATTAATTTTAATAATGACTCTTACTTGATGTTCAGACATGCAGATAAGTTTTTACATTCTGTGCTGTACTAATCTAGATAGGTAGCATCAACACAAACCCATCACACAAATCTTGTACACTCACACACGCTAAGTCTCATTCTTCGATCCCAACCATAATGAATTATCTTTATATTATTTTATTTAAACATATAAGTTTCAAGTGTACGCCGTACACTTGTGATATTCTTCGAGAAACGTCCGCTTCACCCTACTCCTTTCGTTGTCAGAAAACGAACAATGCCGCTTTGCTCTTCCTTCGACGCCTCCATGTCACTGTTTGCAATGCGACCGGGAGCATTGGACGATTGATGGATGCTGCTACTAGCTTTGTATAGTCGCGCGAAGAGCTAAACTTCGATATTCTGGTCGGAACCACACCTGGTTACACACGCTGCGATATTCCTTCCCCCTCCCCCCCCCATATGTCACCGGTTTACGCTTTCCAGACTCCGACTCGTTTCTTTCTGAACGCCCGTTAATGGTAATGTCTAAGATTTCAAAGAAATTAGCTACATCGACATCTACATTCATATACCTCAATCCACAGCTTCAAATTCCGGCCCTCTAAATTTCCTCTACAGAATTTCACAAAATGAGCCTCGCCTTTCCTCCAGCGATCCCCAATTGAGTTCGCGGAACATTTCCGTCTCACTCACGCATTGATCGAACCTACCAGTAGCAAACGTAGCTGCTCGCCTCTGAACTGACTCTATGTCTTCCTTTAAACTGATCTGCTGTGGGTCCCATACACTTGAACAATACTCAAGACGTAGTCGTACAAGCGTTTTTTACGCGGTCTCCTTTATAGATGAAGTACACCCTCCCAAAATTCTCCCAATAAACCGAAGTTGGCTGCCGCCTTACTCAAAACTGTCCTTACATATTCGTTCCATTTCAAATCACTCTGCAATGTTACGCCTAGATATTTGAACGACGCGACTGCATCAAGAAGCTCACTACTATTTCTGTATTCGAACATTATGGTATTGTTTTTCCTACTAATGCGCATCACCTTACAATTTTCTACATTGAGAGCTAGCTGCCATTCTTCGCACCAATTTTGTCTAAGTCATCCTATATGCAATTACAGTCAGTTAAATACGACACCCTCCATACACCACAGCATCATCAGCAAACAGCCGCAGAATACAAGCTACTCTATCAGATCATTTATACCGATAGAAAATAATAGCGATCCTATCACACTCCCCCGGGGCACGCCTGACGATACACTCGTCTCTGATAAACTCTCGCCGTCGAGAACAACGTAATCGCTATTGCCTACAGTACACATCTGACGTCGGTTCTACAACTGACAGCAAACACTTCGAAGCACCGAGGCCATTCATTGTTGGATCTCTGCAAAGCTTAGAGAAGCGTAAGCCATTCAGGGCAATTTAAGAAGGCTTTGCGTGGTAAGGGGCGTTTGTTGAGATATCCCTCAATGTTCCCACAACGAAACACGGAATTTGGTACAGAATTCTAAGAAACTCTACTCATATGTCAATCGACAAACCCACTATCCATACTTTCATTACACAGTAGAAATGATGATGCTACTGATGACAGTTCTGTTAAATCACAACAGATTGACACAACATTCCGAAATTACTATCCCAAAGAAGACGAAGCAAATACTCCACAATACGTATCTAGAACAGGTGCCAGCATGAGTAATTTAGGAATAGATATCCGTGGAGTATTAAAGCAACTTAAATCTCTTAAGAAAAGTGATATAGCGGTTCCGATTGTATACAAGTCAGGTTCCTTTCACAGTACACTTATGCTATAGCCCCATGCCTAGTTATTATAGAGAACGGCTCACTCAGCGAACGATCCGTACCTAAAGACTGGAAAGTTGCAGCTGTCACTTCAATATTCAACAAAGGCAATAGTAGTGACCCGAAAAATTACAGGCCTGTATCACTGATGTCGGTTTGCAGCAGGATTTTAGATCATATACTTTCCTACTGTCGCATAGTCAACACGGATTCAGAAAGTATCGTTCTTGAGAAACACAGCTAACTCTTTACTCACATTATGTGTTGAGTGTTATCGACAAGTGATGTAAAATATATTCTGTATTTCTAGATTTCCGGATGGCATTTGTCAAGGTACCAGACAAGCGTCTCCTAATAAAACAGCTTGAAAACAGCTTGCTTGTGGAACATAGCCACCTTTGCGTGATTAGATACGTGATTTCCTGTCGAAAAGGACACACTACGTTTTAATTGACGTTAAGTCATCAAGAAGACATAAGTGACATCTGGCGTTACCTAGGAAGTAGGGCTCCTACTCTTATTTATTTTTATAAACGATTTAGCAAACAATCTGATTACCTCTCTTAGACTGTTCGCGGATGGTTCTGTCATTTGTCAGTTAGTAAACACACCAGACGATCAAATGGACATGCAAAGGGATTTACATTACATATAATCGCAAGTGTGTAGTTATACATATGACCACTAAAATAAATCAGTTAAATTTTATTTACACGATAAATCTTTCAATCTAAAGGCCGTCAATTCAATTAAATACCTACGAGTAACAATTACGAACAACCTAAATTGGAAAGAACACGTAGAAAATGTTGTAGGGTTGGCGAACAAAAAGCTACGTTTCATTGGCAGATGCAACCGATGTACTATAAAAACTGCCTACAGTACATTTGTACGTCCTATATTGGAGTATAGCTGTGCATTATGGGATTGACGCCTGGTGGGACCGACGGACGAGTTAGAGAAAGTTCAGTGAAGGGCAGCTCGTTTTATATTGTCACGGTATAAGGGAGAGAGTGAGAGACTTCAGTATTGCCACTTTGCTTTCCAACAGTAAAAGGACAACGCAACGATGTTCAGTTTAACAAATTATTCGTAGGTTATCGATTTGATAATTTGTGGCGAAAGAGAAAGATTGTGTTACTTGGTTGTGTGAGGCCTGTAGCAGTGGAGAAAAACAGGCATTCAGAGCTAACAGCGACCGGAGGCGAGCACGAGGGTGGCTATGTTATTCAGAGGGTCAGCGGTTCCCGGAAGACGCCTTACGGCGGAAGGCCACAGCAGGTAGGACTGAGCCGTGAGCCTTCCAAGTATCTGGCTGGCGCCACCGACGGTGGCGTCGTCTAGGCGGGAGCGTCTGGAGCAATACAACACTTGGCGTATCATGCTTTGCAAAGGGAGAACTGAGACGTTTGGGTCGAGTTGGCGAACGCCAGGGCGACACCCGCTAGGACACTGTACGTCTCTGGCGCCGAGCTGGCGGGCGCCGCAATTATACAACAGCGAGGGAGTTTGGCCGTTTGCTGGGAACAACATACTGGCCGTGTTATCGAAGCTGCCTGAAGGCCATCTGCCGCTACCGTGAGATCGCTGGACGGAAGGGCGAGGCCCGACCAGTAGAAACGCTGGAGAGTTGGCCATTGGCTGCTGTTTTATAGTAAGGGGATTCGGGCTGTCCGACTCCCAAACGCAAGCCGTGACTGGCCGTAAGTTGGCTCCTAGATGGGTATTCGCGTTTGAGTAGAGTTAGGCCGAGCCTGGAGGCTTTGCAGAGAGGAGACGGAGATTTTAGAAGTTAGAGAGAAGAAGACGGGTGTTTGGGCAGCCGAGGAGAGCAGACGCTTCTCTTCGGCTCTCAGTTTTATACTTGTCTTCGAGCAGCAGTATTTAGAGTTTATGGTACATTTTTGGAGTAGCTCCAAAACTTGTACTAATAGCGCTGAGTGTTGGCAAGCCGAGAGCAAGGTCAGCCTGCCTGACATTAGACGCACCGACGCGCTAATTGCGATTGTCAGAGTTCTGGTGTCATCTCTGCCTACAGTACATCCGTGTTTCACACGTAAATTGTCTGTAGTGGCACTACATAGCCGAACTAGTGAGATCATAGGCACTAAGATCCGCCGGGGTCGAAGTTGGCGGATAATATTTAAATATTGCTTCTGGAATACGAAGCTGAATTATCTCCGGGTCCGTGACTTGCGGCTATCGACACACACAGCCGGCGTACATCCGTCGTGTTGCTGAAATCACCATCCAGCACAGTTTTGGTACGGTATCGCATGCATTTGCTAGTGTTTCAAGGGGTATTCACGTTATCGAACAGTTGAAAACGTTAGGTCAACTCACAGAAATCTGGTATCGGAATATTCCTCTCGATTACGCCAAGGTTTCCAGTTAAATGTGGGTTGTCACAAGTGTTTAGTATCAAATACAATTATGTTCAACTTACCAGTCACTTCCTGTAGGAGTGTATATTATATTTTGTAAATTTGTACAATTTGTTCTATGTTCATTTGAATGTGTATCTTGCTTTCAACTCTGACGTTCATTTGACTTCAGAGATAAATCGATTGAAAACAAATTTCTTTACTCAGATCATTAAAATTAGTTAACCCCCCTTTACACAATTTTGGATGGGTTTTATTAGTAGGAAACTAGAGGATAAATTAATTAAATGTTCGATGGTGGGTCAGCCACACCTATCCTTTAATATCAAGTGAACAAACCATTTGCATACCGTTCGTCCTAACTCCCCCCCTCCATTACCTTGTATTTCCAACATAACCACATAAATATACCAATCAAGAGTATCACGAAAATGATGCACGAGTTGGGATGGAAATCATTAACAGAAATGTGGTGTTCGTTACGGCGAGAAATATTTCAGAAATTTCTTTCACTGACTTTCTCTTCCGAATGCGAGTGTATTTTGTTAGCATCCGCCTGTATAGAGCGACAAGATCATCGTCATAAAATAAGAGAAATCAGATGGAAAATGGAAAGGTTTAGGTGTTCCTTTTTCCCGCGAACAATCAGAGAATGGCACTGTAGAGAAACATCATAAAAGCGGTTTGATGAACCCTCTGACATGCACTTCATTGTGACTTGCAGAGTATTTATGTAGATGTTGGCCTTAAAGTCTCCGTCCTCCGCCCCCCCCCCCTGTCTATGAAAATTAACCTTATCTGCCTACCTGCATCATGATCAGTGAAACGGTGTCAAAGGTAATTGACAGTGTCACTCCGCATAGTTACTTACGGCGATAAAAATTTCTCCATTCAAACATACATACACGTAGTAGTGGCACAAACTAAAATCCCTATTCTATCACCTTGAGATACCCAAAACTTTGCTATTTAATTTATGTAAATATAATTGGGCCTATTCAAGACAGAAGCTGCCACCAGAATCTGTCTGTTTGTGATCAGGCTGCAGCAGCAAGTAGGCAAAGAAGCCATTTATACACAGTCAAAGAAGTCCCAGGATATATATTCCATGGTTAAACAGTATACATAGTTATTGAAAGAACAGACTGAATTATTGATTATTCTGGTGCTGAATGTATATCTTTCTGAATGTTAATCTGTATAGTTATCACTATAATAAATAGTGGATTTTGAAGTTGCTTCTTCACTTTAAAGTTTTATTCAGTGATATACTTCAAGAGAATATTATATAAAGACATGTTTATGACAATCACAACTAAAGAAGAAAACTGATAGAGGCACAACTTAAGTTGGACCTCTCTCCTTAATATGGTTTCTACATAATGATTCATTGCAACCAAGTAACACTAAATCTTCAGTAAGGAAGCTGTCTTTATATTCAGTCTACACCTACTTGTGCTAGGCTGAACTTTGTATAAAGAACTGTTACATCGCTTGTAAGGTATACTGAGCCATCAGCCTTACAATATCATATGTAAACTGCGATTTCCCTCTTTGAAGGGTAAATGTGCAGAATTTCATCAAGATTGTACTGAAACTGTATATCAATAATAAACAGAGGTATCTCAAGTACATAGAACCAGAAAATGACTAACCTGAAGGAAACTTGGACGCGAGACATGAGGAGAATATCTGGAGGCCTAGCAACAGCCCAAGGGCGATAAAAAGCGAACAGAACATGCGGGCAGCGTCGCCGCCGCCGTCCGTTGTCATGATCAGCACCTGCAATTAAATCAGAGCAATGAATCTTAATGAGCCCATTTAAGCATGCCAAGACATAGAGAGACAAATAAATCCTCTCCACCACTGTCTTTTGCACGCTGCAGTACAACTTCAGATATACGATGTAGCCGGCCGCGGTGGCCGAGGAGTCTGAGGCGCTCCAGTCACGGTCTGCACGGCCACTACGGTCGGGGGTTCGAATCCCCCCTCGGGCGTGGATATTTGTGCCGTCCTTAGTCTTAGCTAGTTCATAAGTAGTTTGTAAGCTTAGGGACTGATGACCCTGTAGTTAAGACCCATAAGTTCTACAAACATTTGAACATTTGATTATACGATGTACAGAATCCACACTACAAGCATTTTCAGTTTGCAAACACTGAGACGTTACTGCTGTATCGCCCGCCCTGATTGCCATTTATTTGTGTTCATTTGCTCTTGTCAGGAGCACTTAAACAAATCTTTGCATTAACAATTAAACAATACTCAATCGATATGAACATGATTTAGTGGTTTTTATTGACAGTTAAACAATACTTAATTTGTGATTCTTCAGTTTCTCCCGGCGTATTTGATAATCAAAATATCCACGGGTGTACTGCCGGTCTATAGTGTCCAACGGGCCCGTTTGATACTATAGATCGGCAGTACACCCGTGGATATTTTGAATACTTAATTTATCATAACATTAATCGGTGGTTTTTCTTGCGATATGGCCCAGGCGTTGATGTAGAAGTGGAGATGGCAAATTTGGTTTCACTTCATTTCTCCAACAACTATTCGTGTCACACTCCTTGTTTCCCTCCAGAGGGTGTGCGAGAGAGTGCTTGCATGTTGTCTCCCCTGTAGAGTACTTGATGGGATAGTCATGCGGTGGTGGTAGTAGTTTGCAAGTTTTATGCTTTCACCAGCAGAGATAACATTTGATGAGTAGTGCAAAGAGTTCGCAAGCTATGCCTGTGCTCGATCTTGGGCACGTCGAAGATCTTGGGCAGGTCGAAGATCGCGATTTGTTGTAATTACGGTTTATGACACTTATTTGTTAATTTAATACAATTATAATATTCGGTATTCCATGTTATTTATTGGAAACAAGAACGAAATTTCTCTACGACAACATTTGTTGAGTTTATCGTTCTAGGCCACTCGGTTTTCCCCACGGTGTTTGAATTAAGTTGCAGTTACGTACACTGTTGGAATAGTTTAGCTCCAGAGTGCAAAGTGGACATGGCTAGCGCGTGGTTACGGAAGCAGATGCCTGTAGGAGGAACAGTGTTTACGTACAGTACTAAAAGCAAAATTTATCGTAACGAATATTGTCGAGCCGAGGCGTTGTCCCGCGTGTATAAAATGTATTGGTATGAACCTATTATCTCCGAATATGCAAAATATGTACAACGTTGAAAATGGGAATGTTAGAGCAAGACGATTGGAGCTGGTGCAAATGATTTATTTTACCACTGACTATGTTTTTAAGAATTTTTGCCAAACCTGATTTTGTCGTAAATTTCTTTATTATTCTCAATCGCTTTCAGATAAATGTACCGTCTTTGTGCTTCTTGACGGGAAAAAAATACAATTTCTGTAATAGTATTGCATGCCATATGCAAGCATAAGAAAGCATTTCGTTGTTTTTTTTTTCCTGACGATCGCTAACAGAGACACCGAGTAATTTTACGCACATCCGTCTTTGTAAACACAATGATCTACGCGCCAGCCCGCAACGGGCGCTGAAGAAGGCTGCGATCGTAAAGCAAATCACGATGAGCAGCACTCTCCGTGGGATGCAGCAGGTTATTTCGGTGCGTGCTGTAGCTAGGTAGGCAGCACGTCTGTCCTGCGCCACGTTGGGGCAACACGTCCCGTGTGAGGACGGCATAAGTGCGAGGACAAGAAGTAGAATGCTTATTTCGTTTGACTGGAAGTTGTGGACTTAGCGCAAACTTCGGAGATTACTCTGTCGCTTGAATTTGTGTTGGGACTTATTGTGAACTGAGCTCCAAACTCAAATTTCGACTTGATCATCTTTCTGGATACACCTAGTCCCTCAGTGTTTTACGCGTACCAGTTTACGCAGACTGAAGTGACACAGACTTTGCAGAATAGTTTGTGGTCGCTGGCACTGCGACCTACCGGAAATGTAGAGACTGATTTTAGGAAGTTAGAGCTTCCTATTTTTGGAGCCAGACAGTCTTTCATGGCTGCGAATATTACAGCTATCAGCAATCAGGCGAAATTCCACAGCTGCTCACCACAGATGTACCACGTTTGGATATAATACCGACTGATCACACCAGCAATAGACAGTAGTTGCATCAGGAATCTCATCTTTAGTTCTTTGTTGTAAATTTCAATACACAAACAAAATATCGAACTTCATAGGGGTTGATTTGACTTGCCAGTCAGTGACAGGATTTATTTTCACTGCAATCATTTAAATGTAAAGAACAGAAGTAGGATTAATATTCAAATGTATTCGTTTCTAACTAATTTTTATGTGTTTTTTTAATTTTTATAACAGTTGTTGCTCGTGTATGTTTTTCGATATGGTCCTTGATGCGATTACAATAAACAAATCGATAATCAGGTGTCTTGAACGAAATACTTTATAGTCTATATAAAGAGTAACATATTTTTGGAGGGGCAAGAATAATATATTATGAACTGGCAGCTGCTGTCAGACAAATATAATACTGGAGATTAGATTATGTTGCGTATTAAATGGTCAAACTTAAATTAAAGAATCTTAATATCAAAGTCGTCCGTAATTTTCATATAATGATAAAAATATAATTTATTGGACACAAACAACTTGAAAGAATCAGGGTTTTTGAGGGTCAGCGACACCTGACTTTGTTCCCTCTCGTATCATTAATCCTTTCTTAAACACCCACAACCTTTCATTTGACGATTCCTGCCAGGATTCCCTGTTTCCACATTTATTCCCCACCACAACATTTCAGCGTTTTCGCTGAATAATTACTTACAGGTAAACTTCAGCATAAATTCAAATGTTTGTAATTCTTATGAGACCAAACTAGACCCTTGACTTACAAACTACTTAACTAAGTTAAATTAACCTAAGGACAACACACACATCCATGCCCGAGGGAGGATTGGAACCTCTGACGCAGCAGGCCTCGCGATCCGTAAGGTGGTGCTCCAGACCGCTCGGCTATCCCCGCGCGTCCTTAAGTAACACCTTGAACTGTTTGAGTAATGGAATGTGTAGAGCAATTGAGAGGCTTCTCATGGGTATTTATTAAATACAGTTCAGATCACGTACTTCTAAGCTGCTACCGATCTTTTACGGTGCCCAATGGGAAGTGGTGGACGAGCTTCAGGAAAGTGCTCCGCCAACATGATGGAATACTGCCTGTAAGACGACCACCGCCATGCCTGGCTCAGTAGAGCAACCTGGACACTTTACTTGGTAAGTTTGATCAATATATCAGGTCCAGGTATTGGTGCATCATATTGCCTAAACGATGCACCACACCACTGCAGTATCCATTCCATAGTCTTCAGGGAAAAACCGACCATCACAGGGTGGAGTAACGAACGCCCCTCTGCAGTAACAATGAGGCGTGAGTGATTGCGTAGGTTCAAAAGCCGGCCACTTGGAAGGAATCTCGCAGTCTTTAGGGTAGCAAGGGTAAAATGTGAGGAAGAACAGATCGTAGCAACAGTTCCTGAACACTGTTAACCGTTCCACGAAAAGCTGAAAAGTGTGGGAGACGGTCAGGAAAATATCTGGGAGAGGAGGAAGGGGTCCAATGTCTACTGTAATGTGGACTGCTATTCTTCAGACCAACTCAAGAGACATTTCCCAGTTTATGAATGTTTATTATTCAGCTCCTATTGTCTCCACCTCTCTGGATCCGGCTTTCAAGTGCCACCACAGAGTTCTTGTAGAGAGGGACAATTTGGACTTTCGGTGCATCGTTGATGAAATTATAAACGTCCTTTAACCATGTGGGAGCCGGATTCAGCCTTGTTTGTTGTCACAAGGGAAGGAACTTCATTGTGCGCGATCCCAGGGCGAAGCAGTGAAGTTAGCGATGGTCATGCTGTGCGGAGCAGCAGCTAACAACTCGATGGCGGGGCCCATCGCCATGATAGAAACGTGGTCGTTGTGCACGTTGGACTCTGACATCCGCCAGTTGACCACACAAGTCTTTCGACAGTAAGAAGTCCAATAGAAGTTGAAGAATCACACCAGTTTTGTTAAATGTCCCCCTTCCATAATCTTTATCTTCTTCTTTTTGCCACGTTTCTGCTTATACAGGTCATTGACAGAGCCTCCTCAAACCTTCTCTTTTCACCCATATTCTATCGTTTAGGCCCACCTCCCAATTTACTCTCCCCCCCTCCCAGTTACATCATCCTTCACCTTGTCTGTTTTGCACGTTATCTTCCAGTTGGTCTCCGGCACATTCTGTCCATTCTAGATCTCTTTAGGAAGTCTTTCTGGTCCCATTTTTAATGTCCCCAAAACGATTTCTGTCTATCACATTCCATGATTTATTTTGGTTTTTGATCTTTCACGTGCTTCGTATTATTTGTGGTAATTATTCAGCAATCAGTCATCATAAATATAAAATTCTTTATTTGTTAGCAAATCCGGATTTCGACCACTGTGTGGTCATTATCAATGCTTAAAATAAATTAAAATATTTAAAATACCTTATCTTGTCTCTTCTAGTCTTACTACGTATCCCTCGAAGAATCCGCATTACTATTGCTTGTATCCTTATCATATATTTCCTTGTCCATGTCCAACATAAGTTAAAACTGACAGATAATATCACTTGCATATGATGATTTTTGCTTGAGCAGTAGTTTTCTAGTTTCTAATTACACATTAGTAAAATTCTGAACAATTTTATATTGCCGCATGTAATGTCCGCAGGGTCTAAGGCGTTATGCAACATAGTGTGCGGCAGTTCCTGTCGGGCTTTCAAGTCCTCCCTCAGGCATGGGTAAAGTATTGTCCTTAGTGTAAGTTGATTTAAGTAGTCTAAATTTCTAGGGACTGATGACCATAGTAGTTTGGTCCAATAGGTTTACAAACAATTTCCTTTTATCTGTAAAATTTTCTGCTTGAAGTCTCATTTTTTTAATTAATTTTCTTCCTAGAATCTTGAAGGCAAAAACTTCTGTAATAACTTCTCCATTGCAAACTAAACCCATTTGTTTTCATATTTTTCGGTTGAGTTTCCTTACTTCACTTTTGTTAGGCTTATTTTCATACGTGCTTCTTGAATCGCTCTGTGCCAGATGTTTAGTTCTTCCTATTTATGCTCATTTTCTTCCCAAATCATCAAAATATCTGTATAGGCTATGAGCTTCATATCATCTTCCTTTTATCCTTGGTAAATATCACCTATTATGTTGGCCATTACTACATTAAAAATTACTAGCGACGGCTCACTTTCTTGCCGAACCCATCTTTCTGTTACAAACACGGTGATAATCGATGGTAAAGTGATTATCAGTTACGTTTCTGTTGATAGTTTCGGTCTATTCAGACCTTGCCGCATCTCTTCCCTTCTAACAGCGTCGTAAGCCTTTTTTAACTATGAATGCGACTGATGAACTCTTCTCGGATGATCATCCGAGTGATAGTGTCGTTTTGGCGCAACGTTTCGGTGAGTTTCGTACTTATCATCCTCAGGCGAAAATGATGAGTACTAAACACATCGAAACGTTGCGCCAAAACGATGCCACCACTAGGCTAATCACCCGAGAAGAGTTCACCACAAGAACACGCCGAGAAAGCAATTGCAACTATGAATGCAACTACCATGTCTTTCCAAAATCTCCATTTTTTTGTACAACCACTCTTACTGTAAATATCGCATCTATAGTTGATCTTCCACTTTAAAATCTTTCTGGTTCTTCTCCTAATTGTAGTTCTATTTTACTTGCTATTTTTCTATATTTCATTAATCTTCATGCAGTGGCATAATAGTGTTGTTGCTCTTCAATAACCCCACAGTATTTTATTACCCTTCTTACAGATAAGTACAATGATCGCCTCGGTCCAATCTTCAGGAATCTATCGAGAGGTCCATACTACCCTCATTATTCCTCGCAGCCACTAAAATCTCTAACCCATAATAATTTACACGCCTGGCCATTACAATTGCTACGCCACGAAGATGACGTACTAAAGACGCGAAATTTAACCGACAGGAAGAAGATGCTTTGATATGTAAATGATTAGCTTTTAAGAACATTCACACAAAGTGGCGACACCTATAAAGTTCTAACATAACTAAAGTTACCAACCGATTTGTCATACACAAACACAACCGCCGTTGCCTAGTGAAACGTTGTTGTGATACCTCGTGTAAGGCGGAGAAATACGTACCATCACGTTTCCGACTTTGATAAAGGTCGGATTGTAGCCTATCGCGACACTGCTAATCGAGTCGGTCGCGATACAATGAGTGTTAGCCGAATATGGAATATGTGGGTTCAGGAGGGCAATACGGAACGCCGTGCTGGATCCCAATGGCCTCGTATCACTAGCAGTCGTGATGAAAGGCTCTTATCCGCATGGCTATGACAGATCATGCAGCCACGTTTCCATCCCTGAGTCAACAGATGGGGGCGTTTGCAAGACAACAACCATCTGCACGAACAGTTGGACGACGTTTGCAGCAGTGTGGACTATCAGCTTGGAGACCATGGCTGCGGTTACCCTTGACGCTGCATCACAGAAAGGAGCGCCCGCGATGGTGTACGCAACGACGAAACTGGATGCACGAATGGCGAAACGTCGCATCCGTGTTTGGCGTCATCGCAGTGAACACACATTGGAAGCGTGTATTTGTCATTGCCATACTGGTGTATCACCCAGTGTGATGGTAAGGGGTGCCATTGGTTTCACGTCTCGGTGGCCTCTTGTTCGCCTCGATGGCAATTTGAACAGTGGCCGATATATTTCAGATGTGTTACGATCCGTGGCTCTACCCTCCATTCCATCACTGCGAAACTATTTTCCAGCATGATAATGCTGGTCGTGTACGGGCTTTTATGTATGCCCTGGCCAGCATATTCTCCAGATCACTCAGCAATTGAAGACGTCTGGTCAATGGTGGGCGAACAACTGGCTCGCCCAAATATGCCAGTGCCTTCTCTTGATGTACTGTGGTGTCATGTTAAAGCTGCTGTACACACCATCCAAGTTCTGTTTGACTCAATGCCCAGGCGTACCAAGGCCGTTCTAACGGCCAGAGGTGGTTGTTCTGGGTACTGATTACTCAGGATCTATGCACTTAAATTGCATAAGAATGAAATCACATTTCACTTCTAGTATCAAATATTTGTCCAATGAATGCCCATTTACCATCTGCATTTCTTCTTGGTGCAGCAATTTTAATGGCTAGTAGTGTATTCAGTTACTGGTCTCATGGAACTCACCTCAGAATACTGGCCACCTCTACAGTAGGCCTCGACCTCGCCCTTCGTCTCTCCTTCAGATGTTCTCATGGAACTCACCTCAGAATACTGGCCACCTCTACGGCAGGCGTCGACCTCGCCCTCCGTCTCTCCTGCAGATGGCCTCATGGAACTCACCTCAGAATACTGGCCACCTCTATGGTAGGCCTCGACATCGCCCTCAGTCTCTCCTTCAGATGGTCTCATGGAACTCACCTCAGAATACTGGCCACCTCTACGGTAGGCGTCGACCTCGCCCTCCGTCTCTCCTTCAGATGCTGTATCGTATGAAGATGCAGTGGCCAGTGTCAGCAGCGAGGGGTTGGCCATGGACAGCACGGAGGGGGTGAAGTACACAGAGCAATCTGTGCGAGGTGAGCCTGGCGCTGAGTGGCTGGCTGAACGCTCGCTGGGCGCTGGCGACGCAGACCTGGAGGTGTCTGCACTGCACGCTGACGGGGCGACTCCTCCAGAGAGCGGCGATGGCCCTTCCGGGAGCGGCGAGGGGCCTTCCAGGAGCGACGAGGGTCCTTCCAGGAGGGCTGCCAGGGAAGTCTCCGGCCCGTCTGCTGGCGGTGGCTCCACCAGCTGACCCTCAGCCTCACAAAGACATAAATCTACGGCCTCCGGTTCTGCCATACACTCTCCTTCACAACTGGCCTCTGGCTCCTCCACACCCTCTTGACTCTCAGCAACTTCCTCCTGCTTTCTTGCTGCAGCTTCCATTTCCTCCCTCTTCCTCGCTTCCTGTAAGGGAAATATACCATGCACTGAAGTGGATTTTATCCATGATGGATGTAGTTGAACTCCGTGACTATTCCTATTAAAGGGCTGAGGATAAAAAGAGCTACCAGTCTACAATTAAGGATTGTATTATTTATTTATATCACGACCCGTTTCAGGCGTGTCCCCACCATCACATTCTTATACACTGAGACCAGTGTACAGTTTGTTGGTGGAGCTCACTGTTTGAAAATAAATTATGTGGCATTAATTTCATTAACAACTAGTTCAGGCGGCAATATGACGTGTACAAAACCACTGTTTCACTTACATGTAAATGTAGCATCCAAGTCATTATTGCCTGTGAGTTACAAATTTTGTATAGTATTTCACACAACCTTTTTGTTTTTAGAGTCGTTATTTTAGTCTTTAACAATATTCGCATAGTTCTGCTTCCCATGTATTGCGTGTATTTTCCATATGCATGTTTTATGCCGCACAGAAATATGAAATCGCAGCATAAGCCGTGTTTACATGGAAATGAAGAGTTTCTGGTCAAAGAGCTTATATCTAAGAAGCAGAAAGATAGCAAGGCATTACAAAATACCAATTACAAAAATGTTACGTACATGCAGTGTTAGAAGAAGTATTACAAAATATGAAAATCAAGCTTTTTACGCAAACTGAATGTATCAAAATCTCTTCACAATAAGAAATAATGTACGGAAATATTCCTGAAAATCAACATATCAAAAGAACTCGCCTTGAACTGACACCCAATTTTCTACAATGACTATGTAGTGTAATATAACTTGCTTTCAACCATTTCATATTTTGTCAATGACGGTGTAGCTCTGCAGTCATGAAAAAATCCATCATATTTACTGAAACTTTACCACTACACGTTATTAAGAATCCGTTTTTGAGGGTATTTAATACTGAGTGCGCTGCTCTTGACACACGCTTAATGATTTTTGCGTTATCAGTTCTAAACATGAGACGTTTCGTTAAATTTGTGTGTTAAATATATGATATTTGTTTGTTCGTATGTTGAAAATTTACGTTACCGTCACGTAAAGAGCCTTCTGCGGTAGTTTTCTCGTGGAAAAATTGAGCAATAACTCGCCAAGAAACCAAGCACTGTCTAAAACCATCTACACTGGGCAATATTATCCAGCATGTTTACGTAATGGAACAATGTGTCTGTTGAGAAAGGTATACCTTATACGCACATCAAATCTAAAGTTTTGCAGCATAAGTCATAGCTTTATATTAATGAGGAAGTCCCATGGTAAGTCAAATTCAGAGCATTGAAAATTATGACAAACATTACACAGTTTCAACAAGCATGGTGGCTAACAGCTGTTACTTTAATAAGGGCGAATACTGCAATTGAGTTTTATCACTGACAATTAGTTTTGGTTTCTGAGGTTGGTGTTTGTTTTTAGAGACAATTTTTAAAGGTATGTCAGCTTTTGCCTTAATTCGTTCTGTGCAGCACATCACATTTGATGTCAAAAGCTTGAGAATCATTTCAGGCATTTTCAGTAAAGGTGGAATCTCTCATTTTCCGTTTCAAACTCCTCTCATGGTCAGCCAGTCTAGTAATTACAGCCCTGCCTGATTGAACTACATATACTTTGCCACAAAGGTTGCAAGAGATCCTATATATGCCACTCCTTTCCAAAGATGGAATCTTGTCTTTGCTATTGAAAAACAAGTAAGCAATAGTATTCCTATTATAAAAACCTGAGTTGTCTTTCCTGCACTTAAGTTTGCTGACAAGCCTTTCTGACGTTTTACCACCCCATAACATTGGTGCACATTTTTTGTCTGTGTAAATAGTTATCTTGTGAGGAGCAAACAAAAGTAATATTACCCTCTCTCTCTTTTTCTTACAAAGTATGCTGTTAGTCAAGGTATTGATGAATGCAATTCCTTGAATTAATTCCAGTTTATTCTCGAAATCTGTCTTGTTCTGAGATATAGATAATACACTATGCACCATGCTGTGGAAGGCTACATGTTTATGTGTTGGGAACTTTCAGGTATTGTTGTGTCTCTGGAAGTTGAATTTCTGTATACTTTAAATGCATGCTTTTAATGACTAATGTCTATGGCCAGATTGAAGCAGTTGATAACGTCTCCTCCAGCCTCCTTTGTGAATTTAATTTTAGACTGTTTTGAATTTTGGTTATCTAAGAACTTGTGTAATTGTCTGTTTGTACCTGTCCACAGGCACAGTACATCATCCACATACCTATTCCAATGGTGTATTTTTAGTGCTTAGGGGCTCTTTATCTAAAATGTTTGTTCGAAATTATTCATGAACATTTATGCTAGTAGAGGAATCAGAAGCGACCTCACTGCTAATCCATATGACTGTTTGTACAGATTTTGTTGGAACTGCAAATAATTTTGTTTCAAACAAGTTTCTGTTGCAAATCCTATATCATCAAACTGAATCGGGTTTATTCTACTTTTGTACAAGCACTCTATTAATATTTCGATAACTTTTCCAACAGGAAAGTGCAATCGTAATTGTACCTGTAACACCGCGAAGTGCAGCCAATATGTTGTGAAAGTTTCATCACCATTGGATGAACTGACCGGTAGCGCATTAAACGTGAATAAACATACAAACAAACAAACAACCAATCATTTGTATACATTATATAAAAGGTGAGAAAAGAAAACAGTCACCATTTGCAGGGTGCAGATTTATTCTTAACCAGTTTGAAGAGCAATTACTGTCCTTCTTCAGGTATATACAAATACAGATGTAACATAAAATTAGAAGTACAATAACAAAATTAAAGGGGCAAGAAGTACAGTGTATTTAAAACTTTCTTGAAAAGATACAAAATGTGGTAGTTAATACGCTATTTTCCTGCATTTTGATAAAATAAGGAAGTTATGGCAGTGAAAATCAAGTGCACATATTCTGTTAGAACTTGTAAACTAAGTTGTTAATACTGTATGAGCGTCTTTGGTTAAGCCACATAGTGGGCGTAAAGAGAAAAGGGAAATCAAGTTATAGGATTTCAGGGTCATATACTGTTTTACTGTGTTTCCCTCAATTGTGCACACGCTGGTGAGGTGGGACGGGCAAGTCCATTTGCTCAGAGGTAAGGAAGGTATATCACCAATGTGTGCTACCAGCGACAATAGTAGATTGCATTGCTGCATTGCTTAGTGTCTACACAGCTATGTTGCCACTATGTAAGTTTTAAACCTGGTATTTATTTGTCTAAATAATAGCGTAAGATGATTTTACATTAAATAAACAGTTCCGAGATGGGGTGGCTTGCGTGCCTCAACAATACAGATAGCCGTACTTTGGGAGCAACCACAGCGGAGGGGTAACTGTGGAGAGACAAGACAAACGTGTGGTTCCTGAAGAGGGGCAGCAGCCTTATCAGTAGATACAGGGGCAACAGTCTGGATGATTGACTGAGGTGGCCTTGTAACATCAGCTAATGTGAATTTGCCTCACAGTTACTGCGAGCAGCTGGCAGCAAGGGGAAACTACAGCTGACACTTTTCCCGAGGACATCAGCTCTACTGTATGAACATATAATGATGGCATCCTCTCGGGTAAAATATTCCGGAGGTAAAATAGTCCCCTGTTTGGATCTCCGGGTGGGGACTACTCAGGAGGATGTGATAATTATGAAAGACAACACTGGCATTCAATGGATCGGAGCATGGAATGTTAGATCCCTTAATCGTGTAGGGAAGTTACTAAATTTGAAAAGAGTATCAATAGGTTCAAGTTAGATATAGTGGGAATTATTGAAGTTCGGTGGAAAGAGGAACAAGATTTCTGGTCAGCATTATAAATACAAAATCAGTTGGGAGTATTACAGGAGAAGATCTGATAATGAATAAGAAAATAGGAATGCGGGTGAACTACTATGACCAACACACTGATCGCATTATCGTAGTCAAGATAGTTATGAAGCCAACACCGACCACAGGAGTGCAGGTTTATATGCCAACTAGCTCTACCGATGATGTGGATATCGAAGAAATTCATGAGGAGCTAAAGAAAATTATTCAGTCAATTAAGGGAGAGGAAAACTTAATTGTTATGGGAGACTGGAATTCAATAGTAGGACAAGGAAGGGAAGGGAAGGTAGTAGGTGAATATGGTCTGGGCAAAAGGAATGAACACCTTGTTTAAGAACCACAAAAGAAGGTTGTATACGTGGAAGAGACCAGGAGACACTGGGAGATACCAGGTAGATTTTATAATTGTAAGACATAGATTTCGGAACTAGGTTTTAAACTATGTCATACACAGGGACAGATAAAAACTCTGGTCATAACCACAGGAGGCAATCCTCACTTACAGCATATCGTAGAAGATAGATTAAAGAAATGCAAACGTACATATCTAGCTTTTGTAGATTTGAAGAAGCGTTTTCACAATATTGATTGGAATAAACTCTTTCAAGTTCTGAAGCAAGCAGGAGTAAAATGTAGGTAGCGGTTGCTGTTGAATCTTCCAGGTTATGTGGTCATGGTCGAAGAAACATATCTGCTCCTGACTTTTCGTCCAGAGCATAACCCGGAAGATTCAACAGCAATTATTTCAGCCGGTCGTGAAAGCCTTCGCTGCATGAATAGGTAGCGGTTGTCATAGCTGAAGGACAAGAAAGGGTTGCAGTGGTTGGGAAGGGAGTAAGACAGGGTTGTAGCCTTTCTACAATGTTATTCAGTTTGTACACTGAGCAAGCTATAAAAGAAAGGAAGGATAAATTTGTAGAAGGAATTAAAGTTCAGGGTGAAGAATTAAAAACCTAGCGTCTTGCCAAAACCAAGATAATTGAGCACAGTCCAAGAAAATCAGGTAATTCTAAAGGAATTAGATTAGCTAACAAAATAATAAAGGAGGTAGATGATTTTTGTTACTTGGGCAGTAAAATAACAAATGATGGTCGCAGTACAGAGGATATAAAATGCAGAATGGCAATGAGTAGAAAAGCGTTCTTGAAAAAGAGAAATTTGTTAACATCGAATATTGATTTAAGCCTAAGGAAGTCCTTTCTGATGGCATTTGTATGGAGTGTTCCTTGTATGGGTGTGAAACATGGACGATAAACGGTGCGGACAGGAAGAGGATAGAGGCATCTGAAATGTAGTGCTACAGAAGAATAGTGAAGATTAGGTGGATGGATTGCATAACTAATAAGGAGGTACTGAACAGAATTGGGGAGAAAAGGAAATTCTGGCATACCTTGACTAAAGGAAGGGACACATTCTTAGACATCAAGGAATTGTGAATTTAGCGTTCAAGGGAAGTGTGTGGGTAAAAACAGCAGAGTAAGACGAAGAGATGGCTACAGTAAGCAGATTCAGGCAGATGTAGGTTGCCGTTTTAATATGGAGTTGAAGAGGCTTGCTCAGGATAGGGTATTGTGGAGAGCTGTATCAAACTAGTCTCCGGACTGAAGATCACAACACAAAGAGTTCCATGGGAATTTCAGTGCATGCATAGAAGTAAAAGTAATATATTTACAAACATCTTTTCAAGTGTAACAAAAATAGCATTATTTGAATCATAGTCTTTTAATTATAAACTGTAAAAATGTAACGTAGTTTCTTTACAGTTATAACAAATCAGAATCAGAGTTTTAATACTGCTGAGGCATTCAACATTCACGGCGTTGTGCATGTATACAAAATTTATTTTGAGTGGTATATTACTATATAACAATACAATTACACTGAAAAATACAACTTAGATGCTTGAGCACGAACAAAACACCTCTACAGTCTGCCAGCCCTTTTTAGCACTGCTACTGAGTGAAATCATGGCAAACTAGTGTGACATCTTCAGTTCCAGCATGTGCTGCCACCTTATGATTATATGTTCAGATGCCTACCACTGTGGGCAATATTTGAATGTTCTCACCAGATTTATTTCAAAATTGCATGGTTTATGTTCTTTAGAGAGGACCCACGGACTGACGAGGTTATAACTGTTACATACAGAAGCTCAAATTGTATATTGTGGTGAAGTTTGCATATTTTCTGTATCACCAAAAATTATAAACTTAGGAGTGCCTGCATAATATTCGGGAGGCAATGATCACATAGTTCTTACTTGCTCATTTATTCATATTTATCATGTTCTGCAGGACCAAATTGACGATCTGGTATCCATGGTCATGGAAAGAGTCAGTACGTCAACTTGTGACAAATGAGTAGTAATGGGTAAAATGAAAATATAGCAATCATATGCCAACGACAGGCCTGAAACAATTAGTGTTCTAGCCACTCTTGCTTAGCCGATCTACACTTCCTGTCAATCTCATTTCTTAGTCGTCTGTACTCCATTTACCTGCTTCAGTTACTGCATCTGTATCTAGGGTCCTTTCATCCATTAAATTTAGCATTTCATGTGATATCCAAGAATTTTTTTAAGGTGTTATCTTTCTACCTATTTGGTCCTCTGCTGCCTTTACTATGTCATCTCTCAAAAGTACCCATTCCTCTTCTGCTATATTATTTCCTCCAGTTTCTGTCAATTGTTGCCCAAATCTCCCTCTGAAATCCTCAAGAACTTCAGGAAGCCTCAGTTTATTCAGGTCCCATCTCCTTATACTCCTACCTTTCTGGAGTTTTTTCAGTTTCAGTCTATAGGTCATGGCCAATATGATATGGTTAGAGTCTATATCTGCCTTTGGATCTGGGGACAGGGCAGTGCCCCCCGCCAAGTGGAGCGCACAGTTGTACCATCCATTTCTCGATGCAGTTCACGGCACTTTCGAATACCTTATATCTTTGTTGTGGATAAATCAGGAAGCCTGAATTTTCGATTACCAAGAGTATCTACTAGAACTAGCTATAATTCCAAATTATGCTATTCTACACCTGATAGTTGACAAAATATTAGCAGTCGAAAATAACTAATTTTCACTCAATGAGTCACCAATCATCAAAATTCTAAGTTACTTCTAGGTGACACACAAACGTCAAATTTTGTATTTAGAAAGTGTTTAGACTGTAATGGAAGAAAAAATTCAAACATCTATAAATATTAATTCTGTTCTCGAACACATTTTCGTTTAACAGAAGAGTATATGCTGTCTGGGCGTTGCTGGGATTGTGTTGGTAGTGGTATTGTGTTAAAGTGATGGATTCAGGTCCGTGAGATCGCGAATTCCATTTCTGGTGCCGTATCTTTTTCTTCCTTTGAACAAGGAGACATCTGAAATGATATGTGGTACCTCATTGGAGTATGAAGATGGTAAGATGTAGTTTACATTACTGCAAATGGAAACAGTACCGATGATAACTACTTTCTACCTATTGCTCGTATTCTCGAAAATTCCGTTACATAACGTGGGGGGGGGGGGAGAACGTTAGACCGGGAGCAAAAACCTTAGATTTTGGTTTCACAGAACAACATGGCAGAGTTAGGGAGACGCCTTTGATCTGGGAGACGCACAGTCTACTGTTATCTGCGTTCTGTGCCATAGAGTAGAACTCTCTGGAGAGAGTATTGCGTTCTGATTTCTCTAGGAGGTGCTGGTTCTGCTCATGTTACGAACATTAAGCTGGGATTGTGCGGTGACATCATTATATAAATACGCAACTTGAAAACTAAAGTACTGATTTTCTAGATAACGTTATCAGTAGGCCAATGAAACTTATATTTGGTAATTCGAAAGATGGTTTGCTGTAGATGCGCACGATACAATAATCATGAGTGTATATAGCTGTGAAGAGTGATAAAACGAAGTATATGTTTTAAATTCCAAAGCTCGAATCATGATTAAAATTCTTTAACTCTAATAAAAAGTGAATGTTTTTACATTGAAGTGCTACCAACTACTGCCCTAGGGATGATCCATTTTAGGAAAACATCGATGGTAACATCAACATTAACATCAATTCATAGAATTCGATGTAGGATGAACATTGAAATGAATCATCGGCATTCGAGAATATTAGTGTTTTGGGAGCCAAAACAAACAATCCACGGCGGAACCACTGACACATATTGCTAACCTTGGAATACCAAGAACAGTATTATTGTTCTCCCTGTAACTTTAAGCAACATATCAACAATTATTTTTGTACGGATAAAACAGTCGTGAGAAATAGGGATTGATGTTGATGTGGTCTTCAGTTCGGAGACTGGTTTGATGCAGCTCTCCACCCTACTCTATCTTGAGCAAGCCTCTTCACCTCCTCATAGGAACGGCAACCTACATTCATTAGAATTTGCTTATTATATTCATCTCTTTGTCTCCCCCTGCTATTTTCCCCCCCACCCTTGACTCTGATGGTAAATTCAAAATTCCTTGATGTCCAACATTGTGTCCTACCAATCGATCCCTTCTTTTAGTCAAGGAATGCAAGAAATTCCTTTTCTCCCCAATTCTGTACAGTCATTAGTTATGTGATCCACTCACCTAAACTTCAACGTTCTTCTGTAATGCCACTCTTAAATAGGCTCTATCCTCTTTCTGTCCACACTGTTTAGCGTCCATGTTTCACTCCCATACAAGGCAAAACTCCACACAGAAGACTTCAGAAAGGACTTCATTATGCTTAAATTAATATTCGATGTTAACAAATTTCTCTTCTTTAAAAACGCTTTTCTTCCCATTGCAATTCTGGACATTATATCCTCTGTACTGTATTTTACTGGCCAAGTAAAACAACTCATTTACCACCTTTATTGATTCGCTACCTAATTTACGTCCTTTGATATAGCCTGAATTTCCGAGACTGCATTCCATTACCCTTGTTTTGCTCTTGTTGACGTTCATCTTATATGCTCCTTTCAACACACTGTCTATTGCGTTCAATAGCTCCACCAGGTCTTTTGCTGTCTCTGACAGAATTATAGTGTCATCAGAAAAACGCAAGGTTTTTATTTCTTCGCCCTGAATTTGAATTCCTTCTCCAAATTTCTCCTTACTCTCCTTTATACCTTGCTCAATGTTCTAATTGAAAACATTGGCGAAAGGCTGCAACCATGTCTTACTCCCTTCCCAACTTCTGCATTTCTTTCATGCCCTTCAATTTTGATAACTGCTGCCTTGTTCTCGTAAAAGTTGTAAATAACCCTATGTTCCCCTATATTTTACTCTTGCTGATTTCAGAATTTGAAAGTCTCTATTCTAATCAACATTGTCAGACGGTTTTGCAAATCCACAAAAGCTAGGAATTCAGGTTTCCTTATCCTTTATCTATCTTCTGAGATAAGCTGTAAAGTGAAGATAGACTCCTGTGTTATAACATTTCTCCTTAATCCAAGGTCGGCTTCTAGCAGCTTTGCCCTTATTCTGTAATAATTTGTGTTAAAATTTTGCAACCATGACCTATCTAACTAATGCTTTGTAATTTTCACACCTGTCTACACCTGCTTTCTTTGTAATGGGGATTATTACATTTCTCTTCAAGTCTGAGGGTATGTCGGCTATCTCGTACATATTACACAATGGGTGAAGTAGTTTTGTCATGGCTGGTTCTCCCAGAGGCTTTAGGAGTTCTGAAGGAATGTCATCTACTCCAAGGGCCTTGTTTCGACTTACGTCTTTCAGGAGACTGTCAAATTCTTCTCTCAGAATAGTATCTCCTATTTCATCTTTATCTACAACTTCTTTCCTTCCTACACTATTGTCTCCTAGTTCATTTCCTTTGTAGAGCCCCTCTATATACTCTTTCCACCTTTTAGGTTTCCCTTCCTTGTTGAGAACTGGTTTTCTGTCTGTGTTCTGCTTTTCTTGTGTCCAATTCTTTCTTTTGTTTTCCTTTAGAGGTTATCTATTTTTCCCCTATTAATCAACTCTTCTACAGACTTGCATTTGCCTTCTAGCCACTCCTGCTTAGCTATTTTACACTTCCTGTCAATCTTATCTCTTAGTCATCTGTACTCCATTTTCCTTGTTTATTTAGTGCATTTTTATATCTTCTCCTTTCATCAATTACATTTAGTATTTCCTCTGATATCCAAGGATTTTTTGTAGGTCTTGCCTTTCTACCTATTTTATCCTCTGCTGCCTTTACTATTTCATCTCTCAACGGTATCCATTCTTCATCTACTGTTTTATTTCCCCCATTTCTGAAATTTCTGCGTAAAGATCTGTCTGAAATTCCGAATAACTTCTGTTTCCTCCAATTAATCGAGGTCCCATCGTCTTACATTTCTACGTTTTTGCAGTTTTTAAAGTTTCAACCTACAGTTCATAATCAATAAGTTATGGCAGGGTCTATATCTGCCCCTGGGTAGGACACTTCATCACACTTCGCCACCACTACCATAAGTAACATTCTATCTTGTACTAGAAAAAGATACAGTATACATCTATAGTCATCTATCTCGTTTGTGGCTTGGCATCGTATGCTATACTACCTACAGAAAAGAAAAGGGATACCATCAAAAATTAAATATACAAAAATGAATTCCTTCCACAATAAAAAGTGGTGATATCTCATGGGGAACCAAGACGGTTATTTTAGTTTATGTTCATGGAACCACCCATTCAACACCTTGTAATAATGTTTTATCAAATTAGTTAACTACCAACATCTGTACTAACTATATCAAAATTATACATCTTTATTTCCATAATGCATGTAATGACTTCGCAATCGCACCATAATATAATGCCATCAGAATACATATAAGAATTAAGCAATTACACATTGACATAAAAATATAATTAATATTCGATTAAATGACCAAATGTAATCACTTAGAATATAATTCCTCATATTTGCAAAATGTATTTTGAATATTAAATTATGCAGTCATGTGGTGGGAATCACTATGTTTATTATAGAAATAAAGATATGCAATTTTGCTATAATCACTACAGATGTTGGTAGATAACTAATTAGATAAAAATTGTGGCAAGTTAATGAATATGTGGTTCCATGAACATTAATTAAGACAACCGACTTGGTTTCCCATGAGAACTCACAATTCATATGGTGGAAGGAATTCGTCAAGCGACATGCATTTATTTGCATTTTATTTTTGATAGGATTCATCTTAGCGAATTAAACCTAGCTCCTAAGTCTTATGTCTTACCATTATTAAATCTTTCTGGTATCTTCCGGTGTCTCCTGGTCTCTTCCACATATACAGCCTTCTTTCATGATTTTTGCATCAATTGATTTTGTTTAAATTATGTTTTATACAAATTTCTACCTGGCGGCTTCCTGTTTAATTCTTCTTTCATTCATGCAGAGGAGTTAAATGCGTATAATTTGTGGGATCATTTTAGGAAGGGAAGAGGAAGTGACAGTGTTATTAATGACAATTATGGTGAGTTAGGAGAAGGGGTACACGATGATTGGTTTGGCAAAAGTGAACACGAAATTTATGTTACTGACTGGAGGTGGTATGGGAAGATTTTAAAGTTAATGTTACCACACTTATGGGTTAAAGAAAAGTGTAACATAGGAAGGTAACTTGAAAGAAAAAAGGGTGAAAAAGGAGCATACAGCATATTTGAGGAATTATTTTATAGGGACGACAAAATTTAATAGTGGACTAAAACATTGTGTACTATTGGTATTGTAGAAAAGGCCGAGATGGAGAAATTGGCTAACGAGCGAAAAAGACGGCACGACGATTGCTGTAAGACGGTAAGGTAAAGATTGGGAGACAATGTATTTGTGAGGAAAGAGCATTCGAGTGAGGTCAATAGTGACATTAAGAAGCTCTTTGGACTGTACTATGCACCTTCTGTTGTTGCTAAGTGTTCTCATCCGAACGACTACAGGCTAAAATACCCAGACTATGGAAAAGTATTATGACTGAGAAATGTAACAGAATTGAGACTGTATGTAGAGACGAAGAATAAGTGAAATCTTTGCTTTGGATACTTATTTCAGTGTATTTATGTTTACTAAATAAGAATTTGGGGATATTTGTGTGTTTATTGTATGTTGTCTAAAATAAGTTGCTATTCTGAGGAGAACAAAAAGGAATTGTGTGGGTGCATTTTGGTGTATGGAGGACGGCAGTTTGATGGGTTAATGTGGATGAAAATGATTTATTAAATTTCTGCATAATTTGTGGTTTAAAAAATGTGAGTATAGTAGTCAGAATTATGGTATTAGTTTAAAAAGTGTTGTAGCATATATTTTGGTGTGAGGAGGTGGATTAATTTATAAGTAAAAGAGATGTAATAATTTGAGAATTGCAGTGTATTGAAAATTATAAGAAGGATCTTAATGACTTGAGTAGTTTATATATGGGTTGATATGGAAATTTAATTTGTGTTTAATATTTAGGGATTAAAATTTGTTGTAATTAGGGTACAATTTAACAGGGAATGCTATTGAAGGGAAGTAGTTGTTTGTTGTTTTGAGCTTCTTTTTAAATTTCATCAGTTGGCGATGGGGGAAACTAGTGTTGCAGAAACTATAGTGTGGACATGTCTTCATGTGGGAACATGGACATACTGATGTTAAAAGCAAGAATGTTTTGTATGTTGATATTTTATTGCATTGCTGCTGAAGAGTGTGTATCTATTCCACAGGGGGAAGGCGTTAAAGCTGGAACCTTAGGGGATTCGGATACGTTTCTATATATTGGTAACTATACTGTAGTCGATTTTTAGACAGGTCTTTTCATTTTGTCTGGGGGAATCGGCTGCAGAGTCACACACATTCTGGCAAGGTACAATGTTGGCAGAGAGTTGGTGGCAGTGCAGCGGACTGTGGAACCAGATCGTCGGAACGCAAGGATGCGTTAAAGTGATATATGGAGTGAAATTAGTGTGCTACGAATCAAAGGAAGATTTGATTCTCTGGGCATTTAATTAATATGTCGTATAATTTATAATGTATGTTACTTTAGATTTAAATCTTATATATGATGTGCAAATGTTACACAGACTCATTCACCACTACAGTTTTACGCACTTCGCTCTGGCAAAGTAGTTGGTAATAATTTTAACGTTTTTATTAATTTAAGAGGAAATGGCCAACAAATTGGTGCTACTTGACACGATAATTTGGCAGGCAAATGTATCATATCAAGTGGAGGTGTGTGATATTACAGATACAGGGGAAGCTGATTGTTTCCATGTGAATGGCGGATGTTGCCAGGGTGTTGGGTTCCCCAACCAGCAGGCTACCAGTTTGTACCTAGAGAATGGGATACAGGCAGGTAGTCAGGCTTTTCCTAATGTGGTTGGAAACCGAGAGCAACACACTTTAATGAGCGAGGGCGGCTAACCCAAAATGCAGTTGAAATACAATATAGCCACACATATTATTCTAAAAATCCATATAAAATCAGGAAATGATAATATGGCAAATATAATTATAAGAATGGATTCAGGAGACTTGAGAGACTCAAATGCTGTAATAACAATTTCAATATCCCTTACAGATGAAAAGCCGACAAATTTCAGTACTATAATATTAATATTATTATAAGACTTATATATAGAATTATTGATACATATAGTTTATCAGTAACAATTGAAGAGGCAAATGGGCAACATTGCAGCATGCTACCTATCTAAAAAGACGTACCATGTTATTTCCATATTCTTTCAATAAATTTTGTTTACTTCCCTTGTTCTGCTTTTCATTGAGGTAATAATATTCTTGTGTCAGAACATAGATTCCACCACAAAACCATAAAACATGAACCCAGAAACGCGCATTACACTTATATATGTACTTTATTATATTTAATATTATTCTTAATAACGTTATTTTTATGCCACTTAAAATATAATGTCTGACTAAAAATAATAGATATGCAACAGATAATTATATGTATTTGTGGACAAGAACTGAATATATTAGCATGAATTACATATTAATTGTGTAACTATGTTTTGAGGGCGGCAGTATATTTGAACAGAGAGTTGCCATGCTTAATGGCTATCTGAGCAAAGAGCTTCAGTCTAATCCGTGTATTAGTATTTGTTAAATATATATTTGTTTGTTAATTGTAAACAATATTTGTAGGGAGGTGGTCAAATCATATATATAATTCTGTGATATTCAAATGTATAAAATTTTGGAAGGGAAATTATATTTTAAAGATGAGGCATTAGGATGCGCAGAAAGATACACTTTTGGGAGCAGGTAAAGCACGATTTTCGAACGCTTGGGAAGGGACTCGTAACTTGGACCTGGTGGTGAAAGGCGATCTGGGCGATCTGAAGCCATGTTACGAACTTGTGATTTGAAGAGGTAGGCATGTGTGACTACAGAACTTAGTCTCTGTTTGAAAAGTGATAAACTATGCACGGTAGTAGGGCTGTAGAACTGTGATAATTCAGCATTTGTGTACTTCTGTGATGACAAACTCTGTTTTATAACAAATACTTTTATTACGGATTAACTTGGAATTGCAAAGTTCGGTGGAACTTTGGAACTTTTACTCTGAAGTGCATGTGATACTTATTGTGCCTCTCATGAACAATAGTTGGGGAAATATTTCGTTTATTAACCGATGTGTAAAATAGGACCACCTCCGCGTTTCATGTCAAATAAGAGTGATAAACTCTATTTATAAAGAATTAGATTGTGAGCGTATCTCTTCTTTATCTGAAGAACTACATTGTTGGTTATTCATAGTTTTAATTTATGTTTGTTTAAATACATTTTCACATCATCATATGCCGATTAACAGACTGGTTAAAAAACAGATTAATTTTTGATCTTATTTAAACAGACTGGGTAGCTGTTTAAGGCATAGAAGCTGACATATCTAACTCACCCCTATGTACAGAGAAAACAAGCTATAAACTTATACTACCCAAGTTACGTATTGGCCATGTCTTATTGATGAATACAGATAGGAAGGTCGCAGCATCCTACATTTTTTCGAGTTCTTCATCAGTAGAACTAGTGGACATATGAACTTGCACTACTGTGGTCAGTGTTGGCTTCGTATAATAAGATCACTGCACTGCCCTTAGTAGTTTACCTGCGTTCTTATTACCTTTATTATTATTATACCTCCTACTGCAATACTGCCAACTGATTTTGTATTTGTAATCTTCCACTCGCCCGACCAGTAATCGTGTTCCTCCTTTGAATGAACTTTACTAATATACTGTATCTAACTTAAATCTATCCATTGCCCTTTTCAACTTTTCCATTCTCCCTACGTGATTAAGGAATCTAACATTCCACACTCCAATATGTAGAATGCCATGATGATCATGATGACCATATCCTCCTGAGTTGCCCCACCTGGAGATCTGAATATGTAGAGCTGCATGTCCTTGGGAAAAGTAACAGCTGTAGTTTCCCTTACCTTTCAACGATTCAAAGTAACTATATGGCAAAGTGACATTAGCTGATGATACTAGGCCAGATCAGCCAGTCATCCAGACTGTCGCCCCTGCAACTACTGAAAATGCTACTGCTCTCTTCAGGAACCACATGTTTGTCTGGCCTCTCCACACACACCCCTCCATTGTGGTTGCACCTACGATCTGGCTATCTGCATCGTTGAGGCACGAAAGCCACCCCACCTCATTAGTGTCTGTGGCTCATGGGTTTGATGTTATTCATATGAGCAGTAAAATAAATCCGTTAAACTTCGTTCACATGATAAATTAGTCAAATCTGAAGATTTTAAATTATATTAAATACCAAAGAATAACAATTACGAACAACTTCAGTTGGAAATGACACATAGAAATTATGTAGGCAATGTGAACAAAAGGCTTCCATTTATTGACAGAAGGTGCAACAGTTCTACAAAACTAATAGCCTAGTCTACATAAGTACCGATTATGTTTAAGTATTGCTCGAAATTGAGGGTTCCCTATAAAGTGTAACTGATGAAGGACATAGAGAAAGAACAGAGAATGACAGCTGTCTCTGTATTATCTTGATACATGGGCGTGATGCACAAGTAGGAGTGGACATCATTAAAATATAGGCGTTATTCATGGCTGCGAGATTTCTTAGTTACATTTCAATTTCCAACTTTCACTTCTGCATAGAAACAAATTTTGTTAGCACCTACGTACATATGGACATATTATTATGAATAGTGTATTTTTTGTCAGAGCTGGCTCACTTTTCTCATTTCATAAAAAAAACTCGTTACACTCGCAATTTTTGTTATTTTTCACCTAAATTAGAGAAATTACCCACTTCTGTCAGAATTAAACTACTATTTCCACCTAAAAGGAGCTTGGTGAACGATGCATTTCCCTAGGGGAATGTAAGACATTAAAAGGTGGATGTGTAAAATTATTAACTTTCTGCTTTAGCAGCCATAAGGTTATTGTGAGCTTTTGTTTGTAAATGTTTTTTGAGATAAGACCAATTTCCAGTTTTACCACATTCACAAATAACTTTAATTTCTTGACATTCTTTGCATAAAGATGCCCACCAGTTTCAGATATATAGCGGGTGATCCAACAGTCAGTATAAATTTGAAAACTTAATAAATCACGAAATAATAGAAATTGGAATAACATGGGGTTTTATTAGGAAAAAAATGGTTCAAAAATGTCTGACAGATGGCGCATCATCTGATCAGAATAATTAGCACAAAAGATTAAGACAAAGAAAATATAATATTCTTTACAGGAAATGCACAATACATTCACCATCATTCCTCAGCAATAGCTGTAGTTGAAGAATAATGTTGTGAACAGCACTGAAAAGCATGTCCAGTGTTATGGTGAGGCATTGGCGTTGGATGTTGTCTTTCAGTATCCCTAAAGATGTCAGTCGATAAAGATACATTTGCGACTACAAGTAACCCCAAAGCCAATAATCGCATGGACTGAGGTCTGTGGACCTGGGTTGCCAACCATGACGAAAGTGGCATCTGAGCATCACCAACATATGCAAGAGATCTATCAAGCATCTAGCAGTATTTTGCTTTTCTTTTTGGTTCTAATAAAACCGCATGTCATTCCAAGCATATGTGTCAATTTTTACCTATTACATTATTCTGTGATTTATTAAGTTTTCAAATTTATACTGACTTTTTGATCACCCAGTACATTTCTTTACGTTTATGATAATTACGTTGGGATACTTTCTTGGAACCCAAATAAAAATGATAATTTTTTTTTTCTACACCATCACTACACTGCCCACATTTAAACATTTTTTCATTCTCAAAACGTGCAAAACAACCCCGTCCCCTACATTGTCCTACACACATTTTCTGTTTTAGGCTCCTATGACCATATGCACAGAGCATTACAAGAAGTCTAACTTGTGAATTAACAGAAATGCTTCATTAATTTGGACTGTTAAGTATATAGGCGAGGCTGTTCAATATTTTAGCCAAATGGTAGCACTGCCCACTCAAATGCGTTGTACTGACCTCCAGTATTTTCACTCCCTTCGGTCAATGATTGTATGAAGTTTGGGTAATGTAGATCCTTTCACAAATCGACTTTTTGTGGATTCATGTATATTTTTTTCTTCACATTTTGTTTCTTTATATGACGAGACGAATTGTATGATGCATACAAACGTGAGTAAAGACAATCAAATTAGGGATAAAAACTAATATTTTACTACTAAAATGAAGTATGCTCCCATATTAAATTAAATGGAACTAATATCAGTGCAATCTATCACCAGAGTTCGAATCTAATGCTAGCAGATGATGCTGATTACTTGGTTTTTAAAGTCGCTGATTTCTATAGAAGTACTAGTATAGTAATGCATAGCAGGAGCTAGCGAGCAGTGCTGAAGACAATGTTTGAGTGTGACAGAGGAAATTGTACTGAAATGAGTTGCTAGTACCAGGCTAGCAGAATAAGCAAGGAGGTGGCAAGCAGCGTAGATAGATTGTGAAGTAAGACAGAATAAAATCAAGCCATAGCAGAATGCTAGCTAGAGGTAGCGCCACAGCACTTGTTATCTGAAGGTCACACATCCTATCGTCTTCATAAGCTTACATTTCTGTGGAACACTCAGTCGACGTTTTCCAGTTTTCTATTCATTTGTGTAATAAGAAATTTTCAATAGGTATCCTATGTTGTGAAACGTATGTGAGATTTTTCCTACAATACATTATTAAATATGCTAAAGTGTCTGCAAGAACACCTTCATTGAAAATAGCACAGTTTCATAGTGGTTGTTTGAGTTCGAATAACATTTTTTCTACATGTCATGTTAATTACATATATGTGATAATTCTCTATAAAACCGAATGGGCTTACATCCTCATCTCCTTTTAGTAGTGTAACTCGTTTCAAATCGCAAAAGCATTGTAAGCTTTCAACTAACTATTTGGTGGATCTAGGTTCCACGTTTCTTGAGGAAAGATCTCATTTCTTCTAGTTTTCAAATAAACTGTATCACATGATCATACGTGATGCATCTGGCAATTGATTATTTTTCTATTACTTTTAAATACAACAATTACAAAATATGGTATATCAAATTCCACTGATTGATAGTAATTGGTGATGTCAAGTTCAAATCCTGCTACCCCAACTGTTTCAAGTTCACAAAAAGATATGGGTACTTTAGGAGTTTTCAAAATACTTTCTCATTAGTCAAGCTCGTAATTTGGTTCATATTTAAGAACAGGGACACGAATTTCCATCGATTCTACGACAATTTTTCCTGCTTTTGAAGTGTTATTACATCTTCTACTTTATCTTGGGTGTAGTAGGTCCAATGAAGAATAGAATCTGCAGCACTTGGTGACAGTGAAAATTATTGTTAAATCGCCTACCCACATCATTTGTTTGTAATCTTTAAAAAATCCTAAGCATTGCTAATGGATAAATCGCTTCATTTCTCTTACACTTTATTTTTCCATTATTAAGAATATGTCCTTCCACACTTATTTTATCAGTAGCAGATGATGTCAAGTGCAGTAAAACTGAAGAGGAAATAAAAGGATGATCTATTCTAGCTATAAAATCATCCCCTTTCTTAATGGTTATAAAATTGAAGTTTTGCAGCATAATTATCGATTAATTTTTTATTAGACTTTCTGTTGTATGTTGGATAAACTGATCCATCAGTTCCAATAATACAAAAGTTCATGTATAATTGAGCATGATTAGGACCTACAAATCCATTACCAATTTTTTACGTTAACTTCTGTGTTCTTGTTGGACACATTCAAATTATTTTTATTTTTCTCATTCATAGAGAATCAGTATAACTGGTAACTCTCAATTTTGTTCATGATGCAGTCTAAGACAGCTTCAGCTGTCACTAATTTATTAAGAAAAATATTTACTGAGTCATTTCTAAAACAACAATTCAGTAGCACTATTAGCATCAATTAAATTATCGGTTTCATCAGGTTCAGTAATTTCTAAGTCTTGAACTAGATAAAAATAGGAATATTTAGAGGATAATGTGGTTCATAAATGTTTGGCCCACCAAATTCTGCATTAGGCTTGAATGAAGCAATAATATTTGTTTCTCTGTGAAAACGGTTAGTGTGCTTTACCAACATTCCATTAGCAAGATTGAAATTTATATTGATCAGTTCAAACAAAATAACTAAGTCTTAAGAACATCTTTAACCACAGCTTTTTCGTTAGCTTTAAAAACTTGATTACTAAAATGAAGCACACTTCCAGTTCTGTGTATCCAATTTTACTTCATTCTCAGTAGTAACTCTATATAGAATTTCATCTGCTTTAATATGAATATTGAACATTTGCGAATGAATAAATTGTTTTAAATTTTTTGAAGTATACTGCCCTATGGGAATTTCTATCATTTCTCCATCAGTATATAATTTATTATTTCTAAAAGTAATGTTTGGAGTTAAAAAGGTTGTATAAAACCCAATTAGTGCAACATTACTATAGCTATCTCATTTCTAAAATTATCTGAAGATTTTATAAGATAATTTCAAAATAAAGTTAATTGGGAAAATGTATCAGTTTGCAAAAATTATCTGTGAATTTCATTAGAGAATTTCAAGAGAAATTAGACTGGAATGAAATATCAATTGAGCAAGAGTTATCTGAAAACTTCATTTTCTAATTTAAAGATAAAGTTAACTGTGATTACATTTTAAAATATCAATACATATCTGATTCACTCTTACAAAAAATATTTAATCCTTATGAAATAATTGAATGTTCTATTGTTTAATTGATGAAAATCATCAATTTGTAGAAACAAAGTGTAATCATATTTTTCACAAGCAACATACTGATTGTTGCCTAAAGGAAGGAAAGAATTGTACATTTCCTAGAAGTGGTATTAAAATAATTAATGAAACTTAGATGGATTATGAGTCTGTGTTGATTAATGTAAATTGCACATATTATAAAAATTACTTTTCCGCAAATATAATAAATTTTTTCAATAAAAATGGATCAGTTTCAACAAGAGTCTTCTGTGAAATCATATTTTGCGAATACTGTAATACTGAGAAGTCAAGTGATAATTTTTACTTTATGAAATACACAAAAATGGTTATAGAACTATGTCTAGACTACGAATAAATCAATATCATGTAAAGAATTACAGTGGAAGTCGAATACCTTGCATATGTAGAAAACCTGTTGCTAAATATTATTACAAAGAAGTTTTACTCTGTATTCTGAGTGAAGAACATCCGAAAATATTATTATCGATGAATAAAGAAGAAGCTGTCACTGGTCAAGCATCTGCTTCATCAAACAAACATAAAGGTTGTCAAAAGAGTAAATATTTAAATTGTTTTACATATATCCTTCACATAAAGATAAACATAATAATAAATGTAAGAAGTGTACTTTACAATATATGAAGAATAAACTAAATAAGATAAGCATTTGAAAAAAAAATGTTATATTTTCTACTGATGTGTTTGCGAAACAAAAAACTGAAGAGAAAGTATTGAAATAAATATTTCCATTTTCTACCAATGTGATTCCAGAACAAGAAAATAAAGGTGATAAACCACTGAAAAGATTAAATTCGTCTTCTACTGACGTGTTTACAAAACCAAACATGAGAACCAATGAAGAAAAATTATATCCCTTTACACAAATTTATTTCATAAACCAAGATATAGAAAAAGAGTTAGAGGTTATGTAGTTGATCAAAGATTTAAAAACAGATTACAAAATATAAATTTTGAAAATAGTATAATCTCAATAGAACCTGACCATTTCTTGACGGCTATGAAATAGAAAATTATGAAAATTATTAAAACCTAAGTATACGTCATTGAGTACCAAATGCAGACTGAGAGCTGTAGGGTCACAAATGAAAGAGAGTTAATTACAAAATTTAAAATTGGTAAACAAATTATAATAGGAGTGGGTGATTTTCAAGTATGTGGATTTTGTTGGACATTGAACTGAATTATTGGTTTACAGGTAGGAATTAATAAATATATTCTGCTGAAGAGATCATGTGACATTCAATTACCAATTAGAATTAAAAATAAGAATGAATGTATTAATTTTTTTCTGTGGGCTATAAAAGCTGCAGTGTATCCTGCATATAAAGAATTAATGAAGTCTAAAATAAAAATGTTGGTCTTGATCTTGATCAGAAACTTGAAAATTTTTAGTTTCCTGTAGTGGTTGATCATATTTTAAAAATTGAAGGTAGAATTAATGTGTCTATCAATGTTTATTCATTCGATGAGGAATATCAAGTGTACAATTATCAGTAAAAAAGAATTTTACAACAAATTAAATGAGTATGAAAGCAAAAAAATATAAAATAAAATATTCAAATATTGAATGTCATGTAATATTATGTATTGACACATTTCATTTAACTGACATATTCCACATCATTACAAAGTGTCGTATTCATGATCTATGGAACAAGTATTAATCTAACCCAGTCTAATCTAATCTACCCATTAAAAATTACAAAATTTAGAAGGAGAAATATCTAAATCTGTTGTATTTGAAGAGTGATGAAAGTTCTCGCTATTGTTGGATAAAGAATTTTTCTCACCTTGTTTCAAGTCAAATAACGAAACACAATGGATTAAAATGTATTTGGGACATGTGTTCAAGTCACTTTAACAATAAGGAAAATTTAACAAACCATTGAAAGTGGAAATACTGAAAGAAGGATCATATGTAATTTAAAAATATATATCATCATACATAGAAAGTTCTCTTTGTTGTTTATGCTGATTTTGAAAGTTTCCTTTACAGGTGCACAACTGTCAAAAAAATCCAGAAAAATCGTATACAATGAAGTATCAAAAACATTAACCTAGTGGTTTTTGTTGTTGTGTTAAAGATATAGATGGACACTACAATGATCCTGGAGTTTATAGACGGCCAAACTGTCATAAAAATTTATATAATTTATGAAACAAGAAGTTGAAGTTATTCGAAGAATTTATTCTGAAACTGAAGAGATGATACCATTAACTACCAAAGAACAATCAAGAGATAATGAATCTGAGGTTTGTACATTCTGTAGATGTCATTTCTAACAGAAAAATAAAAAGTTCGTCATCATGATCATTTAACAGGAAAAATTTAAATCCAATGTGTAATTATTATAATTTACAGTAACAACTTCCAAGTTTTGTACCGATTTATTTACATAATTTATCAGGATATGATTCACATTTGATTGTAAAAGAACTTTATTATCATAATAAAGAAATAGATTTAATAACAAATAATGAATACAGAGATATTAGTTTTGATAATATGACAGATAATTGTAAACTGAGGTTTATTGATTCATTTACATTTATGGCCCCTTCATTTAACAAAGTTTCATCAAATTCGAACAGAGATCAGATGAAAAATAATTAGAAGTTTATCAAAGCAGAATTATTCGATTTAGTGATCAGGAAAGTATGAAGTAAGTGACAATGACTACAATGATCACTGCTGCTGTGAAAAAAATTGTTATGAAAAATCTTGGTGAATATCTTGATGTATATCATGAAAATGTTTTGTTATTGGCTGATTTGTTTGAAAATTTTAGAAAAACTCGTATTGAAGCCTATGATATAGATCCTTCTTGGTGTTTTACAGCTCCTGCTTTATAATTTGATGCAATTTTGAAAATGAGTAAACAATCACTAGACTTATTACATGATTGTGATACAGGGGCATAGATAAATCTTTCCTCTGAAGGGCAGAGGGAGGTTCAGAGCCAGAGCTATATTGAAGTGCCCTCACACAGTTGACATAACAGTTACCAAAGCAGTGACGCTGCCGGCACCCCCTTCCCCCCATAAAACAAATTTACGATTTTTTCTATGAATTTGGAAAATTTTGTGAGTAGTTGACAAAAGAATGAAGTGTTATTGAAAAAGATTGTAGACAATTGTAGACATAAAGAGCAGTCTTCTGTGGTATAGTGGTACACCTTGAAAATGATGGGCAAGCATGTCCCAAAATACTGGCTGTTAGCAAAGACGTTGGGCAACTTTATTCCCATAAATTATTTGTACATACAGAATAAGCTCAATTTTCAGAATAAAAGTAATTGCTGTAGGGATTAGTCAAATAGAAATACCTTCCGCACTACCATATCTGGCTCAAGTCATAAGTAGTCAGCTATCATAAAAAATCGAGAGCCTTCAGACAAATAACAAATAGGGAGACAGGGGAATGGCGCCACCGTACAGGAAACCAGTTCTTTCGCCTCATTAAAAGTGTATTTTTCGTATAGAATAATACTACAGCTTCGCCAACTAATACTACATTATTATAATTTTTTCAGCCACATGTTTTGTTAATTTTTATTGTGAAAATATACGAAGTGGCGCCAGTGCCCTGGGTTCTGGGATAATGACGCCATACATTTGAAAATCAAGGATAAACCTACACGATGAATGAGTAGTAGTATATAAGTATTACAGCTGTTCCAATTTATACTTATCACTCTACTTTAGACAGACATTTAGAAGGCTTCAAGTACTCGACGATGTAGAAATGGAATGAAAGTAGATTTAATAATTTACACTTGATTAAGACACTGCAAAGGCAGAAATACAGTTTTTGGCTCTTCAAAACTACTACATTCTCTACATCCTGCAAGTGCCCATTTCAGAAAATGTAAGCATCTGTATTACACTTCATTTTGCCTAAATTCCCCACCATGGCCCCATTGCCCCAGTTGCAAAATATGGCTAAGACCATTGACTTAAAGCTTAAGGTTTTGCGAGACAATTAGGTTAGAGAAACGAAATCTAAGCTAAATATCTAGAGATTACGTTAATACGAGTATTGAAAAGCACTGACAGCCTATAGAGGTACTTATTTAAATAAAATAATAACTCGAAAATTAGATCCAAAACGTCGAAACTAACAATTCTCTTCACAGGATTTATATCTGTCAGAAGAGGGGGAATTTAATCTGTCGACTATGCAATGCTGCCACTTCAGGCATGCATGCATGCAGATGACCAGCATCTGTGGTATACATTATACATGGACGTAATAAGGTTGTGATGTCATACATTGGTTCTCCTTTAATCATGCTCGTTAAAAACTATATTTTAATGTTTCATGTACTCCTCCTACAGTAATAAAGTTAGCAGATCACGGAATTTGGTAGCAGTAGTAAACATAAGACACGTTGACCTTCGTTACATGATAGCCAAGCCTTGTGCAGTACTTTAAACAGTCTGTGGAGCGTGTTTCTGACTGGAATTCAACAAAACTTGTTCGTTGTTACTGAAGGTTAGGTGATGGTTACCTGAGCAATTATTATTTTTTAACTGGCAATATTTACAGTCATGATAGTTGTGTGTGACGCTTGTCTAGGTCTCATGAATGCCAAAAATAAGACTGTCAAGACAAATTGTCCTGGAAGTAAGAAGCGAAAGCTCAACTAAGCATCGATTACAATGTACAGACTCCCTGGTACCTCTCTTTGTCGGCAATGTTTTCAGTCTAACTGTCATATTCATTACATAAATTATTGTCAATTTTTAATTTTAGTACAAGTGAAAAAAACGTTCTGGGGGGTTGGAACCCCTCATCCCCCCCAACAGTATCTACACATATGTTCTGATATGATTCTTATGGTTGGTTGCTTATCTTAGGGTTGGTGGCTTATCGCAGGGTTAAAGGAAAGATATTTCAAAGCAAATAATAAGGACATGAAAGATTATGTTGTTAAACAGATATCAAATTACTTAGCTTATTTAGATGCAAATAATTTATATGATTATGCTATAAGTCTATATTTACCTGATTCTGGTTTTAATGGGATGAACCAAATAATTTTGACTGTACAAAAAAAGAGTTGAAATGTTAAATACTTCTCAAGAGGGATATGTATTCCAAGTAGATCTAGAATATCCAAAAGAATTAAATTTACATAATGATTTGGCATTATCCCCTGAAGGGGAAATTTGCCAGGGACACAGGATAATAAATTGATGAGTACTCTGCTTGACAAGCATAATTATGTAGTTCATTATAGAAACCTCAAACGGTATCTGTCTCTTGGAATGAAAGTCACAAAAATACACAGACTCTTAAAATTTAAACAATCTGATTGGCTAAAGAAATACATACATCTGAACACACAGATCAGGACCAAGGCTACAAATCACTTTGAGAAAGATTTCTATAAATTGATGAACAATTCTGTGTTTGTTGAAACGATAGAAATATAAGAAATGGAGTGGATATAAAATTAGTTTCAAATGGAAAAATGTATGATTAAGTTGTAGCTAAGCCAAACTTTAAAGGAAGAACCATATATACGGAAAATTTTGTGGCCATTCATATGAACAAGAAAAAAATCACATTTCATAAGATCATGTATGTCAGAATGAGCACACTTTAACTGACTGAAGATTTGATGTACGATTTTCACTACAGAGCTATGAAACCAATATTGAGATAATATTGAGCTGTGTTATCAAGATACCGATATTTATTTCTACAATATACAGACTGAAGAAGATATGAAATCGATGATTCATTACTTTGATACAAATGATTATCTAGCAGATAATATTTATGAAATTCCCCAAGTAAACAAGAAAGTTTTAGGAAAAATGAAAGATGAATGTAATGGAAAAAAATGGAGGAAATTTGTGGTTAGTGAGCAAAAATGTATTCTTAGGAAGTAGGTGACAAAACAAAGAAAAAATCTGAAGGAGTAAAGCAATGTGTAGTTAAAAACAGAATAAGTTTAGAAGATTACAAAGACTGTTTAACAATAGAGAACATTATAGAAGAATTAATATGATTTGAAGTGAGAAACAAGAAATCTACACACCTGAAATAAACAAGAATGCTTTAAGTCGACATGACAACAAGAGATATGTCTTGAAAACTTGAGTATATACATTACCATATCGACAATACAGATTATAAAAATCTCATGTTTTCTATATCAAGAATGTCAACAATGTAAGTTCTCAAAAGAGATTAAAAAAGTAAGAGAGCTAGAGATAAATGTTTTATATAATGTTACTGGCTGGGAATATTTAAATACTAGATATGAGAGAAACTTTGTCTAGACCTCAATAATGATTTTAAGATTACTTTACCAGATAGATACTTCAAAATTATTGATGGTTGGGATTATAATTATTTGTAAGAAGGCAACATAAAACTGAAACAGAAGAGAATGAAGATACTTAAAAAAAATTATAATGAATTTCATGACTTGGCATTCATAATGTGATATTTTTTTAAAGAATAATTTTTTCATTAATTTTATATTCTTTAAATGGACAGCACCAAGCCACAGCTAAGGCAGTGCAGGAAATGTGTAGAGAAAAACAGAATCAATGAATTTCAAGGATAAATATCAAACAGGTGGACATAGATATGTATGCAAAGAATGTACTTCAAGACTTCAAAAAATTAGAGTTACTTGTGAATGTGGTAAAAATGTAAATAATAAGACAAAATCAAATCGAAGACAGAAGGGTGTTCTGTTCACTTGCACACTAATAAACTGTGGAACTGTAAAGAAATGTCATACAAGCATGTCGATGAAACCTCTGTCATGCACTTCAAGCTGTTTTGTATAGTATTTTTGTAATATAGATGTAGGTAATTTCCCAAAGTGTCTCATTGCTATGGAAATAATTTGAATTGCAATGGATACTTACAGTTTAATCAGTAACTAATGCAGTAATTTTAGCTGTCCATAGCAGTAATTATACACATTGGTCAGCCTTACAGACCTATAGTGGTGTAATATTGAATAGGAGAGAAAATTCAGGTAGCAGAATAACATATTGATTATTGTTATGTACTCATTCCATTTAGCTGTATGCACCTATTATGAAGCATGTTTGTGGCTCTTTGTATAGATATCTGTTAAACACAAAAGTAGCCAACAATGAATGGACTAGTTAAATGGAGCAGTTCTGCAGTTAAGTGCTAGGCAACTTGTATCCTCCATATTCAGAATGACACTCTCTACAGCATCAAAAGAACGACATGCAACTGGAAACGTAGCTTTATTTTAGGCATGTATGTACATGTTAAATATAGGTACACTGAACTGACTGTGGGTGTGAGCATGAAGGTTGATCACAGCGCTGTGACTGTGGCATTCAATGTCAACTTCTTGCATCTGAAGCTGGGAACTGCCTTAAACTTCCACGCTTACACCGTTCCAGCTTTGAAATCAATTAGTCTAAACGTTCTAGGCATAGTGCATTCCCTCCGCCTTATATCATCATCATTCGCAGCCACCACATTAGCCCTTCCCTCTTGAAAAGTAAAATAAACATAGCAACATACCACCTTGAACTTGTTACGTTTGGTTTCCTGTTTTTCATAATACCTCTGATAACGACATATATAGTTGATATCTGTGACTCTTCTAAAGTGATACATTAATTTTCTTTCAGTGGCATTTCTTTCTGTAAGGCATCAATTATCTTCCTGAGATACACGAAAGAAACAAAGTCATTTCCTATCGTCAGAAAAAACCTCAAAAATAGTTCAACAACAATAATGTCCTCTGAAGGCATTTAGAGCAATTTTTTTTCTCAAGAATATCAGTGATTGTGCCACCTTCAAGTTACTTGATCAAACCGAAGTTTTCGGTGTAGCTTTCTTCTCTATGAACATACCTGATGGAGACGATACTTCATTCTGCTGAAAACCTCGAACACCTACTCACTGTGCACATATAAGCATAAAATATTCGCTCACAGTTTACTTTTTGACGCACAGACAAATACAATAGAGTCAATATACTTCTGTAGTACTGCGAACCTGTTGGAGGAATTCAGAGCTAATCCCACGGATGGTACTTTGGCACAGCTGGCTGTTAGGGCGAGTGACTGAACCCAAAGTTCCTCTCGCAGTGAGCAGGGTTCGTACCGCTGGGATACAGCCGTCAGCGGGGCGAGACTAACGTTTCCCACGACAGTGCTATCGCAGAACCCGTTACAAAGCAGTGCCATGTAAACGTGGCTGACAGTATGGTAGCCTTACTACAGCGTTAAAATATATCTTACCATTCTAGTTTCGTCTGGAACCTACAGACCACATGTACTCAAAGCATTCTATGAAAGCTTTATGTTAATTTTACAATATATTATTATCTTGGAAACCAAAAGTATGAGGCTATAGTAAATTAATATTATAATAGAGTTTCTATTCTAGTTTATATTTCGAAACAAAAAAAGCTATCAGTGCTAATTAGGGCGCAATCGATATATCGTTGTATGCCCTGAAACTTTCTTATGTAACATATTTAATTGTGAGCTGCAGTTTTTCACTTAATTAAGGAAAACAGTATTTCGAAATTTTGGATTTTTCGGCCGTTTTCGCCATCTCGTACTGTGTTTCATGAAATAGAAACTCCGTTTAATGTTTACTTTCCTACACGCTCGTATTATTTATTTGCAGGTGACACCTTCCCCTGTTGCCTAGCAGCCAGTGCCTCACCTCTCTGGCGGCGCGCTCCTTGGCGACAAGCTTCCGGTACTCGCTGGGGTACATCCAGCCCTCCTCCTGACCCTTCCGAGATCGCGGGCACGCCCTCGGGCAGCAACACATGCAGTCCCACAACCATTTAGGCAGCGGCATCGCTGCAAACAGATCACTTCATTACTCTTGGTACAGTGCCACCACACGTAATAAGGGTCTTTCCGACTTTAGTCGCCAGCAGATATACAATTAAATTAAAGGTGAATGTTGAAGGGTTGTGTCCAGAAAGGATTCGAACCCACGTTTCCCGCTTACCAAGCAGTTGCGCTGACCACCACGCCAATGGAACACAGTGATCGCCGCGACTACACGGTCTACCCTTGCAGGACGCCTGCCAGACGCAAATTCTCAGCTCATCCACACACACTTCTCATATACTGAGCCTACCCAGTAGCACTCATCACTCGCGGCATTTCGCCGATTCCCATAGGGTGCGGGAAGGGTTTGCGTCCGCACTTGAGAAAGGATTATCGCTCGTCTCACTCACAGTTATCGATATAAACTGACGGGAAAAAATCATTCAGAGTCACCGATTTTCACTCGATGATGCCAGAAGTCTCCTGGCATATAGTACATGTAATGGTGATGTTTTCAAAGTCGTCCGCTATCAGAGAGCGCAGGGAGCCATCTGATTGTACGCTTTAGGTGCGATTGTTGACAGCCATCAGGCTCAGCGTCATATCAGCGTGTGAAATAAATGGGCGCTATGCCACGGAGACGGACTCGCGCTTCAAATTGAAGCCTTTCTCGTGGCGGCGTAGTCCTTTCGCAAACCGGCCGCAGTGGCCAAGCGGACTGCGGTGCGCCAGTCACCGTCTGCACGGCCGCTACGGTCGGGGGTTCGAATCCTCCCTCGGGCATGGACGTTTATGTCGTCTTTAGTATAAGGTAGTTCATAAGTAGTTTGTAAGTGTAGGGACTGATGACTTCACAGTTAAGTCCCTTAAGCTTACATTTGAACATGTTTCTAGTCCATTCCGAGAGTTGCCTAACGATGCTACATGCCATGTCACGTCAAACTACATAGTGTACGCAAAGTCCCTCCTCAGTGGCGATCTCCATGTGCCTCTCATTGCAGGGCGTGTAAGTTGGCAGCGCAGACAAAGCGCAGCTGCACGTGTTCTGTGGACCTGCAGTGCTAGCAGGGTGGGGTAGTGTTATGCGTGCGCTACAGCTGTTACTTGTGTTACTGTCTTGGCCCGTGTATGCTGCGTGTAGTGAGAATGCTTACTGCTGCAGAGAGAGCCTTTTTGGTGGAAGAGGTTTACCGGAAAGGACGAAACTTCACGGAGCGCTTGAGACTAAATTTTAGATTGCTTTCCGACGTCGAGGTGCCCACATTGCGACAATGTACGTAACTTAATTCGTAAATTCCATACAACAGGTTCAATTAATAATGCACCACCAATTGGTAGGCCTACGATTTTTAACAGTATACAGGCTCGACGACATTTCGTACATCATGTTGCGGAGTCCAACAAAATCAGTAAGGAAATTACCACAAGATGCTAAACTCTCGCGTACGACAGCACATAAGGTCGTAACCAAACAACTGGGGCTGTATCCGTATAAAATTACAGCAGTGTAACAATTAACAGACGTAGAGTTTAGATCAAACATTTTGCACTAATGAGCCTTGGTTTCACCTATATGGCTGCATTAACTCTAAAAATTCAAGTAATTGGTCATCCGTAAATCCACATGCCTTAATAGAAATGCCATTGCACGTAGAGAAAGTCGGGGTGTGAGTTGCCATAACACGAGCGATAATTATACGGCCGATATTTGTCAAAAGTACCATCTCCTTCGAAATCTATCGTTCCCAGATAATTTATCCATTTATTGCGCTGCTCAATGAAGGTAAGATCCATCATTCATTTTTTCAGCAAGACAACGCAAGTGATCATACAGCACACCAATGCCTACGACTTTAAGATGAAATCTTTGCAGACAGAATAATTGCAAATTATTCACCGGATTATAAAAAAATTATCTAATACCAATAATCTATCAACAGAGACTTACAAATTTGGCTATTATTTCAATAGAACACGAGATCTTGGACAGTTTAGATACTAGACAGATATTAGAAGATTCTGCAATTATGAAAGCAAGAAGAGTTCAATTTGCGTGAATACTTGTAAGTGTCGAAGAAACTTTCACTCAAGTTAACAAACTAACTAGAATTAAAGTATTGGATTCTCATTTATATGCAGTAGCTAATGAATTAGTATGTTTACGGATATTCTTTTTTGTAAAAATTATTATTAAAGAAATTTTATATCATGAAAATGCCGATGATGAGTCTTTATATGAGTGTGAAAAAAACTGGGGAACGGCTCCCTGCTGACCAGCCATAGCAACCCACCTGTAACTGCCGACCAACTCTTCTCTTTCGTCCGATATTGCAATCAGCTCAGTAAAGTCACATGGCGTTTCTTTATACGTCGTTACATCCGCTTCCAACAACTCCTGCGCATATCAGATCTAACGTCAGGTAGTGCATGATTTGTTGACATATCGGGTGATGGAGCGTTCCCTGCGGATATACGAGTGGGGGTTGGAAAATAAGTATTCACTGTAGACTGTGGGCAGAGTTTTGAATGTGACGAAAAAAATTAAATAGCTCATTATAGCTAAGACATATGTTTATTTTTCTACATAATTTCCAGGTGCATTGAGATATTTGTCAAAACATTTTATAAGATTGTCGGCCGCGGTGGCCGAGGTGACTGAGGCGCTCCAGTCACGGTCAAGCACGGCCACTACGGTCGAGGGTTCGAATCCCCCCTCGGGCATGGATATTTGTGCCGTCCTAGTTCGTAAGTAGTTCATAAGTAGTTTGTAAGTTTAGGGATTGATGACCCCGTAGTTAAGTCCCATAAGTTCTACAACAACTTGTTGGATGACAATGCGAGACCACACTCGGCGACGGCAACGCAAATCCATGTTGCAACTCTTGGTTGGGATCGCCTACACAACCCGTCATTCAGAACTGACCTCGCACCAAGTGAGTTCTGTCTGTATCCAGCTTCGAAGAAGACTATCGACAGAAGGCGCTTTCGAAGTAACGCCGACGTCAAACAAGCCGTTCAACGCTTCTTCCGCATACAACGCCCTGATTTTTATTTTCCCGAAGGGATTTTTCGAGCTTATAAAGCGGTGTGAGAAATGTCTCAGTGAACTTGGAAATTAAGTAGATAAAGATACGTCTTATCTTTCATGTCTCACTGTATTTTTTTTTCCTTTCATAGGCATCTCTAGCCTCAGTCGACAGGGGAAGACTATTGGCAGAAGACGCTTTCGAAGTAATGCTGACGTCAAAAAGCCACTCAATGCTTCTTCCGCATACAACGCCCTGATTTTTTCCTTAAAGGCTTCTTCGAGCTTATAAAGCGATATGGCAAATGTCTCAGTGTACTTGGAAATTATGTAGAAAAATAAAGATACGTCTTATCTTTCATATGTCATTCTATTTTTTTTCTTTCATACGCAACTCTAACCACAGTCGACAGGGGAAACAAATTTTCCAACCCCCCTTCGTATTTTCTACAAACTTGTGGTGTTTTGAAGAAGATTCTTATCACATATGAATATTTTGTAGTATTACCTACGTACGAAATGCAGTCATTAAAGGAACACATGATAAATCCACCAAGTAGTGTGTGACAGTATATACAACCTCTGAGAACAAGGTTCGGTTAACAGTCCTCTAACATGAATATAGATCAACATTGAACTACAGTTACTGTCCTTAGAAATAGTCACCTACCGTAATCATGTACCGATGAGCTATGTGATACATGTCCTGCAAATTGTGCACGAAGTTTTCCTTTCACAAAATGTTTGTAAAGCTTATGGGACTTAAAACTACGGGGTCATCAGCCCCGAAACTTACAAACTACGTATGAACTACTTACGAACTAGGACGGCACAAATATCCATGCCCGAGGGGGGATTCGAACCCCCGACCGTAGTGGCCGTGCTGACCGTGACTGAAGCACCTCAGTCCCGTCGGCCACCGCGGCCGGCAGTTTTCCTTTGGTATGTTGTTCAAAGACGTCGCACGTTTCGTTGGATGCCAGGAATATCGTCAAATCTCTTTCCTCTCAAAGCGAGTTTCAGTAGAGGGAATAGGAAGGAGTCTGAAAGATTGAATTCTGGAGAGTAAGGTGGATGTTCAGGTTGAACCACCGCCTTCTTTGCCATGAACTGTTTGACGATATTGACTCTGAGTGGTCGAGCGATGTCGTGCTACTTGAACATCCACCATCCTCGCCACAACTTAATCCTCCAAAATCCATCCTTTTCCCTCGACTCAAACTCGCTTTGAAAGGAAAGAGATTTGACAAATTCTTGATACTCAACGAAACGTCACGAGGCTTTTGAACAGCACCCAAAAGGAAGATTTTGTGCAAAGTTTACAGGACACGGACGTCGGAGCCTAACAGTGCGCGGTTATGGGAGGTGACTATTTGCAAGGACAGTAAGTTAACTGTAGTTCATAGTTCATCTACATTAATATTACGGGAATATTCACCGAACATTATTGTCAGACGCTGTATTGATCTTTACAGTTGCCCAGGCATTTAGATGTGCGCAAATTTTATACAAATAAACAAACTGTTTTAGTTCCTTGGTGTAACCGAAGATACAGTATCTAACGTTCATAAAGATAAAGTAAGTAATAAGTAAAACCCTTACGTTCGTGAAATAATTCCTGCACACTGAAAGTAAATACACAAATCTGGATATATATACCAATTTTATGCAAATTTTTCGAGCCGTTTGCGAAATAAAAGAAACAGGTTAAATTTTACTTACGGCTATGTAGTCATAGTGTGCTAATGTTGGCAACAAAATGTTCGCTTTTCGAGGATATTTAATTTACTGATCGGGCAAGGGAACATACAATAACCTGTCAATGATAGCGCAGGAACTGCATTAATTAATCATTTCACGGTCAGTTCAAAAAATTATTCTCTGTCATTCTGTGTGACTGAGTTTTCAAAGAGCATTGAAAGGTCATAGCCGACATTAGCACACTACACCGTCTAAGCTTTAACTACAATTTAAACAACTAAATACATATACGTGAATTTCCCGTTAAAATATGTATGACACAATTAAGTGAGAAACTTCCCTGATGTGGACTCCGATATGTTGTTCGTGTAAATTAAGAATGAGAGGTAAAAGAAGGGGACCGCAGAAGTCGATGGTCGTATTCACTTATCGGCCTCTAACCGTTTGCCCACTGACACTGCAAATTGGTGTAAGAGAGTTGCTGACGGTGTTAATGAGGTTCTGAACAGATGAACAATACTTTGGTGACCAATCATTTAGCGACAATATTACACACACCTACTGTGAAAACGCTCATTCGCAAAGTGTCTGCCGGCCGCGGTGGCCGCGGGGACTGAGGCGCTTCAGTCACGGTCTGCCGGCCACCACGGTCGGGGGTTCGAATCCCCCCTCGGGCATGGATATTTGTGCCGTCCTTAGTCTTAGTTAGTTCATAAGTAGTTTGTAAGTTTAGGGACTAAGGATCCCGTAGTTATGTTCCATAGACTATACAAACATTAGAAAATTTAAATAAAGTGTCTCTCGGATGATGAAAAACTATTAATTATAATGGAATTTTAAGGTGAATAACTAATTATTGCTACACCGATTTCACATGCAAAATATTCAAATGTTTATAAACCTTATGGCACTCAACTGTGCCGTCATCAGTCCCTAAACTTATAAACAACTTATAAACTACCTTATACTAAAGACAACACAATCATCCATGCCCGAGGGAGGATTCTAACCTCCGACGCGGGAGCCGCGCGCTCCAGACCGCTCAGCTACTTCCGCGCGCCGTTTCAACTGGCCATATCGATAGTTATACATGTTATAAAGGACAGGAAACTTAGGTATAGGTATAACATAATGATTATTATTATTGTTTTCTTATTGTTAGCTGTATGTTCCTATTATGAAGCATGTTTGTGCGTTTTTGTGTAGAAATCTGTTAAACAAACATCAAACCGGCAATATGTGCACTTGACAAATGATGTAGATCTGCAGTTGAATGTTGAACTACGTAAATCTTTCGTATTCCAAAAGACACTTTCAGGATCATCAAAAGCGTAATATGGAACTGTAATTGTAGCTTACTTAAAGACGTGCTTCAACACGTTGTGGAATAGGGGTTCACTGAACTGAAACTTATGGAGTGCATAAAGGTTGGTATAGCGTTAGGAATACGCAGTTCAATGTCGATGTTTTCGAATAAACGTCTCTGGCAAAAACGTTTTGAGAATTTTTCCAGTCTGCGAAAGTCACGTAGCACAAGGTGGAATGGTTGTATTTATCTGTAATTTGGGACGGATCCTGTTGATGGAGTGAAAATTAATCCTATTGAAGTCAACAGTTTGTTCCAATATGGTAAGAAAGGGACAATGTCTCCATTGTTCCAGAGTACACCTTTCCACTTTGCCTGATTTTGTAGCCGTTATATACATGTTCGGAGGGCGGTTGATGTTCTTTTGCCGGTCTTAGTGGCCTACCGGTCTGCGGCGCGTCAGTCATGGTCTGCACGGCCACTGCGGTCGGAGTTTCAAATCCCCCCCCCCCCCCTCGAGCACTGATGTTTGTGCCGTCTTTAGTATAAGCTAGTTCATAAGTAGTTTGTAAGGTTAGGGATAGATGACCCCATAGTTAAGTCCCATAAGCTCTACTAATATTTGAACTTTTTTTATGTTCTTTTGCACGGGGAGACCAAATGTAGCACTTGTCTTATGGAAGACAATGAGTAGTGGAGAAAGAAGTCTACCTTAGACGGAAATAATTACTTTGTATCTCAATGTGATAATCCAGACGCAGATGTCACCCCGACAACCGTATCTCTCTCACCCATTCTAGATAAGATAGTATGGGATCTCCTTGAATGTCATAATGAAATTGAGAGTGGACGATATTGAAAAATTCAGCTGCTGAATAATTAGTAACTGAAGTGCAAGTAAATTGAATACCAAATGCAACTGTATCTCTGATACGGCCTGAGCACGTTTGTACGTTGAAAACTAAGTAAGTTGCAAGACACAATCTTCCATCGCAGGTAGCTCCACATTTTAAACCAGACAATACAAGCGCTCCTGCTTTCGTGCATGCCCTCTGCGTTATATTGACATCATGGACAGCTTGGAGAGGAGCCCTTGTCTCTTGAAAATTATACCAAAACTACCGAGATAAGTCCTTGAGTTTCTCACGTTTGGTTCCTTATTGTTCATAATAACAAGATAGGTAGTTTCTGTATTTGTCCCTTCTCAAGTGGCACATAGTCCTGTAAAATAGTAGCTACACCTTGCAAAAGTTTCTGTAACTCATTCATATGTTTGGAAAGATCAGAAAACCAAGTTTTGCCAACAAAATTTCTCTTGGAAAAATTTTCTGCAATCAAAAAACTTCGGACTCTTTCAGTTTTTTTCAAAATATCTTCGTTTTTTGTGCTCCTACCGCTTGTACGTTTCAGTTACTTTTTCAAGACCACAAAATTCTCTGCAGATTTGATTGTTACCATTTTTTCTACTCCCAATACCTAGGGCGCTACACTGCGTCAAAAAATGTCAACTTTTCAAAATTTCTACAAAGTAGCAAAATACCTAATTTTGAAGCGCTGATATTTCTCTTTCTGTTTGTGTAATATAAATCTATTACATATTACGTGATATGTTGCAATTTACCATCTCATTTTCAAGTATTCAATTTTCGGTATGCAACAAGGCGATTACTGGGCACCCACCTATTGTGATTCTTACACCACTAGCCGAAGTGTACTATAAGCCACCTCAGCCAAGGTATTTGCCAAACTATAAATGTAGTAAAAATACATAATTAAACGATATAGGTACACACACACACACACACACACACAGAGAGAGAGAGAGAGAGAGAGAGAGAGAGAGAGAGAGAGAGAGAGAGAAAGTGTAACAGGAATATGAACTATTATTAACAGCAATAGGCAATCTAAATAGATAGCTAATTTTCTTGTGTATTAAAATGTCCAAATGTTTGTAGCACTTATGGGACTTAACTACGGGGTCATCAGTCCCTAAGATTACAAACTACTTATGAACTAACTAAGACTACGGACGGCACAAATATCCATGCCCGAGGGGGGATTCGAAACCCCGACCCTAGTGGCCGTGCAGACCGTGACTGAAGCGCCTCAGACCCTGCGGCCACCGCGGCCAGCTCTTGTGTATTAACAAAGTAAGCACTTCACATTAAAAATAAGTAGCTTTATTACAGCTAAAACGCACAATGAATTGCTAAAAAAATATTGGCCCTTCTGGGTGTGTAATACTCATAATATTGTACTTCAACTTTAGCGCACTTGAAAGGGACATGAGCTACACTTCCGACATTTTGATGTGCCGATTGGACGTTAAACGATAGGCTTGCTTCCTTTCTGATGTGCCAGGTTCCTCGGTGTCACCAGAAATACTTTGGGTTGGAGATTCAGACTATTACATAGATTTAGTCCCAGGCTGACCTTTTCTTTAAACAGGAAGTCGGCCTCTTCAAGTTCATAGGTGTCGTCATCAGTTTCCTCAACATCCTCCACAACACCTTCTTCACTGTCTTTGTATAAAAATTGTGGCACATTTTCGCAGGTGACCCCCAATGCATTTCTTGCAAACTGAAGGACATTTCAAAGTCGCTTTTCTGCAGGAGCACGTTCCGCCACAGCTCACCTTGCCTGAGCATGAAACAATACGGTGAAGTGCTTCAGGGGCTGGGGCTTGGCTCATTGTAACGGGTATCGGACCGCTGTCACTGTGATTCCAGTCCCATTTCTCAGGGTTTCCCAGTTTCCCCGGCTTAAAAAAAAATAAATAATAACAATATATATATTTGTGTGTTTCGATGCCTTGTCCTAAATCGGCCATCTCCCACGATGACAACACATCAAAAATATTTAGTTCTTGAAATAGCAGATATTACACCATAAATTCAGCATCTTCTTGTACCTGGTGCACCTCAATGCTACACTTATGAAATATATTTTTAAAAAGTATGATCAAGTGAATCTTATTTCGTTCTGAGGCAATTAGTTCACCATCTCTGCATCAACCACAACGTCGACCGAAGTATGTTTTCAGGGTTTACGAATCCTCTCAGAATTCTCTACCTCATATAGTTACCTATGAAATATAACAGCAAATTGAGATCCAAAATGATGTTACAGGTAAGTAACAAACTTTGGGCTGTTGATCCGAAGCAAACATTTTGAGGCCAAGTTACCTATGAAATATAACAGCAAATTGAGATCCAAAATGATGTTACAGGTAAGTAACAAACTTTGGGCTGTTGATCCGAAGCAAACATTTTGAGGCCAAGTCACTTTGTATATGCGGTACCCTCCCTCAACGACAAAAGATTTACTCAGTGCATCCGACTTCGCATCTTTCACTGCAACGAAAGCGTTGTAGAATGAAGATTTCTTTCCTTTTCGCATGGCATTTTCTGACAATAAGAACATTGGAGAAGGAGCTAGTAAAGTATCAGAAAGGTTTTTTAAATCCTCTTCACTTTGTTTCATTAAACAAATCGTTTGGAAAAAAAGGAACAACAAGGAGTAATTTTAGTACTCCCAGCTTTTATAGTATTGAATGAAGAAAGGAGAGTCACAACTTTATCTTTTCTGTGGAACTTTACATGCTGGAAATTGTCACCAATTATTATTTTCATGCCTTTTTCCCCCCTCTACACATAGGACCATTAACATTCTCCGTTCCGATAACACCACTGCTGATAGAATTTATAAAATCGCTTTCAGGGAAGTAAAGATACACTGAAAACAAACCACGCAGCTTACCCAGGTATGCGCCACCTCTTTCGATGCATCTACATGCTGTTTTGATGCTACAGCGCTCACTTCGCATTGTGATTCAATTTCTTCACAAATGTTCTGCATGTGAATCATAAACAACGCCCATCTGGTTAATGCACTATCCATAATTCCTCGGCCAGACGTAAGTCATCCGAAACTCTCCAAGGTTCTCATCATTGTTTGTTGTATAGTCATATCAGAAGGAATCCCTTTTCTGATCGCCGGATAGTAAAATGATCTTTCGTTGTGAACTTCTCATATTTGAGAATTGACATTATTTGGTGCACTATAGCGCCCTAGATATTTAGAGTAGAAAAAAATGGTAAGAATCATATTTATATAGAATTTTGTGATCTTGAAAATATAACTCAGACGTAAAAGCGGTTGGAGCACAAAAGTCGGGGATATTTTGAAAAATCTAAAAAAAGTCCGAAATTTTCGAAGATTTTTGACTGCAGAAAGTTTTCCGAAGAGAAATTTTGTAGGCAAATCTTGGTTATCTTTCCAACCATATGAACGAGTTAAAAGAATAAAATCTTCTACCACAACCTTTTGCAAGGTATACTCTTTTTTTCTGACTGTTTGACTGGGCTATTTTATTTCAATTACCTCCTTGACATCTTCGAAAGGAACATAGTCATTAGCTACATAATTAGCAAGAGGCTCATAAATTTGATCGTCATCAACAGCGTACTTAGAAAGTACTTGCAGAATTTTTTTAATCCTGCAGTATTTCGGTGATAGTGGCACCCACAAGTTTCGTGATTGAACCTAAAAAAGCGTTTAGCATATCTCTTTCTTCTTGAAGTACTTCATCTGATCGAGACGGTAATTCAGTCTGGTTTAAAAGATGTAACACTATGTTTGCGCCAGTTCTCATTGTAAACGATACAAACACAAATACTAAATGCCCACCTACAGTTCACTATATAACTCATACATACTTACGGTAGAGACCTCTCTAGCACTGCCAAGGCATAGTGCGCTTTGTGCACAGATTACCTGCAGCTAGATCTGCTGAAATGTGTGTCACTGTCATCTAGTGGCTAGATTACGCCTACATGGGCTCAACGCCCGCGAGACACTTGCTGAATGTACACCCTTTGACATAAAACCTGGCCGCCGGCCGGCCGGCGCTGAGCCTAAGTCCGAGCCGATCGCGACATGGGACAATAAAAGTGGCCGCGCTGATTCGCTCTAAGTCCGGCTATCTGCACAATCTGGCAACACTGTAGACTGGGAGAGTTCATACTTGTGTGCTGTTAGGAAATAAGTCGTTCAGCTACATCCGTGGTCTCGTGGTAAAGTACGCGACTTGCATCTGAAGGTACTAGCGATCGAAACCGACTGTTGACAAAATTTTTAATTTCACGTCCCTCGTGCGAGCAGATGGCACATGTGTAATGGGAGCATATGCGTAACGTATTTCACTTTTGATACGCTGTTAATAACATTTCGGCCCAATAACATCGCCGCAGCACTTGGCAGAGCTCTCCGCGGCCAACTCGCCGGCAGCAGCGGTGGCGGCGCTACACAGCGCTGCCTCGCCCTCTGCCCACAGCGCCTGCCGCCGCTCATCGCCCTGGATGCGTAAAATGCTGTAGTGTTGCTAAGTGGTGATCCACAACACAGGTTGCGATGTGTATTTCAGACACGATATCAACGGAGCAGACCACCCATTTTGAATGATGAGCATATTATTACACTGATATATAATACATTAGACAGTCAAAACATTGTCATAGTCATTTATCCAATTAAATTGCACTCTACGATGGTTAATACTTATTTGTGGTTTAAATCGCGATCCTTTTCCTTTCAGGAAAGCCCTTCATGTAATTTGTTATTGTCATCACTTCATACGTTTTCATCGAGACACAGTGGATAACTGCACTACAATGTTTAGTGTCGTTGTTTGATTCCTTATGGTAAATGTATGAGCTAAATTATCTGAATACGTTTCAGCGTACCTTCTAAAGCAACACAGGCACACTGCAAGGTTTGTGTCTTCATGTCTAATTTCTACTGCAGATATTTTGTATGAACGAACTATATTAATTATTATGTTCACTTCCTCTGTAAGCATCCCCTAGCATGTGGGTCCTAAGGAAATGGTAAAAATTCGTATCGAGGAAAGTGAATTCGAATTCCTTCAAAGGCGTTTGTATGGTGAAGCAAAGAAGACATCTAATACAATTTCCGTAATTTTGAGTCGACCTTTCTGAAAGCCTTATTGTATCAAGCTTTTCTTCTGATTCCATTAAAGAGTTTCTCCTTGCAATCCGCAGCGTATGAAGTAAAATAAAACGAAATACCACCGCCAAACGCACTGTCTCCAACCAGGATTAGAACTGCCGACTCACACCACAGTTGCATTGCCAGACACAAGCAGAACCACACAGCCAACCTCTTGCTGTCGGTTGGTGTCCTCAGTCTTTCACATATTGAATGCCGAGCCTCAAACGTATCTCGAAAGTTAACCTGAAAGTCACCTATGCGAATTACAGCATTTCTTGAGTGCAAAAGTTAAATTTCTATCTCTTATACTACATGGGCATTATACAGCAGAGTCATGAAAGTAAAAGAGGAATGTCAAGTGAACTTAGTGAGACAATTCAGTACTACATGCGGAAGTAAGTGCACTGTCACAGTGTTGCCAAATATTAGCAACGATGTTGCCAGTTCTTAGCTGCACTAGAAGACCTGTGTAACGATAAGCGACACGAAATCGCGCTCGTAAAACACGGGCTTCTAGAGGGGAGTCGCGGATTTTGGTTAATACACGGCGTTATCTCCTGATAGTTGCCATCGTCACAGTTTTGTATGCAGATATTTAATTCGTCCAATCAGGCCGAAACCAGTGTTCATATTTTTTGAAGCTTAACATCATTATGATATAATTTCGTCAAATTACTATCGAAGTTAAACATACTGATACTGTTCTTGAAACATACGGCAGGTCAAAGACTAAGATATGTATACTTTCATCACGATTTCAGTTTCACCCCCCCTCCCTAAAAAAAGACTAAAACAATTGCTTTGTTAGATTTCGACAAACGCTTTTTTTTTCTCATTAAATGTTACTGGAAATGAACGTTGCCCCACCCGTCACTATACAATAAGGTATCGAACACTTACCCTTACCAACTTTCAGTGAGAACTTTTCGTAACAAAACGAAAAACTTGTGAGAACGATCATTTTCTACAATGATACTAGGCACTGTTGTTAGAAAACGGACTGTATCTACGTTGAGTCTTGTCATGTGCGTCTCACATTCGAGGAATATTACCTAAATGAGCAGCTATTATGGAAATATACCCAAAGCATCGATGCAGTGGAATAAACAAATCATGTTTAGGCAAGCATGTATTGAATTTAGTCATCTTGAAGCTAAAAAAAGAAAGAAAGTGGGTAGTTGTGCATATTCGTAAGTTTTTTACTTTGCCCTAATACGTGATGCAAAGACGAACAAAATACAAACCCGTTTCTACCGGTATTTCGATTCTTTAGACAGTCTTCTTTAGTTTGTAGACCTTCACTTCGTCGGCAAGCTACTGGTTTCATGGACAATACAATAATCAAAATTACGCGACTGTTTGTCCTAATTTTTATCGTCCTTGATTTTTATAGCGAATGACAGTAATAATTTCTGTTGGACTCGTTCCATATATCCGGGCCTATGTAATGAAATTTTATTTCCATGACAGATGAAAGCGATTAGTACGTTGGGTCTCTGTAATAAATTTGAATATGAAAAAAATTTAACACCTGAGGATGGGTCTTTAAAAACATGAAAACCGTCATGGACCTGTAAAGCAAGGACAGCTGACGCGGCTTCAGAATTTATTATTTACTTTATGGGATGACAATATTTGAAGTAATTTACAAATAAGTTTGTTTTATCAATATTGAAAAGTGTATCATCATTTTAGAACAACTGATAAATTCATTTAAGAAAATGTTATTTCGTTTTGTTTGTGATGTCACTTGATATTCTTGAAGTAGGTGGCTATGGCATCTACTATGAGGTTGCCAGGAGACAGTTGGCAAGAATGGTTTTGTTTGACAGTAAGCGGATAATTTAAAGACGTAACGCCGCGGCGGAGCGGCGGATCGGCCGAGCGCATCGAGGCGCTATGCTAAGATGCGCGAGGCCGTTCCCCGTTGGGGATTCGAATCCCCTCTGGGGCATGGCTGTTTGTGTCGTCTTTAGTATAAGGTGGTTCACAAGTAGTTTGTACGTTTAGGGACTGATGACCCTGCAGTTAAGTCCCTTAAGCTTGACAAACATTTGAACATTTGAAAGACATAACGAAACGAATTGATGAGATCCAGCTTTTGCAACAAAACTGACCCGATTTCGAAATGAGCTAGGTGTTTAGAAAGTGACTATTATACAGCTGGACATTACTGCTGTAAACCTTACGTCATTGATTTACTCACAGCTGAGGAAGATTGCTCGCAACGTGAAAGAGAGTAGGAGTAGTTAATGTATGAAACAACCTTCTTGAACACAATTCAGCTAACTACGACAATGTGCATATTCTGATATTAATTTTTCAAAATTTTTAGTGAGCGTGACAAGAAAAATTCAACTGTTTGCAGAATTACAAATCGGACTCACATCTACATGATGTAAAATTTGCGAAACAATAGACTCTAGTTACGACGTTGGAAAATCTTGATTATATTGGTGGCCAGATGAACGAGTTTATGTAGCTGGCGTCCTGCATGTTAGGATCCGTAATTCCAATCATGCTCGAGACACTGTGCCCTCCAAATGTGCCATGTGGCCAGCTATTTTAAAAGAGTAAGGAAAATACCAATGAATACCTCATTGAGGGTTTTTCCAGTTTTGTTTCTGGGTTTATGGTTGTATCCTAGGTAGGCCTTATCGTCATGTTTACTTTACTCCATTAAATAGCAAAATGACTCACAATTTGTCGCAGAAAAGTCTTTGAAAATACTCAAATTCTGACCAGTTACCTTTGAGTTTGCTTCCTGATAAAATAAAATGTCTCCGGGTCAATATGGAAATTACAAGCGACCTGTTATTGATAGAACATCTTGCTACGTTAAATAGCGTTCCATTTGAATCAATATTTTTAGCTCGACCCTTGATGAGATGCTCGATATATTCCGAATCTGTCTTACTGTTGCCTGCCTCGTTGATTTCATAAAATGTTACGTAGTCTGATGGCCGGATGCGTTGCAGACATAGTTTTAGTTGCAATTTGCTCACTACAGCGCGGTGATGGGTTTCAGAGGCCAAACTTTATGGTGACTTTTAGGTGCCACGTATCTCACGTCGATAGATTATCATTCGATCGGTATCGTCGGCAGATAGCGGACGACATTAATTTACTAACCATTCAATAAAATTCGTGAGTTTCATTTATTTCTTATATTACAGTCACAACGCGAATGTTCGGGGAGGTCTACCGAACATCTGTTAGAATCCGTTTGATGGCTTCGTTTATTCAGAACGACAACTATCCTTTACCTCCAGCAGGTGCGCTCCGCCTTCTCCGTTTCCAGACGCGCGCGCGTTCGCTCGCTCGTTGTGCCGCATTTATCAAAACGACCGTGGCTGCCGCCGCCGCATCATACCTCTTATCGACTTCAGAAAGTTAATGAAATAAATTACCCTTCAAGTCGATGGCGAATAACCGCTACTGCTAGCATTACTCATGAAGCAAGAACACTTTACGTTCCAGTGTTACTATGATGACTGACATAGCTATTAAAAATTCGAAATTATTTTTGGAATTATCTTTAACGCGATAGCAATTTTCGAATGAACAAAAGTTACTTTATACGTCTTAGTCTATTTTAAAACCGTTTTACATGCATTTTTCATTTAAATGATTGTTTTACACTTTTCAAATTTTGTATGTGTGAAATTTTGCATTCAATTTCATACGTTTTCATGAGAATACAACAGAGACATTCGATAAATTTCTTTTATTTCTATTTCACCTGACCCCCTTACGTATTAGTCACGGAAAGATCGCGAAGGTAAAAGATAAGACGATATGAACTCACATTAAGTCTTACCAGACATTGTTTTAACTGCGAACAATTCACGACTGGATGAGAAACAGGAGGAAACAGCAGTTGTATAAAAAGTGCCCTCCACCACACACACCAATTAAGAAATGGCGTTAATGTAGCAGTGTCATCCAGTTCTAAGTTAAGTTGAAAGTTTAAGGTCTCTTGTTCAGTGGGAACTTGGTTTGAAATGAACTGCAAAATTTGTACCAACACACGGAAACATAAACAACGTATTGCACACGAGACACGAAAGAAAGAAGGAAGGAAGGAAATCCGCCGTACCCTGCCGCAGGGACCATTCCGGCATTTGCCTAGACTTATTTAGCAAAATCATGGAAAATTCAAATCCAAATGGCGGAAGGCCAGTTCGAAGCGCCGTGCAGCGAATATGAATCCAGAGTGTTACTAGTACACCAACGAGTAAAAACGAATGCGAGTGAATATTGCATTGACACACGGTTCTGAGCTACGTCAATTAAGTTTCTGGCCTATCGTTAGTATAAAATCAATTGTAAAATTTGTAACAAACACACAACAGACAATAAAGCAACATAATAAATACGTGTTACAACGATTAAAATTAAAATTGATCGATGAAATGTGCCATGGTTTAAATCAGTATTATAGAAAGCAGTTGCTTGTTAAAAGATAGTAAATAAACGTATTGACGTATCTCTTATTCATTGATTTAGAACAGATGCCGTAGAATGCAGAGGACTGTAATTTTACCGCTATTAAAAAAATTAAATGGTCTGAGTAAAAAATTAGTAAATAAATCTGATCTAAATTATCATTATCAATGAATTTAATAAATGAGTAAGTCGTGAATTTCCTCTTCCTACAAATCGGTTTCAAATGAAGGGTGTTAAAATAAGTGTTCCACATTTTGAGAGGAAGTTTTACGGATGAAACAAGACAAAAATGATCGTTCTACATTAGTTCTAACAATTGTATGTTAATGGATATGAGAACTTGTTGAGCTTCAATACTGTGAAACATACTGAACAAACAAATGTAACGGTAATAAAAAATACAAATTCAAAGCTCAACTTGAAATAAACACTAATGGTACTAACAATAATAAAGCACAGCAGTTCATCCACTTCACGAGGAGAGTTATAGGGAAAATTAAGGAGACGAACAGCAAGAGCAAACCTTTTACGGTTGCGAACAATATTCGTACAAGTAAATATACCAATGGTAAATATACGATCGCCTCCTGCAAAACGAATGATGTGGAGGACATTTTTCTTTCAACGTGAGATCTGGGACCGGCAGAGACAAAGTATAATCCATCTAAAGACAACGGAAAATGTAATGCGGTCGGAAACGACCAAAGGTAGCAACTTGCAGAGAAAAAGATCTCTCATTATTTTGTGAGAATATAAGCCTGAAAAAATATAAATACAGGAATAAAATAAAATTAATAGGCAGGTTTCGTAGATATGACTTCTTTCTTCAACATACAATTAATCTCTTCTCCACAGAGGACCGGCTACCCGAGCCGAACTCTACTATGACAGAGAACCGTCCGCTTCTCTGCCTTTCGTGGAGATATTTCAGACGGAAGCGTTCTGCCCATGGACGATAAACCTAAAGTAACCAAACTGTTTGGTTTATAGTACAATTTCACTTTTCGCGGTTGCAATTATTTTACAAATAGTAGATCGAATAAATGCATTAATTTGAAGGGAAACTAATTATTACAATTACTTTGAATCACCCGCAAAGAAAAAATATTTAAGGAAAAAAGTTCTTCTGAAGTAACATTATAATTCACCTAAACAGGGGCATCACTACACGAAAAAAACGTTTTCTAGTCGGGAAAGGTTACGGGGATCTAATATAAGTCGCTATATTCTGCAGCAAAAGCCGTCTGGTGAGTTTTATGATTATCGGTAAAAACTTGCGTAATAGCTGCTCTAGGATGGTACCCGCCAGATGCTCATTTTTGTGATATTCCTGGAATGTGAGCCGCGTATGACAAGACTGACAACAGTCCTTTGGAATTTTGGAGAAAGTAGTCGTTTTGCACTTTCTTTGTTTTGTTAAAAGAAACTTTCCCCGGACGTTGATGAGGGTAAGTCGTCTATTCATCAACACTTTTCAATGCTGTTGTCTGCTTTCGGACTGAAGGCTTACTTACAATGGGCTTTGGTAGCGCAGCATGGCTAAATGCCAGTTAGCATGCTGTTTGTAGGAATGAGGATATTGTGAGATGACCAAGAAGTTCTTGCTATTGTTTGGAAGTATCGTTCACGACGCTAGACAACTCTGATCGTTTCCTCATTTCCAGCATTCGAGGTATTTTCCAATATTCTTGAGGATATGAGTTTCGTCATGGAATTAATATGACTCTGTTATCCTGAATTAAATTTTCGACCGCAGGAAGGTCAACCCCTGTTTAAATTGCATACAATTTTGTGTTTTATGTCGGGACTGTCTGTATTAACTGCCAACAAATGTCAGACAACTGAACCAGTACTTTCATTTTAGCTCCGTGGCGCCATTCTCGTCTCCTGATCTACAGCAAGCAAAGTGGATAAGTGAGATATCGTTGTACTAGTGATGTGTGTGACTTCAGGTCAATTTTTCTCCTCCGAAAAGTGTCATAAAAGGCATTCAGCAACGAAATACCAAAACTAATTGCAGTGTGTCAACAAAGAGATTCTCATCATCATTCGTTGGCCCAACAAGGCTGTAAAACTGCGAAATCATTAAGCTGGTTAGTAGTCTATGCATTATATGTATATGTTTACAGATGAAAAACCTCAGAATTGCACATTTCGCACATATACCGTTTAGTTTCTGAGTTCATGGCCGTAATTTTAAGTATCCTGTCTTCTGCATCCCCAAATGAACTAATTACTGTGTTGCACACATATTCAGTTAATTATGTTTCTTCTGGCTTTCAAACAAACCAGCATTTGAAATATTACTTGTACGGACGTAAGGCTGCATTTTGAAACGCAGTCACTTTCAAGATGCGAAGTTTTTCGTGACGCATGGGGCAACGTTGCTTTACAGTAACTTTTCATGAAAAATGAAAAAAGTAGCTTTTGCTGAAATATAACAAAGTAATTATTTTAGTCTTTTTTTTTGGGGGGGGGGTGAAACTGAAATCGTGATGAAAGTATACATATCTTAGTCTTTGACCTGCCGTATGTTGCAAGAACAATATCAATATGTTTAACTTCGATAGTAATTTGACGAAATTATATCATAATGCTGTTAAGCTTCAAAAAATATGAACACTGGTTTCGGCCTGATTGGACGAATTAAATATCTGCATACAAAAGTGTGACGATGGCAACTATCAGGAGATAGCGCCGTGTATTAACCAAAATCCGCGACTCCCCTCTAGAAGCCCGTGTGAGACGAGCGCGATTTCGCGTCGCTTATCGTTACACAGGTCTTCTAGTGCAGCTAAGAACTGGCAACATCGTTGCTAATATTTGGCAACACTGTGACAGTGCACTTACTTCCGCAAGTAGTACTGAATTGTCTCACTAAGTTCACTTGACATTCCTCTTTTACTTTCATGACTCTGTTGTATAATGCCCATGTAGTATAAGAGATAGAAATTTAACTTTTGCACTCAAGAAATGCTGTAATTCGCATAGGTGACTTTCAGGTTAACTTTCGAGATACGTTAGAGGCTCGGCATTCAATATGTGAAAGACTGAGGGTACCAGCCGTCAGCAAGTGGTTGGCTGTGTGGTTCTGCTTGTGTCTCGCAATGCAACTGTGGTGTGAGTCGGCAGCTCTAATCCTGGTTGGAGACCGTGCGTTTGGCGGTGGTATTTCGTTTTATTTTACTTCATACGCTGCGGATTGCAAGGAGTAACTCTTTAATGGAATCAGAAGAAAAGCTTGATACAATAAGGCTTTCAGAAAGGTCGACTCAAAATTACGGAAATTGTATTAGATGTCTTCTTTGCTTCACCATACAAACGCCTTTGAAGGAATTCGAATTGACTTTCCTCGATACGAATTTTTACTATTTCCTTAGGACCCACATGCTAGGGGATGCTTACAGAGGAAGTGAACATAATAATTAATATAGTTCGTTCATACAAAATATCTGCAGTAGAAATTAGACATGAAGACACAAACCTTGCAGTGTGCCTGTGTTGCTTTAGAAGGTGCGCTGAAACGTATTTAGCTCATACATTTACCATAAGGAATCAACCAACGACACTAAACATTGTAGTGCAGTTATCCACTGTGTCTCGATGAAAACGTATGAAGTGATGACAATAACAAATTACATGAAGGGCTTTCCTGAAAGGAAAAGGATCGCGATTTAAACCACAAATAAGTATTAACCATCGTAGAGTGCAATTTAATTGGATAAATGACTATGACAATGTTTTGACTCCCTAATGTATTATGTATCAGTGTAATAATATGCTCATCATTCAAAATGGGTGGTCTGCTCCTTGATATCGTGTCTGAAATACACATCGCAACCTGTGTTGTGGATCACCACTTAGCAACACTACAGCATTTTACGCATCCAGGGCGATGAGCGGCGGCAGGCGCTGTGGGCAGAGGGCGAGGCAGCGCTGTGTAGCGCCGCCACCGCTGCTGCCGGCGAGTTGGCCGCGGAGAGCTCTGCCAAGTGCTGCGGCGATGTTATTGGGCCGAAATGTTATTAACAGCGTATCAAAAGTAAAATACGTTATGCATATGCTCCCCTTACACATGTGGCATCAGCACGCACGAGGGACGTGAAATTAAAATTTTTGTCAACAGTCGGTTTCGATCGCTAGTACCTTCACGGATTTAGCTGGCCGTCTCGTTTCCTAACAGCACACAAGAAGTGCTGTATGAACTCTCGCAGACCACAATGTTGCTAGATTGTGCAGATAGCCGGACACAGAGCGAATCAGCGCGGCCACGTTTATTGTCCCATGTCGCGATCGGCTCGGACTTAGGCTCAGCGGTGGCCGGCCGACGGCCAGGTTTTTTGTCAAAGAGTGTACCTTGTCACACTGAACTTAACATTCGATCTGTGGTGTGGAGTTGCAACGTCTAAGGACAACCTCAAGAAATGGGGCATCGCGCAAGATGAAGACACCTTGTGTGAGTGTGCTGAACTTCGAGCCATCTCCTGAAAGGTCGCCTCTGTCGAGATGTTATACCTTGTGTTGTATTGTGTTTCAGCTTGAAACATATTAACCTCATTAGCTTATTAATTTTTGTACTTTGACTAGTTATGTGTATTTTTCATTCTGTAAACTCTATTATGGTATTTCTGACACGAAATAATAGTAATAATAATAATCGATGTAAAGAAATTTCACTTCTTCGAAATTCAGTTTCTTCCTGGTAGTAAGCAGCGTTTTAAATCTTCTTAACTCCGACTACGATAAGTTATAAAATCAAGAAATTTCCATTTTGGTGCGCGACATGAAGTGTGAATAAAAATTACATATCGATTTCGTTCCCAAGATGAAACATCATCATTGCAGAATGCAAGTCATGATGACTCATGAATTCCGCACAAAACATTTAACAGTCTGGCCCATGAAATAATTAAAAAGGTCTTCCTAGTATATATTACAAGTTTTAAACCTAGTCTTAAATGTTTTGTGCGGAGTAAATGAGCCGAAATGATTTGCATTCTGCACTGATGATGTGCCATCATGGGAACGAAATATATATGTTAATTTAAAAAAATAATAATATATACTTCATGTCGCCAAACGAGCTGAAAATTTCTTGATTTTATGGCAATATTGAGATGGGCAGACATCTGTTAGCCACGTGCCGCTTTCCGAGACTGGGAGGCGTACCGGCCCAGGTTCGAATCCGCCCGACGGATTAACGAAGGGGTTCGGAGTGCCGGCCAGCCTGGATGTGGTTCTTAGCCGGTTTCCACATCCCTCTAGGTGAATACTTGGCTAGTACCGAAATCCCGCCTCAGTCACACGATTCGCAAACATTTCGTAACACTTTACACTTTCACAGATATAACACTATAAGTCATCAATTGGGGTACACATTGCCTCCCCTCCCCGGGGGGGGGGGGAGGGGGACATCGGGCCACCCCGTAAATATTAACACGCCAAATATGAATTAACAAAGCCGACCCTGTATGTGCGGGAACATGGCAAAAGAAAAGAAAAGGAAAGAAAGATTGAGATGGGCAGGCACAATCTCCATTATGGAGTCAAATTTTAAGATAAGTTATTTTACTACCCAAATAAGAAAACTCATAACTACTTTTACATTCTCCTTTCATAAAATAATGCCATTACCATCGGATTATTTAATTCAAATGTTCAAAATGTTCAAATGTTTGTAAAGCTTATGGAATTAACTGCGGGGTCATCATTCCCTAAACTTACAAACTACTTATGAACTACCTTATACTAAAGACGGCACTAAATCCCATGCCCGCGGGGGGGGGGGGATTCGAACCCCCGACGGGAACGACCTCGCGCATCGTTGCATAGCACCTCAATGCACTCGGCCGCTCCGCCGCTGATGATTTAATTCAACAACGTTCCATTATTCATTATTTGCTCTTCTATATGATCATCTTATACCCCCGTTTCAAGTAACACTCCATTCTATTATTTGCTGTCCCAGGTCGTTTAGCGTCTCTGAAAGAATTACAACACCAACGGCCAACTGCCAACTATTTATTTCTTGTCGCTGGACTTTATTTCCCATTTCCAATTTCTCCTTGCTTTCCTTCACATCTTGCCCAATGTATAGATGGAATAACATTGGTAAAGGCTGCCTTCAGAATTTGAAAAGTGCATTCCGGTCAGTACTGTCAAAAGCTGTAAAGCTATACATTTAGATTTGCCTTTCAGTAACTTATGCCATCGTTTGGCACTGCTTCACGTGCTCTTACATTTATCCTAAATCCGAAAACACCATTTTTTTCATTTTTCTGTAATTATTTGTGCTAGCATTTTGCAACCATTAGTTATTCAACTGCTAAATCTGAAATATTCTGACTTGTCTCCACACTCTTTGAAAGAACAGACACCATATCAATAATTGGAATTATTACTATATTGTTGTAGTACAAGGGGTGTTTCGGATGTATCATACGAGGCGTGTTTTTTTAAGTAAGTACTGTTTTGAAATTTAAAAAAGGACGTGCTAAGATATCTCAATAATTTTATGAGCACTGGGTACCGATATCTGTTGTCTACACATTGACGCCATTACAGTCTGATTCTTCCTTGTTTACGTTGTGTACTGAGTGTTTAAGATGCCTCCGATATTCGTGAGTCCCGCCGACTTTGAAGTACGGACTGTTATAAGATTTCTTAGTGCTAAAGGCCTAAAAGCGACCCATATTCATCGTGAGATCTATGCAGTTTACGGATGAAACATTATGAGTGATGGAATGGTAAGAAAGTGGGTGAGAGCATTTAAAGATGGCCGCACAAATGTGCATGACGAACAACGGAATGGGCGTCCCTCGGTCGTTAATGAAAGTTTGTTGCAGGAAGTGGACAAAAAGGTGAGAGAAAACAGGCGCTTTACGATTTCGTCCTTGCGAAATGACTTTCTTACTGTGTTGCAGTGTTTTATATGGCATTGTGACTGAGCAAGACGATGACGAAGTCAAAGCAGTTGTGATGCAGTGGTTAACAAGTCAGGTGGCCGACGGCTATGAAGAGGGTCTTCAAAAACTGGTACAAAGTTATGACAAGTGTTTCAGTATTGAGGGAAATTATGTAGAAAAGTAGATTAAGGTACATGCTCTCATGTCAAAATAAAACTGTTGAGATATCTTAGAACGTCTTTCCTTAGTTTCAAAACGGTACTTACTTAACAAACACGCCTCCTACATTTAGAACTCCAGGTGGACAAGTGTTGTTGTTTCGTTAAGATTAAGATTGGGAGAACGTCTGGTCATTTATTTGTAGGAAAACTTCACCAGCCGCAATTTCACGTTTGTGGCTTCTTTTGAAACCAGTTTCAGTGCCTCAATAACACTATCTTCAGGTCCACCCTCTCGAACGGATAGAACCACCTGACCAGTTACGTTTATAATTGAGAGCCATTTTGCTGTCTGGTTGCGCAGAGTTCTTTGGCGCACGTGGCTCTCCTCTCAGCAACCGACAGCAGTTTTCTCACGGCTGTCTCTCCCAAAGACATGAATAATTTTGAGGGAATGTCGTTTACTACGGGGGCCGTGTTTCGATTCAGGTCTTTCAGTACTCTGTCAGATTATGCTTGCAACAACACATTTCATCTCCGGATACTTCCTCTTCCCTTTCCATAACACTGGCTTCTTTATTTGTCTTGTACAGACTATTCTTTCTACCTTTGAACTTTCGCAACTTTACTTAGGTGCGTAATTCGATTTGAGATCCTGATAATCATCAGCTGCTTGTCTTTTCTCCAAAAGTGTCTTTAATTTTCCTACAGACGCTATCTGTTACCTATTTATACATGCTCCTACACATTTACATTTATCTTCTCAACCATTCCTGCTTTACCACTTTACGCCTCCTCTAAGCTTCATCTTTAGCTGATTGTATTTAATTTAGCCTGCAACATTTATTGAATTTTTATACTTTTCTTTTCATCAATTAAATACAGCACCCCCTGTGATATAAAAGAAATTGTACTAGGTCTGATCTTTGTACGTATTTCGTCCTTTGCGACCATCAGTATATCATTTCCAAATTGTGTTACTTTCCTCCGTTTCAAGACTATCTAGAATCTGAGGTTTCTTCATAAATAAACAAACAAACAATTAACAACTAATAATATAGTAAACTATAAACTCGTTCGCAGTGAATCATAAGTCATCCGGGTTAATTATATACGACGATATGTTGCCTTTTGGGCAACTAATAAGAGAATTTTGTGTATTTTTTAACATAAATGCGACCATCGCTATTACGTCAATATTACGACGACCAACGGTTCTTTTTGGTTAAGTTGGGAAAGTGTATTTGTGTCCTGTGATTTTAATTTAATCTTACTTATAATGATTTATATAGTTGCACTGCCTTGTGAAATAGTGAAATATTGCAACCTTAAATGGAGGAATAAATCATAGCTATAGGTGAACCTCTGATTCTTCAACAGCACTGGAGAATTATATTTACATAACTAATTTAAATTATAATATGAATATAAATTTAATATAAATATATAGTATAAATACAAATTATAAGTTAATCATTATAGGTCACAATAGGTAAAAATCAGCTTTTTTTTATTTTGGTCCTCCCATCCCTGTAATCCTATGTTTCCGTCTGAAGACAGCACACATATATATTGAGCATCTAGCACCACCACACAAGCCGAGAATGGCTCTCAAGACAAGTTGTCTCTGGTGATCATCAAATACGTCGCCATATTGTCTGACTGGACAGAGATACTGAAACATAATTAATAGTCGGAGTACACTAAATCTATCAAGACACTGAAACAAAACTCAAAAACAATATTTTCTACAGGATCACTCTGTGGGATGACATAAGAGGTGCATACAAGATTTACATCTCCGATTATTTTCCCTCACAAACTAGTCATAGGAAAACAGTGATTTCTTATCACTTCTCAACGTAATCTCCCTGTATCTGTACACATTTATCACAACGACGACACCACGTTTCCATATCCGCTGCGAACGATTCTTTATGAATCTACTTTCACCACTGGAAAACACTGATCCATTGAAACGGACTGAAAAATGGGGATAAATTCCAGTACTCAATACCACCCGCCAGCTTTGACCAATGACGTCATAGGTGATGTAAAGATACGCCACTTACAACATGGCGTGGAAAAACATCGAATTATTTGTCATATTCAACGGTTCTAGCTCGGGAAAATGTGTGTTTTGGGCGGGGACATACTAAAATCAAGAATAAGAAACGGAAATCAATCTAAATTCATTAGAAATGCAACGAAAATAACAGATTTAAAATAGGAAATTCAAGTATGCACAAGGAAATTGATATCGACAACTGGAATTTATCTATTTAGGCCACTTCCATTTGATGATGCCAATTTTGCAGTTTTGTAAATCTTTCATACCGAAAATTTAAGACGGTATCGACCACTAGAACTGACGTACAGGTTAATTCCAGTTGCCGATATCAGTTTCTGTAAGTGACATATTTAGACGGCATCGACAACTAGAAATAAACTATAAAGTTTAATTTCAGTTGCCGATACCAATTTCTATATCACACTGTCACGTTTCTTTCCATTAAATTTCTCAACATCTCCAGTCTCAGGTAAAAAAAAAAAAAAAATAAAAAAAAAAAAAATAAAAAAAATAAATAAATAAATAAAATAAAATAAAAATTAAGAAAAGCAACTCCTTCTGCTAGCAACCCAGACACGTGAACACTAATTAAAAATCTATTAACAATGCCTACATGAAAAGTACACTACGAAGCAAACTATACAAAATCCCCAGACTTACGAAAGTTCATATTTCCCGCACACGAATACGACGTACAAAGATGTCTATCGACAAAAAAATTCACTTACGAGTATCAAGAATACTAAATGCCCCCCAATTATTACAATTTGTTAAGAAACTTAATCAAACTACAAACAAAAACATACACATCGATTCGACTTACACAAAGCCGCAATTAAGCCCCCGTTATAATACTATCTGCGGCGCCTTTTAATTAACAAGAACATAACCCACTACAGATACAATGACGTAACATTATGACGTCATTGGTCAAAGTCTAAGAGTGATATTGAGTATCCGAATTAACGCGTACAGTGCTGCTATCTGTATCACGCGTTCAAAATGAGAGCGTGTATATGGTAAAAGGAGCCATATGTTTCTGTCAGTAGCAAGGGGGTGGGGGTGGGGGAATCAAAGGTGGTGTAATTTGAATGCACCTCGTATCTAACTACACTGAGTCGTTTCCAGAATCACTCTGGGAGTGAAAAAAGAAGTATTCTTTTAATAACATATGATAGGCACATTTCAGTATCACTGTTATGCCACTCCAGATTGAACGGAAGTGAGGTTTCATTCCGCTGCGACAATCAACACCTTTTCAGAGTGAGGGGTATTAACCACATGCACGTAACTGGGGAACTTTTGATGGCCACCGGTATGTGGAAAGAATGTGGCCGTATCAGCTGTTAATAAGCTAATCACTGACCGTGGCCGGCCGCGGTGGTCGAGGGGACTGAGGCGCTCCAGTCACGGTCTGCACCACCACTACGGTCGGGGTTCGAATCCCCCCTCGGACATGGATATTTGTGCCGTCCTTAGTAGTATTAGCTAGTTCGTAAGTAGTTTAAGTAGTTTGTAAGTTTAGGGACTGATGACCCCGTAGTTAAGTTCCATAAGCTATACAAACGTTTGGATTTGAACTGACCGTGGCTCACATACCTGACACGTTGAACTGCTTTCGCAGATGAAGTCTTGACTGTTCGTATAAGACGCAACAGGTTTCGGAAGACGTCACTCGATGACTATGTGCGAGAGCGATGTAGTTGCTAGGTAACGGTCCTCGCCTTTCCATCCTGCGCTATGTTGTTGAGAGTTTCGTCCGGTGTCAGCGATAGAGGAGAAAACTAAAATGTCTTCCGCGCTGTACAAATTTTTGTTTTTATTTATTTATTTTATTTATTTATTTTGCATTTACCTGGAAACATAACTCCAAATTATTATACGAAAAACTGACGCTAATGAAACTTGGATACTTCATCGTTGACCACAAATGTTCAGTGAAACGAATGTCCTGTCATGTTCTAGGCAGCAGTGCGGCTATAAGCAACTGTTTACAAGTAAAATTAAAATCTTTTTTTCTGGAGATATGTCGACCAAACCCATAATCTGGAATGATCGTGAAATATAAGCTTTCGCGGTCGCCCTCACTTCACTCACAATTTCCGGGCTGACAGGTCGTGGTCGATAACTGCAGGTTTATCGTAACCTCCCACCTTCGGCTGCGGAAGACGTCTTAGCGGTAGAGTAGCGACTTGAAGTTGGACAACACAACGGAATTCGACGCGAGGGAACAGCAGTGCGCTCTAAGGCACTTTGCTGTGGTGTGCGCGACCGTTCCCCGTCGGAGGTTCGAGTACTCCGTCGGGTTTGGATGTGTGTGTTTTCCTTAGCGTAAATTTTACTAGGGACGGATGACCATTGAAGTCTGGTCCCATAACTTTACGAACATTTGATTCTGAACATGGAAGTTGGTCAACGGAGGCGTTATCGTTAGCACTCAAATGTTCAAATGTTTGTATAGCTTATGGGACTTAACTGCTGGGTCATCAGGCCCTAAACTTACAAACTACTTATGAACTACCTAATACTAAGCACGGCACAAATATCCATACCCGAGAGGGGATTCGAACGCCCGACCGTAGTGACTTGCAGACCGTGACTGGAGCGCCTCAGTCCCCTCGGCCGGCTATCTTTATCACTAATTAATAATTACTTTTGGGAGTGATGGGTTGTTTTCCCAACCAGAGACCAATCTACCATAAAACACACTGAAATACAGAGCACTCTAAAATATGCAAGGCATTGAAACAAAACTGACGAATAGTATTTTCATCAGAGAAATGGCGTTGGTTAACATAGTTGTTCTCCTCATCACCGGAATAGTGAAGGAAATAGCGCATTTGATACAAATGGAGCGACTTTAATGCTATTTATGTTGTAGGCCACTTGCTAGTGAACGGAGTTTATGGATGTCCCAGTCTGCTCAGCATTGATTCAATGAATGATACTGACGACATGTACACAAGGAGCTTATGAAAGCCAGAATCCTGGTTCTATGTATCCTATTATGTTTTCCTACTTGGTTTGTAGAAAACTAGAATAGGCCAAATCAAGTTTTTATATTTTTTCGAGACGATGCCATTTCCGGATTCTTTGCTGAATTCAGTGTTTTACGAATCAGTTACTTTTGTTCAAATCCCTCTTGATGCTATATAACAATAAAGTAAAGGAAATCATCTCTGTTAAATCACATCTACTTTAAGAGCCACAGAGCGCCATATCGAAACGGCCTATCGAATCAAAGGACTCGTACAATGTGATGTAAACATTCAAGATGACTGAATTAGTGCAATGATATAGTAAATAGTTACAAAAAAAAGAAGCGTTTGTATAACTGTGCTCATTTTGTGAATAAATACTAGAAAAATGAGAACAATCATTGGTCAATAATATGTTAACTGAAGTGGAAAATACGTAGCTGTGAGAATCTACAGAGACAATAAATATATTTGGTTCCCGCTGATTCGAATATTTGAGCGATACAAATGATATGTCTACATGGACACGATACACTCAGGTCGATAGGTGATTTCGATCAACAAACTGCAAACATTTCAGGAATGGTTCATGTAAATAACATTAAGAGACATCGGGGAATAATTCAGAAGACGCATAAGTAATCGCCGACTGTGGACACCAATCACTTTGGTGCTTAATGGAATGATGCAACAGCTGATACTGGTTAGGTTATGAATAAACACAAATATAAATGTAGGGCACTGGAGTGCACGCACTAGACGACTGAATACTGAACATCGAGTAAAAACTCTTGTAATGGTTTAAAGCAGTGAATCCAGATCTTTTTTTTTTTCTTTTTGGTAATGGGGTCCACAACCGGTATGGAAAAATTTTGCATGGGCAAGGATTGCATAATAGCAGCTACATAGAAATTAATACCATCAAGAATTATGCACTGCATACAATGGAGAGTCATATGATGCTAAATTTGAAGCCCCGGGAATGTCTTGTACAATCACGATATAACACGCAAACTATCACTTGTATCAGATACATTGAAGAGCCAAAGAGTGTCACCCACCTGTCTAATATCGTGTAGGGTCTACGCGAGCACGCAGAAAACAGCAGCACGACGTAGCATGGATGTGAATAATGACGGAAACACTGATCTGACACCATGCATTCTACACGGCTGTCCGTAAACCCGTAACAGAACTAAGGGGTGGAGATCTAAACTGAACAGCGCGTTGCGACGCATCCCAGATCGGCTAAATAATCTACATCTACATCCACATCTGCATGGGATACTCTGCAAATCACACTTAAGTGCCTGGTCGAGGATTCATCGAACCACCTTTATACTGTGACTTTTCAGGCTTTCACGGCGGATCTGCTGTAAATACACTTCGCGGGTTTGCCGCCGGGTGACATTGTGGCCGGCCGCGGTGGCCGAGGGGACTGAGGCGCTCCAGTCACGGTCTGCGCGGCCACTACGGTCGGGGGTTCGAATCCCCCCACGGGCATGGATATTTGTGCCGTCCTTAGGATTAGTTAGTTCATAAGTAGTTTATAAGTTTAGGGACTCATGACCCCGTAGTTAAGTCCCATAAGCTATAAAAATTTGAACATTTGATGACATTGTGAATCTCCCACAATATGTCCGACCCAACTGTTAGATATCTTCAGGTGGTGTTAGCCGTTAGTACATGAAGGCGCGACTGATGGTAATTGCGCAGCAGCGGCGGTATTTATCAGGGCGTGTGCAGAGATTACGCATGCGCGAGAGACCGTTCAGTGTTGGTCGGCGGCGGCGCTTATGGTACCCCCTGCTGGGAGCCGATGAGGCGTCTTCCGCGCGTGCGCCGTGGGCAATCAGTGTGCTGCCGGACGCTTCTGTGGTGGAAATTGGAACTACTTATCTGCGTTGCGCTGCTTTCTTTCATGTATCCGATTTTCTCTTTTCTCTTGTTTTGATTGCAGCTAATACTGGATTCCAGGCTGCTCTCATCTGGAAACCTGCATCCCTGTTGATACGATTGTCCGCCGTACGGATGTGTATGGCCTCCTTAAAAATACTGTCCCAAAATGATGACACTGACGATAGAACTTCCGTTTTCTCATAACACATCCGATGAGCTGTGTTCAGACAGTGCTCTGTTACCGTTGACTTACTAGGCTGTCCTAGGCGTGTGTGGCGTTGGTGTTCAGTACAGCGTTCTTGCACAGTTCGACATGTCTGCCCTATATAAGATTTTCCGCACTGACATGGTATTTTGTATACGCCGCGTTTTCGAAGGCCAAGCTCGTCTTTGACCGACCACAATAGATTTCTCAGTTTTGATGGCGGAAGAAACATACATTTGATGTCGTGCCTCTTCAGGATACGTTCTATTCTAGAAAATATGGCAAGAACGCCGTTACAGTGGGTGCCTCCGAATCTTCATCAACATCCTTTCGTTGAAATTGCTTCAATAGAAATGCATTGCGTATTTGTCGCTCAGAATAACCGTTTTGCTGGAATACAGTTCTTGGATGTTGTAGTACACCTGGAAAGCTGTCAGTATCTGAGACCACATGTGCCCTGTGTACCAAACAGCGTAAGACGCTACCGCGTTGTGCAGGAGCTCAGTGTAAGGACTTCGATTACAGGTGTACAGGGAGAAATGTTACCATTGTGTCTCTTTTAGTAAGTAGATAAGCATCAATAAAAGTCTTGTTTTCTAAATAAAATGTTCATTTCGTCATCTTACCCAACCTGTAGGGCAAGTCGACGAATGGTTCTGTCAATAACAAAAACGGGTCTAACAAAAAAATCTCCGGTCTTAGAAAACGTTTAAAAGTTTTATTACAAGGGAGATACATTTAGTAATCGTTTTTCCATAAATGAAATGACTGATTTCAACGTAAGAGCCAGAAAAGTATATAATACACGTTAAAGTCGTCATCTTATCCGACTTTCCCCTATATTTAACATGTGACCAAAATCTCTTAGTGTTTTCAGTCAAATTTCGAGAAGGAGTTTCGTTGTGAAAAGTATTGTAGGCATCTCGCATTGAAATCCTCGCTAAATTTCGAGCTTCTGTATAGGATCGCCAATGTACATGAGTAGGGAGTTTGGTGGCCAGCGGAGATGTTTAAACTCAGAACAGTGTTCCTGTTGCTACTCTACATCTACTTCTACATACATACTCCGCAATCTACCGTAAGGTGCGTGGCGGAGGGTACACTGTACCACTAGCAGGCATTTCCATTCCTATTCCATTCACAAATAGAACAAGAAAAAAAAAAAGAATGCCTATATGCCTCCGTACGAGCCCTAATTTCTCTTATCTTGTCATTGTGATCACTACGCGAAATGTAAGTAGGTGGCAGCAATATCGTATTACACTCAGCATCAAATTCCGGCCCTCTAAGTTTCCTCAACTGAAATTCACGAAAAGAACGTCGTCTTTCCTCCAGCGATCCCCAATTGATTTGCCGGAGCATTACAGTGACACTCGCCAGAAACAAACCTAGCTGCTCGCTTCTGAAATGCTTCTGTGTCTTCCTTTTTAACTGATCTGCTGAGGGTCCCAAATACTTGAGCAGCACTCAAGACGTGGTCGTACAAGCGTTTTATACGTGGTCTCCTTTACATATGAAATACATCTTCCGAAAATTCTCCCAATAAACTGAAGTCGGCTGTCCGCCTTACTCACATCTATCCTTACATGTTCGTTCCATTTCATATCGCTCTGCAATGTTATGCCTAGATATTTGAACGACGCGACAGCATCAAGAATCTGACTACTAATGCTGTATTCGAACATTATGGGATTGTTATTCCAACTCATGCGCATCACTTTACATTTTTCTACATTGAGAGCTAGCTGCCATTCTTCACACCAACTAGAAATTTTGTCTAAGTCATCCTGTACGCTATTACAGTCAAATAAAGACGACACCCTTCCATACACCACAGCATCATCAGCAAACAGCCGCAAATTACAAATTGGTCTGTCCATCAGATCATTTATATAGATAGAAAATAATAGCAGTCCTATCACACTCCCCTGTGGCACGCATGACGATACACTCGTCTCTGATGAACATTCGCAGTCGAGAACAAGGTACTTCGTTCTATTACTTAGGAAGTCTTCCAGCCAGTCACAAATCTGTGAACCTATTCCGTTAGCTCGTGTCTTCGTTAGCAGTCTGCAGTGTGGTTCCGCGTCAAACGCCTTTTTGAAGTCGAGAAAAACACAATCCGCCTGATACCCTTCATCCATGGCTCGCAAGATGTCATGCGAGAAAAGGGCAAGCTGAGATTCACATGAACGATGTTTCCTGAACCCGTGCTGGTTCTTAGAAAGAAGCTTATCCGTCTCAAGGTAATTTACTGTATTCGAACTGACAATATGCTCCAAAATTCTACAGGAAACTGATGTCAACAATATTGGCCTGTAATTATGTGGATCAGTTCTCTTTTCTTTCTGATAAACGTTAGTCACCTGCGTTTTTTTTCCAGTCACTAGGAACTTTGCGCTGAATTAATGATTCGCTGTCGTCCGGGTAGTCAGATTGTCCGTTGTAAAACACACTGGACATGAATGGATGCAGGTGATCACCCAGGATTCGCACCTTCATCTCACCTGTCAGAGCCGTATCCAGACGTATGAGGCGTCCAACAGCAATCCTACTGCACGCGCTCCACACCATTATACAGGCTACACCACCTTGAACAGTCCTCCTACTGATATGCAGGGTCTATGGATGAGGAGGTCTCCATAGCCGTACACATTCATGAGCTAAATACATTTGGAAACGAGATTCGTCAGAGCAAGCAACATGTTCCCAGCCTTGAAGAGTTCAGTGTCGGGGTTGAGGGATGGTGTTGCCTCGACCAGTCCATCTTTGGCCGTATATGCACGTTAAATGCCGTCTCACAGCATCTAACTAACTAGGAAGATGGTTACAATAAAGACAATGAAATGTCAACTAAATACGGTGTAAATCTTAATAGTAAATTATAAATTTCAAGTTAATGTGTACTAACCAGGACGATGTTCACAATGAAGTCAGTGGTGGCTTTGAACCATATATTCGTAATTACCTCGCAAACGACCCATGTTTACTGGGACATTTTTGCTTCTATTATCGTGTACTTTCAACCGTGTAATTGCTTCGATTTATTCCTTTTATCGTACCTGAAAGCTACCCAAACTACTCAATCAGTGCTCCTGAATGTGTCGCACTAGTGTTCTATACACGACGACCTTTATTTGAGACATTTCCTCAGTTATTTGTAAGATGTTTTAATTTGCTTGTAATACACGTAACTTGTAACAAACAGTAAGATGTATTTTATGACATCTCGTTTCATTTACCCTTTGGAGTAATTTTCGATTTTTGGTGTTGTAGTATCGTGGAGCTGTATGTAACACTTCGTGTGGCCGATTTATTTATTTATTTTTTTTTTTTTAATTTTTATGGCCACAACTATTGCAGCACTTAAATTGCATTTTTCACTATTGCAAACAGTCGTCTTTTGATTCTGCTGCATCGTCTTTGTGTAGTTTATGTTGTTTCTTGGTGTCTGTGTGTAATTAGATATCTTTCGTTTCATTTGTGATTGCTGATGTTATGTGTTGATTGGTGTGGGAGAGAGAGAGAGAGAGAGGGGGGGGGGGAGGAGAGACCAGCTTGATCAGTGAATGATTTACTACATTAATCTAATCGTTAATCACCTTATTCTTCAAGGGCTACTACTTTATGAAAGTGTCACTAGGATTTATTGTGAACATTATTTAGTCTAGTAATTTTGTTGTTCCATTTTGAGTGGTTCGTGTCCACGATTTATCAGCTGTTCGGAAATAGTGCAATGTCTATTGTCACACATCCAACTTCTTATACGTTTTTATATCTAGTTTTTAATTTCTGCCTTCCATTTCTACGTACACTGGTTTACTTTCATGGCGTTACATTCGTGACGTATCTGCTTTTTGTATTTCTCTCTCCTGTCAGCTGTTAGCAAATATGAGTGTGTTTTTAGCTCTGTATACAATAGGTAATCTTTGTATCTTTAGTACATTTGTTATTCTGTTTCTTTATTTTCGGTTTTGTGTTAAAATGCACCAAAGCTTTCTGTTAATTGTGTTATGAAAGTTGCTGTTTTCTGTGTCTGTATGTTCTCCAGTATCTGTTTTGTGAGTGACGTGTTTTGGTGTTTGTGTTCTCTGCTTTTTATTCCTTGTCAATAGTTGTATTTAACTCCTGCGATTATTTCTGTTATATGAGTATTATATGGTATCTGACTATGAGGTAGTTTTCTTTTATTAGTGGGGGAATTATTCGTTCTGTGTGTTGAAGAGCTGCTAATTTCTGATTTTGTAGGTGTGAACATGTGGCAAACGCAATTTTATCTCTTGCTTTTCTCGCCCAATTTAAGTTGGTAACACTACCTGTCTCCCATTTCAATGTCGTTTTGGCAGCTACAATTATAAATAGAAATGACGCTTTAACCGTTCAATAAACAGATTGATAGAGGACTAGCTGATAACCCGGCATTGCCCGGATATTTATTTATTTATTGCCGCCTTCAATTGTGTAGTTATCTTATTCCTTCTCTATCTATACATCTCCTTTTTTTTCTAAAAACATGTTATATTTATCGGAGAATATATAAGAAATCAGGCTGTCTTGCATAATGTACAAAATTAGAATTGCAGCACCCAAACAAAGAAAGATTGTAATCAAAATACAAATAGGTTATAATATTCGTACAATGCCATATTAATTGAGTTATATGTTGTAAAACTGTACAATTTCTGAAGTATACATTAATTAGTATTAGTGCTGTATGTTTGTAAAATCTCTTGGGAATACAGTTAGTAGTAAAGAAGTAATAGATTAAAACTTGGTGCGTGATGAGGCGGTTTTCCATGAACATTACTGTTTAAGTGCTCATATGAACTACGTGTCGTACTGTGACACAATTTAGAAGGTACATTCAGCTATATGTGTGTATACTATCTGTAAAATTTCCTGCTGCTACAATTTGTAGTGTAGTCATACCGAATGCCGTAGTTTTATTCGTCGAACAGCGGAGAAGTAGTAAACGAGAAACATTTTTCCTTTCATATGCTATGGTTGTCAGCGAGAAAAAGTTCAATAAAGGTTCGAAATTATGTTTGAAGTTTGTTGCAAGTTACTAACTAATCTCGTTCTCATATACTGTATTCATAAAGTCTCGTCGCATTATTTGGAAGTTTCTGCAACTCCTATTGTTTATGACGTCAGATCTCCTGAACCATTTGTTGTATTCTGTTCTTACCATTACAGAATTGGTGCCGAACGATAAGGAATATCTGTATCTTTGTTGAAATCTGTCCATTGGTTTAGGAGGAAATGTGCAACATTGTCGCGTAATGCAGCACTTTTTCTCGTATCTCATTGTTTATGACGTTATAATCTTGTGAACCTTGTGTTGTTACTATTTTCATTGATTGGAACTTAACTGTGCAAAATTTCATAAAGCTTGGAACAGGTCTGAAGATTTATATGCAGTATGTAACACGAACACATGGATACTCTGCTTTATATGTATAGATAACATTATCTACACCTCTGCTGTCTTATGCATTTTCCTTACCTTGCACCATTTCAGAGACATTAGTAAAAATAACGGCGATTTGCCACGGCCTGTGAGTTAGTCTGTTCTTGCCGGCCGTAGTGGCCGAGCGGTCTGCGGCGCGCCAGTCACAGTCTGCACGGCCGCTACGGTAGGGAGTTAGGAAGTTCGAATCCTACCCTCGGACATGGATGTTTGTGTCTTCTTTAGTATAAAGTAGTTCATAAGTAGTTTGTAAGTTTATGGACTGATAACCCCGCAGTTAAATCCCTTAAGCTTAACAAACATTTGAACATTTTAGTCTGTTCATGTCTGTGTATCTGTGAATACATCCTCAGAAATCAGTACCCAGAACAATCACCTCTGGCCGTAATAACGGCCTTGATACACCTGTGCGTTGTGTCAAACAGAGCTTGGATGGCGTGTACAAGCACAGATGCCCATACAGTTTCAACACGATACTACAGTTCATCAAGAATAGTGACTGGCGTATTGTGACGAGCCAGTTGCTCGGCCACCATTGACCAGACGCTTTCAATTGGTGAGAGATCTGCAGAATGTGCTGTCCAGGGCAGCAGTCGAACATTTTCCATTTCCAGAAAGGCCCGTTCAGGACCTGCAACATACGGTCGTGCATTATCCTGCTGAAATGTAGGTTTCCGCAGGGATCGAATGAAGGGTAGAGCCACGGGTCGTAATATATGAGAAATGTAACGGATACTGTTCAAAATAACGTCGATGCCAACAAGAGGTGATCGAGACGTGTAACCAATGGCACCCCATACCATACCGAATGAAGAGTAGAGCCACGGGTCGTAATATATGAGAAATGTAACGGATACTGTTCAAAATAACGTCGATGCCAACAAGAGGTGATCGAGACGTGTAACCAATGGCACCCCATACCATCACACCAGGTGATACGTCAGTATGGCGACGAAGAATACACGCTTAAAAGTGAGTTCACTGCGTTGTCGCCAAACACGGATACGACCATCATGATGCTTTAATCAGAACTCGGATTCATCCGAAAAAAGACGTTTTGCCTTTCGTGCACCCAAGTTCGTCGTTGTGTACACCATCGCAGGCGCTCCTGTCTGGGATGCAGCGTCAATGGTAACCGCAGCCATGGTCTCCGAGCTGAAAGTTCACGCTGCTGCAAACGTCGTCGAACTGTTCGTGCAGATGGTTGTTGTCTTGCAAACGTTCCCATCTGTTGACTCACGGATCGAGAACTAGCTGCGCCGGCCGCGGTGGCCGAGGGGACTGAGGCGCTCCAGTCACGGTCTTCACGGCCACTACGGTCGGGGGTTCGAATCCCCCCTCGGGCATGGATATTTGTGCCGTCCTTAGTTGTAAGTAGTTCATAAGCAGTTTGTAAGTTTAGGGACTGATGACCCCGTAGTTAAGTCCCATAGACTTTACAAACATCTGAACATCTGAACTAGCTGCACGATCCGATACAGCCATGCGGATAAGATGCCTGTCATCGCGACTGCTAGTGATACGAGGCCGTTGGGATCCAGCACGGCGTTCCGTATTGCCCTCCAGAAACCACCGATTCCATATTCTGCTAACAGCCGTTGGATCGCGACCATCGCGAGCAGATATATCGAGATTCGATAAACCTCAATCGCGATAGGCTACAATCCGCCCTTCATCAAAGACGGAAACGTTATGGTACTCATTTCTCCTTCTTACACGAGGCATCAAAACAACGTTTCACCAGGCAGCGCCGGTCAACTGCTGTTTGTGTATGAAAATCGGTTGGAAAATTTCCTCATGTCAGCACGTTGTAGATGTCGCCACCGGCACCAACCTTGTGTGAATGCTCTGAAAAGCTAATCATTTGCATATCACAGCATCTTCTTCTTGTCGGTTAAATTTCGGGACTGTAGCACGTTATCTTCGTGGTGTAGCAATTTTAATGGCCAAGAGTGTATTTATCTAGCAAACCCGGCAACGTCTCGCAGTAGCTAATGTGTATTGGATACGTACCCTAACCTCGTCTCTTCTTCTCCCTATTTCTATCCGTTCCTTCCACCTCTATTCCGTCTCTAATGACCACGCTGTCGACGGGACGTTAAACCCTAATCTTCCTTTTCTTACACCTCTATTTCTTCATCTCCTCCAGCCCCATCTTTCTCCATCACCTTCGCACCACTCCCTCTTACCCCACACCATACCCATCTCCTGCCCCCTCATCTCTGCGTCTATGTCATACCCACTTCTTAAATCCATTTCATTAACCCGTTCTCTATCTCCTCCTCCCCTTATCTCTGATCTTATTTATTGTTATTGCAATATATTTGAAGAAATTTGTGATCGTCATTCGCTGGCGGCAACAGTGCTTCTGCACTAAGGTGGTATCTTCCGTGAAACTATAAGAATGAAGGTAAATTATGTAGTTATGAGCCTGGTAATAAACTCCGAATAGTTGTCAAAAGTTAGGTTTAAAACCTTCGAAAAAGAATTTATTTTAAAATTCGGGTTAAAGCCTCGTTCTTCGATAATATTCGCCCCAAATGATGTCATCTGGAAGAAACTGTTGTACTTCCGTAAACTATGTAAGAAATGCTATGACCGAGGATGTTGGCCAGAAACCAATGATGCCAGTGACTTTGGTGGCGGTGTCATTTCTGGTAGTCTCACGTTTCCACCCGCACAACATAATGCCGACGGTTCTTGTCTAAATCTCAAAGCATTGCAATACTGACAGACATTGTCCACTGTTCCGAAACCAACTGATGCATCCGCTGCGTAATCGACTGCTGAATTGTATCTGAACGCCAAACGTTCAATTCAAACCAGTAAACCTCTATCTGTACTCAATTTGTTTTTGATACTCAAAAATACCACGAACTGACATCCATTATATCTTGCCCCCTGCAACCATGTGGCTTTTTTTCTTTTTCAAGCTGTAATAGGCACTGTTGTCATCTGATTTTAAGATAACTACTTGTCGAAGAAAAATATACTTTTTGCACGTCTAACGGCTCGAAGTTTTGTGCTAAAAGGGTGTTTTTATTTCCGTCATCGATACTTCCCATCATCGAAGTAAGTGCTATAACGCAGGTATAGACATATGTATGCTGTCTGCGCAACAAATAAGACAAGTTATTTGTATGCGTTAGAATATAAAAAAGCAACTGTGGACAGAAAGGATAGAAGAGAAATAACAATGTTCAAAGTAAGTATTTTTATACAAAAAGTTTGAAGAATTTGCAGTGGTTCGGTCATATATAACAGCTTATGAAATATAGTACATAAATCTAAACTCTGTTTATAACTGAGTGCAGAATGACATCTCACGTTCGAAAGAACATGCGTTGCTATGTAATGCTTGCAGCTGTTGTAAATATTTTGGTCTCAGCTGCTGGTGTCTGGAATCAAGGAGCGCGGACGTATGAAAGATTGCGCCCGGGCTGGAAATGGAATACGGGTCTCCTTCTATACAGTTGTGCACACCGTAAACAGCGCTAAGTATCTTAATTTAATTTGTGTCAAATTTAATTTGCCAGTCTAGTACTTCATTTTCGTTAGTACTTCTGTTTTAGAGGTATACTCCCACCTACTTGGCGGTTTAGCATTCAGTTACTTAGCAGTCAGTTCATTGCGAACTGTTGTCGCTACCCCTTCATCCAGAACGCTAAGAATCATAATTTAATTGCGTGAAATGTCGTTGCCAGTTAATTTCTTAATTTTCGTTAGTGTTTCTGTTTTTAAGAGGTTTCTTCTCACCTACTTGACACATTTCGTTTGTGATACTGCTGTAAGAGTTTTTTCTCGCATATTTTGATAAATACCGTGTATATAGTTTTCGTCTGCTGCAAGCTACGTGTCATATTGTCACTTCCTTATTTCGTATTCTGCTTTGAGAAAGCTTATATTCCCGCGCGTTTGATAAAGGTGTATTCCACAGATATTTTTGTTTATTTTGAAAACTGCTGGACTAAGTTTCGTTGTTTTAACAGCGTACTTACCACTAACCACAGTTCAGTCATCTGCCAGCCGCCTTTATTAAAGTACTAGGCTACTTAAAAGTAGATTATTTAGTTTTCTACTTTCTATAGTTAATTGTATCGATAGGATGGATAGGATGTTTGCCTGCTGTGTGCGGACGCAGGAGGAGTTGGCCGCAGTTCGCGAACAGCTGAGCGTGCTGTTGGCTACGGTCAGCCGTCTTCAGGCTGCTGTCTTGGGGTGCAGCAATGGTGGGGAGTCTGGTGCTTCGAGTGGTACACCTCATGTTTCGCTCTCTATCCCTGCTACCCACGCACCTTCAGGTGTACCGGACGTGGTCGAGCCGCCCTCTCCGCAAGGGGAGTGACGGGTTGTATGGCGTTCGCACCGTTCAAGGCGGAAGGTCAATATGGAGGCTGGACGTCGGTCCACGCCCGTTCGTACTGTGGGTGGAGGTGTGGTCACTCCTTCAGCAGGGTCCGAGCAGGTGCACGGGGGGAGGGGATTATTAGTTATTGGGAGCTCCAATGTTAGGCGCGTGATGGAGCCCCTTAGGCAGATAGCGTCCATATCCGGAAAGAAGTCCAACGTGCACTCGGTGTGTCTGCCGGGGGGCCTCATCCGAGATGTGGAGGCGGCCTTGTCGGCGGCTATCGACGGTGCTCGGTGCGGTTGACTGCAAGTCGTGGCTCACGTCTGCACCAATGACGCTTGTCGCTTGGGTTCTGAGGACATCCTCAGGTCCTACAAGCGGCTAGCGGAATTGGCGAAGGCTGCTGCCCTCGCACGTGGGGTGCAAGCAGAGCTGTCGATTTGTAGCATTGTTCCCAGGGTTGATCGGGGTCCTTTGGTTTGGAGCTGAGTCCAGGGTTTGAACGAGCGGTTTCGCCGACTCTGTGACAGTCATGGCTGCATATTTCTGGATCTGCGTTATCGGTTGGAGAATTGTAGGGTGCCCCTAGATAGATCAGTGGTGCACTACACTAAGGAAGCTACACGGGTAGCAGATTACTTGTGGAGTGCACACGGTTTTTTTTAGGCTAGGCGCTAACTCTGATGAGCACTCGCCTGTCAACATTCAAACAGCTAATTCAGGCCACGTTCGGCTCAAAAGTTCGAATATCAAAATATTAGCTGTGAACTTACAAAGTATTAGTAACAAAGTTTCCGAATTTGCCGCACTGCATGGAAATTATTGTACTCAGATAGTTTTAGGCACCGAAAGCTGGCTAAATCATGATGAGGCAAGTTCAGAAATATTTGGCGAGGCGTGGAATGTATATCGCAAAGATAGATCGGATACAACTGGAGAGGGAGTGTTCATCGCTGTGGACAAAGATATTGTTTCTACTGAGATCGAGGTTGAAAGTAACTCTGAAGTTATCTGGGCACGTATAACACGTCTAAAAGAAGTAAAGATAATAGTTGGGTGTTTTTACCGCCCCCCCCCCCCAATGCTGCTGTAGAAGTTTTAGAATCATTGGAAGAAAGTCTACACCAGGTAGTGCATAGGTATCCCGGCCATGTAATATTAGTCGGGGGAGACTTCAACCTTAAGAGTATAGATTTGGACCTCTCTAATTACATTTCAGGCAGTACAGACAAGCAGTCTTGCGAGCTACTTTTCGACACGTTCTCCGAAAACTATCTTGAGCAGTTAAACCGGCAACACACGTGCAATGGAAATATTGTAGACGTTATAGCTACGAACAGACCTGATCTTATTAACGATGTCTGTGTAGAAACAGAAATTAGTGATCATGATATTGTCATAGCGTCGATGGTGGCCAAAGATCATAAACCAATCAAGAAGGCTAGGAGCGTGTTTTGTTGGGAAGAGCCGATAAGCAAATGTTAGTATCGCACTTAGAAAATGAATGGGCATCGGTTAATTCCGGGACTATGGATTTAGAGGAATTGTGGACTAAATTTAAGTGCGTTGTAAATGAAGGGTTAGAGAAATATGTGCCAGTAAAGACGATTAAGGATGGAAAAGATCCACCATGGTATAATAATAATGTTAGAAAGCTGCTGAGAAAGCAAAGGCTGTTGCACCCTTGATTCAAAAAAGAACACGCAACAAAATTTAGTAGAGATTCGTGCGTCTATAAAAAGATCGATGCGCGAAGCATACAATAATTACCACAGCCATACCTTACCAAAAGATCTTTCCAAAAACCCGAAAAAATTCTGGTCCTATGTAAAATCGATAAGCGGATCAAAGCCCAGTATCCAGTCACTCGTTGATCATTCCGGGACAGTTATAGAAGAAAGCAAACGGAAAGCTGAAGTTCTAAATTTAACCTTTAAGAGATCTTTCACGCAGGAGGTCCCCACAAATGTACCATCATTTGATCAACGTACTAATTCTGAAATAGAGGACATAGTAATAGGTATTTCCGGTGTAGAGAAGCAGCTGAGAGAGCTAAATACGAAAAAGTCTGCTGGACCGGATGGAATACCAGTTCGGTTTTACAAAGAGTATTGCACCCAACTTAGCATGCATTTATCGCGAATCTTTAATTCAGCGCAAAGTTCCTACTGATTGGAAAAAAGCGCAGGTGACTCCCGTTTATAAGAAAGGAAAGAGAACTGACCCATACAATTAAAGGCCAATAGCGTTGACATCAGTTTCATGTAGAATTTTGGAGCATATTCTCAGTTTCCTTGAAACGGAAAAGCTTCTTTCTATGAATCAGCACGGGTTTAGGAAACATCGTTCATGTGAAACTCAACTTTCCCTTTTCCCACATGACATCGTGCGAGAAATTGATGAATGGCAACAGGTGGATTGTGTTTTTCTCGACTTCAAAACGGCGTTTCACGCGGTGCCACACTGCAGACTGCTAACGAAGATACGAGCTTATGGAATAGGTTCACAGATTTGTGACTGGCTGGAAGACTTCCTAAGTAATAGAACGCAGTACCTTGTTCTCGACGGCGAGTGTTCATCAGAGGCGAGTGTATCGTCAGGCGTGCCCCAGGGGAGTGTGATAGGACCGCTATTATTTTATATCTATATAAATGATCTGATGCACAGCGTAGTAATTTGTGGCTGTTTGCTGATGATGCTGTGGTGTATGGGAGGGTGTCGTCTTTAACTGACTGTAATAGCATAAACTATGACTTAGATAAAATTTCTAGATGGTGCCAAGAATTGCAACTAGCTCTCAATGTAGAAAAATGTAAAGTGATGCGCAAGAGTAGGAAAAACAATCCCATAATGTTCGAATACAGCATTAGTAGTGAGCTTGTTGAGGCTGTCGCGTCGTTCAAATATATAGGAGTAACATTTCAGAGCGATATGAAATGGAACGAACATGTAATGACAGTTGTGAGTAAGGCGGACAGCCGACTTCGGTTTATTGGGAGAATTTTGGGAAGATGTACTTCACCTGTAAAGGAGACCGTGTATAAAACGTTTGTACGACCACTTCCTTACTACTACTCAAGTGTTTGGGATCCGCAGCAGGTCAGTTTAAAGGAAGACATAGTGGCAATTCAGAGGCGAGCAACTAGGTTTGTTACTGGTAGGTTCGACCAATGCGCGAGTGTCACGGAAATGCTTCGGCAACTCAGTTGGGGATCGCTGGAGGAAAGACGACGTTCTTTTCGTGAATTTCTGTCGAGGGAATTTAGAGGGCCGGAATTTGAAGCTGAGTGTATTACGATCTTGCTGCCCCCTATTTACATTTCGCATGGTGATCACAAAGACAAGATAAGAAAAATTAGGGCTCGTACGGAGTCATACAGGCATTATTTTTCCTTGTTCCATTTGGGAGTGGCATAGGAAAGGAAATGCCTAATAGTGGTACAATGTACCCTCTGCCACGCATCTTCCGGTGAATTGCGGAGTATGTATCTAGATGTAGATGTACTGCAGTACGTAGCCCGTTCGACGCAAATTCCTAGGGACTGACCACCTAATATTTAAGTCTCCTTTAAAATATCAACAACAACCGAATTCCCATATGTCCTCCTACTGTCACCATTGTAGTCCATCGTTCGCAGCTAATCGAGCATTCTTCCCAGGGGTGCGTCCTCGTATGGATTCGCAATTAAACATGTATACTCCTCGACAAGATGGCTTACAATAAAGTATCACATGTCTAAAAGCACTGTTCTAAGTAGTACTGTAATATTGAGTAAAATACTTATACGCCTATATGGTCCATCGCTGTAAATTATACTTTTAGGGCACTAAACATAATTTTGCCTTATAGGTAACAAACATTATACATAGTTTCTTCGGGTTTGCTGCCGGATTTTGAAGTCAAACTGACCCAATATTTCGGTGGAACACCTGTCCGCCATCCTCAGGGGAACTGCTGTTGCTGGACTCGCCGACAACTGATGCCGAGGGCATGGAACGCCGTCCTATATAGGCCTGCGAGTGGTGATGGCGCATGCGCGGCCTGCCACAGGTACTGCACACAGACAGGTCTTGCGGCGCCGCCGGTGGCGGAAAGGCGGTGCTCTCGATATATCGCAGTCATGGGTTGCCTTCCAGCAATCTGGTGGGTTGCATAAAAGATCTTTTTTTTCATATTTGATAAAACCGGGTTTCACGCCCTGCTAAGCGGAAAACCCTTGTCTCTATTAATTAAATTTTCTGACAGCCTGATTTCAATGGATTCTTTATAAACATTGTCCAAAAAACCGGACGTGCTGGCCACAATACGAGTTTCATCGAACAACATCCTATGTTCCTCGTTTAGACAATGTTCCGCAAATGCTGATTTTTCGGGCTGTAGAAGCCTGATGTGACGGCGATGTTCCACACATCTGTCATGAACAGTGCGGATCGACCTGCCAATGTACGCCGTCCCACACTCGCATGGAATCCGGTACACACCCTGTTTCTTAAGGCACAAGTCGTCTTTAACGGATCCTAAACTATAACTATATCCCCCTATAACTGGCTGGGTAAGTCAGTTCGAAGGTCGGAGGAAGGCAACGGCATGCCACCTCCAAACAGGACCATGCCTAGTAAAGCACTGTGGTGTTCAAACCAATCTTCGGATTGTTGACTGCTTTTTTTTAGGAGACTGTGAGCGGCTCACTTCGATTTTTTGCGGATGATTCCGTCATTTATGGGTTAGTAAAGTCACAGGAACATCAAAATCAACTGGAAAACGATTTAGATAAGATATCTGCATTGTGAAAAATTGTAAATTGACCCAAAACACAGGCAATACCATCCTCCCAAACACCTCTAAGTGCTTGCATGAAATAAAATCCTCTATTTACTCAATCACCTAGGCTGGAACATACAGACAGGTATCCACTGGAATTAAATGGCAGACTTTTTAGACAAAGAAGGAACCAAGATCTCTCAAACAAGTTGTCCTACATCTCCATTAAAAGACTGACTAATAATAGTTTCAAGAAGAAGTTTTATGACCACTTGACAACACAAGACCAAGGAAAAACGTGGCATCTACTGTAAGAAGAACGCACTTCCTAAACACCCACGAAGGGAAACGGTGGCAGCACTTCGAATCATTACTGGCCACGACTGCCTTGCGGAACACCTGCACAGGATTGGAATCTTCCCCTCATTGAACTGTGTCAAACGTGAAAGAGAAAACACCATAATGAATTGGGAACACCTAAGACCCTGTGAAAGAATGCAATATTGTGACGGGATATCAGATGGTCAACTGTATTGGGATGTTTGAAGACTAATGACTATGTATCAAAGGTTCAAGCATTAAATAAACAAATACCACACAGTTATACTTTCGGGTCAACATGGGAAGTAGCGACATCAAGAAATATCGTTAGTCAGTCACTGAGATATTTTGATTTCATTGCTGACAATATGGTCGCCACCCGTTCAGCAACCAGATGGCTCTCGCGCTATACGTGTACCTCTGGCGGCTGATAGTCCTTTAACAACACCTTTAGGTATGAGAACTTCCACTTCCTTAGAGTATGCTTAACGCCTGCGAACACACATTATTTTTGTTTTGTACATGCCTATGGCAAAGACCCTTTCAAATTGCATTTCACTGGCATCGTCATATAATTAATTTTAAAATCGATAGTTCAATTTTCTTATTCGCGTATTTATGTCATGTAAACTTGTATGTATATTCCTGTGAGCCTCCTTACTCTATTGGAGAGAGTGGTGGAAAAAAAAATTCTCGGCTAGGTCAGATATTTTTTCCTCTGTCAAGTCGTGAAAGCATTATATACCCGATCGGCTACGAGCGGTTGATAGTGGTGCGTACTAATTTTAAGAAAAAACTTTATCAGTTCAAAATGTTCAAATGTTTGCAAACCTTGTACGGTCATCAGTCCCCAGACTTACAGACTTACAAACTACTTCAACTAACTTACGAAGGACAACACACCCACACACACCCACACCCACACACACACACACACACACACACCCACACATTCAAAAAGGCTAAAGGAGGACTCGAACCTCCGGCATGAACGATCCTCAAGACCGCCTTAGACCACGCGGCTATTCCTCACGACTCTCTTTTTGGAGTGCTGTTGCATGGAACGGTTTCTTTATGATTTCAACTGGTTTTCGTAATTTATATGTTCAGTGATAACTCTCCAAGCAACACCAATCCACTCTACATCTTTTCCCCACTTACTGCCTTTCTAAATTGTCTTTGGCAAAGATTTGGTAGTCACTAGAGAAGACTGGCGTTTTATGGTATGTACTAACCCGTGAAGTTTATGCATCACACTTATCTTTTAGAAACTGATCTTTCCTTCATTTAATTGCCTTTGATTAATATATACTGGGAAGATATTTGGTTACGGGATATGAATGGTTCCTTTGCTAGTACATTTGTAACTGAAGCGATGAGACGGGTTCCACTTTATCCAGTTTCATCGCAGTGAGGCAGACAGAACGACAACGCGAATAGTTCTCTAGCAAGCACACGTCGCAGCGCAGCGAACGTAAATGAGAGAGTATATACAGCGTACTGAGGCAGGCGCTTCTCCCATAAACAAAAATCCCTCCATGTCGGCACTAGCGCGATGGCCGTGACAATACGTTCTACTGTAGTCATCTCTACGTTTTACGTTTAAGTCTTGGAGTTTCAGGATACGAGGTCCGTGATGTTGAGCGAACTTATGGGCACGATTAACCACCAACATGTGCAAACTGGGGATACTACGGGGACGAATAAGGTTTGACGAAGAGCAGGATTTGACGGAGGAAGAAGGGGAAAAGTACCAGTGGGACTGGCGAGGGTGGGGGGGGGGGGGGGGGCAGTGAGACATCTCTGTGACATTCTGGAGAGTAACAGACATCAGCAGGTGAAAAAAACTAGAAACCGTTTCGCTGCTTAGAACCTTCGTAATTATTGTCGTCCTGATTGGATGAGGGTCATCTCTACTGTTGGACACTGGGAAGACAGGCATTTACGGACATTATAGAGATTCAGTGGTGACAGGTCAAACCATTTAATTATTCACACTGCACTTATATTACACACAAAAATGCAGGCACTGCTATTTCTCCTTCTTGATATTATGACGTTTATTCCTCGTGTTTGGTTGTAATCGAAGAAATATTTGGACAAATACCAAAAGTGGTGTGCCGTCTAAGAGCACCCAAACGTGCTGATCTCCCATTTGTGATCGATGTTTCGATTTACAAAGCATTAAGGCTGAGTAATATTTTTCACATACGAGGGTTGGAACTTAAATAGTTGCAACAATGCTGTGGGGTCTCTATGCAACTGAATCTACTAGCCGCGACGTAGTGGCCAGGTGCATTTAGGCGCTATGCTCCGATGCGCGATGCCGTTCCCCGTCGGGGTTCGAATTCTCCTTCGGTCATGGATGTTTGTGTTGTCTTTAGTACAAGTTAGTTTATAAGCAGTTTGTAAGTTTAGGGACTGATGACTCCCACAGTTAAGTCCCATAAGCTTTACAAACATTTGATTTTTTTCCTTTTTTATTTCTTTTTTGTAATCTTCTATTGTCGCTGATGGTACACGTTGTTGACGTACCTACCTCACCTCCGATCAAATGGACTCACCCGTCCGACGTCACCGGCGTGCGCACAATCGACTTGTGGGCGATCGGTCTAACGTAACGGTGTCACTATGTTCCTCCATGGCAGACCGTCAGCGCACAGTAATGCTGTTCGTTTTAGGAGCATTATCTACGACCAGCTTTGCGAAAGAAGCGGTAACCCATCATTTTACAAGACAATGCGCAGGCGCATATTCGGGGATGGGACTGGGAAATACTGTACCATCCACCATTAACCCCGGACTTAGCATTCATTTCAGAACTGTTCCTTAGATTCGACAGGCAGTAGACCGCTCCATTCGCACCATCAACAGAACAGGCTCTGCTAAAGGTATACTACGCCTTCTACATTGCTGGCAACTGGTTCTACACAACGCTGGTGACTACTTTGAAGGACAGTAACAGGTTCAAACATTTAACGATTTTGCATCGGTTGTGAATAAATTGTTGCCCCTATTTAAGTTCCAACCCTCGTAAATATGAAGAAACTAACATGTACCTGAGTGTTACAGCTATAATTGAGGGAATCTATTCTTAGGAACTAAAACATCATTATGTCATACGCCATAAGAATTTGCCCTTGAGAAATCAGCCAAATTCCAAATGGATTAATTTTAATTGCACATCCGCGTATCAGTTCTAACGTCAACTGAACATGGTGATTTGGCTCAAGTGATCTCAAATACTGCAGTATTTCGCGACCACTTGTTATCAGTTATACCTGCGGAGTTCGTCGCACTAGGACAAGAGTTCGATTACGGTTCTGGAATTGAGTTCTACTTATTTCCAATTTCATTCCCAGTGAACAAATTTTAAACCTTTTTTCGGCACTAGCTCTTACTGCGGCGCCGCGGTGGAATGACCGAGTGTTCTTAGGCGCCTTGCTGCGGATGGGGCGATTGCTCCCCGTCGGACGGTCGTGTCCTCCCTCTGACATGCGTGTGTGTTTTTTCTTAAGTTAGCTTAAATTACTTCAAGTTCTTTGTAAACCTATGGAGTGATAACTGGAATAGTTAACTCCCTTTACAAACAATTGAAGATTCCTTACTGCAGCGAAGCAGTACATTTGTTTAGGCAGCAAAGACCGATAACATGCAAATTACTAGCCCTCCGTGTACTAACTGGGCACCTACTAAACGAAATGCTCTGTTCGAAGAAGCATGACACAGTGGGTAATCACTTAACGTGTTACTTATTACCCCAGATCATTACACTGAAGGGGCGCGGAGGCATCACGCCTTTCAGCAGAGACTGCGCGGTTGCCTGCACTGCAGGCGTTTGCCGCGAGCCCAGTCGAGTGATTCGTTTCGGTGTACAGCGGAATCAACTAAGAGGTAGCGGGTGCCGCATTTGCTACACTAAGAAAGGAAGGAAGAATAGGGTTTAATGTGCCGTGGACCCACTGGTTTTCAGCGTCTGTCACATGAGCGGAGCTAGAACTTTACTGTTTGTCCTTCGCACCCGGTCTGAGCGGCAAGACGGCAACAAATTTCATGCAAGTAAGTGTGGTCTTACGTAACGAACATAGAAAAACACACAAGAACGGTGAAGGTAAAACACAAAGTGTGAAATCTCAGTCTTAGGTGGAATTTCAGATTTTCCAGCTGCAGACAAGAGGAAAAAAATGGGGTTTCAATGACCGGTTTTCAAGAATAAGAGAAAAGTGTAAGTTCTACATACTGAGCTTAAAACAGGGAATTGAAATTTTTTGCAAAACTCGAAATCCACAGAGGGGATCGGGGGCCAAGAAACACCGCAAACGTTGTAGACAAGTTCCTTAGAATAAAACAAGTAAACATGGGCTCACAGATGCGTCCCCATTGTGTGACAAGCTACCGCAAAATACCAACTTGAAAAGTTCAGCTAATATCCACGATTGTATGTTTCATAACAATGTAGAAAGACAGCACTTAATATACTGAATTATGCTTACATGGACTAGAAAAAGCCAGCCGCGGTGGCCGAGGGGACTGAGGCGCTCCAGTCATGGTCTGCACTGCCACTACGGTCGGGGGTTCGAATCCCCCCTCGGGCAAGGATATTTGTGCCGTCCTTAGGCTTAGCTAGTTCATAAGTAGTTTGTAAGCTTAGGGACTGATGACGCCGTAGTTAAGTCCCATAAGTTCTACAAACATTTGAACATTGACTAGAAAAAGTACACGAAATCACAGGACAGATTATAACGACATAGTGTCAACTACTTCAAGGGCTACGAGGACTTCTTCATCTTCGATACTCTGTAACTCGTGTCTCCTATTGCAACTTCTCCGTATTTTGGATAGAAACAGGAAATATTTTCGAGTAAATATGGCCTCTAAACTGTACAACAAAAGAGATATGAGCATATTTTCAATAATCTGTTTTGAACTAGTTAATCACGTCTCTTTTATTGGTGTTCTAAGGTACCTCAAACATTCAGCAAATGACATCTTAGACAGTGATGTTATCATTGTTTTGAAGGTAAAGTGCCCAAAATTTCATCAATATAGAATTAAAAACGGTGAACCTATGCATTACAGCTCGTGGTAGCCGTTTTGAGCACCTTTGTAGAGATCTGTAACACGGTAACGAAGTCAAGTAAACCATATGTGTACAGGACATACTCTGCTTCTAGTCAGGTCATCTAAACAATTTCCATAAATTTAGTTGCATCCTGTATAGAGATACGTTTGTCATTCTTGATGTATGTTCGGATAATCTTGAAATATTTTTCCTGCGCAACACAGAATTACGAAAAAACAACGTTAAGTAGGGCCCTGAGCTACAATGAAACGTATGTGCGAATCAAAGTAACAACCCCTTGTTAGAGAGCCATTTAGTAGGCCACAATATCGCAGTGGCAGGACCACGCCGGCAAACCTTTACAAACGTTTCATCGGAATAAACATTATCTACCGCAGTATTGTCTTGTGTTCCCACCAATGTGCTGTTGTGGCCTGCCGACATGGCTCCATTCGACTTCTTCTTTCTCAGACCAGTCACGCCCCTGTTTTAAATGGTCTTGAGTCGCGCTTCATTGTAGTACATACGACTTTACGCATTTTTCACGGCTAAGATTAAAGCAAGTGTGATCATATGCTGTAAAAACTTCGTATTGGTCCATGCACGATTCAGATTTAATCGTTTGGCTCAATGTTACCTTAGGGTCGCACCTACATGTCTGCTTTATGCACCAGCAACTGCCTTAGTTGCAGATATTATCTGTTACCTGTGATCCTGTAGTTAAACACATACTATGCATAGGCTGAAGTTTGCGAAACAAATAAGAAATATTACATAAAATGTCTGGTTCATCAACCCAGATAACATGGAATATTTTTGGTTTAAATTCTTCTTTCAGAAGCTATTAATTATCTTCATATGACTCCACAAGATAGTTATAAGTGACTTTTTTCTCAATCACGCCATTAATTTTGCCATACTTCCCTTCTTTCTGAAATGACGTAAAAATTAATGTGTCATAATTTTAATCTTATGAATCATTATTATTAAAACAACATTGCAGATATATATATATATATATATATATATATATATATATATATATATATATATATATATATATATATATATATATCCCAAAAATTTAAGAAAGCTCAAGAAATATAAGACCAACTACTAGAAGGTCTTCAGTATCTTCTGTATGAACCTAAACTTTGCAGCTGTATCCAACCACTTTGTAATCTACAATGCAAGATAAAATTGATCTGCAATGGGAGCAGGTGATTCACAGAAATAAAATATGACACTGTACACGAATTCTTACAGACAAGAATAAAAAAAGTAAGCTGCCGTTCTCGTCCTTCTGGAAGGACGTCAGCGCTATCTGGGTTAATAAAAAAGAGTTTCCGACGTTTGAAAATGGTGTACGCAATGAGATTTATTTGAATAAGGTTTATTTAATAAAATTGGTTCTTTATTGGAAGTGGTCAGATGAATTATTAGTCATAAATAGAATAAAGTGCTCAGACAGATTGCATTGTCTGCGATAAGAAATTGGAACCACGTTTCCCCAAGTAGTATTCATAATTTTAAGGGACATGAAATTGTCAACAGTTCAAAGCGGCTTAAGTTTCCACAACACTATTTCTACACTCGTAACTGTTTGTGTAAAAACATAAACACGTATCAGCTGCAATGGCGTACACTCGTTCTCACCATATTTAGAGCCCCGAGAAGCGACTGTTCTCTGCGCAAATCTGAACACTCTGCCCGATCGAATCACTCCCATCACCCAGGAGGGTCCTTCTTCTTCCAAGGCTGGTCATGGAGTTCCTTCTCCGCAAACACCCTTCCCTCTCCTCCCTCCCAAACACACACTCTCCACGCCGGCCGCGGTGGCCGAGGAGACTGAGGCGCTTCAGTCACGGTCTGCACGGTCACTACGGTCGGGGGTTCGAATCCCCCCTCGGGCATGGATATTTGTGCCGTCCTAGTTCGTAAGTAGTTCATAAGTAGTTTGTAAGTTTAGGGACTGATGACCCCGTAGTTAAGTCTCATAAGCCATACAAACATTTTGAACATTCTGCCCGATCGAATCCCTCCCATCACCCAGGAGGGTTCTTCTTCTTCCAAGGCTGGTCATGGAGTTCCTTCTCCGCAAACACCCTTCCCTCTCCTCCCTCCCAAACACACACTCGCCACCAGTTCTGTCCCTTCGGTGCTTCCTCGTTGGCCGATCGCCGTCCCTTCCAAAATTGTCTACATCTTAACATGAGATATTTCTTTAAGTAAAAACTGATAATGAAACCACTTCCTTACTAATATACCGTTATTTAAATACAAAAAGGACTGTTAAATAGTATTAGATAAAGTATTTAATGAATAATGCACTATTTACGTAAATTACGGGCAAATTGTACCTAAATCATGAGCCACTTATTGTACTGTGATAGAATTTCGAAGTCACATTCAGCTGTATGTGTGCATACTGTCTGTAAATGTTCTTGCGGCTACAATTTGTAGTGTAGAAATTATAAATTGTAACGTCTTACTGAATGTCGTAGTTTAGTCCATGAACAACGGAAAAGTAGTAAGCTAAAACGTTTTTCCCTTCATCACGTTTCTGCTGTCAGCGAGAAAAAGTGTAATAAAGGTTTTTAATTATGTTTAATATGTGTTCCATGTCGCTAAGTAGTCTCATTCTCATACAGTGAATGAATAAAATCTCGTCACACGATGTGGGAGTTTTTTGCGATTCCTATTGTTTATGACGTCATACCTCCTGAACTACGTGGGTACGTGCTTCTTACCTCTGCAGCAACTGGTACTTCACGGTAAGGAATACGTGTACCAAATTTTGTTGAAATCGGTCTCGTGGTTTATGAGAAAATGAGCAGCATTGGCGCTTAAAGCAATAGTTTTTCGCACATCTCATTGTTTATGACGTCATGTCACGTGAACTTTACTGAGTAGACAAGAGTACATACAAGAACCTGTCAACCATAGAGCAGGTATAGCATGATTTATTTATGATATGTATGAATCTTCGGGTCATAAAGGTATTATCGTGGTCTACGCTATTTCACTTAAAAAACTGATCTTTAGCGTAGCCTCAAGAAGGTTAGGTTTAGGATAAACAATTTTATTTATTTATTTATTTATTTTTTTTTACGTGAATCTCCGGTTCAGAAAGGTATGATCGTGGTCTAGGCTAGACTATTTTCTCCTATATCATAAAGGCAACTGATTTCGTCTACGCTTGCGAGTAAACAAACTACGATATCATTCTGATGGTCGCATGTTCGATACAAATTGACACTACGCAACTATCGATAGTCCGTCAATGTCGATAGCAGGCCGTCCGAAGAGATATACAACGGTCCTTCCGAATTACTAAATCTCCAAAGACTTGTCTGTTAATTGTAACCACCCCAGCAGTGAATGGTTGTTGGGAGTTTGTGTGGCCATTCTGTAATTACGTTGCTTACTTTGTGCTGGGAAGCCCGTTTACCTTGTGTCATCTTCCATCTTCCAACAAGGAGGCCACATGGATATGGGATTTTAGATTCTTTCGTATTTACAGCACGTAAAATTCAGAACTGAAATAACAATCAGCCAAAGCCATTCGACGCAACTTGCAAAATGTCTCGAGAAATTCGACTTAGAAAGTTTTGAAAAGTACACGTAATTACCAATAACTAAAAGGGTTGCAGCATGTGCCGGTGTAACATAGGTGGTAGTGTTGTGCCCTTGAAATGCTGGGGTCGATGTTTCAAATCCTGTCACGATGGATTTTTATTTTCTTTTTCTCTTTGCGTTTGAATACTTACACAATTTTTATATCAAATGTTAGTTATTACGGAAAGTGCACATATTTTCGTTTATTCGTAATGTTCTATATTTTATAGAAGGTGGTTAATAATGATGGTTTCAATCAAAAAACATAAATTACAATTTTGACAGTATTGGATTCACTATTGGTTGACGACGGTAGGCTTTGATTGTTCAGTTTGTGAAGAGCTATGACACTATTTTTGGAAAGTCATAGCTACTAATTGATTTCCATGCAGTTAACCTACTCTACCATCGTTTTACGTGACAACAAGGTTTCCAGCTCGTATGCATACACAAAAACAAAAACTGACACAATACATATAATTAGAGATCCAAAAATGTTTTATACAACTCAATTCGAAAACTAAAATAATATATTTCACCGACTCTACGGTTGCGAGGCTTGAACGGTACCACCTGGGATATACTGACAGTTGCTGCAACTTTTTTTTTATTAGTATTATTGGTACTTACGCGCACTTTACAAAATTTCAAGTCGATTTTCTCGAGAAATTTTGAGAGTTGTGTCGAATGGCTTTAGCTGATTGTTATTTAAGTTCTAATAAATATAAAGAAATTCTAAAATTGTAAGAGGCGAGTGGTTGAACTTGAATTATTGTCAGCAGGAAGCATTTTTCAGACTGTGATCACCTTGTTATATGTTAAATTGTTCTTATCTTTGTTGTTAATGTTTTAGAATAACCTTATTAATTTTAATTGCCATCATTATACATTGTTTCTACGAACTATCCAAAATTTAAGTGATGATTAAGCACTTGCATGCACTTGATTTAAGCACTTGCATGCTGCACGGGATTCCTCATGTTAATTTTAAGAAACTGTACCTTTAGAGAAAGTGGAACTTAACTATGCATTTTACTTAAACGGTATTTAGTGACAACACAAAGGATTCTAAAAAATGTGATTGGCTGCGGTAATGAAGGAGTTGTAGATGTTGTAAAATCCTTTATGTTTCTCTTTACGCTGATGCCCAGCCCATCATCGGAGCGCCTGGTGACAACGTACAGGATACAGTATATATAAGTAAAAATAGTTACAACGACCAAAATTTTAAAATATATATATATCTTGCACTTACAATTATAAGGTGCATACCTCTCATAAATGGAGAACGGTAAAAGATACATGTAAAAACTCATATTAACGGTCAACATCAGCTGTACTTGTAACATAAGTTGCTAGCTTGATGGATCACATACAAATACCACTGAATGGAAACGGCGTGTTAGTTAAAAACATTTTCAATAATGGAAAATAGTTGTCAAACAATAAAACAACATATTCAGAACCTATACTTCTAATAACACAATAAACTTAGGGAAACCTCCGTACAAGAAGAGAGCACAAAAACCGGTCATTCAAGAAAACCTAGGTTGTGAAAGAGATAGAAATACCAATGTCTGGAAGCAAAAATTTGGTCCCGAAACGCGTCAGCGTAAAAAAAAAATATAAAGGATATTACAACATTTATAACTCCTTCATTACCGCTGCCAATCAGCTTGATTAGAATCCTTTGTGTTGTCATATTAATAATGGCTGCCTACCTCTACCAGGACTTTAAGTCCGATTTGCAATAAGTATTTAGTGAGTGGAAGCAGTTTTCAAGTTAAGATTCACTTTGTGTTTCAATGATAATTTAGCTAGTTTTTATTTGGTTTTTCTGGATATAAAGTTTCATGTTTAAATATTAATGATGTTCGATGCTTTCATGGGCATTCCTTCCTAGATTAGACCTATTACCAGTCTACCAGAAATAACGGCTCAGTAGGGTAGCAAGAGCGTAGTTATTACTGGGTAAGTAATTGAACGTCGGTCATATATTTTGTTTATTATTAATACCTTCCAGGGTTTATTGTTGGCCATGTACAGGTTACTGTTTCAGTTTTCTTGTGTGTTTCAGCTTAATTTCATCATGGGGCCTAGAATGGTGGAGGAGTGGGCTGTCTGAGGAAAGAGGAGTTTGCGATAAGAAAATAGAATACGGGGATTGTCAGAGGATGGCGACCTTCAGGAGTTAGCAGTGCTCCTTCCCTCTGCTATCAACATTCCAGTGCGGATTACAGCTGAACACGTCGGGAGGGTAAGTGCTGTTCAAAATGTCCAAATGTTTGTAATCCTATGGGACCAAACTACGTTGGTCATCGGTCCCTAGTCTTACAAACTACTTACACTAAGTTAAACTAACCTAAGGACAACACACACAATCCATGCCCGAGGGAGGATTCGAACCCCAGACGCGGAAGGCCGCGCGATCCGTAACGTGGCGCTCCAGACCGCTCGGCTACTCCCGCACGTCAAGTGCGGCCGCCGTGCACTGGCTCGCTTCCCTTTCAGAGGTTGACCAGACATTGACTGTTCTTGCCTCAAGCACTCCCTCACGGGCACAGATTTACCACCTACTGTCGCAAATTGCACATTGGTTATGGATGGTATGAGATTTAGCCTTATTAATACTGAAGTGGCAATTAAACCTCAGACACAACAGTTACATAATGAAGTTATTAATTTACAAATCGGTCTGAGTTCCCTGGAATGGGATAGCGATCAAGTGTGTGTGTGTGGGGGCGGGGGGTAGAAGACCAAATACGTCAGTCCATGATAACACTCCTTCTCCATCGGTTTCTCCTACTAAAAAGCTAGACAGTCCGCAAGATATTTTTTGCTAAATTATCTAATCCCTTAGGTTAGGGGTATATAATAATATATATTATAATAATAATAAGCCGTCTCCAGTCACAATAAATTGTTTTTATTGTCCGACGCGTTTCGGAGCTATACCTCCATTATTTAGGACATTATCACTGTATTTTTATGTTACATCTGATTCAGATTTTCACCTACCTAACAAAACAGTTGTTAGATTTGCTGCATGCGTTAATGCAAGGATCTTATAATATACATACAGTGAAATTTTGTGAAGTGTTACCGGCATTTGTCGAGGTGAAATTATCTCCTGCATTGGTGAAATAACTTCCGCATTTGCATACATTTTACAACACATTTTCGTAACTGGCATGTTTATTCCGGTACTGTATAAATCCATTATGTTAAAGTTATGGAGTATTGAAGCTATAACTACAATCATTTGTTTTGATTAACAAAGTAAGTTAGCAAAATGAAATAAGAAACATTTTTAAGATGACAGAGAATCGGTAATTTTTGTTTACAGTAGGTATATTCAACTTAAACTTTAACGAACTTATTATCGTACGAGATAATTGGAAAAATGAACTGTGTATATAACCTAGTGTTTTAGTGGTATGCCGGAATTGTTGAAAGGTTGTTATGTTACTTCTATAAGCAAGACAAAAATTAATAGACAGTAACTTCAGTTAGTAGGGCGGGATTTGGGAAAGCTAGAGAGAGAGAGAGAGAGAGAGAAGATTTATTTTTGTATGAGGTGGGGATTAAGGGACTTAATTGTGTTGTTTACTTTTTGTGTGGCTGTTTTATGAAGAGGCAATCTTTAGTAAATACAGAAAGTAATCTGTTGTATTCGCTGTCAGACTGTTCATTCAGCATGTCAGTGGTTTGGGTGAGTTGTTGTTTATTTCTAGTGCCTCTAATACATTAAGTTTGGTGCCTGATGGTTGTCTACGGCAGATTGTTAGGTCATTGTTGATGTTTGAGATGCTATGTTTGCTCTCATGAAGGTGAGTTGCTTCTGCACATTTATGATGCACTTTTAAACGTGATCATTGTGATCACGTGATCATTATGTCGTATGGAAAATTATCGCCTGTCCATCCTATGTAAAAACTGGCACAGACTGGGAATTTGACCCTGTAAACACCTCGTTGTTTATGTTTGTCAGGTTTATAGCAACTGTGAGGAAGGACCTCTTTAATCTTGTTGTTAGTGTAATAGCTCATTTTGATACCATATTTTTTAATAGATTGGCAATTTTATAATGTGGGGTTCCAATGAAAGGAGTACTAGAATATATTGTGGTTTTGCTGTATGTTGGTAACAAGTATGTCCTTTAATTTCTATTTTGGTTCTTTCTCGTGCTATGGAGGAGGTGATCTTGCTAATTAAATTGTTTTAATCAAACAGATAGCCACTAATAATGGATATTCACCATCCACAATCGATCACAATAAAATTCTTGTGATCAAAGACGGCTTATTATTATTATTATATACCCCTAATCTATAAGGTGCAAAATGTCGTTTGCCGCGGCGGAGCAGCCGAGCGCACTGAGGCGCTATGCTGCGATGCACGAGGCCGTTCCCCGTCATGGGTTCGAATCCCCCCTCACCCTGTCTTTAGTAAAAGCTAGTTCATAAGTAGTTTGTAAGTTTAGGGACTGATGACCCCGTAGTTAAGTCCCACAAAAAAAAAAAAAAAAAAAAAAAAAAAAAAAAAAAAAAAAAATGGCGATTAATAATGTACCTAATCCCCTTGTCACTGTTTTCCAACTGTTCAACTGTTTGTAGAGCTTATGGGACTTAACTACGGGGTCATCAGTCCCTAAACTTACAAACTACTTATGAACTAGCTACAACTAAAGACGGCACAAATATCCATGCCCGAGGGGAGATTCGAACCCCCGACCGCAGTGGCCGTGCAGACCGTGATTGAAGCGCCTCAGTCTCCTCGGCCATCGCAGCCGGCACTGCTTTCCGTAGCGAGGAATGTCTGGTTGTTGATATGCAACAAGATTTCATTAAGTTTATTTGGTTCACAGTTAAATTACAGGAACAAGTTTTTGTTTTTAAGATAGCGTTGGAAATTTATTTTCAACTAGTGTACCGCTTGTGTCGTTTTGTGATTGATATGGATGCTGACGTTATGTCAAAAGGGGGCACTATAATGAAATTAAGATCTTAACAGCTCGAGTTAGAAATGATCTTATTAGTCAATAATTGTATAGGGTTCAGCAAGATCGTGAAATCCTGGCCGAGTATATCCGTGGTGTATGTACCGCCGCTATTGCCCTACAAGTGGAGATGCCAGAACATGACGTGGTATCTGTAATCGTGCAAGTTATTACACAGGAAGATCGATCAAGGTCTTTGTTTACTGAGAGGCCCGTAACTTACTTCGATTTAGGAGGACTTCCCACTATGGGAAAGGGCGTCAGACAAGCTGACCAGAAAGGAGCATTTAGTGAACCACGGTTACTAACACGTACGGTTGCCTCTCACAAGCACTCTTCCGATAATATTCAGTCCTTTAGAGGCAAATGTTATCATTGTGGCATGATAGGTCGTCTCTTAAGACTGGGCGTATTGACAGTTCGCATATCCGCATTCCGTTTCCGTGTTCGACACATTAGAGGTCACGAGAATGTTGTCTCTGACGCCCTTAGTAGGATGTTTGAGGAACACGAAGACGAGAAGGATGTATCCACTAAAGGCGATCAAGCTCATGATGAGTTGGTAGCGTCAGTTCTAACTGAAATCCCAGAGTTGTTTACTGATCTCACGTTACAACTACAGGATGACCCCATGCTGGGCACTATCAGGAATCAGGCTGAGTTAGGACACTCGTTTCCGTTTATGATCTCCGGAAGGGTATGTTGTGTAAAACAGTGGGCAAAGACGGGGGTCTGAGAATCTGATTAGCAGCCATTTCGATTCTGCCGTCTTTAAATTTTGCTACGAGTCTCTGTTAGGCGCACATCTCGGTATCTATAAGACCACTAAAGAGGCCCGTGAGCACCTAACTTGGCCCACTTAGTCTCGTGATACCTGCAAGATGGACACGTGATGCGAGGTTTGTAAATGGGCTAAACCTCATTCGGTCGGTGGCTGTGGTTTCCTGCTGTCTAAGTGGGCTCAGGCTCCGATGGAGCGCCTCTTTATAGACTACGTTGGGAAACTTTCCCGTACCCTAAGGGAAATCGCTATATTTTTGTTGTTGTGGAGGGTTTCAGTCGTTTCTCCTGGTTGATGCCCAGCAGGAGTATTACTACCGCGCAAAGTATTAGACACCATAGTAAAATCTTTGTTTGGTCCGCCTAAAACTATTGCCAGCGATAATGCTCCCGGGTCTGTCTGTCAGCAGTTTCGCAACTTTCTTGTCAATATTGGAATTGAACATGTGACCGCAACCCCCTTCTATCCTCAGCCTTCCTTCGCTGAACGTGTTAATCCCAATTTGAAATCAGCCTTGATCGCCTAACATTCAGAATCTCGGACTAAGTGGGATCTTTCTATTAGATGGCTCAGTTTTGTTTTTAATACCGCCAAACATGAGGCTCACCCTTGCCACTCCAGTCTCTGCCTTTTTGGGTATCCTATCATGCTGCCGTCCACGGTCGGTGTTAATTTTTCTCCCCGTACATCACTGACGTTTGTCACCTTCCCGACTGCCGTCGTTTCTGCCGCGTCAATATCACTAGATCTCAGAGAAAGGAAGCATTGCGGTTTAATTGGAGTCGCCGTTCCCTCGACATCCGAGTGGACTATTTCACCCTTGTTAAAAATTTTATGGGGAGAGGCCAAGACAGCAAGGACACCGAGAAATTCGCGTCCCGTTTCGTTGGGCCCTACGAGGTCCTCGAGGTGCACACTCCTGTCACATTGCGAGACGCGATGACAAGCGAGTCCACATCAGCCAGTTCAAGAAGCACGAACATGATTAAATTTATCTTGTACCGGTTCCTTGGGCTTTTGGAAGTAGGGGGGCAGGCTGAAACTAAACGTCGCGCGCCGATGTATCACGCGGTGTTTCCCTCTTCTCTTTGCTTTGGCGGAAACGGAAAGTGGTGTCTCTAGAGGAGATACCCGGTATAAGCGTCAGTCGGGAAAGCGACAAGCGCCAGTGTGAGGTACCGACCGTGGACGGCAGCAGCAGCTGACCTCGGGCTGGTGTTCTGCAAGTTTAGAGATTCCTGCGTTTGGTATTGTCAGAGTTCTCGATACTTTATGATTTCATCGGACATCTGCTGCTCAGGCATTTTGGGAACATGGTGAGGGTCGATCTGTTGGCTTTCACTGGCACCTCACTGGATTGATTTCAGACGGTACCGCTTCTTTTGGAACGACCTTCCCCGTCCTGGTCTGTGGAACGCTCGTGCTGTCGAGTGTGTTTTGCCCTTCCTTCTGCCTTTTCGCGTCATGCACCTGGGAAAGCACCTGAGACTCGATGTATTCTGATATGAATACTGCGCTGTTTTAAATTGTGGTTTGGTTTTGTGGATAACGTTACCAATTTAGCTTTGAACGCGTGGTTGTTGATGTCACAGTTAGTGGCCAAAATTGACCGGTAAAATCTCGACAGACTGCGGTGGAACAAAGGCAAAAGGTGACGAAGAACTTTAGATTGTCGAAATAATCTCTATCATACCAAACTCGTCCTAAATTTGGTTCAGTCTTATTAAGAAAACCTGTTTATAGCTCTTATAGTCAGTTGCTAAGTAAATATTTATAAGTTTTCTAACGTCACCTAGCAACTTAATACCTCTCGTGAACCGTGGCACCGAACGTCCCACCGAATTCTTTGTCCACCACCTAATATATATATATATATATATATATATATATATATATATATATATATATATATATTAGTTTATATTTTATCTTTTCCTAAACACAAAGAGGTCCTTATACCCGCGGGAGAAAGATAAAAAGCCAGTATGTAACTTCACATTCAAAGTTTAAACTCTTTCGCACCAATTTAGTCATGAAACTGGCGTTCAAGCGAAAATCCACAGCCTATTATATTTTAGTTTCACATTTAAAATACCACTGTTTCAATTGAATCCGTCTTGAAATTCAATAGCCTGTTATAATCTTTTGAAATTGATGGTGTTTTCTTCCTAGATGTAGAAGATCATATAAAGTCTTGAAAATTTCCATATTTCATATTAAATAATAAATCATTCTATAAAGATGATGTAATATTTAAAAATCTTCTTCAATCAAACATTACATGTTTATTGGTCCACTTGCAATACAAGCATATACTATTTGCTTCTGATCCAATCATACATTCACAAGGGCATAATCTGAACCGACGAACATCAATAGCAATAATAATGTTAAATAATCTTCTTAGAGGACGATCGATGTCCCGCAATAAAGAAGGCGCAGAGACGTCCGCTGCCCCGTGACCGTCGGCTAACATCAGCTCTGTGATGTGGTGACGCTGCTCCTGTTTATTGCAGTACCTCGATCGACCATGAAACAAACACAAAACATTTTTCTTAAGTGTCATATCATAAAAATAATTACTCAACATTCAATAAATCGTTTTCACTAATACGCAATCTTTTTCATCTCCTGCAAAACGAAAGCTCATATGGTAGAGTAGGGGCTCACAAATCTGTCCCACTACAAGACCTGTCTATTAATTGTAACCACGTCAGTAATGAATGGTTCTTGGGAGTTTGCGTAGCCATTCTGCAATGCTTGCATTGTGCTGGGAAGCCCGTTTTCCTTGTGGCGTCTTCGATCACCCTAACTAAGTGGAGAGGGACTAACTGTAACCCCGAATTATTATTAGCAGGAAGCATTGTTCAGTCTGTGATAACCTTGTCATATGTTAAATTGTTTTTATCGTTGTTATTATGTTTAAGAACAACCCTATTAACAGTATTTGCTGTCAGTATACATAAATATACAGATTTAATTTAAAAAAAGCAGTATCTTTAGAGAAAGTGGATCGTATCTATGCATTTTACTTATATAGTGTTTAGTAAGTGGAAGCACTTTTCTGGTTATAGTTCACCTTTGTGTTTCAATGATAATTTACATAGTTTCTATTTAGTATTTCTAAATATAAAGTTTCATGTTTAAATATGAATGATGTTCGATTCCTTCATGGCCGCACCTTCCTAGAGTAGAGTCATCTTACCAATCTACCAGTGATAACGGCGCAACGTAATTAGCTTATTTTATTTGAAACCTTCTTGTTCTCGGTTTGTTTTCATTACTGGGAAGAAGTCTAAGTCGTATACTATGACAAAATCAGATTTTGGTATCTCGATAATTACAGCCCAATGACGTAATCAAGAGAATTTACGGACGACGCCAATAGAAGCAAGAAAAGAGAAGAAACAGACATATGTTCTAAAGTTGAATGTTAGAACTTTCAGTCAATAAAATTTGTATTATTAATCTGCATAGTTGTTACATTTTACCTGCACCAGTACCTTTATGGACGATTAGTTCGACTCTTTTTAGTTAGTATTACTCCTGCGTGCTCGATTGTACCAGAGATGTGAGCCGTGTGTAACAAATGTCAATAATGTCAAGATTTTGCAATTCCTCAACTGGAGATATAGAAGAAAACTTGTACAGATTATCCGATGATGTCTGTAATAACTTTTCCATTGCAAACTACACCCATCGGTTTTCAATTTTTGTTGCAGAAAAATATATTGGAAGAACTAAACATCTGGCACGGAGCGATTTAAGAAGCAGGTACGGAAAGAAGCCTGACAAAAGTGAAGTAAAGAAACTCAGCCGAAAAGTTTTTGGGAAGTAAGTTAACCAAAAAATTTAGTTAATGAGAGATTTTAACATTAATGAAATTAATTCATTTTGGATCTTGTGGATCAGATAATTCTGAGAAAATTGATTTTAAATACTACTTTGTAAGTGCTCTTTTAGTGCTCAAAATGTTCAAATGTTTGTAGAACTTATGGGACTTGAATAAGATTACAAACTACTTATGAAGTACCTATGACTAAGGACGGCACAAATATCCATGCCCGAGAGGGGATTCGAGCCCCCGACCGTAGTGGCCGTACAGACCGTGACTGGAGCGCCTCAGTCCCCTCGGCCACCGCGACCGGCCTCTTTTAGTGTTAGATCATATTTGGATAACGGTTTAAACACTATTTCCAGTATCATTCAGGTTAATGGATTCGCGATGACCTCTAAATGCCAGATTGAGTGAGGCTAATAGCTGATAACATCGATCAATCTTTCAAACAAGTTATACCAATCCTTTTGTAATTCCCTAATAACTCTCTCGTTTTCCTTATCTATTTTCCCGTATTTGATTCCTTTATTTATTTACCCATACACTCCATGTGTCCTTGACTTTATTCATGTCTCTGCAATATCATACTCAGCTCTTTCCAGTCACAACAAGCTTCTTTTACCATCTGTGTCTATAAATGTGGAAAAAGTCCACATGGAAAACAATAAACTTTATCTTGAGATGTGGAGTAAGCCAACCAGCTGTGACGTTGCTCTTCACCGTTACTCAATTTTCTAGTAAAATGGAATTTAGTAAATGGCCTTTTATTTGCGTTTTTGGGGTAACTCTCGTCAAAATTCTTGAGGTTTTGTTGGGGACTATTTTGAATTAAGTCATGACGCTGTTAATCTGTTACTAGAAAAACCAACTTCCCCGGATCTAATTCTGTAAATGACTCTTTTTTTATGAACAATGTCCTCTCGATTATCTGATTCACAAATATTTTCACTTATTCTTAATCGGTTCAGAATGTTGGATAACATCAGTTTAGCCCAATTCTGATGCTGTATCAGGAAGGGTAACAGATTCATTTCTCCCTGGTGCTCTTTTAGCGACTACAGAAACTTGGAGGATAGATTCGTCAGGGGCCTCTGGAGCAGATTTCCCTGAAGTAGGTTTCTTCAAAAATTGCATCATGCTCAAACAAATAGCTTGGTTTCTTATAGCTGTCTCAGCCTTTCTTCTTTTTGATGCACCGGACTCCCATTTGCACCCTATGTCTCGTTCTCGTGAGGGTCCTCCATACATGATGATATAAAAATTATTTTTTGTTAAGAACATTGATAAGTGCAGTTCCATCAAATGGGGTGATTCCGGACTGTTTTGAGGCTGTTTTTACCATAACTTCCATAGGTCGTATTAGATTTCATTCTTTGTCAGTTAAGTGGAAGTGTGTATGTAGAACGAATAAAACATCCTAAAACAGAAAAGGCGATGTGCACCGGTATTTGCCTGAGATACGTAAATAAAGTGGCTAATGACCTGGATGACAACTGCAGTTAGAACGCTTTTCCGACTGTCGGGGACAATAGAAAGTTCTAATTCACGATATTTCGTGAAATTTCAACCTCAGTACTGTTAATCGGATATTTATAAAAGTTTACATAAGACTAAAGAAAAAAATTAAGAAAATCGTGAAATGCGAAAATACAGTTTCTCACTTAAAATAATTAATGTACGAAAGTGAAAGTGAGCGGCAAAATGTTCCTATGCAGCGCCAAAGAGCAAATAAACCATACTGTCCTAAATTACCCTACTTGACGGTGCTTAAAAGTATGCATTGTTATAGTGTTGAAAGAACTGGTCGTCGTATCGTCATACATGGCAGCATAGTTTTTATATCTTGCCATGTAAGATGCCAGAACGACATGTAATAAAGAATTATGTAAGTAATCTATACATACTATAAAATGGATGTTATTGTGTGTGTGTGTGTGTGTGTATTCCACACGTCCTCCTACTATAGGATTCTTTATTATGGAGACTCGAGTTTAAGCTTCAATTATTACAAGCGAACCAGTAGGTCTATCGCAAAAAGAGTTACACCAGTCTGTTCCTTATTTTCTTCTGCTTCACGACATATGGAACAATTGCGTTTGTAAGTTCAATATATATGAATCCTGAATTTGCAAAAGACCCAAGTCCCTAGAGGTACATTTTCAGAAACAGAAAACTGTCTATTATGTTACTGAAGTGAATATTGTACTAAATTATGCATTATATGTTACATACATCAAAATTACAAAAGACTGTCATTACAAAAGCATTATCTTGTATTTCCTTTATGTTCAAATTTTTGTTTAAAGAAGAAGGACGTTTTTCAAATTAACTGCAGTTTTGCTTCTTATGTAAGAAAATTATAGTATATAAACACATAATATGTATTTTCTATATCGAAAAACATTCAGAATACACAGAACAGTAAATCATTCAAGGAAATAAATGTACAAGAAAAAAATTTCCAAAACAGAGTAGTGATTTTACTCATTTGTCTTTCTTTCCCAAACTTCAGTTTTCTTATAAAATGTTTTGGATCCCTTATAGTGCACTTGACCATTTTGGGTATATCATCAGTTTTATTTTCATTGATTGGACACACACTATTTGGATAAGCTTATCTCTGTGATAGTTCTGGGACGCGTAGATTATGTTGACCTCAGTATGAAAGAATGTTGAATTATTCCTCCTATGAATGGTTTTGCCTCAACTATTCCGAACTGTTCTGCAGAAAAGCAGATATCGATAAAAGTTGAAACACTGAATGATACCTTTTTATCCCTAAGAAGGTCCTTAGCAGATATCTCTATGGAACTGACAGTTCTTTTTTAACAATGTGGCTCGCTTTATGGCGGCTTCATCGCAAGACATAAATAATACATCCGAAATACAGATAAAAAATGCTATTTTATAAAAGTGATGAGGGAAGTCGGTTTGAACCATATTGTCATATTGTTAAGGCACAAATGAAAATAATAGCCGTTGCTTTTAACGCTGGAAGGGCTCGGTTTGTTATCTACGCCGCCCCAAGCCGCTAACAGGTAAAGTCCACCACTGGATCAATTATCAAATTTAATCGGACAGTAGCACTTACATACAATTTACGACAGTGAAATAAATTATGCTTTGTGCACAAATAAATATGCTAAGAAATTTATCTGAATACTGACTTACTTTAAAATATGAAATCAATCCAAATAGTGTGATAAATGTATTGAAATATACGTAATAACGTATTTACAATAAACGTACAACCAACTTTTCACTCATTAACGACAACAAACGTAGATGGAAGTGTTCTACTTGCGAGTCTCTTGACACACTGAGTTTTGTGCGACATTTCGTCAGTGCCGTTTAGTGCGCATGCGCAGATTCACGACACGTGTTGCATGGGAATTCCCTTAACTGATCGGTAACAGTCGGCAGCTCTCGTGAGACTTGGAGCCGTGCTAGGGTGACGACGCTCGTTGTCAACTGCACAGCTTTTGCTAAGAGCCTGGTGTCATTGCATCCTTGTCTTATTTGTTACTGAGCTGGGCTGTCGTTAATGTGTTTTGGTGCATTATTTTCATTGATTCATGTAAAACAATTTATTTTGTCCGTCGTAGTTTAATGTGTCAAACATTAAACTTAGTTTCTATAACACAAAGTATTTAACTGCAAATTTCATCACTTCTGTACTCATACGGAAATAAATACGGACAACTAAATAGCAGCAGGCCAGGAATGACCGAGCGAACTAAGGCGTCAGACCACGGTGCGCGAGGTCGCTCACGTCGGTCGCAGAATCCCACCCTATACATACTATAAAATTGATGTTATTGTGTGTGTGTATTCCACACGTCCTCCTACTATAGGATTCTTTATTATGGAGACTCGAGTTTAAGCTTCAATTATTACAAGCGAACCAGTAGGTCTATCGCAAAAAGAGTTACACCAGTCTGTTCCTTATTTTCTTCTGCTTCACGACATATGGAACAATTGCGTTTGTAAGTTCAATATATATGAATCCTGAATTTGCAAAAGACCTATGTCCATAGAGGTACATTTTCAGAAACATAAAACTGTCTATTATGTTACTGAAGTGAATATTGTACTAAATTATGCATTATATGTTACATACATCAAAATTACAAAAGACCCTCAGGTGCTGTTTTCGTCAATAGGTTAAGCTATTGTAAGTTAGATGTAAGTCGTCCCTACATAACCAAGTAGTTGAAAAGCGCTGTTATACATCAAATTAAAAAAGAAAAAAAAATCAATTTTCTATCAGTTATGGCTTCACTATATTAGGTTTAGATGAAATACCGAAGTGCGGCGAGTGAAAACTTGTGCACAGCCGGGATTCGAACCCGGGATCTCCTGCTTACTAGGCAGATGCGTTGACCACTCCGCCACCGAGGACACAGTGACCGTCCCGACTGCAGAGGACTCTTCCCTGCTCTCCCGCCACACCCAAATCTTCGTTCACCACGCTATCTCTTTCCTATAATCACAGCCCATTTTGTGTGTGACGGGAGACGTACAAGGAAGAGTCCTCTGCAGTCGGATTGATCACTGTGTCCTCGGTGGCGGAGTGGTCAACGCATCTGCTGCCTACTAAGCAGGAGATCGCGGGTTCGAATCCCGGCCGGGCACATATTTTCATTCGCCGCACTTCAGTATTTCATCTAAACCTAATGCATTGAAGCCATAACTGATCGCAAATTGCGCTTTATTTCATTAATTTGAACGCTGTAATGTCGTCGAAGATATATATATATATATATAAAATAACTGTTTCGCGGGGAGCCCACAGGCACGAGGCCGTCGGCGTTCCGGTTTCGACCCTTTGTCGTGGGGGCGGGGCGGCCGCACGTTCTTCTGTCTCCATCCCCTCAGTGGAGACCTTATCAGTGCACCTCTTCTTGCAGCTACTAATGTAGCGACAACGGTGAAAGTTGGCGGCGTGAGGGCCATCACAGTTGATGTGCTTCTTCGTGGCTTCCCGGGCCTTCTTCCATTCGCGCGTGTCGTGTGTCTCAGCACACTTCGGGCAAGCAACTGCGTTCTTGCAGCGCTTGGCCAGATGGCCAAGTTTCTGGCGGCGAAAGCACTGCACAGTCTTCTGTTTCTTCTTCCTGTCGATTCCAGCCATATTCAACGCCTTCTACGTGTTGCATAATGACCGAAAGAAGGCCGCCCTTTGGCCTTCTCTTGCCGCCATTTCTGGCTGGTGTAGAGGTCATTGCGAGACGAGAGCTGGAGTATCGAATATCCAGTCCGCAGCGAGTCGTTAAGCCGAATGAGCAGCGATGGTAAATGCTCTTCACGCTTCACGTCTTATTGGCGGGGATCGACCATGGCCCGACGATGTGGAGTATAAGCAGATGATGCTGTTCCTCCTTGAAACTAGCTAGATGTTGGTATTCTTCAGCCTGGCGGTTTGGGTCGTCCTATTCGAGTTGCTTCCTGCAACAGATGAGAAAGATACCCTAGCTGCTAGCAGCCAGCTAGCGGATTTTTGCCTCTCGATCTTACTCATAACCCTTCTTTCATGCTCGACTGCTAGGCAGGCGACCATTTCCCACAGGTAACGGTAGAAGATGGGGTAGGAGATAAGGAGTTTATAATCATTAGAAGCGATAACGGGGTTCAGTGCCCCCCGTAAATCCTGGGCGAGCCGATAGGGTTTGTGAGGATGTTTGGGTTTCTGATGGGAAGGAAGGAAAGGATATGTCCACCTGCCAAGGTTCAAGCGCTCCTGGGCTCAGTAAAAGATGACTTAGGATTGAGGAAACCCGGCGTATACAAAATTCCTTGTCACTGTGAAAAAGTTTACATCGGTCAGACAATCCGTACAATTCAAGATCGATGTACTGAACACCATCGACACACAAGATTGCTTCAACCAGAGAAATCTGCAATAGCTGAGCACTGTCTTACTGAGGAACATAAAATGAAGTATGATGAAACACAAATGGTTACTTCTGCGTCTCGCTATTGGGACTGCATTTTAAAAGAATCGATCGCAATTCGTCTTTCAGACAATATTATAAACAGAGACAAGGGGTTTCCTTTGAGTATAATGTGGAACCCTATACTGTTTAACATCAAAAAACAACGGTCTCTGCTGAATAGCGATCTATCGTTTACGCCGGCGGCGCTGAAACGTACAAGGCAGAACTGTCAATTTTTGTGCACGCGCCCTCGGCCTTCCGCGGCGTATATAGGGACCGCCTCTCGCGGCTTGCACTCAGTCTCGGCGAGTCGGTGTACCACCACTGTCACCTGAGGAGGCGGCCAGGTGGACCGCCGAAATATTGTATCCAGTTGACGTTTTGATCCGGCAGCAAACCCGTGAAGAATATCATGAATCATTACGCCGGGAAAGCCTACGTAGTCACAGGAAAGGATATGGGTTATTTCAATGAGGATATGACCGGTCTCGGATGGAGCTGGCAAGGTTGTAGAGGAGCATCTTGACGTTATGTTTGTCCGGCATTTGAAGGACCCCTTCCTTCGGAGCCACGACTTGTGCCACGGTTGCGGCTTTTTCAGGTGGAGGTGCGTCCACTTACATGGCGATGGCGGCGGAATTTATAAAGGTGGGAGCAGGGAACACGCATGCGCAAGAGACCATTCAGTGTTGGTCGACAGCAGCGCTCCTGGTGCCTCCTGCTGGAAGCCAAGAAGGCGTCTTCTGCGCGTGCGCCGCTGGCAATGACTATGCTATCAGACGCTCCTGTGGTGAAAATTGGAACTAGGTATCTGCGTCGCACTGCGTTACTTCGTGTATTTTCTCGTTTCTCCTGTTTTACTTTGATTGCAGGATTTTGCTTTGATTGCTCGATTCCAGGCCGCGCTCATCTGAAAACCTGTATCTCTGTTGAAAAAACTGTCCGCCGTACGTATATGTACGGCCTCCTCGAAAATACTGCCCTAAAAAGATGATACTGACGATAGAACTTCAGTTTTCTCGCCCAGTTCGACAATTCTGCCATATACAGGGTGTTACGAAAAGGTACGGCCAAACTTTCAGAAATAATTCCTCACACACAAAGAAAGAAAATATGTTATGTGGACATGTGTCCGGAAACGCTTAATTTCCATGTTAGAGCTCATTGTATTACTTATCTTCAAATCACATTAACCATGGAATGGAAACACACAGCAACAGAACGTACCAGCGTGACTTCAAACACTTTGTTACAGGAAATGTTCAAAATGTCCTTCGATAAAGAGGATACATGCATCCACCCTCCGTCGATGGAATCCCTGATGCGCTGATGCAGTCCTGGAGAAAGGCGTATTGTATCACAGCCCTCCACAATACGAGCACAAAGAGTCTCTGCATTTGGCACCGGGGTTGCGTAGACAAGACCTTTCAAATGCCCCATAAATGAAAGTCAAGAGGGTTGAGGTCAGGAGAGCGTGGAGGCCATGGAATTGGTCCGCCTCTACCAATCTATCGGTCGCGGAATCTGTTGTTGAGAAGTGTACAAACAAAAACGTTCAAATGTTTCTACAATTTATGGGACTTAACTACGGGGTCATCAGTCCCTAAGCTTACAAACTACTTATGAACTAGCTAAGACTAAAGACGGCACAAATATCCATGGACGAGGGGTGATTCAAACCCCTCGACCGTAGTGGCCATGCTGACCGTGACTGGAGCGAAGTGTAGAAACACTTCTACTGAAATGTGCAGGAGCTCCATCGTGAATGAACCACATGTGGTGTTGTACTTGTAAAGGCACATGTTCTAGCAGCTCAGGTAAAGAATCCCGTATGAAATCAGATAGCGTAGGTGGAAGAACATGAGGCCCAATCAAGACATCATTAACAATTCCTGCCCAGACGTTCACAGAAAATCCGTGTTGTTGACGTGATTGCACAATTGCGTGCGTATTCCCGTCAGCCCACACATGTTGATTGTGAAAATTTACAGTTTGATCACGTTGGAATGAAGCCTCACCCGCAAATACCAAAATGAGCTTTAACATGGAAATTAAGCGTTTCCTGACACATGTCCGCATAACATACTTTCTTTCTTTGTGTGTGAGGAATGTTTCCTGAAAGTCTGGCCGTACCTTTTTGTAACACCCTGTATAATATTTGCCATATTCACATCGTAGTTTTTATACCCCGTGTTCTCGAAGGCCAAGGTGGTCTTTGACCGAGCACAACAGAATCCTCAGTTTTGATGGCAGACGAAAAACACATCTGATGTCATGTCTCTTGACGATTCGTTCTATTCTTAATAACATATGACCAAAATATGGCAACAGATCTGCCAGGAAAGAATGAAAATTCAAATGCGAAGTAGATTTTGTAAGTCCTCTGTGATACAGTAGATTCTAATCTATGTGATAAGTCCTGATACAACATTCGTACGTGAACCTGCACGCTGTGTGTCTTGTTGGTTCAAGGGGGACCAAAGTGTTACCATAGCCGCACTGACCTACTTTACGGTATATAATTATATAGGCTGGTCCAGGACGTCTGCTTGGTAGTGTTCGCACTGATAACGCCGATTCCGGCGACAATGTCCTCAAATTCTAGGACATTTCTCGATTTTAGGGTGGTAAAATTACTAACAAATTTAGCCCCTCGTGATCGATGTTGTGGCGTAACGTCAGCGCCACACGCCAGACGTAAGAGAACGATCGTAGAGAAGGCAGTGATCGACCGAAAGCCAAACGCAAGCAGGCGCCGCGCATCCTGGAGGGAGGAACCGAAGATGCGCGCTCTCTACAAGCGACTGTATCTAGGCTGACATACGTCTAGTGAGAACTCGTCAGTGACTATTCAGAACTCAGACAGTTATTAGGCAGCTACGACGACAGAACTAGGACAGTTACTAATGAGAACTCGGCTACAAACTTAGCAGTAACTAGGTCGCAGCGCAGTTAGCATCATACGGACCACACCCCAAGAAGCAAGAAGAGAGAAGAGAGAGACTTATGTTCTAAAGTTGAGTATTGTAAATTTCAGTCAATAAATATCTTGTAATACTAACTATATCAATATTTTAGATGTCAAAGGATCCTGCACGAGTAATTTTTTGACAACTAGACCGGGACGAGTACTAAACTGAAGGCGACGAGGTCACAACAATCGAACCGAATGCACTATTGAATTTAAGAATGTTTCCCCAATTATAGAAGAAAATTTTTTGGGGAAGCCGAGTACTATAGGCGAGTAAATACGTTATTTAAAAATACAGAATAACGATTTCGTTCACTGAATGAATGTTCTCAGTGCATTTTCAAGCCTAGGGGACTCATGTTCATGTAAAGCTGAGCTAGTCCAGTTGAACAAGTAATGCACATCTGACACATTTTTATATACAGTATGAATCACCTAACTCTCGCACCGCAAATTTTGCGGAAACAGAAAGTGCGACTGAAGTGCAGTTTTCACAGAATGGTTTGGTAGTCAGGGGCTCGTATTTATAGCCAACAAACGGATTGTAACATTACTTAGAAAGTGTATTTTTTACGCAAACATGCCGTTTTTAAATGGAACAATACCTGTAGACATTAAGAAAGAATATCATTAGTGTCTGTTGCAGGGTCTAGTGAAAGTCGCTTACGAGATATCGTCCTTTGAAACGTTTCCACACCGACATTCATCAATTTCTTCAACCAGTTACGCGAAAGTGGTAGTACAACATCGAGACAACGTAACAGAAGGAAACAAGTGACGACAGACGAGGGGGAAATTGTTGTTCTTGCTGCTGTTGCAGTTGATCCGCACAATCGCACGAGGAAGTGGCATGAGCCACGCAAGTGTCCTACGCATTCTCCATCGACATAGGTTCCATCCCTATCACATCTCTGTCCATCAAGAGCTGCATGGAAACGATTTTGAGAATCATGTTAGGTTCTGTAGATAGGCTTTACGACAGAATACTCCAGATGTATGATGTATCTTGTTTATCGATATACCAATCATGGCCAGGTAAACCGCAGAAACATTCATTATTGGTCTGATGACAATCCCTATTGGCTTTGACAGGTGGATCGTCAGTGTTCATGGAGTGTAAACGTGTGGTGTGCGATAGTGAACCAGCTGCTAATAGGCCCGTATTTCATAGACGGAGCACTGACCGCGCACAAGTATCGCAGCCTTCTAACACGGATGCTAGAAGACGTTCCTCTGCAGACTAGGAGGAATCTATGGTACCAACATGAGGGCTATCCAGCCCATAGTGCACGAATTACTATAGCATGTCTTCAAGAATTGCTCCCAAATCGATAGACTGGACGCAGAGGACTTGTACCTTGGCCCGCTCGTTCCGCGGATTTGGCGCCTGTAGACATTTTTCTGTGGGGAAAGTTGAACGATGCTGTCTACAAGGACATACCAACCACACCAGATGATATGCAACGACGTATTAATGCAGCCTGCTCGGGCACATCCGCTGAAATGCTAGCGCGTGTGCAGCGGTCGTTCCATACCAGACTGACAGCGTGTATTTCTGCTACCAGTGGTCGTTTTTAACACAACCTGTGATGTTGATTTGTCGCGTTACTGGTTGCAATCCACGTAACTAGTGTATGCACTTGTATTGGTCTTCTGTGTGTGTGTATCGGTGTGGGGACGTTTCAAAAGATATCTCGTAAAGGACTTGTACTAGAATCCTGCAATAAACACTACTGATATTCTAGTCCACTCAACTTTTAATTTCTTTATGGCTACAGGCATTGTTCCATTTAAAAAAACTGTATGTTTGCATAAAATTGCATAAGTAGTATTACAATCTGTTTGTTGGCTAAAAATACGAGCCATGACCACCAAACGATTCTGTGAAAACCGCAAATCAATCGCACTTTCTGTTTCCGCAATATTCGCGGTGCAAGTGTTATGAGATACACCGTGTATAAAGCAGAATGTCCGGATGTTGGTGTGTTTGCGTAAACGTATTGTATACAAATCTACACTTTTTTTACACTGTTTGTCTAATTTTGCCCACGTAAGCTTCAATCCATGAGGACGGTCGCCGCAAGTGTTAGGATCACGTACTGGACATTGTTCATGAGATGTGACGTCATAAACAATGAGATGCACGAGAAACTTCTGCGTCACGCGACAATGCTGCATATTTCCTCCTAAACCACTGACCGATTTCAACCAAATTTGGCACATATATTCCTTACCGTGAGGTACAAATTTTGTAATGGTAAGATGCAAATACGACACGCGGATTAGGAGGTATTACGTCATAAACAATACAGTTGCAGGAAACTGCCACATAATGCGACGAGACTTTATTCACGCACTGTATGAGAATGACAGTACTTAGCGACTTGCAACAAACTTTAAACATAATTTCAAACCTTTATTGAACTTTTTCTCACTGACAACCGGAGCAAACTTATGAAAGAAAAAAAGTTTTTCGCTCACTACTTTTCCGCTGTTCATGGACTAAAACTACGGCATTCGAAATGACGTTACTATTTATAATTTCTACACTACAAATTGTAGCAGCAGGAAATTTTATAGACAGTATACACACATATAGCTGAATGTACCTTCGAAATTGTATTACAGTACGACACGTAGTTCAGTGATATGATCACATAAACAATAACGTTCATAGAAAATCGCCCTATCACGCACCATGTTTTAATCTATTACTTATTTACTACTAATTCTATGCCATTTGTATTTTGATTGCTATCTTTCTTTGTTTGGATACTGCATGTATAATTTTGTACATTATGCAATACCGTCTTATTTCTTATGTATTCTCAGATAAATATGGCATGTTTTTATTGAGAAAGGAGATCAACAGACAGAGTGGGGTTAGGAGAAGAACTAAGTCAAGCCATGTTTTTAGCTAGTCTTTTTATAAATTTTAAAAAGTTTCATGCAGTGTACAAGAGTCCGCTGTATTTGACAGTATACGGAATCGATATGCAATATTTTCAAATGAGTATTTTACATCATAAACACCAACAGGAAAGATCTATTATTATTACATTATTACAGTGGTTTGCGCAGAGAACACATTATGTTCAAACAAGACGATTTATCGTTACTGAAACTCAAATCCGGCGGATAATTATGTTCGTTAGTATGTAAATATTAATAGACTAGATATTGGGCGAAATCCACCAACGATATGTAGAGACAGATTTATCTTTGGTGACATAAAAACGATCGGTTTAATCTTTGAAACTCGCGTGACTCCAAACAAATATCTGTACATTAAGTACACTGTGTTAGGTGGTAATTTCGAAGGTAAATGGGCTTGCGTGATAAATCGTGTGTGAGGATTTGTTCAGCGAAAATATCGAAGTGAAATATTAATCCGTATGAACCAACGAAATACGAACTACTAGATAGAATTTTCGTCAAGTTATGGTAATAAATAAATGTCATATTATATGTTTGAGAATAAAGCGTTACCGCTAAGATTGCACCAGAACCCATACTTCGTTCATTTTGCATTTTGTAAGCAAAACTTTGATCTTTACTTTAAATAATTTAACAATTTCGTAACTGTTAGCTTAAGCGGGTTCCACTCTGCATGTGTATACATGCTGTCCTGTTGCTATCAGTCACTACTACAAATTGTCTATCATTTCAACCGTGATTACATTTATACTCGGTATTACATTCGTGGCAAACATTAGTTTCCACTCTATTTAATTACTGACGTATTTGTTTGCCTAACTTAGGAATCATATTTACAGCTACAACTTCACTTGTCAAAATATTATTTAACCAGACTGATGTTCCGGAAAGTTAAGCGCATTAACATGGCCATACATATTGCACTCAGTCGACGTTAGGCTGCTTAATTACAGTATTTTATTCTTAGTTTATTCACAGACACTCAGATCAATTTTTATATTCACAATGCTGAAGCACTCTAAGTAGGCACTGTTGCGTCGACACACAAATGGAAGACAATTCACGTAGACACACCCTAGAGTTTCTGAACATAACTTTATTTAATTCAATTTAAATACTATTTTATTGAAACATATCTGTGTCAATATGCAGAACTAAAAGCTTACTTTCTGTTGTAATAAATTGTATTGCATTCGAAGAACACATTTAATATTTTGCCCTATTCTCAGGACCATTCCCTACCTTCAGAAACAGTAACAAATCCACGTATATGCATTTTATTTAGTGTGGACAGAAAACAATCCAGTACGATCCTATAAGGTCAAAGCCTTTCTCATAGGTAACATAAGTTCGTCGAATCAGCATTTAGTCTGTTGGAACAATGGAACAGCAGTAGTGTAGCGCCGCTAGAGTATTTTGTAGAAATTTTAGAACCGCGGTGGAGTAGACGAGCGGTCTAAGGCGCCTCGCTGCGGAGCGCGCGGTTTCTCGCCGTCGGAGATTCGAGTCCTCCCTGGGGCATGTGTGTGTGTGTGTGTGTGTGTGTGTGTGTTTGTGTGTGTGTGTGTGTGTGTTGTCCTTAGTTTACCATAGTTTAAGTAGTTTGTGAGCTACGAACTGATGACCACGCTGTTTGGTCCGATAGATTTACAAACCTTTGATTTGAATAAGAAATTTTGCCGGCCGCGGTGGCCGAGGGAATTGAGGCGCTCCAGTCACGGTCTGCACGGCCACTACGGTCGGGGGTTCGAATCCCCCCTCGGGCATGGATATTTGTGCCGTCCTTAGGATAAGCTAGTTGATAAGTAGTTTGTAAGTTTAGGGACTGTTGACCCCGTAGTTAAGTCCCATAAGCTATACAAACATTTGAACATTTTTTTAAGAAATCTTAGGTAAATGAACGGAAAAGTTGTGGTGTGAAAGGCGCCACTTCTGTGCCGGTGGTTGAGGCAAGACTTGCATTCCGATATCGCAGCAGCTTTTTGTATGAAGTACGTGACTCTTGGGCCGCAGCCGGCCAGAACTGCAAACACAGCCACAGCCGCAGGTGTGTAACGACGACGTCAATACACCAGGCGTGTGTTGATGTTATTGACTTGTAAGTGACTTGAAAAGGGGCTTCTTGGGAAAAACTGTCAAGCTCTGCTCGGAGGACACCAGTGCGGCAGCGAGCAAGCAACTTTTACTTGTAGTTCGGTGGTCATCGTCAGTGGTTCGCGGTTTATCTCCCGAGTCCAGAAGACGGGCCGCTTGAGAGGTTGGCGTGACGTCATGTCGCAGTGAGGGGCCAGCCATCTTGCCAGCCACCGGCAGCAACATCGGGGGCCGCGGAGGAGTAGCCGAGCGGTCTAAAGCACCTCGCTGCGGAGCGCGCGGTTGCTCGCCGTGGAGGTTCGAGTCCTCCCTCTGGCATGGGTGCGAGTGTTTGTCCGTAGGTTAGTTTACCTAGTTTTTAAGTAGTTTGTAAGCTACGGACTGATGACCACGCAGTTTGGTCCGATAGATTTAGAGACATTTGAAGATTTGAGCAGCATAGGCACGACGAGATGGGGACAAGTTCCTGACTGGAGGCCAGCGCCAGGGTTCGAACCACTCTCCCTGGGCACAGCAGCAGCATCGAAGGGGCCTCGTCACCGCTCATCAGGCAGCGAGACCTCGGCGGCCGGCGATCTACGAGTGGGCAGGTGGCGTGGATGCGCCATCGACCTTCGAAGGCGGCGGGTCTAACAGCCCATGACGGCAGTGTCAGGGGGAAGTGTTATGCCACCGAAGCACAACAGCGCACCGCCTTCCGCAGTGACGTAACAGATGCGTGACCAGAGCTAACCTCAGAAAATGCTGATACCATGTATTTTTAGAAGCAATGAAACCATTTAATACTTGCCCGGACTCTCTGCAAGCTGCCACAATCTATCCACGACTACTTCAGTAGATACACTATAACTATCAATCTAATAAGGTCAACATTATCATTATGCCTAACATATCCCGGAAAATTCATTATCCACTGGAGTACCATCCTAGTAGTACATAATTTATAATCAATAGCGTGTTACATTGTCTGATAATTCATGTAAGCCTTAATTACTGATGTAACTAAGGTAACTCCCAGTTTTACTGCTGCTGTAATTCCTTTCGCTACTCAGCTGCAGTGATGACTTTTTAGTTTGTTTTCAGATAACGACAGAAAATAGAAAATGATAAGGGCTGTATGTAAAATTCCCCTAAACTTATCCTCATCGTGGAGGATATATTTTATGATGAAAAACTTGTACCCTACATGTTCACGATGCAAAAAAAAAAAAAAAAAAAAAAAAAAAAAAAAAAAAAAAAAAAAAAAGTTATGTAACTGCTTTGCGTTTCCTGAGAACTCTCTCGAATAATATGCTGTCTTTCTTTCTCGTCTGTAACTTCAATGTACTTGCTTTCTCCAAACACCGAACGTGTTCGGCCTACTAATTACCCAATTGTCGCTTGCAACGCGCTGAAACTCGCGCGGTGCCAGTGAACAGCATAGTACTGCTCTCGGCTAGCACAAACGGTAGCAGACAACGCCTTCCAACAAACTGCAAAAATAAATACGAAACCTTTCACAAACTTTTTCACTCACACCGCCAAAGAAAAATGAAAAGGGGAAATGTTTTTCGCTTAATACATTTCGTATGTTGGTTTGGTAAAAGTTTTACATCCTGACGTGACGTTTCAATTTATGTAGTGGAGAAAATTCTCTATATTCATAAGCTATCCTAGAACAAGAAATTAAAATTGATGCAACGCCTGGACGACTAATCCCAGAGACACTCACAATTAATCGTCCAGTATTGTTCTTCGGTCAGTTTTCAGAAATCTGTGGAGCTCTTTTGCGTTTTTACATATCTCAAACAGTTTCAAAAGATATTTGTAAAGAAAAACGTCGATTTTACATTGAGTGTGTGTCTGAAACATGTTTCCACTTTTTGTATCACGGCGTTCAATCGATCGGCACTTTTATTTATTTAGCGAATGGCTGATAGAATACAAATATGTACATATATACAGAAAGGAAACAATGAACTTTGCAAAGTACCATAAGTTTTGTAGCTTGATCTCCAGTCCTGGAATCCATGGCACAGCTTCTGGGGTTGCCATCAGGAAATCATCTTCTCTTCCACCATAAGCTCGAAGAATACAGTCTGTGAAATAGTGACGTATTGTCTGGCGTGGAGCTCTGCAGTTACAATCTGGATTAGACAGCTTGTTCCATTTATGAAGTGCATCGTTACAGCTGCCTTAGCCCGTTCTAATTTATTCAGTACTGTCCAAGTCTTGCGAGGAAGTTGAGATCCAGTAGGTAGTTTAGCGCTTGAGAAGATGTTCTGCAGTTGCACACCTGTTGCCGCTTGCCACCGACGTTTCTATTCTTCGAGAGTAACAATCACGCATAGTTGAATTTAGAATTGGTAAGTCCCTATATACAGGTAGATTAGATTTCTTGGAGATTCTTTGGAACTATCTCATAAGAACCGTAGATCTACGCAAATCAGGTGGCATGAAACCTGTTAGCAGCGGAAGACAGTAAAACGGAGTAGATCTGATTGTGCCAGATATCATGCACATGGTAACATTCAGTTGGGTGACAACAAGCTTTGTATAGGGACCGTTCATCCAAACAGGTGATCAATACTCAGCACTTAGTACACCAAACCAGAGGCTGAAAAGCGCAAGGTGGTAGTCCCACATGATTTATACTGTATGTTGTTAGGAGTTTTCAGTTTCCCGACTAGGTACAAAAGGTGTTGCTTGAACGTCAGTGTTCGGTCCAGAATAACACCTAGGTATTTTGGGTACCGATTGTGGCGAAGAACGCTGCCTCTGAAAGTTACATTCAGCTTCCCTTTGCTAGAAGATTGTTCAAGTGGAAGCAAACACCTCTGGGTTTTATTTATTTATTTATTTAATCTCTTTCGTCTTCTTCAGTTCTTTGCGTTGTACGGCTATAGCCAGATCGTCGGCGTGGCAGAATTTTCTAGACAAATTCTCAGGAAGTTCGGATAGATATAAGTTAAAGACTAATGGCGAAAGAACTAAACCTTGGGGTAATCCAATGGAAGGCTTTCGCTCCTTGCTTATATTGCTCCCAATGTTTACCTGGAACTAAATTTTACAGACGTATTTGTTGGTCGCCAGCGACAAGAACCTCTCAATAACGGCACAGCCAGTCGCCACTAGAGAGTAGCAGTATACCCTATCTCCCCTGATAGGTGTCGGACTGAAGAAAAGTTCAAGTAAAAGTTGTTCACGATTGAATAGCGAGTAACTTTTGTTTGGTTTTTTTCAATGTTTTGACTCGTAAAGTTGCTACACACATCTAAAGATATAATTCATCACAGGCTACAACGTCTTATTGTTTTGCTGTAACTCATTTAATGGAGGTCCGAAGAAGTCAGAATTGCTCCTCCTACCTATTACAAGACCCTTGAAATCCTTGAATGCCAGGCCCTCCGCCTCGCCTATCGCATCCGCCTCCCTTCCACCACACGAATCCTGTTAGACCTTATCCCGTTACCCCACCTTCAGCAGTTTCTCAAACATATCGACTTCTTTACATTACCCACGAAATAGATTATCGTAACCCATTGGTATATCCTATCCTTACAATTCCCGAGTCCTGCCACGCCTTCACCACAGTATCCCTCCTTCCCTTCACTTCCATACTCTCCATGTCCTTTCCCAGAGAAACTACCGCTGCCATCTCCCCCTACCACCTTCCCCCCAGAAGTCTCTTCGTTATGTTAGTCATGTCGAGTGCACTGTTTCTCAATGTGTTCTTATCGCCACCGTGGCACATCATACTACATGCTTTTAAACGTCTTTCATGTCTAATGTTCTTCATTACATCTTCTTGCTCAAGTTTGAAAAGCTCGCAATTTTATACTCATGTACCAACACTTGTATTCATTGTGTCCATTATGTATTATAACTCGCGGCTGAAGAGCAGCGTATAAGGCAGCTGCCAGCCTGCCTGTGTCTAAATAGGTTTAAAAATAACAATAAATAAAAAATCCAGGGTTGGAAAACTTGCACAAGGTGGCATTTGTACGAGGTGACACCAGCACGAGCGCGGGGCTCTTGCCGGGCTAACCGGCTTTTCGCTGGTACAGGCACAAGGAACTAGTGCAGGAGTTCAGCACAGCCGCTACTGCGAACTGTCTGGCGGTCACGCCACAGCAGTATCAATTACGCAACCATGTATTGCTTCATTAACGCGTTTCGTGGCAATGAAAACAAATCTCTTCTTATATTTTCATGATGCCAGTGCCAGCTGCCACCAGTGCCACATCGTAAAAACAGCGCTAAGCTTATTTTCTCGCGCGTTTGATAACGGTGCATTCCACAGATTTTATTTTCAAAACTCAGTTTTGTTGATTTTACAGTGTAGTTACCACTGACCACACTTCAGTCAGCAGCCAGCCGCCTTTATTAGAGTACTAGGCTACTTAAAAGTTGATTATTTAGTTTTCTACTTTAGGCAGTTAATTGTATCGATAGGATGGATAGGATGTGTGCCTGCTGTGTGCGGACGCAGGAGGAGTTGGCCGCGGTTCGCGAACAGCTGAGCGTGCTATTGGCTACGGTCAGCCGTCTTCAGGCTGCTGTCTCGGGGTGCAGCGATGGTGGGGAGTCTAGTGCGTCGAGTGGGACACCTCAGGTGTCTCATGCTTCGCTCTCTGTCCCTGCTATCGAGGCACCTTCAGGTGTACCGGACGTAGTCGAGCCGCCTTCTCCGCAAGGGGAGTGGCGGGTTAAAAGGCGTTCGCGTCGCTCGAGGCGGACGGTTAATGTGGAGGCTGGACGTCCGTCCGCGCCCGTTGGTACTGTGAGTGAGCGTGTGACCACTCCTTCAGCAGGGTCCGAGCCGGTGCTCAGGGGGAGGGGATTATTAGTTACTGGGAGCTCCAATGTTAGGCGCGTGATGGAGGCCCTTAGGCAGATAGCGTCAAGATACAGAAGGAATTCCAACGTGCACTCGGTGTGTCTGCCTGGGGGCCTCATCCGAGATGTGGAGGCGGCCTTGCCGGCGGCTATCGAGGGTGCGAGATGCAGTCGACTGCAAGTCGTGGCTCACGTCAGCACCAATGACGCTTGTCGCTTGGGTTCTGAGGACATCCTCAGGTCCTACGAGCGGAAATGGTGAAGGCTGCTGCCTTCGCATGCGGGGTGCAAGCAGAGCTGTCGATTTGCAGCATTGTTCCCAGGGTTGATCGGGGTCCTTTGGTTTGGAGCCGAATGGAGGGTCTGAACCAGAGGCTTTGCCGACTCTGTGACAGTCATGGCTGCAGATTTCTAGATCTGCGTTATCGGGTGGGGAATTGTAGGGTGCCCCTAGATAGATCAGGGGTGCACTACACTAAGGAAGCGGCTACTCGGGTATCAGAGTACTTGTGGAGTGAACATGGGGTTTTTTAGGCTAGGCGCAAACTCTGATGAGCACTCGCCTGTCAGCATTCAAACAGCGAATTCAGGCCACGTTCGGAACAGTAATTCGAACATCAAAATATTAGCCGCGAACTTAGAGATTATTAGAAACAAAGTTCCCGAATTTTCCGCACTGCATGGAAGTTATTGCGCTCAGATAGTTTTAGGCACCGAAAGCTGGCTAAATCATGATGTGGCAAGTTCAGAAATATTTGGCGAAGCGTGGAATGTATATCGGAAAGATAGATCGGATACAACTGGAGGAGGACTGTTCATAGCTGTGGACGAAAGATATTGTTTCTACTGAGATCGAAGTTGAAAGTAACTGTGAAGTTATCTGGACACGTATAACAGGTCTAAAAGAAGTAAAATTAATAGTTGGGTGTTTTTACCGCCCCTCCAGTGCTGCTGTAGCAGTTCCAGAATCATTCAAAGAAAGTCTACAGCAGGTAGTGCATAGGTATCCGGGCCATGTAATATTAGTCGGAGGAGACTTCAACCTTAAACATTCTCCGAAAACTCTCTTGAGCAGTTAAACCGGCAACCCACGCGCAATAGAAATATTCTAGATCTTATAGCCACAAACAGGCCTGACCTTATTAACGATGTCTGTATAGAGACCGGAATTAGTGATCATGATATCATCATAGCGTCGATGGTGACCAAAGTTCATAAACCAATCAAGAAGGCTAGGAGCGTGTTTTTGTTGGGAAGAGCCGATAAGCAAATGTTACGATCGCACTTAGAAAATGAATGGGCGTCGTTTAATTCCTGGACTATGGATGTAGAGGAATTGTGGACTAAATTTAAGTGCATTGTTAATAAAGGGTTAGAGAAAAATGTGCCAGTAAAGACGATTACGGATGGAAAAGATCCACCGTGGTATAATAATAATGTTAGAAAGCTGCTGAGAAAGCAAAGGGTGTTGCATTCTCGATTCAAAAAATAACACGCAAATGATGACAGGCAAAAGTTAGTAGAGATTCGTGAGTCTATAAAAAGATCGATGCGCGAAGCATACAATAATTATCACAGCCATATCTTAGCAAATGATCTTTCCGAGAACCCGAAAAAATTCTGGTCCTATGTAAAATCGATAAGCGGGTCAAAGCCCACTGTCCAGTCACTCGTTGATCATTCCGGGGCAGTAATAGAAGAAAGCAAACGGAAAGCTGAAGTTCTAAATTTAACCTTTAAGAAATCTTTCACGCATGAGGACCGCACAAATGTACCATCATTTGATCAGCGTACAAATCCCGAAGTGGGGGACATAGCAATAGGTATTTCCGGTGTAGAGAAGCAGCTGAGAGAGCTAAATACGAAAAAGTCTGCTGGTCCGGATGGAATACCAGTTCGGTTTTACAAAGACTATTCAGCGGCATTGGCCCCCTACTTAGCTTGCATTTATCGCGAATCTTTAATTCAGCGCAAAGTTCCTAGTGATTGGAAAAAAGCGCAGGTGACTCCCGTGTATAAGAAAGGAAAGAGAACTGACCCACAGAATTACAGGCCAATATCGTTGACATCGGGTTCATGTAGAATTTTGGAGCATATTCTCAGTTCGAATATAGTAAATTTCCTTGAAACGGAAAAGCTTCTTTCCACGAATCAGCACGGGTTTAGGAAACATCGTTCATGTGAAACTCAGCTTGCCCTTTTCCCACATGACATCTTGCGAGAAATGGATGAAGGTCAACAGGCGGATTGTGTTTTTCTCGATTTCAAAAAGGCGTTCGACGCGGTGCCACACTGCAGACTGCTAACGAAGATACGAGCTTATGGAATAGGTTCACAGATTTGTGACTGGCTGGAAGACTTCCTAAGTAATAGAACGCAGTACGTTGTTCTCGACAGCGAGTGTTCATCAGAGACGAGTGTATCGTCAGACGTGCCCCAGGGGAGTGTGAGAGGACCGCTATTATTTTCTATCTATATAAATGATCTGATGGAGAGAGTAAGATGTAATTTGCGGCTGTTTGCTGATGATGTTGTGGTGTATGGGAGGGTGTCGTCTTTAACTGGCTGTAATAGCATACAGGATGACTTAGACAAGGTTTCTGGTTGGTGCGAAGAATGGCAGATAGCTCTCAATGTAGAAAAATGTAAGGTGATGCGCATGAGTAGAAAAAGCAATCCTATAATGTTCGAATACAGCATTAGTAGTGAGTTTCTTGATGCTGTCGCGTCGTTCAAATATCTAGGCGTAACATTGCAGAGCGATATGAAATGAAACGAGCATGTAAGGACAGTTGTGAGTAAGGCGGACAGCCGACTTCGGTTTATTGGGAGAATTTTGGGAAGATGTACTTCACCTGTAAAGGAGACTGCGTATAAAACCCTTGTACGACCACGTCTTGAGTATTGCTCAAGTGTTTGAGACCCACAGCAGATCAGTTTAAAGGAAGACATAGAGGCGGTTCAGAGGCGAGCAGCTAGATTTGTTACCGGTAGATTCGACCAATGCGCGAGTGCTCCGGCAACTCAATTGGGGATCGCTGGAAGAAAGACGACGTTCGTTTCGTGAATTTCTGTTAAGTAAATTTAGAGGGCCGGAATTTGAAGCTGAGTGTAGTACGAACTTGCTGCCGCCTACTTACATTTCGCGTAAAGATAACAAAGACAAGATAAGAGAAATTAGGGCTCGTACTGAGGCATATAGGCATTTTTTTTTCTCGTTCAATTTGGGAGTGGAATAGGAAAGAAAATACCTAGTAGTGGTACAGTGCACTCTCCGCCACGCACCCTACGGTGAATTGCGAAGTATGTATATAGTTGTAGATGCAAAGATCAGGGAAGGCGGATAGAGGGCGTCAGATAAGTGTGGAACATGGTATTTCTTACGACTGTTAGAGAATTTGATGATTGTCTTTTTATGACGAAATTTAAATTGACAAAATTGTATTTCATTTAAACATTAAACATAAAAACACAGAATGTCAATTAATATACTCAGTTTTCTCTTCACTGCAGCATAAGTGTCTCATACAACTTTTCTAGTAATGCTAACTCGAAGACAAGCTTTTAAGCTGAAATCTGCTAGTGAGCTTCTGTGGGTCTATATCATTCTCTTCACTGCATAAAAAAGCAACATGTGCGCTTACTTTCTTACTAACTCTTTCGCGCTACAGCCCATGTAGGGCTCTTTGGCCTCTCTGATGATCGCAGCCCAATTCTGACGATTTTCTGATCGTTTCCTCCATATCCTGACTTCTATTTTTTCAAATCGTTTTCTACATCCTCCTGCCATCGTTTCCGAGGCCCCCCTTTGCTTCTTTTGACACCTGAATTTCCTTACTAGACCTTTTTGGCAGTTCGATCTTCCGACATTCGCTCTACATGGCCCAGCCATCTCAATCTGTTACACCTAATTTCAGTCACCAAGTAAGGATTTCCGAACAGTTCTTCCAATTCCTTGTTTCTCCTTATCCTCCACTGCCCCGACTCAAACACGGCACCAAAAATCTTTCTTAATATTTTCCTCTCCCATCTTCTCAAAAGCTCATCTGCTACAGTCATTGTCCATGTTTCTGAGCTATTCATTACCACATTATGACTGTTCGATAGATAGTCACCGTCGATTTCCTGCTCAGGCTACGTGATTGAAGGATCTTCATCAGGGCCCAGTAAGCTTCATTTCCTTCAACAAAAAAGTGGTTCACTGCTGAATGCTACCCAACTAACGTAGCTACTATACTGAAAGTCCGCTAAACACCAAATTCCTGTCAGGTACATTCGCTTGACAATACATAGTGGGCACCACAAGGGACACCAGAGAAAATTGCTCTTTACGGCAGTCAGACCAGATGTAAACCTATTCCGCCCTATAACAAATATTAGAATCTATCTATCTCTTTGACCCTTATCCCGCACATGCATGGTCGGCAATGTGTTAAACGCGGATGTGGCATGTGTTAATATTTATAGGGTGTCCGGATGCCCTTCCTGCCGTCACCCCATGCCCCTCCCCCAGGAGGAAATGTGTACCCCAGACGTCTGCGTATAGTGTGAGATGTGTGGGAAAGTGTAAAGTGTTACGAAATGTTTGCAAATTGTGTAACTGAGGCGGGACTTGCGGACCAGCCCGGTATTCATCTAGGGGGATGTGGAAAACCGCCTAAAAATTACATCCAGGTTGGACGGTACTCCGACCTCTTTCGTTAATCCGCCGGCGGATTCAAACAGGGGCCGGTATGCCTCCCCGTCCCGGAAAGAGGTGTGTTAGACCACACGGCTAACCGCGCGGGTTAGAACAAATATTAGAATACACATTATTAAAGATCAGAAAATAACGGTTATAAATTAAAATAATTAGAATAAAATCACTAGTCATTTAGCTTCTAACACTTATTGAATAACATGATGAGTTATTGTTCGTGATCTTAATTTGAACGCACTGTTAATAAAGCAAAGCTTACATGCTTCATAGAGACTTGATTAGGTATAAAGAGACGTAAAACACTGACTTTTCATTAGTATTAGTGTATAAAACCGATATCCGACCCCGAAAGTAAATGATAAATTTAGCACTGCACCAGGATTTTATTAAGCTCATGCTGTTGTTGATGTAATCACTAAACGTATGTACTGTAGTTTAACTCTCAGGAGTCAAACGCAATAAAGTTGTGAAATGGAATTATTAACTAAGCAGAATCAGATGTCAAATATATTAAAAAATGATGTTGTATTGAGATCTGAAACGGAAATACAATTAACTTCTTCCCCGGAACTGACTAGCCCGGCATCATTCCTGTTGTATTATAGATGCAAATAGAGATAATACATTCGTTGTATCTTCACCATTAGTGGGATGTGCACACGTTCGGCTAGAAGTAACGCCAAGAATATTTTTGTGCTGCCTGGGACTCCAGCTAAGCGCATATCGTCACTGTTGACCACACACGACAATGTTTCAACTATGAGAATCTCATGTACATATTAAGGCTTTCCCGGCGGGGTGTTGTCATATGTACACCAGAAGACTCTACGGGGAGGAAATACATCTGAACATCAGGAAGCTCAATAAGCTGCGACAACGAAAAGGAAGGATTCTGAGCTCTCTGTTTCTGCTGAGATGTACAGAAGAGGACGTTATTCCAGTTTTTTTTGCCAGATTCAAACACCACGTAAACTCCAGAGCAGCCAATAGGATCAAACACCTGGCGAGCTAAGCATGAGTAAGAAAGGGAATACGTGATTTACGTCACCGCTTATGTGTGGTGTCCAGGTAACTACTACCTCTACACCTATCCGTTGCCACAGCCTTAAGCAGAGAAGACTGGGACCTAGTGCACAGTACTTCATGGTCTCTAGTGGAATGCCTGAAGAAGAAATCAGCGGCACGTCAACTCTCCAAGTCTGACTGTCTCAACAAGGTGAGGCAGAACTAGAGTATTAGAATGGTTAACCTCAGTGTGTAGCAATTCGACAAGACTACAGTGAATGTACTTAGCAAGGGTCTTCACTTCGCTGTGACCCCCAGAAATATTCCTGTCGCTACCTTCGTCATTGCCGTGGAGCAAGTGGCTGTCAAACAACTTTCATGTGAAGCTGAAGAAGTCCGGCGAGAAACATGCAGAGCGCTCACCAAGATGAAGGTGCCTAAATCTAACATATCTAGTGAGGAGAGGCTGGCTCTGAGACAGCTCCGAGAAGATGAAAGCATTGTGGTATTACTAGCAGATAAAGGAAATGCTACCGTCATCCTACAGAAGGCAGACTACGACAGTAAAATTCGGCAACTTCTGGTTGACCCAGCATACAGGCTGATAGAAAGGGATCGCACTGACAACGTGGACAGGAAGACCAGGGCCCTTCTAAAGGAAACCGACATACCGGAGAAAGTCGTAAAGCAGCTGAGGCCGAAAGCTCCAGTAGCACCAAGGCTTTATGGACTGCCGAAGGTGCACAAAGAGATGATGCCTTTGCGCCCGATAGTTAGTAACATAGGCGCTGCCACCTACCCCATTGCTCAGCACCTAAAGAAGATGCTCTCGACATATGTCGGCAAATGTGCACAAACATCTGCAACACTGAACGTTTTTAACATCGTCTGAAGCAGCAGCACATCACAGAGTCTGACATTATGGTTAGTTTCGATGTAGTTTCCTTCTTCACCAAGATGCCACTGAATGAATCTCTGGAGGTGATTGGAAAAAGTTCTTTGGTGGTCTCCTGGACTTCTTACTTCCTTTTTGGAGTTCAATTCTACAAGCAAACAGAAAAGGTGCCTATGGACAGCCCACTCTCACCGGTAGTAGCGAACATCTTTAAGGATAAATTTGACGACGATGCACTGGTTTCAACCCCAGATCAATCCAAGTACTTTAACTGATACGTGGATGATACCTTTGTGATCTGGCCCCACGGTAAGGAGAAGCTCCTGAGCTCTTTCGACCATCTAAACTCTCGCCACCTGAACATAAAATTTACTATGGAAATGGACTAGAATGGACAACTTTAATTCTTAGATGTACTTGTCCAGAGGAAGGCAGAGGGCACTTTCGGTCATAGTATTTACAGGAAACCAACTCACACCGATCTGTACATGCAAGCCAGTAGCTGCCACCACCCAGCGCAAAAGATTTGGGTACTCAAAACTCTCTTTCATCAGGCACGCAGTCTCTCAGACCCAGACAACCTGACAAAGGAGCTGTAACTCATTCGTCTGTCTTCTACAGGAATGTTTATTCATCCAGAGACATCGATAACACGCTGCGCTCGGTTTTTCCGCCAGAGGATTCAGCAAAAGCACAAGAAGAAAAGGAGACGGTTGCCTTTTTGCCATAAGCCGGACCAATATCTTCCAAAATCAGCAGAATACTTCTCCAGTATAATTTTAAAAGCGTATTCTGCCCACCACCCAATATTAAGGTCCTCTTACAAAGTGTAATGGATGATCTGGGTCTACAGATACCGGGAATCTACCACATACCATGCCAGTATGTCATGTCATTCATTGGCCAGACAACCCGGACCGTCTACATCAGGTGTAGGGAGCATCAATGACACACCAGACTCAAACAAGCTTCCAAGTCATCTATAGCGGAGAACTGTTTGGAATTAAATCATTTGATGAATTACGATGGTGTCAAGATTCTGCCACAAACTCCCAGATACTGAGATAGTGTTATCAAAGAATCTATTAAGTAAAGGTCACGCAAAATCTTATCAACCGTGACACGGAATATCAGCTTAGTTCCTCCTGGAATCCAGCACTTTATCTCCTAAGGACGCGACGGAGGCAATAGCCCAACTGTAGGAGAAATAATTCTGCATGTATACAGAATGAATAAGTCAGCACAAATAACACAGGCCGAACAAATGGTGTATAATCAGACAACAAATCAAGCACCAGAAGACGGTCACATAGAGAATAAAGGGCATTTCCAATACCAGGAGCCAGAGAGCAATGCGGCAGGCGCTGCTAGCGGGCGCGGACCTCGTAGGTCGGCTACGGTAACAGAACAGTATAGTGCATATGAAAGCGTAAATTACGGCAATCAGCAGATTGAACGCTCAGTACAACTTGGAGGTGGAACAGAACGTAACATGACGTAATTAATAACTGACAAGTGCCAAAAAGCACGCACTCAGCAGGCGGAACAGCCGCACCTAGTAAATACTAGTATTGCGGCTGGTAGCCGGTACGGACGCCGGATGGAGCGCCGACCAATGGCAGAACGCCTAGCCACCGCAGGCAGGCATAAATACTGGACGCGTTCCACCATGGAGTCAGCTTCAGGAAGCACCTGATGAAGATCTCGAGTAACACGATCGAAATATCGTGCTAGTACGACGTGGATTACCGGCAGAATCCCGATACTCCAAGATGGTATCACAATCTCGTTCATTGGTAGTTAGGATTGCTCCGTTCGTAGAAAAGTAAAGGGAATTAGCATTTTGAGGAAACAACGAAAACTAATCCAGCTGTTTTCTGCTTAGCAGCGAATGAAGATGTGTACTAGTGATTTGGAACACGGCACAGTCCTGAGTTCTTTACTTGGCTCTATGGGGGTGAAGACGGTATGTTTGTGACTGCTAAACACTGTTAATATGGACGGAATAGAAACCATACCTTAGCCATTACAAGCTAGCCTCAGTACGGCCAACCACCGAATTTCAGATATGTCAGCGTAATTGTTTTTGTCATAATGGAGTACTCATCAATCGATACGAGAAGTGAAAGAGCTCGTGGGTGTCTGCCTATTGCCAGTACAGAGGAGACTTGCCTGTTTTGATTATGAATTTAGACAATCGTGTGATAGTTTATCAAATTCCATCAATAGTGCAGAGCTTGAACCGGCACAAATTATTCTGTTGGCTCTTTGCGAAGTTTACGAAATGTTTCACTTCAAGTAATTAAGAAGAATAAATAAATAAATAAATAAAACAATGAAAAAATGATTGTTAGGTATTCAAAATTATTTCCGATCGTTACAGTGTAATATAATTTTTATTTCTTTTTGTTAAACTAAAATACATTTGTTCTGGATTTTCCGTCAATGAAAGGAAAAAGATATATCCAGGAAAGAGCTCATAGACATATTTTAAATGCAAATGAGTCGCCCAAGGTAATATAAACATGTCAAAGAAGATAACATTGAAAACTACTTTAACTCGAAAAGAAATATTAATGATTATTTTACTGAGAAAGATGAAGATCTTCCAAGGATTTATTGATTACTAAGACTGTTCGCAGTTAATCGCTTATGAGTTACCGAACTGATTGCTTTGAGAGGCGGAACAGCGTGTTAGTGTTTGCGTATGTCGATGTCCATAATGAATTTTACATCATTGTAGAAACAGGATGTTACTGTATGGGATGTTGAGAAATATTTGTAATTTTCCGTATAAGAGTTAAATACACTTTTTTCCTGTTTGGCATTGACGATTTGAGGAAAGAATTTTCCAGAGTGGTTAGGTTAATGAAAATGATACTGACATAGTTACTACTGATAATAGCGTAACTTTAAGACATTGTCGGATCAGTGTAGTGACAGTATATTGGAAGCGTTATTTAGTTTTGAAACGGGAATTGAAGTTAATGTTGTGTGGCAGCATTAAGTAACTCATTTACGAAACGTACCTATTGAGTATTAGTTTGTGGTGTGCGTAGTAGCCAGTCCCAAGTTGAGTTGAGGTGGCAATTTGAACAGAGCAGTCTTATTGGGTTCTTATGAATCATGCGAGAGTTCATTGAGCCACGCATGGATCCTGTGCTGTAATGATACGGTTTGGCTGGCTCTGTTACAAATTGTGTGCAGGTTGATTCCGTGAGTTACAGGAAGTATAACAGACCAACTTACCTTAATTGCAAACTGACTGGATCCACAAGGGGAGCGCAACCTGAAGTTCTGCGATCATCAGCAATGGGACTCTGTTTTTCAGCAGGAGAATATGCGGCACCAGTGTGAGAGGCATCGTGCCACTCCAAACAAGTAGACATTGCTCTAAACGAGACTGTCAGGACTGAGGACTGTCACTACACGCTTGAGGCCAACACCTGACCACAAAGTTTACCCACTTGCGGTCATAGCACCGCCAAATATCAGAAGTAGAGTAGCCAGTGAAGCAGAAAGGAGGAAACAGCAAACCGACCCACGACACCTAATGTATAATCACCAAGCAGTTCCAGACCGTCTCAAGTCTAGGAAGAGCTTTATACAATGGACCGTACCACTAGAAGGCCGATATGAGACTCGCCGCCTGTCTTTATGGACGGATTCTTTACAAAATACGAATCTACAACCCGAGGAGGAAATTGCACAAGGACAGCAACTGCAGTATAGTACATGGAGAACACTAAATAGATTAAGAACAGGAGTCACAAAATGCAAAGTAAATATGGTTAAGTGGGGCTAATCTGAAGATGATCAATGCGGAAACATACAGACTAATGAACATATTTAGTCATATGCCCAAGGATGGAAATTGTTTGCACAACGGAAGACCTGCTTTTATGCAATGACAAGGCCATTAAAGCTGCAGACACGGAAAGTAAAGTAAGTAACTCCAGATATTTGACGATAATTTTGACTGTGACGAATAGAAAGATAATAACATTAAGACTTGGAACCTATTAAACTATTTGGAGACCTCGCAAGTAACCATAGACTAGGTTAGAATGACTTAGGTTTGGTGGGAAAATTTATAATTACGTTATTAGAGTTGTTTAGGTGCCAACATCTGAAGTAGGCTGCAAGCTTACTTCAAGATGAATTAAATGAAAATACGGAAGTATTTCTTTAGATATTTTTTCTGAATTTACTTAAAAAGATAGTCAGAGGGGACAGATGGCTGTCACCCAAAAGCTAAGATCTGTATTTGGTAAATATAAAAGAAACCAATAAAATGGAAATAAGCCTGGAGGCGTAATAAAGGAAAAAGAAATACGTATTTTATTTATTTAATAGTTTAAAAGAAAGTTTTCCTAAACAAGGAAAAGGAAAGAAGAAGTAAATTACGACTAATATCGCAATTTGAAAACATCTGATAAAGATATTAGTATCTTTGGTCTATTGATAAAATAGAAATATGCTATAAGAGTCAAGGAGCTATAAAAATAATAATACTGTTGCTTTTTCTGGATAAATGTGGTATATAGACAACGATATCTCCATAAAATATTTATATGAAAAAAGAATATTAATTTGATGTATTATTGTATTAATAAAGGGATCCTTTAGGACTGATGCAATTATATCTTTGACATATAGAAATTTAATTTTGGAGTGCATTGGCTAATACACAAAACTGTCAGGAAAAAGGGGAAAAGGAAATATTATGACTTTAGTTTGGATCTTTTGAAGTAGCTCGTTGAGAAGTAATTTCAAGGAAATATTTAAGTAAAAAGGATATTTTAGATCAATTGTTTGTAATACGGAAATATAATCAATAAATGTGAAGTGGCGTTTACTTCTTTAGTATTGCGACGTTACATTGATAAAGATATGAAAGGTACTTTGATGTTATAAATATAATAACAAATTGTAACTTACGGCGTCTCTCGTGTATGCCTTGTAGTGGTATCATATTTAAAGTACGCTGGACTTGTGCTCAAAGCTAGACTGTATATTCATCCTGAACGGTATTTAACGTACTTCAGAACCTTATAAGGGATTTTCTGAAGTCATTAAGAGTCAGATGCGTTTAATAAATTACGTTAATACCGTATACTCTATCTGTTAGATCTTTTGTAACGCGATAGCCGACCAGAGGGATAAAAATAGTAACAATGCATAATATTTAACTGCGTTAGACGAGACGAGGCGTTACAAGTTATTCTGATAAATTTCAGTAACATTCCCCTTTCATACCGGTAATGAAATATGTATAGTGGTTGCATTTACTTAACATTAATTAGTCACTCCAGGAAGGTCGTTCGACTTCAGAGTTGTAAACATTTTTGTATTTCATATAATGAATTGTCTGCACTACATTAACAACCAACAGATGAATAGCAGAGACGAATGCAGCAGTGTCATGTTACCTCTATGGTGCCATGCTCGTCTGGTGATCTAAACTAAAGATAGTTGATATCTAAACATTTCGTTGGAGTTGTGATGTTTATGGCTTTAGGCTTTTTCTTTTCCTCGAGCGAAGTTCAGTAAACGAATTGGGGGAAAAAGAAACCTCTGTGAAACGCAAAAACGAATCGGAGTGCCTATTAAAATTATTATTTTAATTGGTAGAAATCTTCTTTAATACATACAACATCCTTGAAGACTATTTTGTTATTAGTTTAATTAGTGCTGGAGGACCCGTACGACTACTTCGCACCGTTAATGGAATGACAAAAAAGTTGGGAAAAAATGGAAATGAAGTTGAATGTTCACGCGTAGCATTCTTCAGAATCAATCAATGCAAGTGTTTAAAAGCACATCCGAAAGATCTTGATTCGCTGAGTGTTGTATGGTTAAAAAGAACTGCGTACCTTAATTAGAACCGAAGATATCTGTGGCATTCCTCTTGTTAAACCACACATAAACAAATGTACGAAGCGTGATATGCCCGGCTGTTAATGTTCATTTTTTAAATTAATGCTTCCATTGGCAGGAATACCGCAACAAGCGCTTTCTCGGAATCGAAATTAACTAACTCTTCCCTCTTTTAGTAAACTGGTTTGGATTTAAATAGTATTAGACACCACTACTTACATCCGTAATTTACTATATAAATTACATCCAGAGAAAACAAGCGCGTTGCCTAGCAAAACTATAACATCCATCAAACAGTACATAAAACGGCGAGATCTACATAAATAAAAGTTTCTGATTACATTTCACGCTCTGGAATAATATTATGTAGTTCATAAATTTGAAAGTACTGCACTTAATATTACTGCATGTCAAATTCCTGTGGAAACAGTCCGATCGAGTGTTTACACGCGTTAGTTCGTTCAGTCAAAGATAATATTATGTAAATCAATTAACGTACACATACGTAACTTTTTCTAGATTCTTCGAATATATTCAGTCACTTTTGAATGTAGTGATATGAATGAAATGTTCCTAATATCCAAGATAAGTTCGATCATGTCCCAAAATGTAGTTTCTATAATTATCAAGTCAAATCCACGCCTAAACCAGCACACAATCATTCGACTGATATTAAGTATCGTCCGTAATGACTGATTTCGATACTGTTAGTACCAATCACAAAACTATTACGCGGTAATATATCTTTCGTACAAAGTCCATTAATAATGAATAGTAAGGCGTATCACACAAATTTCATCGATTTATTCGGTTGAAACATGAGACTGACTTTAACAATGCGGAAATATTGCTTTTATATGACCCCACGGAACAAATAACTACGATCTTATTCGCCCTCCATGCTGGTACTCCCGTAATCACTTTGACCTACTGTTAAATTAATATTCACAGTAGATTGAATTCCAACTTTCCAATTACGAAAGTTGACTACTGGTCCCTAAATAATTAAAAATATTAACTGAAATACAAACGAGGCGTTACGAAGCCCCCCAGAATGATCAGCACTTAATTTATTACAGTGCTGTCATTCTCCTAATCCCGAGTTAGTATTCTGAATTATTACTTTGATTATGATTATATTATATTTTTTTCAGTTAGGGAGTTGGGCTATCTTTTTTTTGATGATGGAAGTGATTATTATGGATGAATATGAATACATCGAGTTTTTACAAAAATATTGCACATCATATAAACCGTGAAAAGAGATTCAGTAATAACAACGCAACCAAAATATTTCAGTTTCAAGCTAGAATTCACTCAAAACATGGCTGGATTGTAGTCTTCCGTCATCTGCTTCGTTTGTTTCCTCAGCGTATCCCTCACTATTGCAGCCTTCGCGCAGTTGCACGAAGTGGCATCATTGCAGGCAGTCTGTGCGGGTGCACAGATGCGACAAATTAGAGTTCTTCCTTCTTCTTATTACGTATTGCCTCTTCAATGGCTAAGCAATACGTCTTGGACTAATTGATGAGGTTGACTGTCGTGTAAATTATGGTGTATTATTGCCAGTCAGACCCCACATTTCGTGCATCAGACAGATAAATCATTACATAGCGATACCTCTTATAAGGCTAGTATCGCAAAGTTAATTTTTGATGAGAAGACATGACATTTCCGTGGATGACAATGCTATTACTGTAGATTACTGGTTGTATCATCTGTAATATTACATCTTCCACGAGTTTTAATTACTACGTATTGTTGACTCATTGAAGTTCTTTTAACAATTCTGTCTGATATCGGTCCGTAATTTTTGTTTTTTGTTTTAATGTCACCTCTTCTTGTAACTAGTGACATCATTCGATATATTTTTCGTCAAAGAAGCTATATCTTTATTGGATATCAGCACCGAAAGGGAACTTATATTTCAATTAGATGTTGTCTCTTCTTACAGCTTACAACGTATATATCATAGACAGTTAAATAAGACCTCGCTTTCTTCAGTTTTCTACTGCATCGTACTCTCTTTTATAGAATGTTATTTATTCCGTTGTTATAGTAAAACTGGCATCAAGCCCTCTTCCTACGCCGAAATATTTCATTCTTGAAGTAGTTTACTAAGCTCAATGAACCATCAGTCAGCATTATTCTTGACAGTTGTACTACATCCCAAGAATGTATTAAATAATATATCTTCTTTTTCCAGGACTCTTGATTTATTTGTTTGCCTCAGTTACTTGCATGGCAATCAGATGGAGATTGCTGACTCCTCCGATTAGTGATTGAGATGGATGACATACGTCGGCCAGCCCCATCAGCGTTTGAGAAGATTGGCACACCCCATCAATGGTGGAGATGGTTGGCACACCCCATCCATGGCGAAGATAGTAGGTACGCCCCATCAGTGGCGAAGAGGGTTGGCAACCCCCATCCATGGCGAAGATGGTTGGCACGCCCCATCAGTGGCGAAGATGGTTGGCACGCCCCATCAGTGGCGAAGATGGTTGGCACGCCCCATCAGTGGCGAAGATGGTTGGCACGCCCCATCAGTGGCGAAGATGGTTGGCACGACCTATCAGTGGCGAAGATGGTTGGCACGCCACATCAGTGTCGAAGATGGTTGGCGCGCCCCATCAGTGGCGAAGATGGTTGGCACGCCCCATCAGTGGCAAAGATGGTTGGCACGCCCCATCAGTGGCGAAGATGGTTGGCACGCCCCATCAGTGGCGAAGATGGTTGGCACGCCCCATCAGTGGCGAAGATGGTTGGCACGCCCCATCAGTGGCAAAGATGGTTGGCATGCCCCATCAGTGGCGAAGATGGTTGGCACGCCCCATCAGTGGCGAAGATGGTTGGCACGCCCCATCAGTGGCGAAGATGGTTGGCACGCCACATCAGTGTCGAAGATGGTTGAATGTAACAAAAACACAAGCATAGACAGGAAATGGTACAATTCTAAATCTAGCTTGAAAAATACCAGTCACTGTCACTTCTTTACAATTGAAACATGCACATAATGTGCCCTTAAAAACCGTGTTTATTTTCACTTTTATTTTATGAAACTCAAACAGCATTGGAAACGAGATATGTGATTATTGTCTTGATTATCACCACTAAACATAATTTGGCACCACTAGTTTTTTTAGACAAGCCACAGCTTCAGTCCAACAAGTACTGTGACTATCAATGTCCTTTTTCCACCACATCCTATTTGTAGAAATTAACTGACACTTTAAATGTCCAAACAACAATCCAAACATAAACGGAACGATTTAATTCATTGTATCAAGATTTACATAATAATAAATAAATCTTTAATCAAGTATTCTAAAGTTAAATAAAACATTAATTATCAACCATGGAATTTCTTCAAATCTTTGTGAGGTAAAAGTCCCTTAGTATGCCCCCACTCCTGTATTTGGATGAGAAATAGCTCTCTTTATACAGAATATTCACTATATGATACGGTCCTTCGTATAGATTACACCGCTTTCCAATGGTCTTCTTTATTAAAGACGATCGGTTATGTTTTCTATGCAATATTCTCTCACCAATAACATAACGCACAATTTTCTTAAAATTTCTGGGGTATTTTAATTTGCGAGCCTGCGCAGCGCCTTCTAAATTTCGTTTCACAGTTTCTAAGATCACCTTTTTATCTAATGGCAGCTTATTTTTCTGTCACTATTTTTAAGCCATTCATTCGATTCGATACTGTTGAACACGATTTCATTGGGCGTAAATTTAGTAGAGGAATTCGGTAAGTTGTTAAAGATGTTTTCAAACATCGATATGTACTCAATCCAACGATATTGTTGGTTTGCTGCATATGACCGAATAAAGCGATTGAACTCCCTGAACATGCTTTCAACCGGTGATGCTTCCGCATGATATCGTGAGATTAACATATGTCGGATTCCTATAATTGCTAAACCATTCCACCAGACAATGCTGGTAAAATACGATGCGTTGTCTGTAAGAATAGATTCAGGTTTACCAACCTCGTTGATATACTTTTCTGATAGACGTTTTAACATTTCACAATGATATATGGTCCTGAGGGAAGTAAATACGACTTTTTTGTTCCTCTCAGAATCAATGAGGATTTTGTGTGCCAGCGCAGCAGTACCTTCTGACCTACACGAGACGTTTGTGTCCTCTTCAGTTGCGCATCATACCATATTTTCCTCTTACTCGCTTCCTTATTGAGATTAACCAGAGCTTGACGTATCTTTTCTTCCCACGTCAATTCCTCTTCTTGAATACGTGGAAGAATATTAATGCAGTTATTGGTTTCTGGCCTACCAAACATGAGTTTTTCCGGTGTGAATTTCGTCGAAGAGTGTGGTAGGTTGTTTACAATCTGTCCAAATTTAGGGAGATAATCAGCCCATGCAGTCTGTTTGGTATGACAATAAGTCCTCATTAACCTATTTGCTCACGAAACACCCTTTCAATTGGATTAGTCTGTGGGTGGTAGCATGAAGTCAAAATTTGTTTGATTCCTAATCTGTTGAGTTGATTTTTCCAATAAAATCTGGTAAAGCTTGATCCATTATCAGATAGAATAGCTTCTGGCTTTCCTATGCATGGGATATAATCAATTTCAAGTTTGTGTATGATGGTTTTCGCAGTTGCGGTTTTAGTTGTATAAAGATTAACATATTTAGTGAACACATCATAGAATCCTATTATGTACTTGACTTGTATTTCTTCCTGCACCGGTTTCTTGAGGCGCCAAGGGACCGGATATTAAGTATTACAGTCGCCGAACACTCAGATGAAATATATAAACCTTAATGATACCTCGTTTTTCATCGAAGACATGTTCATAGCTAAGTAACAACTGTGTTAGATGTTGCTTCTGCTGGTCTGTGAGATGATCCACATGTGATATCTTTTCCTGAACTGTCTGTTGTTAATAATTAATTTGTAGTACATTAATGTTGCAAATCTTCTTGTGATTGGTTGCAGCTGGTACTATTAATTGCACTTTTGCCTGTCGACTGTATCTGTCATGACTCGGTGCCTTTCTAATCAAATCCACTGAAACTGTTTCATGTTCGAAGGTGAAGTATGCTTTTCCTTCCGAGAAGTCTATCTTTGCGTCTTTTTCTCTGATCGTTTGAATGCCAATGATGCAGTCCACTAACAACTTATCAACTACAAGGAACGTGCATTGTATCGCTACATTTTCTATACTTAATTCCAAAAGAACCTGCATCGTGACGTTCTGCAACCTAATGCCGACTGCTGCTAGTATTTTACAATTCTGTACAGGAAAAACAGGTACTTTCATAATTTTTATTAGCTTCTGGTAGAGATTGTATGAGATTACATTTACTGAAGCAGCAGTATCAAATGTTACTGTTACTTGAATGTTACCAATAGTAGCAATAAATTCGGAAACCGGTACTGTTGGCTCCTTTTGTTCTGAGGCGTCAGCGTCTTCGCTTAGTTCATCATGTAGTGAAGTTCCTTCATTATACCTAAGCATCTGTATTCTTTCATTTTCGCCTCTATATGATCCCAAGACCGCCCCTCCGGGGCTCGATGCGGTCGATGTTAGTTTGTTTGATTTATACTTCGGTTATTATTTGCTTCATTTGATACCTCCGTAATTATAGGAGGCTGTTGGCGCCAGTCGTTTTGTTGGTAACACTGGGCTGGCATTTGATGCGAGTCATTTGTTGGAAAACATTGCTGCGCCGCTTGTGGCCGCTGATATCCGTTATTTCTATTCCAGTCGGGCTAACTGTTATCGATTTTATCAGGATTGTATTGCATAGGGTTGAGACTTGAAGTTGATTTGCCATTTCTCATTCTATTATTGTTATTATTATGGACATTGCCGTGTTGTTGTTGATAATTATTTCTGTCAAGTCCTTGGGTTGGTTCATTATAATTATTATTTTTAAACTTCTGTCTCGAATTCTTACTCATAGAAGGCGGTGAATTATTATTACCATTGTAGGTATAAAACCGTGGATTTGCGGTTGTAAGCTCCCGTCGATCTTCCGGAAGATATCGAGCATTATTTCGTCTCGCTTCTTCGTTGTTAAAGTCAATACGATCGAGAGTAACAAGGAACGCCTCAATGTTATTGTAGGATACATTTACCAACTGATCTTGCATGTGTGGAGTTAGGGCAGAGATCAGTGCCATCACAACATCCTTTTTCGCTATAGGTTCATCTAAGTATCGACATGTGCTCAACTACTTCTCAAAAAATCTTCTTAATGTGCCTTTTGAGAATGAAAATGGTTCTGGGTATAATACTTCTCTACATAACCGTTCCTTTGCCCCTACAGACCAGTATTTCGCTAAAAAATTGTTCTTAAAATCATTATATGACCTACAGTTATTGCGCATTACGTTTTCCCACAGTACACCCTCTCCTTGAATAAATCCGGTTACAAATGTTATCCTTTAACGGTCAATCCAAGAAATGGGTAATACGCCCTCAAAACTGGAGATAATTTCAACAGGATTGGTGGTCTTCTTCGCAGGATTGAGGTCTCAAACTGTCTTTGCTTTAAAATGTTTTCATCTATATTAAAGTTGGAGGAAACTGTTAAGCTTGGATTGTCACACGTGGTTGAACTAAATTGTCTACACATCTGACCATTCTCAAAAGGATCATTGTCAGTGGGATTTTGGGGTTGATGTGTACTGGAAGGTCTATTGTTGACTGATGCACCTCTAAGGCAGGCTAGATTCTGTTGTGTAGAAGTAAGCGACTGTTCAATCGTGCGCTTCCAGTTTAAAATTTCATCGCCTAATTGGGTCCACACTTCTTCGAGGCCACGTTTGAAAGGATTGTCTTCAGTGTCAGTAGATAGCGAGCCATCCACTGACTTAATGCCTTCGTCAATAGCCTTTCCTAGTTCTTCTTTCTTGGAGGATGCCCAATGGTTTAATTCGTGCAACCTCTCTTCGTTGCCTACTGATAAATTACTAATTTGCGTGGTCATTTCCCGTATTTTTAGATCAACAGCGCCTTCATGTTCCTTTACTTCGGATATTGATCTATTAAGTGAATCCTTTTGTTCAGGAAAACTTTCTTGCGTCTGTTTAATTGCGGTGAGATCTAGAGATAAAGTTTGTTGTGACCCACTAAGCTCGCAAACTTGGATTCTTAAATCGCTTTGGTTAGTCATGAGTGTGGTGATAAGGCCAATTTGTTTACACATTTCTTCCTGTGCCTTCTCGATCTGTGGAACTAATTCGACCTGTGACTGTAAGCTGTAAGTATGTTGAACTTGTGAAGACAAATCAGTCTTTAATTGTTCGCTCTGAGCTGATAGTTCGTTTTTATTTTGTTCTATTTTTAAAGACATTACTTGCATCATATTTATAATTTCATTTTTATTTTAGAGTTAAAATATCTGTTGGAGAGACAACTTTCGATTGTTGTGTTGTTTGCTGATGCGGTTCAACAACGTCCGCACGAACAGCTGATTCGCTTTCCAAAGAGTCTGCTCTATCAGTCATCAGTTTTCGTTTGAAACAGCAGAAGGCGGTACTACATTATCTGAACCATTTTATAACCTAACCTTGTTAGCACCATGTAACAAAAGTTCAAAATCGTCACACGCAACTAATGCAAATAATGTTTACTGTCACAAGCAATCAATATATAAATCGTCACTATCTGTTAAAAATCACTTTGCTATCTACTGCTAAAGTGATGAAAAATAAAAGATAGCGAAAATGGAAAATGTCTATACATAAATACGATAGATAACAGTTTATATTATACAGAAAGACTAATAAAGAGAAATTGACATGCGAGAAAGGAAAAAAACGAAATAATTTTTCAAGCCTGGTGCTGCGACGTGCAGTTCTGGTAGCGCAGGCTACCTCGCAGTCGATCAGGTCTGGAATCAGCTTACACGCCAGTCGGGATCGTTGTTTATTTCATGGAACAAAAATTACATATAAAAATTAGACACAGTTCCAGGCGTCCTGTCACAATGGGAGCCAGTGTATAATAATTATATATTAAATATTGATATTCATTACGTCTGACATAATTATTCTGATTTAAACGTCTCTGTAAAAGTCTCTGGTCATTTTCTGATAAGATGCTGCGAAATTCCTGAAAAGGAACAATTTTATCTATTTCTTACAACCACAGATGTGGTGTCGATGCAGCTCCTAGTTTCTTGCTTTATGGTCTGCAATGATGTGGGAACCTGTAAACTTTTTAATATAATTTCTTGGATAACAGAAGGTGTTTTTGTACCAAATGTAAACTTCACTACCCAATCTGGAATTGCCAGGAGTATCTGTGTATAATATAACAGTCAATTTTATGAAACTTCCTGGCTGATTAAAATTGTGTGCCGGAACCGGGTCTCGAACCTGGGACCTTTGCCTTTCGCGGGCAAGCGCACTACCGACTGTGCTATCCCGACACGACTCACGATGCCGCCTCAAAACTTTACTTCAATTTTATAATTAGCTTCAAATAAAGTCCCGTGTGTAAAATCTGCAGGTTCGTAATTCCAGGTGAGGTAGCTCATGTAGACTCTCTTTCTACTACACCAAAATTACATGCTGAAAGGTGAAAGGAGTACATAGAGCAGCTCTACAAAGTAAATGAACTTAAGAGACGATGTTAAAGGAAGGGAAGAGGAAGTAGATCAAGATGAAATAGGAGATACTATACTGACAGATGAATTTGACAGAGCCCTGAAAGACCTGGATGACATACCCTCAGAGCTACTAAAGTCTCTGGGAGAGCCAACCATGACAAAACTTTTTGAACTGGTGTGTAGGATGTATGAGACAGGCGAAATACCCTCAGACTTTAAGAAAAATGTAATAATCCCCATTCCAAATAAGCAGGCGTAGACAGGTGTGAAAATTACAGAACCATCAGTTTCATAAGTCATGGTTGCAAAATTTTAACACGAATTATCTACAGGAGAATGGAAAAGCTGGTAGAAGCTGACCTCGGGGAAGATCAGTTTGGATTCAGGAGGAACGTAGGATCCCGGGAGGCAATACTCACTTTACGACGTATCTTAGAAGATAGATTAAGGAAAGGCAAACCTACTTTTTTAGCTTTTGTAGATTTGGAGAAAGCTTATGACAATGTTGACTGGAATACACTCTTTCAAATTCTGAAGTCAGCAGGGGTAAAATATAGGGAAATGAGAGTTATTTATAACTTGTACAAAAGCCAGACCGCAGTTATTAGACTCGAAGGGCATGAAAGGGAAGCATCAGTTGGGAAGGGAGTAAGACAGGGTTGTAGCCTTTCTCCCATGTTGTTCAATTTGTACATTGAGCAAGCTATAAAGGAAAGCAAGGAGAAATTTGGTGAAGGAATTAAAGTTCAGGGGGAAGAATTAAAAACATTGCGTTTTGCCGACGGCATAGTAATTCTGTCAGATACAGCAAAGGACCTGGAAGAGCTATTGAACGAAATGGACAGTGTGCTGAAAGGTGCTTATAAGATGAACATTAACAAGAGCAAAACTAGGGTAATGGAGTGCAGTCTAAGAAAATCGGGTGATGCTGAAGGAATTAGATTAGGTAACGAAGCAATCCATTCCCATGAACCACAGACATTGCCGAGGTGGGGTGGCTTGCGTGCCTCAACGATACAGATAGCCGTACCGTAGGTGCAACCACAACGGAGGGGTATCTGTGGAGAGGCCAGACAAACGTGTGGTTCCTGAAGAGGGGCAGGAGCCGTTTCAGTAGTTACAGGGGCAACAGTTTGGATGATTGACTGAGCTGGCCTTGTAACATCAGCTAATGTGGCTTTGCCACACAGCTACTGCGAACGGCTGAAAGCAAGGGGAAACTACAGCCATTACCTTTCCCGAGGACATGCAGCTGTATTGTATGAACATATGATGATGGCATATTATCCTCTCGGGTAAAATATTCCGGAGGTAAAATAGTCCCCCATTCGGATCTCCGGACGGGGAATACTCAGGAGGATGTGATCATCAGGAAAGACAATATTGGCATTCTACGGATCGGAGCGTGGAATGTTAGATCCCTTAATCGAGTAGGAAAATCAGAAAATTTAAAAAGGGAAATGGATAGGTTGAAGTTAGATATAGTGGGGATTAGTGAAGTTCAGTGGCAGGATGAACAGGATGTCTGGTCAGGTGAGTACAGGATTATAAATACAAAATCAATTGGGGGTATCACAGGAGTAGGATTGATAATGAATAAGTAAATAGGAATGCGGGTAAACTGCAACGACCAGCACAGTGATCGCATTATCATTGTCAAGAAAGATACGAAGCCAACACCGACAACAGTAGTACAGGTTTATATGCCAACTAGCTCTGCCGATGATGAGGAAATCGAAGAAATATATGAGGAGCTACAGGAAATTATTCAGAAAATTAAGGGAGAGGAAAACTTAATTGTTATGGGAGACTGGAATTCGGTAGTAGGACAAGGAAGGGAAGGGAAGATAGTGGGTGAATATGGCCTGGGCAAAAGGAATGAAAGAGGAAGCCGCCTGGTAGAATTTTGCACAGAACATAATTTAGTTATAACAAACACCTGGTTCAAGAATCACAAGAGAAGGTTGTATATGTGGAAGAGACCAGGAGACTCCGGGAGATACCAGATAGATTTTATAATGGTAAGACATAGATTTCGGAACCAGGTTTTACAGTGTAAGACGTACCTAGGGGCTGATATAGACTCTGACCATAACTTGTTGGTTATGAACTGTAGGCTGAAACTAAAGAAACTACAAAAAGGTAGGAAAATAAGTAGATGGGACCTGGATAAATTGAAGGAATCTGAGGTTCTTAAGAATTTCAAAGGGAGCCTTAGGCAACAATTGACAGAAACGGGGGAAAATGAAACAGTAGAGGAGGAATGGGTAAAATTGAGAGATAAAATAGTGAAGGTAGCAGAGGACAAAATAGGTAGGAAGGCAAGAGCTACAAAAAATCCTTGGATATCACAGGAGGTACTAAATTTAATGGATGAAAGGAGAAAATATAAAAATGCTGTAAATGAAACAGGCAAAATGGAGTACAGACGACTAAGAAATGAGATTGACAGGAAGTGCAAAATGGCTAAGCAGGAGTGGCTAGAAGGCAAATGCAAGGATGTAGAAGAATGTATAAATAGGGGAAAAATAGATACAGCCCACAGGAAAATAAAAGAAACATTTGGAGATAAGAAAAACAGCTCTATGAATATCAAGGACACTGATGGAAAACCAGTTCTCAGCAAAGAAGGGAAAGCAGAAAGTTGGAAACAGTACATAGAGCAGCTCTACAAAGGAAATGAACTTCGAGACAATATTGTAGGAAGGGAAGAGGATGTAGATGAAGATGAAATAGGAGATACTGTACTGAGAGAAGAATTTGACAGAGCCCTGAAAGACCTAAGTCGAAACAAGGCCCCTGGAGTAGATGATATTCCCTCAGAGCTACTGAAGTCTCTGGGAGAACCAGCCATGACAAACCTATTTCACCTGGTCTGTAAGATGTATGAGACAAGCGAAGTACCCTCAGACATTAAGAAAAACGTTATAATCCCCATTCCAAAAAAAGCAGGTGCAGACAGGTGTGAAAACTAGAGAACCATCAGTTTAATAAGTCATGATTGCAAAATATTAACACGAATTATATACAGAGGGATGGAAAAGCTGGTAGAAGCCGACCTCGGGGAAGATCAGTTTGGGTTCAGGAGAAATGTAGGAACACGGGAGGCAATACTCACTTTACGACTTATCCTAGAAGATGGATTAAGAAAAGGCAAACGTACATTTCTAGCTTTTGTAGATTTGATGAAGCCTTTTGACAATGTTGATTGGAATAAACTCTTTCAAGTTCTGAAGCAAGCAGGAGTAAAATATAGGGAGAGTAAGGTTATTTACAACTTGTACAAAAACCAGACAGTGGTTGTCAGAGTTGAAGGGTGTGAAAGGGATGCAGTGTTTGGAAAGGGAGTAAGACAGGGTTGTAGTCTTTCTCCATTGTTGTTCAATTTGTACATTGAGCAAGCTATAAAGGAAAGCAAGGAGAAATATGGAGAAGGAATTAAAGTTCAGGGGGAAGACTTAAAAACATTGCGTTTTGCCGACGACATAGTAATTCTGTCAGATACAGCAAAGGACCTGGAAGAGCAATTGTACGGAATGGACAGTGTGCTGAAAGGTGCATATCAAATGAACATTAACAAGAGCAAAACTAGAGTAAAGGAGTGCAGTGTACGAAAATCAGGTGATGCTGAAGGAGGTAGATTGGGAAACGAAGCAATAAAGGAGGTAGATGAATTTTGTTACTTGGGCAGTAAAATAACAAATGATGGTCGCAGTACAGAGGATATAAAATGCAGAATGGCAATGGGTAGAAAATCGTTCTTAAAAAAGAGAAATTTGTTAACCTCGAATATTGATTTAAGCCTAAGGAAGTCCTTTCTGAAGGAATTTGTGTGGAGTGTTGCCTTGTATGGGAGTGAGACATGGACGATAAACAGTGCGGCAGGAAGAGGATTGAGGCTTTTGAAATATGGTGCTACAGAAGAATGCTGAAGATTAGGTGGGTGGATCGCGTAAATAATGATGAGGTACTGAACAGAATTGGGGAGAAAAGAAAATTCTGGCATACCTTGACTAAAAGAAGGGATAGATTAGTAGGACACATTCTTAGACATCAAGGAATTGTGAATTTAGCGCTGGAGGGAAGTGTGTGGGGAAAAAATCGCAGAGGAAGACCAAGAGATAGATACAGTAAGCAGATTCAGACAGATGTAGGTCGCCGTTCTTATGTGGAGATGAAGAGGCTTGCTCAGGATAGGGTATTGTGGAGAGCTGCATCAAACCAGTTTCCGGACTGAAGACCACAAAAACAACAACAACGAAGCAATAAAGGAGGTAGGTGAGTTTTGTTATTTGGTCAGTAAAATTACAAATGATGGTCGCAGTAGAGAGGATATACAATGCAGAATGTCAATGGGAAGAAAAGTATTTTTGAAAAAGAGAAATTTGCTAACATCAAATATTAATTTAACTGTAAGGAAGTCTTTTCTGAAGGCATTTGTGTGGAATACTGTCTTGTACGGGAGTGAAACATGGACGATATTCTGTGCGGACAGAAAGAGGATAGAGGCTTTTGAAATGTGGTGCTACAGAAGAATGCTGAAGATTAGGTGGGTAGATCGCATAACTAATGAAGACGTACTGAACAGAATTGGCGAGAAAAGGAATTTTTGGCATACCCTGACTAAAAGAAGGGATCGCTTTGTAGGACACATTCTTAGACTTCGAGGAATCGTAAATTTAGCACTGGAGGGAGGTGTGTGGGGTAAAAATCGCAGAGGGAGTCCAAGAGACGCGTATAGTAAACAGATTCAAGTGGATGTGGGTTGTCGTTCTCATGAGGAGATGAAAAGGCTTGCTCAGGATAGGGTATTGTGGAGACCTGCATCAAACCAGTCTCCGGACTGAAGACCATAACACAATAAGACAAAAGCAGAAGAATTCTCCCTTAATTTTCTTGCATCAAAAATTAAGGAATCTGTTTTCTTACTGCCTATATAAAAGCGAAAGGACTTTCTCTCTCTCACTGACTAAACACGATGACTACTTCACCTACGAAGCATAAATCTGCAAATTTTATTTAATTTGAAAATTTGGAAAACGAATCCTTTTTCTCGATTTATTCTTTCGTGCAGGGCATTCCTTCGGTGAACAAGTCAGACGGGTCCAGAAGTAAAATGTTTTTGACTTTATCTTCAAGTAATAAACATTTCGTACTAACGAATATTCTTAATAATAATGGTACCAATGGAATTGTAATGAAAAACAATGTCCGAGCAACTTCATGTGTCCTTTCCATAATAAGATGTGAGGAGAGACAATCAGCGTGGCAGAGCATGACGCTGAACTACAGTAAGGAGGGAGGCGGCACCAGCCACCGTGGTACTTACTTTTCAGGTAGTGAGTGATAGCAGTGGGAAGCTCTCCACCCATGGAACAGCTTTTTATACGTACTTCCTGTTTACTTTGAACGTCTTATTAGAAGTTTCGTTTCGTCATTTTGCCCTGTTATGAACAACCAAAATTTTTATCCTTTCGCTCACTGTGCTTTCTTGTTTCGGCTATAGATTTACATTTTGGTTACCTACGCTCCTTCCTCTCATGTGACTTTTTGACGGTAGGCCGTAGAACTGGAATAATGAAAAGAATTTTAAAAAATGTAATTTTGAGATTTTCTGTTAAATAGTATTGAGCCTGAATATCCTGAAATAAAATTTGAGCTTCCAGTAAATCCTCTTGAACGAGGCTTGTCTATTTCGAATACTACTTTGTTTCATACATTGATGAGCGTAAAAGATGAGTCGGTCTTTGAAGATTCATTGTTTCCAGATGATCAAAAAATAACATTCTCCTCTTCCTCTTGACGGTAACAATATCTTCTGTGTTTTCATACAATTAATGGCTGTGACTTACAAGAAAAGTACATGGGCTCGAACAAACATATCTATATGAACGTTTGGTTACAGTATCTCTACGTACACCTCAAGGTGGGTGTCGTTTTTCTGTAAAGCTCTGCAACCATGCTCTAGATAGCACTGTATATGTAATTGTAGACGCCATACGTAATGCTGATATCATAACTATAACTTATGTAATAATCATTGTACATGTTCTCTGGCGAATTGTCATTAAAAGCCGTGATGATAGTTGCAACTTTAACCTTCTTCCCGAAAGACTGTTGGTATTTACAGCCACTGCTTCCATCGCCTCTTCCCGCACTTACCGTAGCACTACCGCTTGCAATCAGTTGTTCGTCATTATCATCACTATTATTATTATGAGTTTGTAACAACATTATCTAACATATGCTAATATATCTGTACCATAACTGATACGAGAAAGCATGCAAATGATTCCTCTTCTACACTAATACCATCTTCACGAAGAAGGGTTCTTCGGTAACTTCATTTCAACTAATCGCAATACATTAGCAGGATTGATTAGCAATCGCCGCCCCATCTGACGCTTCACCACACGAATAACATCACAAAACGCAACTTCCGAGGCACACTGCACCGTCCCTACTGGCGAATCGACAGGTCAAAGTGCAATGCGGACTCCGCACACGCAGAGGCCTGCAAAGTTTTGCAAATGCGGGAGTATCACTAGTGCAATAAGGGAACTTTATCTCTCATACGATTTGGATGTATATGTGTTTGTTCGAGCCCAGGTACTTTCCTTGTTAGAAGTACTGTTCGTAATACCACTATACAACTAGTGCACTTGTGAATCAGGGATTCAGTCACACCACCACTATTCTTCCCCTAGAGGCACAGCAGAGTACAGGAAGCAGTTCTTGTCCTTAAAACAACAATTTATTTATATTTTTAGCCAAATTTATGATATTTTTTACAAGATAATAGTATTAATATTTTATGAAATAATGCTAAGATCACACTGCAAGACGATCGGGTTTATCACTGAAAGGTGTCATATATGGGTCTCTGCTACAATTGATTTTTAACTACTTATTGAGGCACTCCACATATTATTTTGAAAATGTTCTGGTGTGTGGTCAAATGTATAATATTTCGCTGGTGGATAGTCACACGCAAAATAATATGTGTATCTTACTGTTTTATGTATGACTATCCTCCAGCAATTAATCCTGAGTAAACTAGATGATAACAGTGGTTAGCTTTTTCGGCCTCTGGGCCTTGTTTTGAACACTATGACGGAGGCGCAGGGAGCGTGGGACGGGCCTCACCGCGACGGTCTGCCCGCTGGCCACCAGCAGGGCGTCGAAGCGGTCTCTGACGCGGAAGATGGCGGCCGGCCGCTGCCTCTCTCTGGACTGGACGCGACCCGACGCCCGCCTGCGCATGCGCAGTCTCTGGCTGCAGCGCGCGAGGCGGCTCGTCTCTCCAAAGCCACACAGACTGGCCGCGGGCGGCGACGGAAGGACGCCTGTCAGGTAAACGCGACCAGTGAGTGCACCACAGTGACCAGGCTACACATCACCGTTTGGTTGGACAATACAAGGGACACTCAGAGAAGAAACGAGCCAGAGGCATAATTACAGCAACCAGTATCTGTATGTTACGAGTATTGACCGTCGCTGTTGAGACACTTGTCCCATTGTGACACAATTCGGTGAATGGTTGTCTCATAAAACTCTCGGTCCTGTGATGTGAACCAGTTCCGCACGAACAACTGAACTTCGTCGACCCACCTCAACTGGTATGGTTTTCACTGTCACTTGGCGGTCGTAGGTACTGAGTGCATTAACCAGCTGGACGGTGTCTTCGATGATGCAGTGTGGTGCTCCAGACCAGACCGGCTAAAGACTCCCTTTTTTTCCTTGAAGTGCTTGAGACAATCTTGAATCTTGCAAGCGGCATAGAGCGTTCGCCGTACGCTTGTGATATTCTTCGAGAAACGAGATAAAACGCAATTTGCGATCAGTTATGGCTTCACTGTAATAGGTTTAGATGGAATACGAAAGTGCGGCGAATGAAAATTTGTGCCCGACCGGGATTCGAACCCGGAATCTCCAGCTTACTAGGCAGACGCGTTGACCACTCCGACACCGACGACACATTGACCAGCCCGACTGTAGAGGACTCTTTCCTGCACGTCTCCCACCACACCCAAATCTCCATTCGCCACGCTGTCTCTTTCCTATTACCGTAGCGTCTTTGTTCTGTAATGCTCGCAGCCTCAATACTGTATGCCCACATCAGGGAGAACAGACGATGAGTTAACGAAACGCAATGAATTGTCGACAGCAGCCAAGCCTCGGCTTGTATACAATTATATAACTTTTTGACGACGTTACAGCGTTAGCTGAGTGAAATAAATTTAACCTAGTACAGTGAAGCCATAACTGATCACAAATTGCAGTTTATTTCATTCAATGAACTCTGTAACGTTGTCAAAAAGTGCGGCAAATTATATACAAGCCGAGGCTAGGCTGCTGACGACAATTGTGTCCCGACAGTATTATGGCTGCGAGCATTACAGAACAAATACGCTGTGACAATAGGAAAGAAACAGCGTGGCGAAAGGAGATTTGGGTGTGGCGGAATACGTGCAGGGAAGAGTCCTCTGCAGTCGAGCTGGTCACTGTGTCCAAATTCAAATGTTCAAATGTTTGTTAAGCTTATGGGACTTAACTACGGGGTCATCAGTCCCTAAACTTACAAACTACTTATGAACTACTTACGAACTAGGACGGCACAAATATCCATGCCCGAGGGGGGATTCGAACCCCCGACCGTAGTGGCCGTGCTGACCGTGACTGGAGCGCCTCAGTCACCTCGGCCACCGCGGCCGGCTCACTGTGTCCTCGGTGGTGGAGTGGTCAACGCGTGTGCCTAGTAAGCAGGAGATCCAGGGTTCGAATCGCGGCCGGGCACAAATTTGCATTCGCCGCACTTTGGTATTCCATCTAAAATTTAGTACAGTGAAGCCATAACTGAACGCAAATTGCGCTTTATTTCATACAACGACCGCTGTAACGTCGTCAAAATGATAGATCATTCTCCAAGAAATGTCCGTTCACCCAACTCCTTTCGTTGTCAGAAAACGAACAACGCCTCTTTGCTCTTCCTACGACACCTCCACGTCACTGTTTGCAATGTGACTGGGAGCGTTGGACGATTGATGCATGCTGCTGCTAGCTTTGTATAGTCGCTCTAAGGGTTGAACTTCGATACTCTGGTCGGTACCATACGTGGTTCAGAGTGTATACAAGTCAGGTTCCTTTCACAGTATGCTGATGCAATAGCCCCATGCCTAGTTATCATAGAGAACGGCTCACTCAGCGAACGATCCGTACCTAAAGACAGGAAAGTTGCACAGGTCACTTCAATAATCAAGAAAGGCAATGGGAGTGACCCGCAAAATTACATGTCTGTATCACTGATGTCGGTTTGCAGCAGGATTTTGGAACCTATACTTTCCTCAAATATTATGAAGTACCTCGATGAGAACGACCTATTGTCACATAGTCAACACGGATTCAGAAAGTATCATTCTTGAGAAACACAGCTAACTCTTTACTCACATTATGTGTTGAGTGCTATCGAAAAGGGATGTCAAATAGATTCTGTATTTCTAGATTTCCGGATGGCATTTGACGAGGTACCCGACAAGCGTCTCCTAATAAAACAGCTTGCTTGTGGAACATAGCCACCTTTTCGCGATTAGATACGTGATTTCCTCTCGAAAAGGACATACTACGTTGTTACTGACGTTAAGTCATCGAGAAGACATAAGTGACGTCTGGCATTACCCAAGGAAGTAGGGCTCCTACTCTTCTTTATTTTTATAAACGATTTAGCAAACAATCTGATTACCTCTCTTGGACTGTTCGCGGATGGTTCTGTCATTTGTCAGTTAGTAAACACACCAGAAGATCAAATGGAGATGCAAAATGATTTACATTAGATATAATCGTAGGTGTGTAGTCATAAATGTGACCACTGAAATAAATCATTAAACTTTATTTACACGATAATTCAGTCAGATCTACAGGCTGTCAATTCAACTAAATACGAACAACTTAAATTGGAAAGAACACGTAGAAAATGTTGTAGGGTTGGCGAACAAAAAGCTACGTTTCATTGGCAGATGCAACATATGTACTATAAAAACTGCCTACACTACATTTGTACGTCCTATATTGGAGTATAGCTGTGCATTATGGGATTCACGCCTGGTGGGACCGACGGACGAGTTAGAGAAAGTTCAGTGAACGGCAGCTCGTTTTATATTGTCACGGTATAAGGGAGAGAGTGAGAGACTTCAGTATTACCACTTTGTTTTCCAACAGTAAAAGGACAACGCAACGATGTTCAGTTTAGTAAATTATTCGTAGGTTATCGATTTGATAATTTGTGGCGAAAGAGAAATATTGTGTTACTTGGTTGTGTGAGGCCTGTAGCAGGGGAGAAAAACACGCTTTCAGAGCTAACGGCGACCGGAGGCGAGCCCGAGGGTGGCTCTGTTATTCAGAGGGTCAGCGGTTCCCGGAAGACGCCTTACGGTGAAAAGCCACAGTAGGTAGGTAGGACTGAGCCGTGAGCCTTCCAAGTATGAGGCTGGCGCCACCGACGCTGGTGTCGTCTAGGCGGGAGCGTCTGGAGCAATACAATAGGCAGTGTACGGTGCTTTGCAAAGGGAAAGCTGAGACGCTTGGCGTCGAGTTGGCGAACGCCAGGGTGGCACCCGCTAGGACACTGTACGTCTCTGGCGCCGAGCTGGCGGGCGCCGCAGTTATACAACAGCGAGGGAGTTTGGCCGTTTGCTGGGAACAACTTACTGGCCGTGTTATCGAAGGTGTCTGAAGGCCATCTGCCGCTACCGTGAGATCGCTGGACGGAAGGGCGAGGCCCGACCAGTAGAAACGCTGGAGAGTTGGCCATTGGCTGCTGTTTTATAGTAAGGGGGTTCGGGCTGTCCGACTCCCAAACGCAAGCCGCGACTGGCCGTAAGTTGGCTCCTAGATGGGTATTCGCGTTTGAGTAGAGTTAGGCCGAGCCTGGAGGCTTTGCAGAGAGGAGACGGAGATTTTAGAAGGTAGAGAGAAGGAGACGGGTGTTTGGGCAGCCGAGGAGAGCAGACGCTCCTCTTCGGCTCTCAGTTTTATACTTGTCTTCGAGCAGCGGTATTTAGAGTTTATGGTACATTTTTTGGAGTAGCTCCAAAACTTGTACTAATAGCGCTGAGTGTTGGCAAGCCGAGAGCAAGGTCAGCCTGCCTGACATTAGACGCACCGACGCGCTAATTGCGATTGTCAGAGTTCTGGTGTCATCTCTGCCTACAGTACATCCGTGTTTCACACGTAAATTGTCTGTAGTGGCACTACATAGCCGAAATAGTGAGATCATAGGCACTAAGATCCGCCGGGGTCGAAGTTGGCGGATAATATTTAAATATTGCTTCTGGAATACGAAGCTGAATTATCTCCGGGTCCGTGACTTGCAGCTATCGACACACACAGCCGGCGTACATCCGTCGTGTTGCTGAAATCACCATCCAGCACAGTTTTGGTACGGTATCGCATGCATTTGCTAGTGTTTCAAGGGGTATTCACGTTTTCGAACAGTTGAAAACGTTAGGTAACCTCACAGAAATCTGGTATCGGAATATTCCTCTCGATTACGCCGAGGTTTCCAGTTAAATGTGGGTTGTCACAAGTGTTTAGTATCAAATACAATTATGTTCAACTTACCAGTCACTTCCTGTAGGAGTGTATATTATATTTTGTAAATTCTTACAATTTGTTCTATTTTCAATTGAATGTGTATCTTGCTTTCAACTCTGACGTTCATTTGACTTCAGAGAATAAAACGAGTGAAAACAAATTTCTTTACTCAAATCATTAAAAGTAGTTAACCCCCTTTCACAATTTAGGATGGGTTTTATTAGTAGGAAACTAGAGGATAAATTAATTAAATGTTCGATGGTGGGTCAGCCGTACCTATCCTTTAATATCAAGTGAACAAACCATTTGCATACCGTTCGTCCTCCCTCCCCCCCTCCATTACCTTGTATTTCCAACATAACCACATAAATATACCAATCAAGAGTATCACGAAAATGATGCACGAGTTGGGATGGAAATCATTAACAGAAATGTGGTGTTCGTTACGGCGAGAAATATTTCAGAAATTTCTTTCACTAACTTTCTCTTCCGAATGCGAGTGTATTTTGTTAGCATCCGCCTGTATAGAGCGACAAGATTATCGTCATAAAATAAGAGAAATCAGATGGAAAATGGAAAGGTTTAGGTGTTCCTTTTTCCCGCGAACGATCAGAGAACGGCACTGTAGAGAAACATCATAAAAGCGGTTTGATGAACCCTCTGACATGCACTTCATTGTGACTTGCAGAGTATTTATGTAGATGTTGGCCTTAAAGTCTCCGTCCTCCGCCCCCCTGTCTATGAAAATTAACCTTATCTGCCTACCTGCATCATGATCAGTGAAACGGTGTCAAAGGTAATTGACAGTGTCACTCCGCATAGTTACTTACGGCGATAAAAATTTCTCCATTCAAACATACATACACGTAGTAGTGGCACAAACTGAAATCCCTATTCTATCACCTTGAGATACCCAAAACTTTGCTATTTAATTTATGTAAATATAATTAGTCCTATTCAAGACAGAAGCTGCCACCAGAATCTGTCTGTTTGTGATCAGGCTGCAGCAGCAAGTAGGCAAAGAAGCCATTTATACACAGTCAAAGAAGTCCCAGGATATATATTCCATGGTTAAACAGTATACATAGTTATTGAAAGAACAGACTGAATTATTGATTATTCTGGTGCTGAATGTATAACTTTCTGAATGTTAATCTGTATAGTTATCACTATAATAAATAGTGGATTTTGAAGTTGCTTCTTCACTTTAAAGTTTTATTCAGTGATATACTTCAAGAGAATATTATATAAAGACATGTTTATGACAATCACAACTAAAGAAGAAAACTGATAGAGGCACAACTTAAGTTGGACCTCTCTCCTTAATATGGTTTCTACATAATGATTCATTGCAACCAAGTAACACTCAATCTTCAGTAAGGAAGCTGTATTTCTATTCAGTCTACACCTACTTGTGCTAGGCTGAACTTTGTATAAAGAACTGTTACATCGCTTGTAAGGTATACTGCGCCATCAGCCTTACAATATCATATGTAAACTGCGATTTGCCTCTTTGAAGGGTAAATGTGCAGAATTTCATCAAGATTGTACTGAAACTGTATATCAATAATAAACAGACATTATCTCAAGTACATAGAACCAGAAAATGACTAACCTGAAGGAAACTTGGACGCGAGACATGAGGAGAATATCTGGAGGCCTAGCAACAGCCCAAGGGCGATAAAAAGCGAACAGAACATGCGGGCAGCGTCGCCGCCGCCATGTGCGTCCGTTGTCATGATCAGCACCTGCAATTAAATCAGAGCAATGAATCTTAATGAGCCCATATAAGCACGCCAAGACATAGAGAGACAAATAAATCCACTCCACCACTGTCTTTTGCACGCTGCAGTACAACTTCAGATATACGATGTAGCCGGCCGCGGTGGCCGAGGAGTCTGAGGCGCTCCAGTCACGGTCTGCACGGCCACTACGGTCGGGGCTTCGAATCCCCCCTCGGGCATGGATATTTGTGCCGTCCTTAGTCTTAGCTAGTTCATAAGTAGTTTGTAAGCTTAGGGACTGATGACCCCGTAGTTAAGTCCCATAAGTTCTACAAACATTTGAACATTTGATTATACGATGTACAGAATCCATACTACAAGCATTTTCAGTTCGCAAACACTGAGACGTTACTGCTGTATCGCCCGCCCTGATTGCCATTTATTTGTGTTCATTTGCTCTTGTCAGGAGCACTTAAACAAATCTTTGCATTAACAATTAAACAATACTTAATTGATATGAACATGATTTAGTGGTTTTTATTGACAGTTAAACAATACTTAATTTGTGATTCTTCAGTTTCTCCCGGCGTATTTGATAATCAAAATATCCACGGGTGTACTGCCGGTCTATAGTGTCCAACGGGCCCGTTTGACACTGTAGATCGGCAGTACACCCGTGGATATTTTGAATACTTAATTTATCTGAACATTAATCGGTGGTTTTTCTTGCGATATGACCCAGGCGTTGATGTAGAAGTGGAGATGGCAAATTTGGTTTCACTTCATTTCTCCAACAACTATTCGTGTCACACTCCTTGTTTCCCTCCAGAGGGTGTGCGTGAGAGTGCTTGCATGTTTTCTCCCCTGTAGAGTAATTGATGGGATAGTCATGCGGTGGTGGTAGTAGTTTGCAAGTTTTATGCTTTCACCAGCAGAGATAACAGTTGGTGAGTAGTGCAAAGAGTTCGCAAGCTATGCCTCTGCTCGATCTTGGGCACGTCAAAGATCTTGGACAGGTCGAAGAACGCAATTTGGTGTAATTACGGTTTATGAAACTTATTTGTTAATTTAATACAATTATAATATTCGGTATTCCACGTTATTTATTGGAAACAAGAACGAAATTTCTCTACGAGAACATTTGTTGAGTTTATCGTTCTAGGCCACTCGGTTTTCCCCACGGTGTTTGAATTAAGTTGCAGTTACGTACACTGTTGGAATAGTTCAGTTCCAGAGTGCAAAGTGGACATGGCTAGCGCGTGGTTACGGAAGCAGATGCAGTGTAGGGGGAACAGTGTTTACGTACAGTACTAAAAGCAAAATTTATCGTAACGAATATTGTCGAGCCGAGGCGTTGTCCCGCGTGTATAAAATGTATTGGTATGAACCTATTATCTCCGAATATGCAAAATATGTACAACGTGGAAAATGGGAATGTAAGAGCAAGACGGTTGGAGCTGGTGCAAATAATTTATTTTACCATTGACTATGTTTTTAAGAATTTTTGCCAAACGTGATTTTGTCATAAATTTCTTTATTATTCTCAATCGCTTTCAGATAAATGTACCGTCTTTGTGCTTCTTGAAGGGAAAAAATACAGTTTCTGTAATAGTATTGCATGCCATATGCAAGCATAAGAAAGCATTTCCTTGTTTTTTTCCCTGACGATCGCTAACAGAGATACCGAGTAATTTTACGCACATCCGTCTTTGTAAACACAATAATCTACGCGCCAGCCCGCAACGGGCGCTGAAGAAGGCTGCGATCGTAAAGCAAATCACGATGAGCAGCACTCTCCGTGGGATGCAGCAGGTCATTTCAGAGCGTGCTGTAGCTAGGTAGGCAGCACGTCTGTCCTGCGCCACGTTGGGGCAACACGTCCCGTGTGAGGACGGCATGAGGGCGAGGACGTGAAGTGTAATGTTTATTTCGTTTGACTGGAACTTGTGGACTTAGCGCAAACTTCGGAGATTACTCTGTCGCTTGAATTTGTGTTGGGACTTATTGTGAAATGAGCTCCAAACTCAAATTTCGACTTGATCATCTTTCTGGATACCTACCGGAAATGCAGAGACTGATTTTAGGAAGTTAGAGCTTCCTATTTTTGGAGCCAGACAGTCTTTCATGGCTGCGAATATTACAGCTATCAGAAATCAGGCGAAATTCCACAGCTGCTCACCACATATGTACCACGTTTGGGTATAATACCGACTGATCACACCAGAAATAGAAAGTAGTTGCATCAGGAATCTCATCTTTAGTTCTTTGTTGTAAATTTCAATACACAAACAAAATATCGAACTTCATAGGGGTTGATTTGACTTGCCAGTCAGTGACAGGAATTATTTTCACTGCAATCATTTAAATGTAAAGAACAGAAGTAGGATTAATATTCAAATGTGTTCGTTTCTAACTAATTTTTATGTGGTTTTTTTTTTAATTTTTATAACTGTTGTTGCTCGTGTATGTTTTTCGATATGGTCCTTGATGCGACTACAATAAACAAATCGATAATCAGGTGTCTTGAACGAAATAATTTGTTGTTGTTGTTGTGGTCTTCAGTCCGGAGACTGGTTTGATGCAGCTCTCCACGATAACCTATCCTGAGCAAGCCTCTTCATCTCCACATAAAAACGGCAACCTACATCTGTCTGAATCTGCTTAATGTATCCATCTCTTGGTCTTCCTCTGCGGTTTTTACCCCACACACTTCCCTCCAACGCTAAATTCACAATTCCTTGATGTCTAAGAATGTGTCCTACCAATCGATCCCTTCTTTTAGTCAATGTATGCCAGAAATTTCTTTTCTCCCCAATTCTGTTCATTACCTCCTCATTAGTTACGCGATCCACCCACCTAATCTTCAGCATTCTTCTGTAGCACCATATTTCAAAAGCCTCAATCCTCTTCCTGTCCGCACTGTTTATCGTCCATGTCTCACACCCATACAAGGCCACACTCCATACAAATGCCTTCAGAAAGGACTTCCTTAGGCTTAAATCAATATTCGATGTTAACAAATTTCTCTTTTTCAAGAACGCTTTTCTACCCATAGCCATTCTGCATTTTACATCCTCTGTACTGCGACCATCATTTGTTATTTTACTGCCCAAGTAACAAAATTCATCTACATCCTTTATTGCTTCGTTATCCAATCTAATTCCTTCAGCATCACCTGATTTTCTTAGACTGCACTCCATTACCCTAGTTTTACTCTTGTTAATCTTCATCTTATATGCACCTTTCAACACACTGTCCATTCCGTTTAAATGCTCTTCCAGGTCCTTTGCTGTATCTGACAGAATTACTATGTCGTCGGCAAAACGCAAAGTTTTTAATTCTTCACCCTGAACTTTAATTCCTTCTCCAAATTTCTCCTTGCTTTCCTTTATAGCTTGCTCAATGTACAAATTGAATAACATTGGGGAAAGGCTACAACCCTGTCTTACTCCCTTCCCAACCACTGCATCCCTTTCATGCCCTTCAACTCTGACAACCGCTGTCTGGTTTTTGTACAAGTTGTAAATAACCTTACGCTCCCTATATTTTACTCCTGTTTGCTTCAGAACTTGAAAGAGTTTATTCCAATCAACATTGTCAAAAGCCTTCTCCAAATCTACAAAAGCTAGAAATGTAGGTTTGCCTTTTCTTAATCTATCTTCTAGGATAAGCCGTAAAGTGAGTATTGCCTCCCGTGTTCCTACATTTCTACTGAACCCAAACTGATCTTCCCCGAGGTCGGCTTCTACTAGCTTTTCCATCCTTCTGTATATAATTCGTGTTAATATTTTGCAACCATGACTTATTAAACTGATGGTTCTGTAGTTTTCACACCTGTCTGCACCCGCTTTCTTTGGAATGGGGATTATTACATTTTTCTTAACGTCTGAGGGTATTTCGCCTGTCTCATACATCCTAGACACCAGTTCAAATAGTTTTGTCATGGCTGGCTCTCCCAGAGACTTCAGTAGCTCTGACGGGATATCATCTACTCCAGGGGCCTTGTTTCGACTTAGATCTTTCAGTGCTCTGTCAAATTCATCTCTCAGTATAGTATCTCCTATTTCATCATCATCTACATCCTCTTCCCTTCCTACGATAGTGTCTCGAAGTTCATTTCCTTTGTAGAGCCCCTCTATATGCTCTTTCCACCTTTCAGCTTTCCCTTCTTTGCTGAGAACTGGTTTTCCATCAGTGTCCTTGATATTCATAGAGCTGTTTTTCTTATCGCCAAATGTTTCTTTTATTTTCCGGTAGGCTGTATCTATTTTTCCCCTATTTATACATTCTTCTACATCCTTGCATTTGCCTTCTAGCCATTCCTGCACTTTCTGTCAATCTCATTTCTTAGTCGTCTGTACTCCATTTTGCCTGTTTCATTTACTGCATTTTTATACTTTCTCCTTTCATCGATTAAATTTAGTATCTCTCGTGATATCCAAGGATTCTTTGTAGGTCTTGCCTTCCTACCTATTTTGTCCTCTGCTGCCTTCACTATTTCATCTCTCAATTTTACCCATTCCTCCTCAACTGTTTTATTTTCCCCTGTTTCTGTCAATTGTTGCCTGAAGCTCCCTCTGAAATTCTTAAGAACTTCAGGTTCCTTCAATTTATCTAGGTCCCATCTCCTTATTTTCCTACCTTTCTGTAGTTTCTTCAGTTTCAGCCTACTGTTCATAACCAACAAGTTATGGTCAGAGTCTATGTCTGCCCCTGGGTATGTCCTACACTTCAAAACCTGGTTCCGAAATCTATGTCTTACCATTATAAAATCTATCTGGTATCTCCCGGTGTCTCCTGGTCTCTTCCACGTATACAACCTTCTTTTGTGATTCTTAAACCAGGTGTTCGTTATAACTAAATTATGTTCCGTGCAAAATTCTACCAGGCGGCTTCCTCTTTCATTCCTTTTGCCCAGGCCATATTCACCCACTATCTTCCCTTCCCTTCCTTGTCCTACTACCGAATTCCAGTCTCCCATAACAACTAAGTTTTCCTCTCCCTTAATTGTCTGAATAATTCCCTTTAGCTCCTCATATATTTCTTCGATATCCTCATCATCGGCAGAGCTAGTTGGCATATAAACCTGTACTACTGTTGTCGGTGTTGGCATCGTATCTATCTTGACAATGATAATGCGATCACTGTGCTGGTCATAGTAGTTTACCCGCATTCCTGTTTTCTTAATCATTATCAATCCTACTCCTGTGATACCTCCAATTGATTTTGTATTTATAATCCTAAACTCACCTGACCAGAAATCCTGTTCATCCTGCCACCGAACATCACTAATCCCCACTATATCTAACTTCAACCAATCCATTTCCCTTTTTAAATTTTCTAATTTTCCTACTCGATTAAGGGATCTAATATTCCACGCTCCGACCCGTAGAATGCCAGTACTGTCTCTCCTGATGATCACATCCTCCTGAGTAGTCCCCGCCCGGAGATCCGAATGGGGGACTATTTTACCTCCGGAATATTTTACCCAAGAGGATGCCATCATCATATGTTCATACAGTAGAGCTGCATGTCCTCGGGAAAAATAACGGCTGTAGTTTCCCCTTGTTTTCAGCCGTTCGCAGTAGCTGTGTGGCAAAGCCACATTAGCTGATGTTACAAGGCCAGCTCAGTCAATCATCCAGACTGTTGCCCCTGTAACTACTGAAAAGGCTGCTGCCCCTCTTCAGGAACCACACGTTTGTCTGGCCTCTCCACAGATACCCCTCCGATGTGGTTGCACCTACAGTACGGCTATCTGTATCGTTGAGGCTCGCAAGCCACCCCACCTCGGCAATGTCTGTGGTTCATGGGAGTGGCGAAATACTTTATAGTCTGTATAAACAGTAACATATTTTTGGAGGGGGAAGAATAATATATTATGAACTGGCAGCTGCTGTCAGACAACTATAATACTGGAGATTAGATTATGTTGCGTATTACAGGGCCAAACTTAAATTCAAGAATCTTAATATCAAAGTCGTCCGTAATTTTCATATAATGATAAATACATAATTTATTGGACACAAACAACTTGAAAGAATCAGGGTTTTTGAGGGTCAGCGACACCTGACCTTGTTCCCTCTCGTATCATTAATCCTTTCTTAAACACGCCACAACCTTTCATTTGACGATTCCTGCCAGGATTCCCTTTTTCCACATTTATTCCTCACCACAACATTTCAGCGTTTTCGCTGAATAATTACTTACAGGTAAACTTCAGCATAAATTCAAATGTTTGTAATTTTTATGGGACCAAACTAGACCCTTGACTTACAAACTACTTAACTAAGTTAAATTAACCTAAGGACAACACACACATCCATGCCCGAGGGAGGATTGGAACCTCTGACGCGGGAGGCCTCGCGATCCGTAAGGTGGTGCTCCCGACCGCTCGGCTATCCCCGCGCGTCCTTAAGTAACACCTTGAACTGATTGAGTAATGGAATGTGTAGAGCAATTGAGAGGCTTCTCATGGGTATTTATTAAATACAGTTCAGATCACATACTTCTAAGCTGCTACCGAACTTTTACGGTGCCCAATGGGAAGTGGTGGACGACCTTCACGGAAGTTCTCCACCAACATGATGGAATACTGCCTGTAAGACGACCACCGCCATGCCGGCTCAGTAGAGCAACCTGGACACTTTACTTGGTAAGTTTGATCAATATATCAGGTCCAGGTATTGGTGCATCATATTGCCTAAACGATGCACCACACCACTGCAGTATCCATTCCATAGTCTTCAGGGAAAAACCGACCATCACAGGGTGGAGTAACGAACGCCCCTCTGCAGTAACAATGAAGCGTGAGTGATTGCGTAGGTTCAAAAGCCGGCCACTTGGATGGAACCTCGCAGTCTTTAGGGTGGCAAGAGTAAAATGTGAGGAAGAACAGATCGTAGCAACAGTTCCTGAACACTGTTAACCGTTCCACGAAAAGCTGAAAAGTGTTGGAGACGGTCAGGAAAATATCTGGGAGAGGAGGCAGGGGTCCAATGTCTACTGTAATGTGGACTGCTATTCTTCAGACCAACTCAAGAGACATTTCCCAGTTTATGAATGTTTATTATTCAGCTCCTATTGTCTCCACCTCTCTGGATCCGGCTTTCAAGTGCCACCACAGAGTTCTTGTAGAGAGGGAAAATTTGGACTTTCGGTGCACCGTTGATGAAATTATAAACGTCCTTTAACAATATGGGAGCAGGATTCAGCCTTGTTTGTTGTCACAAGGGAAGGAACTTCATTGTGCGTGATCCCAGGGCGAAGCAGTGAAGTTAGCGATGGTCATGCTGTGAGGAGCAGCAGCTAACAACTCGATGGCGGGGCCCATCGCCATGATAGAAACGTGGTCGTTGTGCATGTTGGACTCTGACATCCGCCAGTTGACCACACAAGTCCTTCGACAGTAAGAAGTCCAATAGAAGTTGAAGAATCACACCAGTTTTCTTAAATGTCCCCCTTCCATAACCTTTATCTTCTTCTTTTTGCCACGTTTCTGCTTATACAGGTCATTGACAGAGCCTCCTCAAATCTTCTCTTTTCATTCATATTCTATCGTTTAGGCCCACTTCCCAATTGACTCCCCCCCCCCGTCCCAGTTACATCGTCCTTCACTTTGTCTATTTTGCACGTCATCTTCCAGTTGGTCTCCGGCACATTCTGTCCATTCTAGATCTCTTTAGGAAGTCTTTCTGGTCCCATTTTTTTAATGTCCCCAAAACGATTTCTGTCTATCACATTCCATGATTTATTTTGGTTTTTGATCTTTCACGTGCTTCGTATTATTTGATTTCTTATCTTGTCTCTTCTAGTCTTACTACGTATCCCTCGAAGTTAAAACTGACAGATAATATCACTTGCAGATGATGATTTTTGCTTGAGCAGGTGTTTTCTAGTTTCTAATTACACATTAGTAAAATTCTGAACAATTTTATATTGCCGCGTGTAATGTCTGCAGGGTCTAAAGAGTTATGCAAGATAGTGTGCGGCAGTTCCCGTCCGGCTTTCAAGTCCTCCCTCAGGCATGGGTGATGTTTTGTCCTTAGTGTATGTTGATTTAAGTAGTCTAAATTTCTAGGGACTGATGACCATAGTAGTTAGGTCCAATAGGTTTACAAACAATTTCCTTTTCTCTGTAAAATTTTCTGCTTGAAGTCTAATTTTTTTTTATTAATTTACTTCCTAGAATCTTGAAGGCAAAAACTTCTGTAATAACTTCTCCATTGTAAACTAAACCCATTTGTTTTCATATTTTTCGGCTGAGTTTCTTACTTCACTTTTGTTAGGCTTATTTCCATACGTGCTTCTTGAATCGTTCTGTGCCAGATGTTTAGTTCTTCCAATTTATGCTTATTTTCTTCCCAAATCATCAAAATATCTGTATAGGCTATGAGCTTCATATCATCTTCCTTTTATCCTTGGTAAATATCACCTATTATGTTGGCCATTACTACATTAAAAAGTACTGGCGACGGCACACTTTCTTGCCGAACCCATCTTTCTATTACAAACACGGTGATAATCTATGGTAAAGTGATTATCAGTTACGTTTCTGTTGATAGTTTCGGTCTATTCAGACCTTGCCGCATCTCTTCCCTTCTAACAGCGTCGTAAGCCTTTTTTTAACTATGAATGCGACTGATGAACTCTTTTCGGATGATCATCCGAGTGGTGGTGTCGTTTTGGCGCAACGTTTCGGTGAGTTTCGTACTTATCATCCTCAGGCGAAAATGATGAGTACTAAACACATCGAAACGTTGCGCCAAAACGATGCCACCACTAGGCTAACCACCCGAGAAGAGTTCACCACAAGAACACGCCGAGAAAGCAATTGCAACTATGAATGCAACTACCATGTCTTTCCAAAATCTCCATTTTTTGTACAACCACTCTTACTATAAATATCGCATCTATAGTTGATCTTCCACTTTGAAATTTTTCTGTTCTTCTCCTAATTGTAGTTCTATTTTACTTCCTATTTTGCTATATTTTCATTAATCTTCATGCAGTGGCATAATTAGTGTTGTTGCTCTTTAATAACCCCACAGAATTTTATTACCCTTCTTACAGATAAGTACAATGATCGCCTCGGTCCAGTCTTCAGGAATCTATCGAGAGGTCCATACTACCCTCATTATTCTACGCAGCCACTAAAATCTCTAACCCATAATAATTTACACGCCTGGCCATTACAATTGCTACGCCACGAAGATGACGTACTACAGACGCGAAATTTAAGCGACAGGAAGAAGATGCTTTGATATGTAAATGATTAGCTTTTCAGAGCATTCACACCTATAAAGTTCTAACATGAGGAAAGTTACCAACCGATTTGTCATACACAAACACAACCGCCGTTGCCTAGTGAAACGTTGTTGTGATACCTCGTGTAAGGCGGAGAAATACGTACCATCACGTTTCCGACTTTGATAAAGGTCGGATTGTAGCCTATCGCGACACAGCTGATCGAGTCGGTCGCGATACAATGACTGTTAGCGGAATATGGAATAGGTGGGTTCAGGAGGGCAATACGGAATGCCGTGCTGGATCCCAATGGCCTCGTATCACTAGCAGTAGCGATGAAAGGCTCTTATCCGCATGGCTATGACAGATCATGCGTTTCCATCCCTGAGTCAACAGATGGGGGCGTTTGCAAGACAACAACCATCTGCACGAACAGTTGGACGCCGTTTACAGCAGTATGGACTATCCGTGGCTCTACCCTCCCATTCCATCACTGCGAAACTATTTTTCAGCATGATAATGCAGGTCTTGTACGGGCTTTTATGTGTGCCCTGGCCAGCATATTCTCCAGATCACTCAGCAATTGAAGACGTCTGGTCAATGGTGGCCGAACAACTGGCTCGCCCAAATACGCCAGTGCCTTCTCTTGATGTACTGTGGTGTCATGTTAAAGCTGCATGGGCATCTGTACCTGTACACACCATCCAAGTTCTATTTGACTCAATGCCCAGGCGTACCAAGGCCGTTCTAACGGCCAGAGGTGGTTGTTCTGGGTACTGATTTCTCAGGATCTATGCACTTAAATTTCATAAGAATGAAATCACATTTCACTTCTAGTATAAAATATTTGTCTAATGAATGCCCATTTACCATCTGCATTTCTTCTTGGTGCAGCAATTTTAATGGCTAGTAGTGTATTCAGTTACTGGTCTCATGGAACTCACCTCAGAATACTGGTCACCTCTACAGTAGGCCTCGACTTCGTCCTTCGTCTCTCCTTCAGATGGTCTCATGGAACTCACCTCAGAATACTGGCCACCTCTACGGTAGGCTTCGCCCTCGCCTTCCATCTCTCCATCAGATGGTCTCATGGAACTCACCTCAGAATACTGACCACCTCTACGGTAGGCGTCGACCTCGCCCTCCGTCTCTCCTTCAGATGGTCTCATGGAACTCACCTCAGAATACTGGCCACCTCTACGGTAGGCCTCGACCACGCCTTCCGTCTCTCCTTCAGATGGTCTCATGGAACTCACCTCAGAATACTGACCACCTCTACGGTAGGCCTCGACCACGCCTTCCGTCTCTCCTTCAGATGGTCTCATGGAACTCACCTCAGAATACTGACCACCTCTACGGTAGGCGTCGACCTCGCCCTCCGTCTCTCCTTCAGATAGTCTCATGGAACTCACCTCAGAATACTGGCCACCTCTACGGTAGGCGTCGACCTCGCCCTCCGTCTCTCCTTCAGATGCTGTATCGTATGAAGACGCAGTGGCCAGTGTCAGCAGCGAGGGGTTGGCCATGGACAGCACGGAGGGGGTGAAGTACACAGAGCAATCTGTGCGAGGCGAGTCTGGCGCTGAGTGGCTGGCTGAACGCTCGCTGGGCGCTGGTGACGCAGACGTGGAGGTGTCTGCACTGCACGCTGACGGGGCGACTCCTCCAGAGAGCGGCGATGGCCCTTCTGGGAGCGGCGAGGGGCCTTCCAGGAGCGACGAGGGTCCTTCCAGGAGGGCTGCCAGGGAAGTCTCCGGCCCGTCTGCTGGCGGTGGCTCCACCAGCTGACCCTCAGCCTCACAAAGACATAAATCTACGGCCTCCGGTTCTGTCATACACTCTCCTTCACAACTGGCCTCTGGCTCCTCCACACCCTCTTGACTCTCAGCAAGTTCCTCCTGCTTTCTTGCTGCAGCTTCCATTTCCTCCCTCTTCCTCGCTTCCTGTAAGGGAAATATACCATGCACTGAATTGGATTTTATCCATGATGGATGTAGTTGAACTCCGTGACTATTCCTATTAAAGGGCTGAGGATAAAAAGAGCTACCAGTCTACAATTAAGTATTGTATTATTTATTTATATCACGACCCGTTTCAGGCGTGTCCCCACCATCACATTCTTATACACTGAGACCAGTGTACAGTTTGTTGGTGGAGCTCACTGTTTGAAAATAAATTATGTGGCATTAATTTCATTAACAACTAGTTCAGGCGGCAATATGACGTGTACAAAACCACTGTTTCACTTACATGTAAATGTAGCATCCAAGTCATTATTGCCTGTGAGTTACAAATTTTTTATAGTATTTCACACAAACTTTTTGTTTTTAGAGTCGTTATTTTAGTCTTTCACAATATTCGCATAGTTCTGCTTCCCATGTATTGCGTGTATTTTCCATATGCATGTTTTATGCCGCACAGAAATATGAAATCGCAGCATAAGCCGTGTTTACAGGGAAATGAAGAGTTTCTGGTCAAAGAGCTTATATCTAAGAAGCAGAAAGATAGCAAGGCATTACAAAATACCAATTACAAAAATGTTACGTACATGCAGTGTTAGAAGAAGTATTACAAAATATGAAAATCAAGCTTTTTACGCAAACTGAATGTATCAAAATCTCTTCACAATAAGAAATAATGTAGGAAATATTCCTGAAAATCAACATATCAAAAGAACTCGCCTTGAACTGACACCCAATTTTCTACAATGACTATGTAGTGTAATATAACTTGCTTTCAACCATTTCATATTTTGTCAATGACGGTGTAGCTCTGCAGTCAGGAAAAAATCCATCATATTTACTGAAACTTTACCACTACACGTTATTAAGAATCCGTTTTTGAGGGTATTTAATACTGAGTGCGCTGCTCTTGACACACGCTTAATGATTTTTGCGTTATCAGTTCTAAACATGAGACGTTTCGTTAAATTTGTGTGTTAAATATATGATATTTGTTTGTTCGTATGTTGAAAATTTACGTTACCGTCACGTAAAGAGCCTTCTGCGGTAGTTTTCTCGTGGAAAAATTGAGCAATAACTCGCCAAGAAACCAAGCACTGTCTAAAACCATCTACACTGGGCAATATTATCCAGCATGTTTACGTAATGGAACAATGTGTCTGTTGAGAAAGGTATACCTTATACGCACATCAAATCTAAAGTTTTGCAGCATAAGTCATAGCTTTATATTAATGAGGAAGTCCCATGGTAAGTCAAATTCAGAGCATTGAAAATTATAACAAACATTACACAGTTTCAACAAGTATGGTGGCTAATAGCTGTTACTTTAATAAGGGCGAATACTGCAATTGAGTTTTATCACTGACAATTAGTTTTGGTTTCTGAGGTTGGTGTTTGTTTTTAGAGACAATTTTTAAAGGTATGTCAGCTTTTGCCTTAATTCTTTCTGTGCAGCACATCACATTTGATGTCAAAAGCTTGAGAATCATTTCAGGCATGTTCAGTAAAGGTGGAATCTCTCATTTTCCGTTTCCAACTCCTCTCATGGTCAGCCAGGCTAGTAATTACAGCCCTGCCTGATTGAACTACATATACTTTGCCACAAAGGTTGCAAGAGATCCTATATATGCCACTCCTTTCCAAAGATGGAATCTTGTCTTTGCTATTGAAAAACAAGTAAGCAATAGTATTCCTATTATAAAAACCTGAGTTGTCTTTCCTGCACTTAAGTTTGCTGACAAGCCTTTCTGACGTTTTACCACCCCATAACATTGGTGCACATTTTTTGTCTGTGTACATAGTTAACTTGTGAGGAGGAAACAAAAGTAATATTACCCTCTCTCTCTTTTTCTTACAAAGTATGCTGTTAGTCAAGGTATTGATGAATGCAATTCCTTGAATTAATTCCAGTTTATTCTCGAAATCTGTCTTGGTCTGAGATATAGATAATACACTATGCACCATGCTGTGGAAGGCTACATGTTTATGTGTTGGGAACTTTCAGGTATTGTTGTGTCTCTGGAAGTTGAATTTCTGTATACTTTAAATGCATGCTTTTAATGACTAATGTCTATGGCCAGATTGAAGCAGTTGATAACGTCTCCTCCAGCCTCCATTGTGAATTTAATTTTAGACTGTTTTGAATTTTGGTTATCTAAGAACTTGTGTAATTGTCTGTTTGTACCTGTCCACAGGCACAGTACATCATCCACATACCTATTCCAATGGAGTATTTTTAGTGCTTAGGGGCTCTTTATCTAAAATGTTTGTTCGAAATTATTCATGAACATTTATGCTAGTAGAGGAATCAGAAGCGACCTCACTGCTAATCCATATGACTGTTTGTACAGATTTTGTTGGAACTGCAAATAATTTTGTTTCAAACAAGTTTCTGTTGCAAATCCTATATCATCAAACTGAATCGGGTTTATTCTACTTTTGTACAAGCACTCTATTAATATTTCGATAACTTTTCCAACAGGAAATTGCAATCGTAATTATACCTGTAACACCGCGAAGTGCAGCCAATATGTTGTGAAAGTTTCATCAACATTGGATGAACTGACCAGTAGCGCATTAAACGTGAATAAACATACAAACAAACAAACAACCAATCATTTGTATACATTATATAAAAGGTCAGAAAAGAAAACAGTCACCATTTGCAGGGTGCAGATTTATTCTTAACCAGTTTCAAGAGCAATTACTGTCCTTCTTCAGGTATGTGTACTGGAAACAGTTAAGAATATATACAAATACAGATGTAACATAAAATTAGAAGTACAATAACAAAATTAAAGGGGCAAGAAGTACAGTGTATTTAAAACTTTCTTGAAAAGATACAAAATGCGGTAGTTAATACGCTATTTTCCTGCATTTTGATAAAATAAGGAAGTTATGGCAGTGAACATCAAGTGCACATATTCTGTTAGAACTTGTAAACTAAGTTGTTAATACTGTATGAGCGTCTTTGGTTAAGCCACATAGTGGGCGTAAAGAGAAAAGGGAAATCAAGTTATAGGATTTCAGGGTCATATACTGTTTTACTGTGTTTCCCTCAATTGTGCACCCGCTGGTGAGGTGGGACGGGCAAGTCCATTTGCTCAGAGGTAAGGAAGGTATATCACCAATGTGTGCTACCAGCGACAATAGTAGATTGCATTGCTTAGTGTCTACACAGCTATGTTGCCACTATGTAAGTTTTAAACCTGGTATTTATTTGTCTAAATAATAGCGTAAGATGATTTTACATTACATAAACAGTTCCGAGATGGGGTGGCTTGCGTGCCTCAACAATACAGATAGCCGTACTTTGGGAGCAACCACAGCGGAGGGGTAACTGTGGAGAGACAAGACAAACGTGTGGTTCCTGAAGAGGGGCAGCAGCCTTATCAGTAGTTACAGGGGCAACAGTCTGGATGATTGACTGAGCTGGCCTTGTAACATCAGCTAATGTGAATTTGCCTCACAGTTACTGCGAGCAGCTGGCAGCAAGGGGAAACTACAGCTGACACTTTTCCCGGGGACATCAGCTCTACTGTATGAACATATATTGATGGCATCCTCTCGGGTAAAATATTCCGGAGGTAAAATAGTCCCCTGTTTGGATCTCCGGGTGGGGACTACTCAGGAGGATGTGATAATTATGAAAGACAACACTGGCATTCAATGGATCGGAGCATGGAATGTTAGATCCCTTAATCGTGTAGGGAAGTTACTAAATTTGAAAAGAGTATCAATAGGTTCAAGTTAGATATAGTGGGAATTATTGAAGTTCGGTGGAAAGAGGAAAAAGATTTCTGGTCAGCATTATAAATACAAAATCAGTTGGGAGTATTACAGGAGAAGATCTGATAATGAATAAGAAAATAGGAATGCGGGTGAACTACTATGACCAACACACTGATCGCATTATCGTAGTCAAGATAGGTATGAAGCCAACACCGACCACAGGAGTGCAGGTTTATATGCCAACTAGCTCTACCGATGATGTGGATATCGAAGAAATTCATGAGGAGCTAAAGAAAATTATTCAGACAATTAAGGGAGAGGAAAACTTAATTGTTATGGGAGACTGGAATTCAATAGTAGGACAAGGAAGGGAAGGGAAGGTAGTAGGTGAATATGGTCTGGGCAAAAGGAATGAACACCTTGTTTAAGAACCACAAAAGAAGGTTGTATACGTGGAAGAGACCAGGAGACACTGGGAGATACCAGGTAGATTTTATAATTGTAAGACATAGATTTCGGAACTAGGTTTTAAACTATAAGTCATACACAGGGGCAGATAAAAACTCTGGTCATAACCACAGGAGGCAATCCTCACTTACAGCATATCGTAGAAGATAGATTAAGGAAATGCAAACGTACATATCTAGCTTTTGTAGATTTGAAGAAGCGTTTTCACAATGTTGATTGGAATAAACTCTTTCAAGTTCTGAAGCAAGCAGGAGTAAAATGTAGGTAGCGGTTGCTGTTGAATCTTCCAGGTTATGTGGTCATGGTCGATGAAACATATCTGCTCCTGACTTTTCGTCCAGAGCATAACCCGGAAGATTCAACAGCAATTATTTCAGCCGGTCGTGAAAGCCTTCGCTGCATGAATAGGTAGCAGTTGTCATAGCTGAAGGACAAGAAAGGGTTGCAGTGGTTGGGAAGGGAGTAAGACAGGGTTGTAGCCTTTCTACAATGTTATTCAGTTTGTACACTGAGCAAGCTATAAAAGAAAGGAAGGATAAATTTGTAGAAGGAATTAAAGTTCAGGGTGAAGAATTAAAAACATAGCGTCTTGCCAAAACCAAGATAATTGAGCGCAGTCTAAGAAAATCAGGTGATTCTAAAGGAATTAGATTAGCTAACAAAACAATAAAGGAGGTAGATGATTTTTGTTACTTGGGCAGTAAAATAACAAATGATGGTCGCAGTACAGAGGATATAAAATGCAGAATGGCAATGAGTAGAAAAGCGTTCTTGAAAAAGAGAAATTTGTTAACATCGAATATTGATTTAAGCCTAAGGAAGTCCTTTCTGATGGCATTTGTATGGAGTGTTCCTTGTATGGGTGTGAAACATGGACGATAAACGGTGCGAACAGGAAGAGGATAGAGGCATCTGAAATGTGGTGCTACAGAAGAATAGTGAAGATTAGGTGGATGGATTGCATAACTAATAAGGAGGTACTGAACAGAATTGGGGAGAAAAGGAAATTCTGGCATACCTTGACTAAAGGAAGGGACACATTCTTAGACATCAAGGAATTGTGAATTTAGCGTTCAAGGGAAGTGTGTGGGTAAAAACAGCAGAGTAAGACGAAGAGATGGCTACAGTAAGCAGATTCAGGCAGATGTAGGTTGCCGTTTTAATATGGAGTTGAAGAGGCTTGCTCAGGATAGGGTATTGTGGAGAGCTGTATCAAACTAGTCTCCGGACTGAAGATCACAACACAAAGAGTTCCATGGGAATTTCAGTGCATGCATAGAAGTAAAAGTAATATATTTACAAACATCTTTTCAAGTGTAACAAAAATAGCATTATTTGAATCATAGTCTTTTAATTATAAACTGTAAAAATGTAACGTAGTTTCTTTACAGTTATAACAAATCAGAACCAGAGTTTTTATACTGCTGAGGCATTCAACATTCACGGCGTTGTGCATGTATACAAAATTTATTTTGAGTGGTATATTAATATATAACAATACAATTACACTGAAAAATACAACTTAGATGCTTGAGCACGAACAAAACACCTCTACAGTCTGCCAGCCCTTTTTAGCACTGCTACTGAGTGAAATCATGGCAAACTAGTGTGACATCTTCAGTTCCAGCATGTGCTGCCACCTTATGATTATATGTTCAGATGCCTACCACTGTGGGCAATATTTGAATGTTCTCACCAGATTTATTTCAAAATTGCATGGTTTATGTTCTTTAGAGAGGACCCACGGACTGACGAGGTTATAACTGTTACATACAGAAGCTCAAATTGTATATTGTGGTGAAGTTTGCATATTTTCTGTATCACCAAAAATTATAAACTTAGGAGTGCCTGCATAATATTCGGGAGGCAATGATCACATAGTTCTTACTTGCTCATTTATTCATATTTATCATGTTCTGCAGGACCAAATTGACGATCTGGTATCCATGGTCATGGAAAGAGTCAGTACGTCAACTTGTGACAAATGAGTAGTATTGGGGAAAATGAAAATATAGCAATCATATGCCAACGACAGGCCTGAAACAATTAGTGTTCTAGCCACTCTTGCTTAGCCGGTCTACACTTCCTGTCAATCTCATTTCTTAGTCGTCTGTACTCCATTTACCTGCTTCAGTTACTGCATCTGTATCTAGGGTCCTTTCATCCATTAAATTTAGCATTTCAGATATCCAAGAATATTTTTAAGGTGTTATCTTTCTACCTATTTGGTCCTCTGCTGCCTTTACTATGTCATCTCTCAAAAGTACCCATTCCTCTTCTGCTGTATTATTTCCTCCAGTTTCTGTCAATTGTTGCCCAAATCTCCCTCTGAAATCCTCAAGAACTTCAGGAAGCCTCAGTTTATTCAGGTCCCATCTCCTTATACTCCTACCTTTCTGGAGTTTTTTCAGTTTCAGTCTATAGGTCATGGCCAATATGATATGGTTAGAGTCTATATCTGCCTTTGGATCTGGGGACATGGCAGTGCCCCCCGCCAAGTTGAGCGCACGGTCGTACCATCCATTTCTCGACGCAGTTCACAGCACTTTCGAATACCTTATATCTTTGTTGTGGATAAATCAGGAAGCCTGAATTTTCGATTACCAAGAGTATCTACTAGAACTAGCTATATTTCCAAATTATGCTATTCTACACCTGATAGTTGACAAAATATTAGCAGTCGAAAATAACTAATTCTCACTCAATGAGTCACCAATCATCAAAATTCTAAGTTACTTCTAGGTGACACACAAACGTCAAATTTTGTATTTAGAAAGTGTTTAGACTGTAATGGAAGAAAAAATTCAAACATCTATAAATATTAATTCTGTTCTCGAACACATTTTCGTTTAACAGAAGAGTATATGCTGTCTGGGCGTTGCTGGGATTGTGTTGGTAGTGGTATTGTGTTAAAGTGATGGATTCAGGTCCGTGAGATCGCGAATTCGATTTCTGGTGCCGTATCTTTTTCTTCCTTTGAACAAGGAGACATCTGAAATGATATGTGGTACCTCATTGGAGTATGAAGATGGTAAGATGTAGTTTACATTACTGCAAATGGAAACAGTAACGATGATAACTACTTTCTACCTATTGCTCGTATTCTGGAAAATTCCGTTACATAACGTGGGGGGGGGGGGGTGGGGAGAACGTTAGACCGGGAGCAAAAACCTTAGATTTTGGTTTCACAGAACAACATGGCAGAGTTAGGGAGACGCCTTTGATCTGGGAGACGCACAGTCTACTGTTATCTGCGTTCTGTGCCATAGAGTAGAACTCTCTGGAGAGAGTATTGCGTTCTGATTTCTCTAGGAGGTGCTGGTTCTGCTCATGTTACGAACATTAAGCTGGGATTGTGCGGTTACATCATTATATAAATACGCAACTTGAAAACTAAAGTACTGATTTTCTAGATAACGTTATCAGTAGGCCAATGAAACTTATATTCGGTAATTCGAAAGATGGTTTGCTGTAGATGCGCACAATACAATAATCATGAGTGTATATAGCTGTGAAGAGTGATAAAACGAAGTATATGTTTTAAATTCCAAAGCTCGAATCATGATTAAAATTCTTTAACTCTAATAAAAAGTGAATGTTTTGACATTGAAGTGCTACCAACTACTGCCCTAGGGATGATCCATTTTAGGAAAACATCGATGGTAACATCAACATTAACATCAATTCATAGAATTCGATGTAGGATGAACATTGAAATGAATCATCGGCATTCGAGAATATTAGTGTTTTGGGAGCCAAAACAAACAATCCACGGCGGAACCACTGACACATATTGCTAACCTTGGAATACCAAGAACAGTATTATTGTTCTCCCTGTAACTTTAAGCAACATATCAACAATTATTTTTGTACAGATATAACAGTCGTGAGAAATAGGGATTGATGTTGATGTGGTCTTCAGTTCGGAGACTGGTTTGATGCAGCTCTCCACCCTACTCTATCTTGAGCAAGCCTCTTCACCTCCTCATAGGAACGGCAACCTACATTCATTAGAATTTGCTTATTATATTCATCTCTTGGTCTCCCCCTGCTATTTTTCCCCCCACCCTTGACTCCGATGGTAAATTCAAAATTCCTTGATGTCCAACATTGTGTCCTACCAATCGATCCCTTCTTTTAGTCAAGGAATGCAAGAAATTCCTTTTCTCCCCAATTCTGTACAGTCATTAGTTATGTGATCCACTCACCTAAACTTCAACGTTCTTCTGTAATGCCACTCTTAAATAGGCTCTATCCTCTTTCTGTCCACACTGTTTAGCGTCCATGTTTCACTCCCATACAAGGCAAAACTCCACACAGAAGACTTTAGAAAGGACTTCATTATGCTTAAATTAATATTCGATGTTAACAAATTTCTCTTCTTTAAAAACGCTTTTCTTCCCATTGCAATTCTGGACTTTATATCCTCTGTACTGTATTTTACTGGCCAAGTAAAAAAACTCATTTACCACCTTTATTGATTCGCTACCTAATTTACGTCCTTTGATATAGCCTGATTTTCCGAGACTGCATTCCATTACCCTTGTTTTGCTCTTGTTGACGTTCATCTTATATGCTCCTTTCAACACACTGTCTATTGCGTTCAATAGCTCCACCAGGTCTTTTGCTGTCTCTGACAGAATTATAGTGTCATCAGAAAAACGCAAGGTTTTTATTTCTTCACCCTGAATTTGAATTCCTTCTCCAAATTTCTCCTTACTCTCCTTTATACCTTGCTCAATTTTCTAATTGAAAACATTGGCGAAAGGCTGCAACCATGTCTTACTCCCTTCCCAACTTCTGCATTTCTTTCATGCCCTTCAATTTTGATAACTGCTGCCTTGTTCTCGTAAAAGTTGTAAATAACCCTATGTTCCCCTATATTTTACTCTTGCTGATTTCAGAATTTGAAAGTCTCTATTCTAATCAACATTGTCAGACGGTTTTGCAAATCCACAAAAGCTAGGAATTCAGGTTTCCTTATCCTTTATCTATCTTCTGAGATAAGCTGTAAAGTGAAGATAGACTCCTGTGTTATAACATTTCTCCTTAATCCAAGGTCGGCTTCTAGCAGCTTTGCCCTTATTCTGTAATAATTTGTGTTAAAATTTTACAACCATGACCTATCTAACTAATGCTTCTGAAATTTTCACACCTGTCTACACCTGCTTTCTTTGTAATGGGGATTATTACATTTCTCTTCAAGTCTGAGGGTATGTCGGCTATCTCGTACATATTACATAATGGGTGAAATAGTTTTGTCATGGCTGGTTCTCCCAGAGGCTTTAGGAGTTCTGAAGGAATGTCATCTACTCCAAGGGCCTTGTTTCGACTTACGTCTTTCAGGAGACTGTCAAATTCTTCTCTCAGAATAGTATCTCCTATTTCATCTTTATCTACAACTTCTTCCCTTCCTACACTATTGTCTCCTAGTTCATTTCCTTTGTAGAACCCCTCTATATACTCTTTCCACCTTTTAGGTTTCCCTTCCTTGTTGAGAACTGGTTTTCTGTCTGTGTTCTGCTTTTCATGTGTCCAATTCTTTCTTTTATTTTCCTTTAGAGGTTATCTATTTTTCCCCTATTAATCAACTCTTCTACAGACTTGCATTTGCCTTCTAGCCACTCCTGCTTAGCTATTTTACACTTCCTGTCAATCTTATCTCTTAGTCATCTGTACTCCATTTTCCTTGTTTATTTAGTGCATTTTTATATCTTCTCCTTTCATCAATTACATTTAGTATTTCCTCTGATATCCAAGAATTTTTTGTAGGTCTTGCCTTTCTACCTATTTTATCCTCTGCTGCCTTTACTATTTCATTTCTCAACGCTATCCATTCTTCATCTACTGTTTTATTTCCCCCATTTCTGAAATTTCTGCCTAAAGATCTGTCTGAAATTCCGAATAACTTCTGTTTCCTCCAATTAATCGAGGTCCCATCGTCTTACATTTCTACGTTTTTGCAGTTTTTAAAGTTTCAACCTACAGTTCATAATCAATAAGTTAAGGCAGGGTCTATATCTGCCCCTGGGTAGGACACTTCATCACACTTCGCCACCACTACCATAAGTAACATTCTATCTTGTACTAGAAAAAGATACAGTATACATCTATAGTCATCTATCTCGTTTGTGGCTTGGCATCGTACGCTATACTACCTACAGAAAAGAAAAGGGATACCATCAAAAATTAAATATACAAAAATGAATTCCTTCCACAATAAAAAGTGGTGATATCTCATGGGGAACCAAGACAGTTATTTTAGTTTATGTTCATGGAACCACCCATTCAACACCTTGTAATAATGTTTTATCAAATTAGTTAACTACCAACAGCTGTACTAACTATATCAAAATTATACATCTTTATTTCCATAATGCATGTAATGACTTCGCAATTGCACCATAATATAATGCCATCAGAATACATATAAGAATTAGGCAATTACACATTGACATAAAAATATAATTAATATTCGATTAAGTGACCAAATGTAATCACTTAGAATATAATTCCTCATATTTGCAAAATGTATTTTGAATATTAAATTATGCAGTCATGTAGTGGGAATCATTATGTTTATTATAGAAATAAAGATATACAATTTTGCTATAATCACTACAGATGTTGGTAGATAACTAATTAGATAAAAATTGTGGCAAGTTAATGAATATGTGGTTCCATGAACATTAATTAAGACAACCGACTTGGTTTCCCATGAGATCTCACAATTCATATGGTGGAAGGAATTCGTCAAGAGACATGCATTTATGTGCATTTTATTTTTGATAGGATTCATCTTAGCGAATTAAACCCAGTTCCTAAGTCTTATGTCTTACCATTATTAAATCTTTCTGGTATCTTCCGGTGTCTCCTGGTCTCTTCCACATATACAGCCTTCTTTCATGATTTTTGCATCAATTGATTTTTTTTTAAATTATGTTTTATACAAATTTCTACCTGGCGGCTTCCTGTTTAATTCTTCTTTCATTCATGCAGAGGAGTTAAATGCGTATAATTTGTGGGATCATTTTAGGAAGGGAAGAGGAAGTGACAGTGTTATTAATGACAATTATGGTGAGTTAGGAGAAGGGGTAAACGATAATTGGTTTGGCAAAAATGAACACGAATTTTCTGTTACTGACTGGAGGTGGAATGGGAAGATTTTAAAGTTAATGTTACCACACTTATGGGTTAAAGAAAAGTGTAACATAGGAAGGTAACTTGAAAGAAAAAAGGGTGAAAAAGGAGCATACAGCATATTTGAGGAATTATTTTATAGGGACGACAAAATTTAATAGTGGACTAAAACATTGTGTACTATTGGTATTGTAGAAAAGGCCGAGATGGAGAAATTGGCTAACGAGCGAAAAAGACGGCACGACGATTGCTATAAGACGGTAAGGTACAGATTGGGAGACAATGTATTTGTGAGGAAAGAGCGTTCGAGTGAGGTCAATAGTGAAATTAAGAAGCTCTTTGGACTGTACTATGCACCTTCTGTTGTTGCTGAGTGTTCTCATCCGAACGACTACAGGCTAAAATACCCAGACTATGGAAAAGTATTATGACTGAGAAATGTAACAGAATTGAGACTGTATGTAGAGACGAAGAATTAGTGAAATCTTTGCTATGGATACTTATTTCAGTGTATTTATGTTTACTAAATAAGAATTTGGGGATATTTGTGTGTTTATTGTATGTTGTCTAAAATAAGTTGCTATTCTGAGGAGAACAAAAAGGAATTGTGTGGGTGCATTTTGGTGTATGGAGGACGGCAGTTTGATGGGTTAATGTGGATGAAAATGATTTATTAAATTTTTGCATAATTTGTGGTTTAAAAAATGTGAGTATAGTAGTCAGAATTATGGTATTAGTTTAAAAAGTGTTGTAGCATAAATTTTGGTGTGAGGAGGTGGATTAATTTATCAGTAAAAGAGATGTAATAATTTGAGAATTGCAGCGTATTGAAAATTATAAGAAGGATCTTAATGACTTGAGTAGTTTATATATGGGTTGATATGGAAATTTAATTTGTGTTTAATATTTAGGGATTAAAATTTGTTGTAATTAGGGTACAATTTAACAGGGAATGCTATTGAAGGGAAGTAGTTGTTTGTTGCTTTGAGCTTCTTTTTAAATTTCAACAGTTGGCGATGGGGGAAAATAGTGTGGCAGAAACTATAGTGTGGACATGTCTTCATGTGGGAACATGGACATACTGATGTTAAAAGCAAGAATGTTTTGTCTGTTGATATTTTATTGCATTGCTGTTGAAAAGTGTGTATCTATTCCACAGGGGGAGGGCGTTAAAGCTGGAACCTTAGGGGATTCGGATGCGTTTCTATATATTGGTAACTATACTGTAGTCGATTTTTAGACAGGTCTTTTCATTTCGTCTGGGGGAATCGGCTGCAGAGTCACACACATTCTGGCAAGGTACAATGTTGGCAGAGAGTTGGTGACAGTGCAGCGGACTGTGGAACCAGATCGTCGGAACGCAAGGACGCGTTAAAGTGATATATGGAGTGAAATTAGTGTGCTACGAATCAAAGGCAGATTTGATTCTCTGGGCATTTAATTAATATGTCGTATAATTTATAATGTATGTTACTTTAGATTTAAATCTTATATATGATGTGCAAATGGTACACAGACTCATTCACCACTACAGTTTTACACACTTCGCTCTGGCAAAGTAGTTGGTAATAATTTTAACGTTTTTATTAATTTAAGAGGAAATGGCCAACAAATTGGTGCTACTTGACACGATAATTTGGCAGGCAAATGTATCATATCAAGTGGAGGTGTGTGATATTACAGATACAGGGGAAGCTGATTGTTTCCATGTGAATGGCGGATGTTGCCAGGGTGTTGGGTTCCCCAACCAGCAGGCTACCAGTTTGTACCTAGTGAATGGGATACAGGCAGGTAGTCAGGTTTTTCCTAATGTGGTTGGAAACCGAGAGCAACACGCTTTAATGAGTGAGGGCGGCTAACCCAAAATGCAGTTGAAATACAATATAGCCACACATATTATTCTAAAAATCCATATAAAATCAGGAAATGATAATACGGCAAATATAATTATAAGAATGGATTCAGGAGACTTGAGAGACTCAAATGCTGTAATAACAATTTCAATATCCCTTACAGATGAAAAGCCGACAAATTTCAGTACTATAATATTAATATTATTATAAGACTTATATATAGAATTATTGATACATATAGTTTATCAGTAACAATTGAAGAGGCAAATGGGCAACATTACAGCATGCTACCTATCTAAAAAGACGTACCATGTTATTTCCATATTCTTTCAATAAATTTTGTTTACTTCCCTTGTTCTGCTTTTCATTGAGGTAATAATATTCTTGTGTCAGAACATAGATTCCACCACAAAACCATAAAACATGGACCCAGAAACGCGCATTACACTTATATATGTACTTTATTATATTTAATATTATTCTTAATAACGTTATTTTTATGCCACTTAAAAATATAATGTCTGACTAAAAATAATAGATATGCAACAGATAATTATATGTATTTGTGGACAAGAACTGAATATATTAGCATAAAAAGCCATGATGAATTACATATTAATTGTGTAACTATATTTTGAGGGCGGCAGTATATTTGAACAGAGAGATGCCACGCTTAATGGCTATCTGAGCAAAGAGCTTCAGTCTAATCCGTGTATTAGTATTTGTTAAATATATATTTGTTTGTTAATTGTAAACAATATTTGTAGGGAGGTGGTCAAAGCGTATATATAATTCTGTGATATTCAAATGTATAAAATTTTGGAAGGGAAATTATATTTTAATGATGAGGCATTAGGATGCGCAGAAAGATACACTTTTGGGAGCAGGGAAAGCACGATTTTCGAACTCTTGGGAAGGGACTCGTAACTTGGACCTGGTGGTGAAAGGCGATCTGGGCGATCTGAAGCCGTGTTACGAACTTGTGATTTGAAGAGGTAGGCATGTGTGACTACAGAACTTAGTCTCTGTTTGAAAAGTGATAAACTATGCACGATAGTAGGGCTGTAGAACTGTGATAATTCAGCATTTGTGTACTTCTGTGATGACAAACTCTGTTTTATAACAAATACTTTTATTACGGATTAACTTGGAATTGCAAAGTTTGGTGGAACTTTGGAACTTTTACTCTGAAGTGCATGTGATACTTATTGTGCCTCTCATGAACAATAGTTGGGGAAATATTTCGTTTATTAACCGATGTGTAAAGTAGGACCACCTCCGCGTTTCATGTCAAATAAGAGTGATAAACTCTATTTATAAAGAATTAGATTGTGAGCGTATCTCTTCTTTATCTGAAGAACTACATTGTTGGTTATTCATAGTTTTAATTTATGTTTGTTTAAATACATTTTCACATCACCATATGCCGATTAACAGAGTGGTTAAAAAACAGATTAATTTTTGATCTTATTTAAACAGACTGGGTAGCTGTTTAAGGCATAGAAGCTGACATATCTAACTCACCCCTATGTACAGAGAAAACAAGCTATAAACTTATACTACCCAAGTTACGTATTGGCCATGTCTTATTGATGAATACAGATAGGAAGGTCGCAGCATCCTACATTTTTTCGAGTTCTTCATCAGTAGAACTAGTAGACATATGAACTTGCACTACTGTGGTCAGTGTTGGCTTCGTATAATAAGATCACTGCACTGCTCTTAGTAGTTTACCTGCGTTCTTATTACCTTTATCATTATTATACCTCCTACTGCAATACTGCCAACTGATTTTGTATTTGTAATCTTCCACTCGCCCGACCAGTAATCGTGTTCCTCCTTTGAATGAACTTTACTAATATACTGTATCTAACTTAAATCTATCCATTGCCCTTTTCAACTTTTCCATTCTCCCTACGTGATTAAGGAATCTAACATTCCACACTCCAATATGTAGAATGCCATGATGATCATGATGAACATATCCTCCTGAGTTGCCCCACCTGGAGATCTGAATATGTAGAGCTGCATGTCCTTGGGAAAAGTAACAGCTGTAGTTTCCCTTACCTTTCAACAATTCACAGTAACTATATGGCAAAGTGACATTAGCTGATGATACAAGGCCAGATCAGTCAGTCATCCAGACTGTCGCCCCTGCAACTACTGAAAATGCTACTGCCCCTCTTCAGGAACCACATGTTTGTCTGGCCTCTCCACAGACACCCCTCCATTGTGGTTGCACCTACGATCTGGCTATCTGCATCGTTGAGGCACGAAAGCCACCCCACCTCATTAGTGTCTGTGGCTCATGGGGTTGATGTTATTCATATGAGCAGTAAAATAAATCCGTTAAACTTCGTTCACATGATAAATTAGTCAAATCTGAAGATTTTAAATTATATTAAATACCTAAGAATAAAAATTACGAACAACTTCAGTTGGAAATTACACATAGAAATCATGCAGGCAATGTGAACAAAAGGCTTCCATTTACTGACAGAAGGTGCAACAGTTCTACAAAACTAATAGCCTAGTCTACGTAAGTACCGATTACGTTTAAGTATTGCTCGAAATTGAGGGTTCCCTATAAAGTGTAACTGATGAAGGACATAGAGAAAGAACAGAGAATGACAGCTGTCTCTGTATTATCTTGATACATGGGCGTGATGCACAAGTAGGAGTGGACATCATTAAAATATAGGCGTTATTCATGGCTGCGAGATTTCTTAGTTACATTTCAATTTCCAACTTTCACTTCTGCATAGAAACAAATTTTGTTAGCACCTACGTACATATGGACATATTATTATGAATAGTGTATTTTTTGTCAGAGCTGGCTCACTTTTCTCATTTCATAAAAAAAACTCGTTACACTCGCAATTTTTGTTATTTTTCACCTAAATTAGAGAAATTACCCACTTCTGTCAAAATTAAACTACTATTTCCACCTAAAAGGAGCTTGGTGAACGATGCATTTCCCTAGGGGAATGTAAGACATTAAAAGGTGGATGTGTAAAATTATTCACTTTCTGCTTTAGCAGCCATAAGGTTATTGTGAGCTTTTGTTTGTAAATGTTTTTTGAGATAAGACCAATTTCCAGTTTTACCACATTCACAAATAACTTTAATTTCTTGACATTCTTTGCATAAAGATGCCCACCAGTTTCAGATATATAGCGGGTGATCCAACAGTCAGTATAAATTTGAAAACTTAATAAATCACGAAATAATAGAAATTGGAATAACATGGGGTTTTATTAGGAAAAAAATGGTTCAAAAATGTCTGACAGATGGCGCATCATCTGATCAGAATAATTAGCACAAAAGATTAAGACAAAGAAAATATAATATTCTTTACAGGAAATGCACAATATATTCACCATCATTCCTCAGCAATAGCTGTAGTTGAAGAATAATGTTGTGAACAGCACTGAAAAGCATGTCCAGTGTTATGGTGAGGCATTGGCGTTGGATGTTGTCTTTCAGTATCCCTAAAGATGTCAGTCGATAAAGATACATTTGCGACTACAAGTAACCCCAAAGCCAATAATCGCATGGACTGAGGTCTGTGGACCTGGGTTGCCAACCATGACGAAAGTGGCATCTGAGCATCACCAACGTATGCAAGAGATCCATCAAGCATCTAGCAGTATTTTGCTTTTCTTTTTGGTTCTAATAAAACCGCATGTCATTCCAAGCATATGTGTCAATTTTTACCAATTACATTATTCAGTGATTTATTAAGTTTTCAAATTTATACTGACTTTTTGATCACCCAGTACATTTCTTTACGTTTATGATAATTACGTTGGGATACTTTCTTGTAAACCAAATAAAATTGATAAATTTTTTTTCTACACCATCACTACACTGCCCACATTTAAACATTTTTTCATTCTCAAAACGTGCAAAACAACCCCGTCCCCCACATTGTCCTACACACATTTTCTGTTTTAGGCTCCTATGACCATATGCACAGAGCATTACAAGAAGTCTAACTTGTGAATTAACAGAAATGCTTCATTAATTTGGACTGTTAAGTATATAGGCGAGGCTGTTCAATATTTTAGCCAAATGGTAGCACTGCCCACTCAAATGCGTTGTACTGACCTCCAGTATTTTCACTCCCTTCGGTCAATGATTGTATGAAGTTTGGGTAATGTAGATCCTTTCACAAATCGACTTTTTGTGGATTCATGTATATTTTTTTCTTCACATTTTGTTTCTTTATATGACGAGACGAATTGTATGATGCATACAAACGTGAGTAAAGACAATCAAATTAGGGATAAAAACTAATATTTTACTACTAAAATGAAGTATGCTCCCATATTAAATTAAATGGAACTAATATCAGTGCCATCTATCGCCAGAGTTCGAATCTAATGCTAGCAGATGATGCTGATTACTTGGTTTTTAAAGTCGCTGATTTCTATAGAAGTACTGGGATAGTAATGCATAGCAGGAGCTAGCGAGCAGTGCTGAAGACAATGTTTGAGTGTGACAGAGGAAATTGTACTGAAATGAGTTGCTAGTACCAGGCTAGCAGAATAAGCAAGGAGGTGGCAAGCAGCGTAGATAGATTGTGAAGTAAGACAGAATAAAATCAAGCCATAGCAGAATGCTAGCTAGAGGTAGCGCCACAGCACTTGTTATCTGAAGGTCACACATCCTATCGTCTTCATAAGCTTACATTTCTGTGGAACACTCAGTCGACGTTTTCCAGTTTTCTATTCATTTGTGTAATAAGAAATTTTCAATAGGTATCCTATGTTGTGAAACGTATGTGAGATTTTTCCTACAATACATTATTAAATATGCTAAAGTGTCTGCAAGAATACCTTCATTGAAAATAGCACAGTTTCATAGTGGTTCTTTGAGTTCGAATAACATTTTTTCTACATGTCATGTTAGTTACATATATGTGATAATTCTCTATAAAACCGAATGGGCTTACATCCTCATCTCCTTTTAGTAGTGTAACTCGTTTCAAATCGCAAAAGCATTGTAAGCTTTCAAGTAACTATTTGGTGGATCTAGGTTCCACGTTTCTTGAGGAAAGATCTCATTTCTTCTAGTTTTCAAATAAACTGTATCACATGATCATACAGTGATGCATCTGGCAATTGATTATTTTTCTATTACTTTTAAATACAACAATTACAAAATATGGTATATCAAATTCCACTGATTGATAGTAATTGGTGATGTCAAGTTCAAATCCTGCTACCCCAACTGTTTCAAGTTCACAAAAAGATACGGGTACTTTAGGAGTTTTCAAAATACTTTCTCATTAGTCAAGCTCGTAATTTGGTTCATATTTAAGAACAGGGACACGAATTTCCATCGATTCTACGACAATTTTTCCTGCTTTTGAAGTGTTATTACATCTTCTACTTTAGCTTGGGTGTAGTAGGTCCAATGAAGAATAGAATCTGCAGCACTTGGTGACAGTGAAAATTATTGTTAAATCGCCTTCCCACATCATTTGTTTGTAATCTTTAAAAAATCCTAAGCATTGCTAATGGATAAATCGCTTCATTTCTCTTACACTTTATTTTTCCATTATTAAGAATATGTCCTTCCACACTTATTTTATCAGTAGCAGATGATGTCAAGTGCAGTAAAACTGACGAGGAAATAAAAGGATGATCTATTCTAGCTATAATATCATCCCCTTTCTTAATGGTTATAAAATTGAAGTTTTGCAGCATAATTATCGATTAATTTTTTATTAGACTTTCTGTTGTATGTTGGATAAACTGATCCATCAGTTCCAATAATACAGAAGTTCATGTATAATTGAGCATGATTAGGACCTACAAATCCATTACCAATTTTTTACGTTAATTTCTGTGTTCTTGTTGGACACATTCAAATTATTTTTATTTTTCTCATTCATAGAGAATCAGTATAACTGGTAACTCTCAATTTTGTTCATGATGCAGTCTAAGACAGCTTCAGCTGACACTAATTTATTAAGGAAAATATTTACTGAGTCATTTCTAAAACAACAGTTCAGTAGCACTATTAGCATCAATTAAATTATCGGTTTCATCAGGTTCAGTAATTTCTAAGTCTTGAACTAGATAAAAATAGGAATATTTAGAGGATAATGTGGTTCATAAATGTTTGGCCCACCAAATTCTGCATTAGGCTTGAATGAAGCAATAATATTTGTTTCTCTGTGAAAACGGTCAGTGTGCTTTACCAACATTCCATTGGCAAGATTGAAATTTATATTGATCAGTTCAAACAAAATAACTAAGTCTTAAGAACATCTTTAACCACAGCTTTTTCGTTAGCTTTAAAAACTTGATTACTAAAATGAAGCACACTTCCAGTTCTGTGTATCCAATTTTACTTCATTCTCAGTAGTAACTCTATATAGAATTTCATCTGCTTTAATATGAATATTGAACATTTGCGAATGAATAAATTGTTTTAAATTTTTTGAAGTATACTGCCCTATGGGAATTTCTATCATTTCTCCATCAGTATATAATTTATTATTTCTAAAAGTAATGTTTGGAGTTAAAAAGGTTGTATAAAACCCAATTAGTGCAACATTACTATAGCTATCTCATTTCAAAAATTATCTGAAGATTTTATAAGATAATTTCAAAATAAAGTTAATTGGGAAAATGTATCAGTTTGCAAAAATTATCTGTGAATTTCATTAGAGAATTTCAAGAGAAATTAGACTGGAATGAAATATCAATTGACCAAGAGTTATCTGAAAACTTCGTTTTCTAATTTAAAGATAAAGTTAACTGTGATTACATTTTAAAATATCAATACATATCAGATTCACTCTTACAAAAAATATTTAATCCTTATGAAATAATTGAATGTTCTATTGTTTAATTGATGAAAATCATCAATTTGTAGAAACAAAGTTTAATCATATTTTTCACAAGCAACATACTGATTGTTGCCTAAAGGAAGGAAAGAATTGTACATTTCCTAGAAGTGGTATTAAAATAATTAATGAAACTTAGATGGATTATGAGTCTGTGTTGATTAATGTAAATTGCACATATTATAAAAATTACTTTTCCGCAAATATAATAAATTTTTTCAATAAAAATGGATAAGTTTCAACAAGAGTCTTCTGTGAAATCATATTTTGCGAATACTGTAATACTGAGAAGTCAAGTGATAATTTTTACTTTATGAAATACACAAAAATGGTTATAGAACTATGTCTAGACTACGAATAAATCAATATCATGTAAAGAATTACAATGGAAGTCGAATTCCTTGCATATGTAGAAAACCTGTTGCTAAATATTATTACAAAGAAGTTTTACTCTGTATTCTGAGTGAAGAACATCCGAAAATATTATTATCGACGAATAAAGAAGAAGCTGTCACTGGTCAAGCATCTGCTTCATCAAACAAACATAAAGGTTGTCAAAAGAGTAAATATTTAAATTGTTTTACATATATCCTTCACATAAAGATAAACATAATAATAAATGTAAGAAGTGTACTTTACAATATATGAAGAATAAACTAAATAAGATAAGCATTTGAAAAAAAAAATGTTATTTTTTCTACTGATGTGTTTGTGAAACAAAAAACTGAAGAGAAAGTATTGAAAGTAATATTTCCATTTTCTACCAATGTGATTCCAGAACAAGAAAATAAAGGTGATAAACCACTGAAAAGATTAAATCCGTCTTCTACTGACGTGTTTACAAAACCAAACATGAGAACCAATGAAGAAAAATTATATCCCTTTACACAAATTTATTTCATAAACCAAGAGATAGAAAAAGAGTTAGAGGTTATGTAGTTGATCAAACATTTAAAAACAGATTACAAAATATAAATTTTGAAAATAGTATAATCTCAATAGAACCTGACCATTTCTTGACGGCTATGAAATAGAAAATTATGAAAATTATTAAAACCTAAGTATATGTCATTGAGTACCAAACGCAGACTGAGAGCTGTAGGGTCACAAATGAAAGAGAGTTAATTACAAAATTTAAAATTGGTAAACAAATTATAATAGGAGTGGGTGATTTTCAGGTATGTGGATTTTGTTGGACATTGAACTGAATTATTGGTTTACAGGTAGGAATTAATAAATATATTCTGCTGAAGAGATCATGTGACATTCAATTACCAATTAGAATTAAAAATAAGAATGAATGTATTAATTTTTTTCTGTGGGCTATAAAAGCTGCAGTGTATCCTGCATATAAAGAATTAATGAAGTCTAAAATAAAAATGTTGGTCTTGATCTTGATCAGAAACTTGAAAATTTTTAGTTTCCTGTAGTGGTTGATCATATTTTAAAAATTGAAGGTAGAATTAATGTGTCTATCAATGTTTATTCATTCGATGAGGAATATCAAGTGTACAATTATCAGTAAAAAAGAATTTTACAACAAATTAAATGAGTATGAAATCAAAAAAATATAAAATAAAATATTCAAATATTGAATGTCATGTAATATTATGTATTGACACATTTCATTTAACTGACATATTCCACATCATTACAAAGTGTCGTATTCATGATCTATGGAACAAGTATTAATCTAACCCAGTCTAATCTAATCTACCCATTAAAAATTACAAAATTTAGAAGGAGAAATATCTAAATCTGTTGTATTTTAAGAGTGATGAAAGTTCTCACTATTGTTGGATAAAGAATTTTTCTCACCTTGTTTCAAGTCAAATAACGAAACACAATGGATTAAAATGTATTTGGGACATGTGTTCAAGTCACTTTAACAATAAGGAAAATTTAACAAACCATTGAAAGTGGAAATACTGAAAGAAGTATCATATGTAAATTAAAAATATATATCATCATACATAGAAAGTTCTCTTTGTTGTTTATGCTGATTTTGAAAGTTTCCTTTACAGGTGCACAACTGTCAAAAAACTCCAGAAAAATCGTATACAATGAAGTATCAAAAACATTAACCTAGTGGTTTTTGTTGTTGTGTTAAAGATATAGATGGACACTACAATGATCCTGGAGTTTATAGACCGCCAAACTGTCATAACAATTTATATAATTTATGAAACAAGAAGTTGAAGTTATTCGAAGAATTTATTCTGAAACTGAAGAAATGATACCATTAACTACCAAAGAACAATCAAGAGATAATGAATCTGAGGTTTGTACATTCTGTAGATGTCATTTCTAACAGAAAAATAAAAAGTTCGTCATCATGATCATTTAACAGGAAAAATTTAAATCCAATGTGTAATTATTATAATTTACAGTAACAACTTCCAAGTTTTGTACCGATTTATTTACATAATTTATCAGGATATGATTCACATTTGATTGTAAAAGAACTTTATTATCATAATAAAGAAATAGATTTAATAACAAATAATGAATACAGAGATATTAGTTTTGATAATATGACAGATAATTGTAAACTGAGGTTTATTGATTCATTTACATTTATGGCCCCTTCATTTAACAAAGTTTCATCAAATTCGAACAGAGATCAGATGAAAAATAATTAGAAGTTTATCAAAGCAGAATTATTCGATTTAGTGATCAGGAAAGTATGAAGTAAGTGACAATGACTACAATGATCACAGCTGCTGTGAAAAAAATTGTTATGAAAAATCATGGTGAATATCTTGATGTATATCATGAAAATGTTTTGTTATTGGCTGATTTGTTTGAAAATTTTAGAAAAACTCGTATTGAAGCCTATGATATAGATCCTTCTTTGTGTTTTACAGCTCCTGCTTTATAATTTGATGCAATTTTGAAAATGAGTAAACAATCACTAGACTTATTACATGATTGTGATACAGGGGCATAGATAAATCTTTCCTCTGAAGGGCAGAGGGAGGTTCAGAGCCAGAGCTATATTGAAGTGCCCTCACACAGTTGACATAACAGTTACCAAAGCAGTGACGCTGCCGGCACCCCCTTCCCCCCATAAAACAAATTTACGATTTTTTCTATGAATTTGGAAAATTTTGTGAGTAGTTGACAAAACAATGAAGTGTTATTGAAAAAGATTGTAGACAATTGTAGACATAAAGAGCAGTCTTCTGTGGTATAGTGGTACACCTTGAAAATGATGGGCAAGCATGTCCCAAAATACTGGCTGTTAGCAAAGACGTTGCCCAACTTTATTCCCATAAATTATTTGTACATACAGAATAAGCTCAATTTTCAGAATAAAAGTAATTGCTGTAGGGATTAGTCAAATAGAAATACCTTCCGCACTACCATATCTGGCTCAAGTCAGAAGTAGTCAGCTATCATAAAAAATCGAGAGCCTTCAGACAAATAACAAATAGGGGAGACAGGGGAATGGCGCCACCGTACAGGAAACCAGTTCCTTCGCCTCATTAAAAGTGTATTTTTCGTACAGAATAATACTACAGCTTCGCCAACTAATACTACATTATTATAATTTTTTCAGCCACATGTTTTGTTAATTTTTATTGTGAAAATATACGAAGTGGCGCCAGTGCCCTGGGTTCTGGGATAATGACGCCATACATTTGAAAATCAAGGATAAACCTACACGATGAATGAGTAGTAGTACATAAGTATTACAGCTGTTCCAATTTATACTTATCACTCTACTTTAGACAGACATTTAGAAGGCTTCAAGTACTCGACGATGTAGAATTGGAATGAAAGTAGATTTAATAATTTACATTTGATTAAGACACTGCAAAGGCAGAAATACAGTTTTTGGCTCTTCAAAACTACTACATTCTCTACATCCTGCAAGTGTCCATTTCAGAAAATGTAAGCATCTGTATTACACTTCATTTTGCCTAAATTCCCCACCAAGGCCCCATTGCCCCAGTTGCAAAATATGGCTAAGACCATTGACTTAAAGCTTAAGGTTTTGCGAGACAATTAGGTTAGAGAAACGAAATCTAAGCCAAATATCTAGAGATTACGTTAATACGAGTATTGAAAAGCACTGACAGCCTATAGAGGTACTTATTTAAATAAAATAATAACTCGAAAATTAGATCCAAAACGTCGAAACTAACAATTCTCTTCACAGGATTTATATCTGTCAGAAGAGGGGGAATTTAATCTGTCGACTATGCAATGCTGCAACTTTAGGCATGCATGCATGCAGATGACCAGCATCTGTGGTATAAATTATACATGGACGTAATAAGGTTGTGATGTCATACATTGGTTCTCCTTTAATCATACTCGTTAAAAACTATATTTTAATGTTTCATGTACTCCTCCTACAGTAATAAAGTTAGCAGATCACTGAATTTGGTAGCAGTAGTAAACATAAGACACGTTGACCTTCGTTACATGATAGCCAAGCCTTGTGCAGTACTTTAAACAGTCTGTGGAGCGTGTTTCTGACTGAAATTCAACAAAACTTGTTCGTTGTTACTGAAGGTTAGGTGATGGTTACCTGAGCAATTATTATTTTTTAACTGGCAATATTTACAGTCATGATAGTTGTGTGTGACGCTTGTCTAGGTCTCATGAATGCCAAAAATAAGACTCTCAAGACAAACTGTCCTGGAAGTAAGAAGCGAAAGCTCAACTAAGCATCGATTACAATGTACAGACTCCCTGGTACCTCTCTTTGTTGGCAATGTTTTCAGTCTAACTCTCATATTCATTACACAAATTATTGTCAATTTTTAATTTTAGTACAAGTGAAAAAAAACGTTCTGGGGGGTTGGAACCCCTCATCCCCCCAACAGTATCTACACATATGTTCTGATATGATTCTTATGGTTGGTTGCTTATCTTAGGGTTGGTGGCTTATCTCAGGGTTAAAGGAAAGATATTTAAAAGCAAATAATAAGGACATGAAAGATTATGTTGTTAAACAGATATCAAATTACTTAGCTTATTTAGATGCAAATAATTTATATGATTATGCTATAAGTCAATATTTACCTGATTCTGGTTTTAATGAGATGAACCAAATAATTTTGACTGTACAAAAAAAGAGTTGAAATGTTAAATACTTTTCAAGAGGGATATGTATTCCAAGTAGATCTAGAATATCCAAAAGAATTAAATTTACATAATGATTTGGCATTATCCCCTGAAGGGGAAATTTGCCAGGGACACAGGATAATAAATTGATGAGTACTCTGCTTGACAAGCATAATTATGTAGTTCATTATAGAAACCTCAAACGGTATCTGTCTCTTGGAATGAAAGTCACAAAAATACACAGACTCTTAAAATTTAAACAATCTGATTGGCTAAAGAAATACATACATCTGAACACACAGATCAGGACCAAGGCTACAAATCACTTTGAGAAAGATTTCTATAAATTGATGAACAATTCTGTGTTTGTTGAAACGATAGAAATATAAGAAATGGAGTGGATATAAAATTAGTTTCAAATGGAAAAATGTATGATTAAGTTGTAGCTAAGCCAAACTTTAAAGGAAGAACCATATATACGGAAAATTTTGTGGCCATTCATATGAACAAGAATAAAATCACATTTCATAAGATCATCTATGTCAGAATGAGCATACTTTAACTGACTGAAGATTTGATGTACGATTTTCACTACAGAGCTATGAAACCAATATTGAGATAATATTGAGCTGTGTTATCAAGATACAGATATTTATTTCTACAATATACAGACTGAAGAAGATATGAAATCGATGATTCATTACTTTGATACAAATGATTATCTAGCAGATAATATTTATGAAATTCCCCAAGTAAACAAGAAAGTTTTAGGAAAAATGAAAGATGAATGTAATAGAAAAAAATGGAGGAAATTTGTGGTTAGTGAGCAAAAATGTATTCTTAGGAAGTAGGTGACAAAACAAAGAAAAAATCTGAAGGAGTAAAGCAATGTGTAGTTAAAAACAGAATAAGTTTAGAAGATTACAAAGACTGTTTAACAATAGAGAACATTATAGAAGAATTAATATGATTTGAAGTGAGAAACAAGAAATCTACACAGCTGAAATAAACAAGAATGCTTTAAGTCGACATGACAACAAGAGATATGTCTTGAAAACTTGAGTATATACATTACCATATCGACAATACAGATTATAAAAATCTAATTAAAATTTGCTATAAAATTCAATAAAATGTTTTCTATATCAAGAATGTCAACAATGTAAGTTCTCAAAAGAGATTAAAAAAGTAAGTGAGCTAGAGATAAATGTTTTATATAATGTTACTGGCTGGGAATATTTAAATACTAGATATGAGAGAAACTTTGTCTAGACCTCAATAATGATTTTAAGATTACTTTACCAAATAGATACTTCAAAATTATTGATGGTTGGGATTATAATTATTTGAAAGAAGGCAACATAAAACTGAAACAGAAGAGAATGAAGATACTTAAATAAAATTATAATGAATTTCATGACTTGGCATTCATAATGTGATATTTTTTTAAAGAATAATTTTTTCATTATTTTTATATTCTTTAAATGGACAGCGCCAAGCCACAGCTAAGGCAGTGCAGGAAATGTGTAGAGAAAAACAGAATCAATGAATTTCAAGGATAAATATCAAACAGGTGGACATAGATATGTATGCAAAGAATGTACTTCAAGACTTCAAAAAATTAGAGTTACTTGTGAACGTGGTAAAAATGTAAATAATTAGACAATATCAAATCGAAGACAGAAGGGTGTTCTGTTCACTTGCACAATATTAAACTGTGGAACTGTAAAGAAATGTCATACAAGCATGTCGATGAAACCTCTGTCATGCACTTCAAGCTGTTTTGTATAGTATTTTTGTAATATAGATGTAGGTAATTTCCCAAAGTGTCTCACTGCTATGGAAATAATTTGAATTGCATTGGATACTTACAGTTTAATCAATAACTAATGCAGTAATTTTAGCTGTCCATAGCAGTAATTATACACATTGGTCAGCCTTACAGACCTATAGTGGTGTAATATTGAATAGGAGAGAAAATTCAGGTAGCAGAATAACATATTGATTATTGTTATGTACTCATTCCATTTAGCTGTATGCACCTATTATGAAGCATGTTTGTGGCTCTTTGTATAGATATCTGTTAAACACAAAAGTAGCCAACAATGAATGGACTAGTTAAATGGAGCAGTTCTGCAGTTAAGTGCTGGGCACTCTCTACAGCATCAAAAGAACGACATGCAACTGGAAACGTAGCATTATTTTAGGCATGTATGTACATGTTAAATATAGGTACACTGAACTGACTGTGGGTGTGAGCATGAAGGTTGATCACAGCGCTGTGACTGTGGCATTCAATGTCAACTTCTTGCATCTGAAGCTGGGAACTGCCTTAAACTTCCACGCTTACACCGTTCCAGCTTTGAAATCAATTAGTCTAAACGTTCTAGGCATAGTGCATTCCCTCCGCCTTATATCATCATCATTCACAGCCACACATTAGCCCTTCCCTCTTGAAAAGTAAAATAAACATAGCAACATACCACCCTGAATTTGTTACGTTTGGTTTCCTGTTTCTCATAATACCTCTGATAACGACATATATAGTTGATATCTGTGACTCTTCTAAAGTGATACATTAATTTTCTTTCAGTGGCATTTCTTTCTGTAAGGCATCAATTATCTTCCTGAGATACACGAAAGAAACAAAGTCATTTCCTATCGTCAGAAAAAACCTCAAAATTAGTTCAACAACAATAATGTCCTCTGAAGGCATTTAGAGCAATTTTTTTTTTTCTCAAGAATATCAGTGATTGTGCCACCTTCAAGTTACTTGATCATACCGAAGTTTTCGGTGTAGCTTTCTTCTCTATGAACATACCTGATGGAGACGATACTTCATTCTGCTGAAAACCTCGAACACCTACTCACTGTGCACATATAAGCATAAAATATTCGCTCACAGTTTACTTTTTGACGCACAGACAAATACAATAGAGTCAATATACTTCTGTAGTACTGCGAACCTGTTGGAGGAATTCAGAGCTAATCCCACAGATGGTACTTTGGCACAGCTGGCTGTTAGGGCGAGTGACTGAACCCAAAGTTCCTCTCGCAGTGAGCAGGGTTCGTACCGCTGGGATACAGCCGTCAGCGGGGCGAGACTAACGTTTCCCACGACAGTGCTATCGCAAAACCCATTACAAAACAGTGCCATGTAAACGTGGCTGACAGATGGTAGAAACGCTTGAAACCAATTCGTGATGTGTCGCACAGCCTACAGACCACATGTACTCAAAGCATTCTATGACAGCTTTATGTTAATTTTACAAGATATTATTACCTTGGAAACCAAAAGTATGAGGCTATAGTAAATTAATATTATAATAGAGTTTCTATTCTAGTTTATATTTCGAAACAAAAAAAGCTATCAGTGCTAATTAGGGCGCAATCGATATATTGTTGTATGCCCTGAAACTTGCGTATGTAACATATTTAATTGTGAGCTGCAGTTTATCACTTAATTAAGGAAAACAGTATTTCGAAATTTTGGATTTTTCGGCCGTTTTCGCCATCTCGTACTGTGTTTCATGAAATAGAAACTCTGTTTAATGTTTACTTTCCTACACGCTCGTATTATTTATTTGCAGGTGACACCTTCCCCTGTTGCCTAGCAGCCAGTGCCTCACCTCTCTGGCGGCGCGCTCCTTGGCGACCAGCTTCCGGTACTCGCTGGGGTACATCCAGCCCTCCTCCTGACCCTTCCGAGATCGCGGGCACGCCCTCGGGCAGCAACACATGCAGTCCCACAACCATTTAGGCAGCGGCATCGCTGCAAACAGATCACTTCATTACTCTTGGTACAGTGCCACCACACGTAATAAGGGTCTTTCCAACTTTAGTCGCCAGCAGATATACAATTAAATTAAAGGTGAATGTTGAAGGGTTGTGTCCAGAAAGGATTCGAACCCACGTTTCCAGCTTACCAAGCAGTTGCGCTGACCACTACGCCACTGGAACACAGTGATCGCCGCGACTACACGGTCTACCCTTGCAGGACGCCTGCCAGACGCAAATTCTCTGCTCATCCACACACACTTCTCATATACTGAGCCTACCCAGTAGCACTCATCACTCGCGGCATTTCGCCGATTCCCATAGGGTGCGGGAAGGGTTTGCGTCCGCACTTGAGAAAGGATTATCGCTCGTCTCACTCACAGTTATCGATATAAACTGACGGGAAAAAATCATTCAGAGTCACCGATTTTCACTCGATGATGCCAGAAGTCTCCTGGCATATAGTACATGTAATGGTGATGTTTTCAAAGTCGTCCGCTATCAGAGAGCGCAGGGAGCCATCTGACTGTACGCTTTAGGTGCGATTGTTGACAGCCATCAGGCTCAGCGTCATATCAGCGTGTGAAATAAATGGGCGCTATGCCACGGAGACGGACTCGCGCTTCAAATTGAAGCCTTTCTCGTGGCGGCGTAGTCCTTTCGCAAACCGGCCGCAGTGGCCAAGCGGACTGCGGCGCGCCAGTCACCGTCTGCACGGCCGCTACGGTCGGGGGTTCGAATCCTCCCTCGGGCATGGACGTTTATGTCGTCTTTAGTATAAGGTAGTTCATAAGTAGTTTGTAAGTGTAGGGACTGATGACTTCACAGCTAAGTCCCTTAAGCTTACATTTGAACATGTTTTTAGTCCTTTCCGAGAGTGGTCTAACGATGCTACATGCAATGTCACGTCAAACTACCTAGTGTACGCAAAGTCCCTCCTCAGTGGCGATCTCCATGTGCCTCTCATTGCAGGGCGTGTAAGTTGGCAGCGCAGACAAAGCGCACCTGCACGTGTTCTGTGGACCTGCAGTGGTGGCAGGGTGGGGTAGTGTTGTGCGTGCGCTACGGCTGTTACTTGTGTTACTGTCTTGGCCCGTATATGCTGTGTGTAGTGAGAATGCTCCGGAAAGGACGAAACTTCACGGAGCGCTTGAGACTAAATTTTAGATTGCTTTCCGACGTCGAGGTGCCCACATTGCGACAATGTACGTAACTTAATTCGTAAATTCCATGCAACAGGTTCAATTAATAATGCACCACGAACTTGTTGGCCTACGATTTTTAACAGTATACAGGCTCGACGACATTTCGTACATCATGTTGCAGAGTCCAACAAAATCAGTAAGGAAATTACCACAAGATGTTAAAGTCTCGCGTACGACAGCACATAAGGTCGTAACCAAACAACTGGGGCTGTATCCGTATAAAATTACAGCAGTGTAACAATTAACAGACGTAGAGTTTAGATCAAACATTTTGCACTAATGAGCCTTGGTTTCACCTATATGGCTGCATTAACTCTAAAAATTCAAGTAATTGGTCATCCGTAAATCCACATGCCTTAATAGAAATGCCATTGCACGTAGAGAAAGTCGGGGTGTGAATTGCCATAACACGAGCGCTAATTATACAACCGATATTTGTCAAAAGTACCATCACCCTCGAAATCTATTGTTCCCAGATGATTTATCCATTTATTGCGCTGCTCAATGAAGATAAGATCCATTATTCATTTTTTCAGCAAGACAACGCAAGTGATCATAAAGCACACCAATGCCTATGAGTTTAAGATGAAATCTTTACAGACAGAATAATTGCAAATGGTATCTAGCACCCTCGCTCACCGGATTATAAAAAAAATTATCTAGGACCAATAAATGTATCAACAGAGACTTACAAATTTGGCTATTATTTCAATAGAACACGATATCTTGGACAGTTTAGATACTAGACAGATATTAGAGTATTCTGCAATTATGAAAGCAAGAAGAGTTCAATTTGTGTGAATACTTGTAAGTGTCGAAGAAACATTCACTCAAGTCAACAAACTAACTAGAATTAAAGTGTTGGATTCTCATTTATATGCAATAGCTAATGAATTAGTATGTTTACGGATATTCTTTTTGTAAAAATTATTATTAAAGACATTTTATATCATGAAAATGCCGATGATGAGTCTTTATATGAGTGTGAAAAAATTATTTTTTTATGGGGAGAGGGGGGGGGGGGCGGGTGGCAAAAGTTGGTTCGCACTCGGGCGCCATGGGAGCAAGCCACGGGCCTGCGGAACGGCTCCCTGCTGACCAGCCATAGCGACCCACCTGTAACTGCCGACCAACTCTTCTCTTTCGTGCGATATTGCAATCAGCTCAGTAAAGTCACATGCTGTTTCTTTATACGTCGTTACATCCACGTCCAACAACTCCTGCACGTATCAGATCTAACGTCAGGCAGTGCATGATTTGTTGACATATCGGGTGATGGAGCGTTCCCCGCGAATTTACGAGCGGGGGTTGGAAAATAAGTATTCCCTGTAGACTGTGGGTAGAGTTTTGTATGTGACGAAAAAAATTAAATGGCTCATTATAGCTAAGACATATATTTATTTTTCTACATAATTTCCAACTGCATTGAGATATTTGTCAAAACATTTTATAAGATTCAAAGAGGCATCCAGGAAAAATTCAAGGCGTTGCATACGGGAGAAGCGTTGAACGGTTACGCGGTGGACTCATCCGTCATCACCTGTCCGGAAGATGTTCAAAGGCACTCCGTTTTCTGGGACGCCCAAAGAGTTTAGTTGCTGGACTTTTTGGAGGATGCAGCCATCAATGCTGCGCGGAACTGTGCCATTCGTTCGAAACTCAAAGAACTGATTCAGAAAAAGCTGCCTGGCCGTCTTAGATATGGCATTCTGCTATTGGATGACAGCCGGTCGTAGTGGCCGAGCGGTCTGCGGCGTGCCAGTCACTGTCTGCACGGCCTCTGCGGTCTGGGGTTCGAATCCCCTCTCAGGCATGGATGTTTGTGCCGTCTTTAGAATAAGAAAACTGTCTTGAGCAGTTAAACCGGCAACCCACGCACAATGGAAATATTCTAGACCTTTTAGCCACAAACAGGCCTGACCTTATTAACGATGTCTGTGTAGAGACAGGACTTAGTGATCATGATATCGTTATAGCGTCGATGATGACCAAAGTTCATAAACCAATCAAGAAGGCTAGGAGCGTGTTTTTGTTGGGAAGAGCCGATAAGCAAATGTTACGATCCCACTTAGAAAATTAGTGGACATCGTTTAATTCCGGGACTATGGATGTAGAGGAATTGTGGACTACATTTAAGCGCATTGTTAACAAAGGGTTAGAGAAATATGTGCCAGTAAAGACGATTAAGGATGGAAAAGATCCACCTTGGTATAATAATAATGTTAGAAAGCTGCTGAGAAAGGAAAGGCTGTTGCACTCTCGATTCAAATAAGAACACGCAAATGATGACAGGCAAAAGCTAGTAGAGTTTCGTGCGTTTATAAAAAGATCGATGCGCGAAGCATACAATAATTATCTTTCCGAGAATCCGAAAAAATTCTGGTCCTATGTAAAATCGATAAGCGGGTCAAAGCCCACTGTCCAGTCACTCGTTGATCATTCCGGGGCAGTAATAGAAGAAAGCAAACGGAAAGCTGAAGTTCTAAATTTAACCTTTAAGAAATCTTTCACGCAGGAGGACCGCACAAATGTACCATCATTTGATCAACGTACAAATTCCGATATGTAGAGAAGCAGCTGAGAGAGCTAAATACGAAAAAGTCTGCTGGTCCGGATGGAATACCAGTAAGGTTTTACAAAGACTATTCTGCGGCGTTGGCCCCCTACTTAGCTTGCATTTATCGCGAATCTTTAATTCAGCGCAAAGTTCCTACTGATTGGAAAAAAGCAAAGGTGACTCCCGTTTATAAGAAAGGAAATAGAACTGACCCACACAATTACAGGCCAATATCGTTGACATCAGTTTCATGTAGAATATTGGAGCATATTCTCAGTTCGAATATAGTAAATTTCCTTGCAACGGAAAAGCTTCTTTCCATGAATCAGCACGGGTTTAGCAAACATCGTTCATGTGAAACTCAGCTTGCACTTTTCTCACATGACATCTTGCGAACCATGGACAAAGGGCAACAGACGGATTGTGTTTTTCTCGACTTCAAAAAGACGCGGTGCCACACTGCAGACTGCTAACGAAGATATGAGCTTATGGAATAGGTTCACAGATTTGTGACTGGCTGGAAGACTTCCTAAGTAATAGAACGCAGTACGTTGTTCTCGACGGCGAGTGTTCATCAGAGACGAGTGTATCGTCAGGCGTGCTCCAGGGGAGTGTGATAGGACCGCTATTATTTTCTATCTATATAAATGACCTGATGGACAGAGTAAGTTGTAATTTGCGGCTGTTTACTGATGATGCTGTGGTGTATGGGAGGGTGTCGTCTGTAACTGACTGTAATAGCATACAGGATGACTTAGACAAAATTTCTAGTTGGTGCGAAGATTGGCAGCTAGCTCTCAATGTGGAAAAATGTAAGGTGATGCGCATGAGTAGAAAAAAGAATCCCATAATGTACGAATACAACATTAATAGTGAGTGTCTTGATGCTGTCGCGTCGTTCAAATATCTAGGCGTAACATTGCAGAGCAATATGAAATGGAACGAGCATGTAAGGACAGTTATGAGAAGGGCGGACAGACGACTTCGGTTTATTGGGAGAATTTTGGGAAGATGTACTTCACCTGTAAAGGAGACCGCGTATAAAACGCTTGTACGACCACGTCTTGAGTATTGCTCAAGTGTTTGGGACCCGCAGCATATCAGTTTAAAGGAAGACATAGAGGCGGTTCAGAGACGAGCAGCTAGATTTGTTACCGGTAGGTTCGACCAATGCGCGAGTGTCACGGAAATGCTCCGGCAACTCAATTGGGGATCGCTGGAAGAAAGACGACGTTCTTTTCGTGAATTTCTGTTGAGTAAATTTAGAGGGCCGGAATTTGAAGCTGAGTGTAGTTCGATCTTGCTGCCGCCTACTTACATTTCGCGTAAAGATCAGAAAGACAAGATAAGAGAAATTAGGGCTCGTACGGAGGCATATAAGCATTCTTTTTATTCCTCGTTCAATTTTGGAGTGGAATAGGAAAGGAAATGCCTAGTAGTGATACAGTGTACCCTCCGCCACGCACCTTACGGTGAATTGCGGAGTATGTATGTAGATGTAGATGTAGAGAAGTAGTTTGTAAGTTCAGGGATTGATGACCTCTTAGTTAAGTCCCATAAGCTCTACAACAACGCGTTGGATGACAATGCGAGACCACACTCGGCAACGGCAACGCATAACCATATTGGGTTGGTAGCCCCTGCACCACCCGTCATACCGTCCTGACCTCGCACCAAGTGAGTTCTGTCTGTATCCAGCTTCGAAGAAGACTATCGACTGAAGGCGCTTTCAAAATAATGCTGACGTCAAGCAAACCGTTCAACGCTTCTTCCGCATACAACGTCCAGATTTTTTACTGAAAGCCTTTTTCGAGCTTATAAAGCGGTATGACAAATGTCTCAGTGTACTTGCAAATTATGTAGAAAAATAAAGATACGTCTTATCTTTCATGTGTCATTCTATTTTTTTTTTTTCCTTTCATATACAACTCTAAGGAAGGGGGAAATAAATTTTGCAATTCCCCTTCGTATTTTCTACAAAATTGTGGTCTTTCAAAGAAGATTCTTATCACATATGAATATTTTGTAGTATTACCTACGTACGAAATGCAGTCATTAAAGGAACACATGGTAAATCCACCTATTACTTTTTACAGTATATACTACCTCTGACAACAAAGTTCGGTAAACAGTCCTCTAACATAAACATAGATCAACAATGAACTACAGTTACTGACCTTCGAAATAGTCACCTACCGTAATCATGTACCGCTGAGCTATGTGATGCATGTCCTGGAAACGTTGCACGAAGTTTTCTTTTGGTATGTTGTTCAAAGACGTCGTCACGTTTGGTTGGATGTCAGGAATGTCGTCAAATCTCTTTCCTTTCAAAGCGAGTTTCAGTAGAGGGAATAGGAAGAAGTCTGGAGGATTGAAATCCGGAGAGTAAGGTGGATGTTCAGGTTCAACCACACGTTTCTCTGCCATGAACTGTTTCACGATACTGGCTCAGAGTGGTCGAGCGTTGTCGTGCTACATGATCATCTACCATACTCGCCAAAACTTAATCCTCCAAACTTCATCATTTTTCCTCGACTCACACTCGCTTTGAAAGGAAAGAGATTTGAAAAAATTCATTATATCCAACGAAACTTAACGAGGCTTTTGAACAGCATCCAAAATAAAGATTTTGTGCAACGTTTCCAGGACATCTACGTCGGAACCTAGCGGTACGTGGTTATGGGAGGTGACTATTTGCAAGGACAGTAAGTTAACTGTAGTTCGCAGTTCATTAACGTTAATGTTATAGGACTATTCACCAAACTTTATCGTCAGACGCTGTATTTATCTTTACAGTTGCCCAGGCATTTAGATGTGCGCAAATTGAATACAAATAAACAAACTGTTTCAGTTCCTTGGTGTAACCGAAGATACCGTATCTAACCTTCATAAAGATAAACTAAATAATAAGCAATACCTTTACTTTCGTGAAATAATTCCTGCACAGAGATAGTAAATAATATATATATATATATATATATATATATATAAAACTCCGCTATAGTCGGTCCCAAGCCCGGTTGAGCAAGGAGGAGGGGGAGGAGTAACACCTCGTTAAAAAACCTTAGTTCACCTGGCCTTGGTGATAGCACCTCGTGAGGGCCCCTTGCCAGGGGACGGTGAAGACCTCAACGGCAGTAAAGGCGGAGATGAAGATCATCGGTACGGCGGAACTGGCGGAAGAGGCAGCCCTAATCCTCTAGCGTCTGCCCTGGAATCCAGCGGTTAGTGGTCAGCGTCTGTTCACCTAGTTGGTGCGGCTGCTCCTAGTTCTTCTTGATCTCAACAATCAAGTCGTAAACATGTGACCTTCGTAGAAGATCACCACAAAACAAGTTTCAAGTTGAATAAGCATGATGGAACAAAAGGAAAGAATTCCACTACCCCAGGCATCAGTCTCTAGACTGAATTCTCTCATCGGATTCTGGGGGACCAGGAAATTCATGCGCAGAAGAGTCGGATCTTCTCAAAAACTTCAAGACCAAAACAGAAAAACTTCATAGGAACTCTCAACACAAACACACTCTCAAAAGTAGGTAAACTTAAACAACTCAAAAACACTATGGAAAAATTCCACATAAAAATCCTTGCGATTCAAGAAACACGATTTACCGACGAAAATCATTTTGATACAGGAAACGTCAGAATCTACAAAGGAAAACCTGCAATCCAGTTGAACAAAGGACCCAAGCAATTTGGCAACAGCTTTTGTTGTGCACAAATCAATTACAGACTCAATAATAAACTTCCATTCAACATCAGAAAGAATATACAGAATCTCATTAAAATCTGGAAACGAGGCATACACACTGATTACAATAAAAAAGACCCACAGGTAATAGAAGACTTCTGGGAACTACTGGAGGAAACCTCAAATAAAATTCCTGCACATCATGTGAAAAATCTTCTAGGAGATTTCAATGGACAACTCGGCAAAGAGAAAAAAATCAGGAAAACAACGGAAATTCATACAGCTCACAAGAGGACAAATAAAAACGGCGAGAGACTGATAAACTTCTGTGAAAATTTTCATCTTAAAATCATGTCCACACAATTCCTAAAGCCTGTAAACAATCTTACAACTTGGAAATCACCGAACTCAACTTTGGGTGAGTTTCAGATAGACCATGTTGCTATATCTAACAAGAATGCGAAAGAAATACTTAACGTTCGAACAAGAAAGGGATTTTTTTAATCAGATCACCATCAGCTGCAAATAAAGATTAAATTTCAACATAACAGGAAAAACCCACAAAGGAACAAAACATTCAGAATTGATCCAGAATACCTGAAACTTAACAAGAAGGAAATTAGCCAGGAAATTAGACAATCAAACGCAACGAACTGGAAGGAACTTGCAGAAGTATTGAAGAGCACTATGCATTTAGGCAAACCCACAAGAAAGAGAAAACACAGATGGTGGAACAGCTCATGTGATCAAGCAATAGAAGAAAGAACTCAAGCATGGAAAACTTTCAGTAGCAACAAAACTACAGAAAAATGGCAGGAATTTCTGAGAATACAGAAGAATACATCCAAGGCAATACGAAGAGAAAAACGTAGATACAATATAAACCGGCTTAAGGAAATGGAACAAGAATTTCTCAAAAACAACACCAGAAACTTTTTCACAATTTTCAAAGAGAACCTAATAGGGTATCAACCACCTAATCTGTGTTTTCGCCGGCCCGATGGATCACTGGAAACCAACACGAGAAACAACTGTCAGATTTTAGCTAAATATTTTCACGCCGACAGAACAACTAGATTTCGAAAAATCCCTATCAAATCCCGATTCAAAACCACTTTCACTTAAAGAAGTAAAGGAAATAATCAATTCTCTGAAGAACAACAAGTCTCCAGGTGAGGATGGAATCATAGCAGAAATGTGGAAATTAAATGACATTACTCTTACACAAGCAACTCACAGAATTATATCAAAGGTTTGGGAAACTGAATAAATTCCTGCAGAGTGGAAATGTGCACTAATCCATCCTCTCCACAAAAAAGGTACAAAAACTGATTCAAATAACTACCGGGGAATTTCACTGATCCCAGTAATATACAAAATTTTCTCAAAGGCCCTGTTAAGCAGACTAGAAGAACAGGCGGACCAGTTAATAGGAGAGTATCAGGCAGGGTTTCGTAAAGGTCGATCTTGCGCCGAACAAATATGGAACCTAAAGACTATTTTATAAACGAGAAGATGCAGAAACACTGTGAAACACTGTGGCGACTTTCGTAAATTTAAAAAAGGCTTATGATTCAATAGACAGGCAAACATTATTCCACACATTAGAGGAATTTCGGATTGACAGGAAAACAAGGTCAATTATCCTACAAGCATTAACAGGAACAACCTCTAAAGCCAAATTCATGGAAGAAATATCAGAAGCATTTCACATCCTTACTGGTGTCCGCCAAGGAGATGGACTCTCCCCCCTTTTGTTTAACTTGGTACTGGAAAAAAATTGTGAGGACATGGGAAAAAGAAATTAAGGGAATTCAACTTAGAATTAAAAAGGAGCAGAGAATCAGGGTTAAGTGTCTGGCTTTCGCGGACGATCTTGCTATTCTAACAATCAACAGGGAAGAAGCGAGACTCGCACTGGAAAAGCTTCATGAAATCTCACAGAAAACTGGGCTACAAATCTCTTATGAAAAGACTTAATACATGGAAAACAAGCCTGCAGATAGTCTCCCCATCACAACTCAGTATGGAAAATTGGCACATGTTTATCACCTCAGATACCTAGGAGAGATGATCCAACCATCAGGACTCTAGTCAATAGCCAATCAAGAAAGAGTCTCAATATTACAAAGAGCATATAAGCTAACTTGGAACCATTATAATAAGAAATCTATTTCTGTCAATGCAAAACTAAGACATTACAACACAGTAGTCCTACCAGAGGCACTCTATGCTGCAGAAACTACGGTGATTCATGGTCATACGAAGATCAGAGAGATTGAAAAACAGAAAAGAAAAATTTTGAGGAAAATATATGGTTCAGTGTTTCGGGAAGGAATGTGGATAAACTGGCCAACTAGAGAGATTTACAAAGTCATGGAAACAATAACGGATACCATCAGAAAGAGAAGGATGAAATTTTATGGACATATCATCAGGATGAATGAAACCAGGCTCACAAGCCAAATATTTGAGATAGCAAACAAGAGCAAAAACAAGACAAAGTGGATCACTGAAACAGAAGAGGATATTAAAGAACTGGGAATCACACAAGACAACATAAACAATAGAGAACAGTTCAGGAACATTATAAAGAAACATAAACTTAAACAAGAACGCACGGAGAAGAGAACAGGAAAAAAGTGGTCAGAAGAACGCAAGAGAGAACACAGTGAACGCATGATATATATATATATACATCTGCGGCGGCGTCCCTGGTAACGTCTACTAGTAGACGGTCAATCCTTCCAATACCGGACTAAAGATGACGCGTAGTAACTTAAAGCCACAATGCTTCTTCTCAGAACCAACACTGACAGTAGCGAGCATAAACATCGAGGGTATCACCACAGCTAAAGAAGAAATCTTATCAGAATTCTGTAAGACCTCGAAGTGCGATGTATTGTGCATTCAAGAGAATCACAGAGACCTAACTGCCAGAAGACCGAACATTTCAGGTATGAAATTAACGGCAGAAATACCACACAACAAGCATGGGAGCGCTGTGTTCGTGAAATCTCAAACTGTGGTCTCCTCTGTGGGAACAACTAACCTAAATGGTATAGAAATTATTACCGTCGAAATTGGAAAATGCACCATAACCTCGGTACATAAACCCCCAAACCAACCCTTCACCTTTTCGCCTCCACCTAACTTCCAGTCACAACCCAACCAGCTCATTCTGGGAGATTTCAACAGTCACAGCATACTATGGGGTTATGGGGGTTATGCAGAATCGGATGCAAATGGTGATGACGTAGAGACCTGGGCAGAAACGAGTGGTCTAGCACTAATTCATGACCAAAACTCCCACCATCCTTCGAAAGTAATGTCTAGAAAAGGGATACAATCCGGATATATGTTTTTCAAATATCGATCTTGAGGACCGATGTACCAAAGTGGTATATGGCCCCATACCAAAGACACAGCATAGACCAGTTGGTATTAACATCTATCCAGCAGTCAGACCACAGACCATCCCATTCAGTAGGAGATTTAGCTTTAAGAAGGCAAACTGGGAAAGCTATGCATCTATGATAGATTCTGAGATACAACATGTTGAACCAAGATCAGAAAATTATGAACAACTTATTGAAATAATAAAGAATACGTCTAGGAAAGTTATTCCCAGGGGGTGCAGACAACAGTATGTCGCTGGAATGTCCAGTGAATCCAAAGAACTCCTCAAAAAATACGGAAAATTCTATACTGCTGATCCTTTCAGCGAAGAAACAGTTGACTGTGGAACTGCCCTACTCCAAAAATTAAGCCAAGGAAGGAAGGAGAAATGGACCGAAACATTGGAAACAATGGACATGACACACAGTAGCAAAATAGCGTGGAACTTGATTTGCCGGCGCGGTGGCCGAGGTGACTAAGGCGCTCCAGTCACGGTCGGCACGGCCACTACGGTCGGGGGTTCGAATCCCCCGTCGGGCATGGATATTTGTGCCGTCCTAGTTCGTAAGTAGTTCATAAGTAGTTTGTAAGTTTAGGGACTGATGACCCCGTAGTTAAGTCCCATAAGCTTAACAAACATTTGAATTTGAACTTGATTAAGAAACTGAGCAGCGACCCTAAGGAACAAACATTACCATGCAAGGTTACAGCAAACCAAGTAGCCACCCAAATACTGTTGAACGGGAAAATCAAGAAACAACAAAAGTACCCAAAAATTTCCAGAAATATCAATCGGGAGACCAACCACTTGGGGACACCTTTCACTATGAAAGAACTTCAAGATGGCATGAACATGTTAAAAAACGGGAAAGCTGCTGGTGTGGATGACATATGCACTGAACAAATCAAGAATTTAGAGCAAAGGGCCAAGAGTTGGATTTTACAATTGTTCAATACGTGCTGCAAAACTTGCAAAATCCCAAAACCCTGGAGAAAATCTAAAGTAATAGCGTTACTTAAACCAGGGAAGGATCCAGAGAATCCTAGTAGCTACCGACCCATCTCCTTGCTCTGTCACTTTTTTAAACTTTATGAGAGATTTATCCTGTCCAGAATAGGAAAATATGTCGACAAACATCTCATTCCACAACAAGGAGGATTTAGACCTGGCATGTCCTGTACCTGCCAAGTCCTTGCACTGACAGAACATATTGAAGAAGGGTATGAAGGGAAGCTCATAACAGGGGCAGCCTTCGTAGATCTGACAGCAGCCTACGATACCGTCAGGCACAATACATTACTCCAAAAAATCTATGAGACACTCGGTGATTACCATCTAGTTAGGGTCGTACATTCATTGTTACAGAACAGAAGGTTCTTTGTATTGTTGGAGGGCAAAATGAGTAGATGGAGGGACCAAAAGAACGGCCTCCCTCAGGGAAGCGTCTTAGCTCCAATCCTCTTCAACATATACATAAATGACCAACCTACACCGGCCCACACTAAGCTGTTCATCTACGCCGATGACCTTGCAATATGCGTTCATGGAAAAAGATTTGAAGAAGTAGAGGAAAAACTTGAAAATGCCTTAAAATCAATGACTCCGTACAATAATAAAAATTTCTTAAGACCCAACCCTTCCAAAATTCAAGTTTGCGCTTTCCACCTTCGCACGAAAGAAGCCAAACGGAAACTCCAAATTACGTGGAACGGGAACACCTTAGAACACACAGACCACCCTAAATATCTTGGCGTGATTCTGGATCGGTCTCTAACTTATAAACAGCACTGCATCAAAACGAGACAGAAAATAACGACGAGAAATAATATACTTAGAAAGCTAACGGGTAGCAAATGGGGTGCATGTCCTGGTGTGCTACGAACAACGGCACAGGCGCTCTGTTTCTCAACGGCTGAGTATGCGTGCCCTGTATGGAATAGATGCGCTCACACGAAACAAGTAGATGTGGCCCTCAATGAGACCTGCAGGATAGTGACAGGGTGCATGAAACCAACGCCGGTCAGACTCTTGTACAAGGCAGCTGGTTTTGCAGATCCCACAGCTCGCAGAAACGCTTTAGAACATGTAGAGAAAGTAAAACAACTCGCAGATGAGCGGCATGTCCTCTACAGAGCTCGACCACCAGAGACACGACTGAAGTCTGGGAGAAGTTTCCTTGTAACCGTCCAGGACGAACCGCCTGAAAATTTCCCTCTCCCCCCAGTTCAGTGGACCGGTCAAAACCTAAATTTTAAAACCTGGAGAACCTTGAATAGGCTCAGAACGGGGGTCGCCCCAGTAAAAGCAAATATGCTTAAGTGGGGTATAATCGACCAAACCGATATAAACTGTGACTGTGGAGAAAGTCAAAATATGGAACACCTTCTTACATGTGAATAATGTCCACACCGGTGTACCCTCGAAGATTTGTGGCTCGCGAATACTAATGGAATAGACGTAGCCCAGTACTGGGCCGATAACCTTTAAATAGTCCGGACACGATAAAGTAAAGTAAGTAAGTTGTTTTTAAGTTTAGGGACTGATGACGCCGCAGTTAAGTCCCATAAGCTTTACAAACATTTGAACATTTGGCAGGTGAAATCGGTGCAGCAATTATTGATTACACCTTAAAATTCCATTATAATTAATAGTTTTTCATGATCCGAAAGACTCTTTGCGAATGAGCGGTTTCAAAGTAGGTGTGTATAATATTGTCGCTAAATGATCGGTCACCATTGTATTGTTCATCTGTTCAGAACCTCGTTAACACAGTCAGTAGCTCTCTTACACCAGTTTGCTTTGTCAATGGGCAAACGGTTAGAGACCGATAAGTGATGTCTTCCGGCAAACGACCATCGATTTCTGCGGTTTCCTTCTTTTACCTCTCATTCTCAGTTTGTACCAACGACATATCTGAGTGCACATCAGGGAAGTTTCTCACTTAATGGTTTCATACATATTTTAACGGGAAATTCTCGTATATGTATTTAGTGGGAAATATATATATATATATATATATATATATATATATATATATATATATATATATATATATATATATATATATACAGACGAGCGGTCTAAAGCGTCTCGTTGCGGAACGCGCGGTTGCTCGCCGTGGAGGTTCGAGTTATCCACGGGGCATGGGTTTGTGTGTTTGTGTGTTTGTCCTTAGGTTCCTTTACCTAGGTTTAAGCTACGGTCTGATGACCATGCAGTTTGGTCCGATAGATAAAGAAACATTTGAAAAAAATTTCCAATTGGTGGAAGTCACGTAGAAAAAGGTGGAATGGTTGTTACGTTTGTGTATTTATCTGGAATTAGAAACGCATCCTGTTAATGGAGTGAAAATGAATCCTGATGCAGATAACAGTTTGTTCCAATATGGAAAGAAAGGCAGTTATATCTCCATTGTTCAAGAATACGTCTTTCCACTTTGCCTGATGTTGTAGCCGTTATATACACGTTAGGAGGGTGGTTGATGTTCTTTCGCCGGCCGCAGAGGCCGAGCGGTCAGTGGTGTGCCAGTCACGGTCTGCACGGCCGCTGCGGTCAGGGGTTCGAATCCCCCCTCGGGCATGGATGTTTGTGCTGACTTTACTATTAGCTACTACATAAGTAGTTTGTAATTTTAGGGACTGATGACCCCGTAGTTAAGTGCTTTTTTTTTTTTTTTTTTTTTTTTTTTTTGCACGGTGAGTTTACAGAATGAAAAATACACATAACAAGTCAAAGTACAAAAAGATAATAAACTAATTAGATAAAGTTGTTTGAAACTGAAACACAATAAAACAAAAGGTATAACATAATCAGTATTGACGTAATTTATAGTCGTGGCCAGTATTTGGCTATGTTGACTGCGTTGTTCTCAGTCAGAGCCAGTTCCAACCCTGTACAAGTATCTCGACAGAGGTGACATTGCAGTGGAGAAAGAAGTCTACCTTTCATGGGAATAATTTGCTGAATTGTATACCAATGTGATAATCCAGACGCAGATGTCACTGCGACAATCGTATTTCTCTCACCCATTCCAGATAAAATAGTATGCGATGTCCTTGAATGTCATAATGAAATTCAGATTGCACGATATTGAGAATTTCAGCTGCTGAATAATTAGTAACTGAAGTGAAAGTAAATTCAATACCAAATGCAACTGTATCTCTCATAGCGCCTGAGCACATTTGTACGTTGGAAACTGGGTAAGTTGCAAGACACAATCTTGTGAACTGCCTTAAACTTCCATCCCAGGTAGAAAATGTTCAAATGTTTGTTAAGCTTAAGGGACTTAACTACGGGGTCATCAGTCCCTAAACTTACAAACTACTTATGAACTACCTACAACTAACGACGGCACAAATATCCATGCCCGAGGGGGGATTCGAATCCTTGACCGTAGTGGCCGTGCAGACCATGACTGAAGCGCCTCAGTCCCCTTGGCCACTGCGGTCGGCCATCCCAGGTAGCTCCAGATTACATCAGTCAATACAAGCGCTCTAGCTTTCGTGCATGCCCACTGCGTTATATTAACATCAGTCACAGCCTTGAGAAGCGCTCGTCTCTTGAAAATTATACCATCTCACGTTTGGTTCCTTATTGTTCATAATAACAAGACAGGTAATTTCTGTATTTGTCCCTTCTCCTTGGCATGGGAAGGAGTCATTAGCTAAATAATTATCAAGAGGCATAAATTGGTTCGTCATTAGCAGTGTACTCAGAAGGTACTGGCAGATTTTTTTTTAATCCTGTAGTAGGTCAGTGATAGTGGCATCTTCGTCATGTAATTTATCTGATCGAGACGGTGATTCAGTCCGGTTTTAAAAAAAATGTGACACTATGTTTGTGCCACTTCCCATTGTGCACGATACAAACACAACCTACAGTTCACTACATAGCTCATACATACCTACGGTAGAGTCCGAATATACCTCTGTAGCACTACCAAGGCATATTGCACTGCGTGCACAGACTACCTGCAGCTGACGGTCTGGTACCCTCCAGCCAGCATGAGCAGCTGAAATGTTCGTCACTGCCACCTAGTGGCTCGGTTACGCCTAAATGGTGTCAACTCCCGCAAGACACTTGATGAATGTACCTTGTCACACAGAAATTAATATTCGATCTGTGCTGTGGCTCTGCAACGTCTAAGGACAACCTTGGGCATCGCGCAAGATGAAGACACCCTGTGTGAGAGTAGTGAACTTCCAGCCATCTTCTGAAAGGTCACCTCTGTCGAGATACTTGTACAGGGTTGGAACTGGCTATGGCCGAGAACAACGCAAGTCAACATAGCCAAATACTGGTCACGTCTATAAATTACGGCAATACTAATTATGTTATACCTTTTTTTTATTGTGTTTCAACTAGAAACAATTTTATCTAATTAGTTTATTAACTTTTTGTACTTTGACTTGTTATGTGTGTTTTTCATTCTGTAAACTCTATTATGGTATTTCTGACACGAAATAGTAGTATAAAATAATAACCGATGCAAAGAAATTTCACGTCTACGAATTTCAGTTTCTTCCTGGTTGTAAGCAGTGTTTTAAGTCTTCGTAACTCCCGCTACGATAAGTTATAAAATCAAGAGATTTCCAGCTCGGAAGTATATATATATGTACACATCGATTTCGTTCCCATGATGGAACATCATTATTGCAGAATGCAAGTCATGATGACTCCAGAACTCCGCATAACACATTTAGCAGTCAGATTCATAAAATAATTAAAAAGGTCTTCCTAGTACCTATTACAAGTTTTAAACCCACTCTAAAATATTTTATGAAGAGTACATGAGTCATCATGATTTGCATTCTGCACTGATCATGTTCCATCATGGGAACGAAATAGATATGTTAATTTAGAAAAATAATAAGATATGCGTCATATCGCTCTCCAAGCTGAAAATTTCTTGATTTTATTACAATATTGGATGGGTCAGACATCTGTTAGCAGTGTGGTCTAACGCGCCGCTTTCCGAGACGGGGAGGCGTACCGGCCCAGGTTCGAATCCACCCGACTAATTAACGAAGCGGGTCGAAGTGCCGGCCTGCCTGGATGTGGTTTTTAGGCAGTTTTGCACATCGCCCTAGGTGAATACTTGGCTGGTACCCAAATCCCCCCCTCAGTTAAACGATTCGCAAACATTTCGTAACACCTTACACTTTCACACATATAACACTATACGCAGATATTTGAGTACACATTTCCTCCCCGGGGAGAGGGGGGGGGGGGCACGGGGTGACAACATGTAGGACATCCGGCCACCCCATAAATATTAACACGCAAAACTTTTTTCAAATGTTCGTATAGTCTATGGGACTTAACTACGGGGTCATCAGTCCCTAAACTTACAAACTACTTATGAACTACTTACGAACTAGGACGGCACAAATATCCATGCCCGAGGGGGGATTCGAGCCCCCGACCGTAGTGGCCGTGCAGACCGTGACTGGAGCGCCTTAGTCCCCTCGACCACCGCGGCCGGCAACACGCTAAATACTAATTAACAAAGCCGACCCTGCATGTGTGGAAACGTGGCAAAAGAATGGAAAGGAAAGTTTGAGATGGGCAAGCACAATCTCCATTGTGGAGTCAAATTGCAAGATAAGTTATTTTACCACCCAAATAAGAAAACTACTAATTTTATATCCTCCTTTCATAAAATAATGCCATTACCATCGGCTGATTTAATTCAAATGTTCAAAAATGTCCATCCGTCCCTAAACGTGACTTACGAACTACCTTATACTAAAAACGGCACTAACATACATGCTGGAGGGGGGATTCGAACCCCCGACGGAGAACGGCCTCGCGCATCGTAGCATAGCCGCTCAATGCACTCGGCCGCTCCGCCGCGGCCGATTTAATTCTACAACGTTCCATTATCCATGATTTTCTCTTCTATATGATCACGTTATACCCTCGTTTCAAGTCATTTTCCATTCTAATATTTGCTCTTCCAGGCCGTTTAGTGTCTCTGAAAGAATTACAATCTCAACGTCTAACTGCCAACTGTTTTTTTTTTCTTTTTTTTCCTGTACTTTGATTCACATTTCCAATTTCCCCTCGCTTTTTTCACATCTTGCTCAATGTATAGATTGAATAACATTGGTAAAGGCTGCCTTCAGAATTTGAAGAGTGTATTCCGGTCAGTACGGTCAAAAGCTATCCGCAAGGCTATAATTTTAGTTTTGCCTTTCAGTAACCTATGCCAGCGTTTGGCACTGCATCACCTTTTCTTTTCATTTTTCTGTAAATATTTGTGTTAGTATTTAGCAAACATTAGTTACTGAACTGCTAAATCCGAAATATTCTGACTTGTATCCACACTCTCTGAAAGAACAGACACCATATCAATCACTGGAATTATTACTTTCTTCTTGTAATATGAGAGTGTTTCGAATGTATCATACGAGGCGTGTTTTTTTAAGTAAGTACAGTTTGGAAATTAAAAAAGGTCGTGCTAAGATTCAAATGTTCAAATGTTTGTACAGCTTATGGGACTTAACTACGGGGTCATCAGTCCCTAAACTTACAAACTACTTATGAACTACTTACGAACTAGGACGGCATAAATATCCATGCCCGAGGGGGGATTCGAACCCCCGACCGTAGTGGCCGTGCAGACCCGTGCTAAGATATCTCAATAATTTTATGCGCACTGTGTACCTACATTTGTTGTCCACGCATTGACGCCATTACAGTCTGATTTTTCCTTGTTTACGTTGTGTACTGAGTGCTAAAGATGCCTCCGATAATGGTGAATCCCGCCGACTGTGAAGTACAGGCTGTTATAAGAATTCTTAGTGCTAAATGCCTAAATGTGAGCGGCATTCATCGTGAGATCTGTGCAGTTTACGGAGAAAACATTATGAGTGATGGAATTGTGAGAAAGTCGGTGAAACCATTTAAAGATAGCCGTAGAAATGTGCATGATGAACAACGGAGTGGGCGTCCTTCGGTCGTTAATGAAAGTTTGTTGCAAGGAAGTGGACAATAAGGTGAGAGAAAACAGACGCTTTACGATTTCCTCCTTGCGGAATGACTCTTCTAATGTTTCTCGAGCAAGACGATCACGAAGTCAAAGCAGATTCGATGCAGTGGTTAGCGAGTCAGGCGGCAGACTTCTATGAGGAGGATATTCAAATACTGGTACAACGTTATGACAGGTGACTCAGTATTGAGGGAAATTACGTAGAAAAGTAGATTAACGTACAGGCTTGAAGTTAAATATAGTGGGGATTAGTGAAGTTCGGTGGCAGGATGAACAGGATTTCTGGTCAGGTGAGTACTGGATTATAAATACAAAATCAGTTGGGGGTATCACAGAAGTAGGGCTGATAATGAATAAGAAAATAGGAATGCGGGTAAATTACTATGAGCAGCACAGTGATCGTATTATCATTGTCAAGATAGGTACGAAGCCAACACCGACAACAGTAGTACAGGTTTATATGCCAACTAGCTCTGCCGATGATGAGGAGATCAAAGAAATATATGAGGAGCTAAAGGAAATTATTCAGACAGTTAAGAGAGAGGAAAACTTAATTGTGGTGGGAGACTGGAATTCGGTAGTTGGTTTAATCGTAACAAACACGTGGTTTAAGAATCACAAAAGAAGGTTGTATACGTGGAAGAGACCAGGAGACACCGGAAGGTATCAGATAGATTTTATATTGGTAAGACATAGATTCCGGAACCAGGTTATAAACTGCAAGACATACCCAGGGACAGATATAGACTCTGACCATAACTTGTTAGTCATGAACTGTAGGCTGAAGCTGAAAAAACTGCAAAAAGTAGGAAAATAAGGAGATGGGACTTAGATAAATTGAAGGAAAATGAAGTTCTGGAGAATTTCAGAGGGATATTTAGGCAACAATTGACAGAATCATTGGGAAATAAAACAGTAGAAGCGGAATGGGTAGCACTGAGAGATGAAATAGTGAAGGCAGCAGAGGACAAAATAGGTAGAAAGGCAAGACCTACGAAAAATCCTTGGATATCACAGGAAATACTTAATTTAATTGACGAACGGAGAAAATATAAAAATGCAGTAAATGAAACAGGCAAAATGGAGTACAGACGACTAAAAGATGAGATTGACAGGAAGTGCAAAATGGCTAAGCAGGAGTGGCTAGAAGCTAAATGCAAATCTGTAGAAGAATCTATAAGAAGGGAAAAAGTAGACACCGCCTACAGGAAAATAAAAGAGACATTTGGGGTCAAGAAAAGCAACTCTACGAATATCAAGAGCTCAGATGGGAAACCATTTCTCAGCAAAGAAGGGAAAGCTGAAAGGTGGAAAGAGTACATAGAGCAGCTCTACAAAGGAAATGAACTGAGAGACGATGTTGTAGGAAGGGAAGAGGAAGTAGATCAGGATGAAATAGGAGATACTATACTGAGAGATGAATTTGACAGAGCCTTGAAAGACCTAGGTCGGAACAAGGCCCCAGGAGTAGATGACATACCCTCAGAGCTACTAAAGTTTCTGGGAGAGCCAGCCATGACAAGACTATTTGAACTGGTGTGTAGGATGTATGAGACAGGCGAAATGCCTTCAGACTTTAAGAGAAATGTAATAAACCCCATTCCAAAGAAATCAGGCGCAGACAGGTGTGAAAATTACAGAACCATCAGTGTGATAAGTCATGGTTGCAAAATTTTAACACGAATTATCTACAGCAGAATGGAAAAGCTGGTAGAAGCTGACCTCGGGGAAGATCAGTTTGGGGTCAGGAGGAACATAGGAACCCGGGAGCCAATACTCACTTTACGTCTTATCTTAGAAGATAGATTAAGGAGAGACAAACCTACATTTTTAGCCTTTGTAGATTTGGAGAAAGCATTTGACAATGTTGACTGGAATACACTCTTTCAAATTCTGAAGTCAGCAGGGGTAAAATACAGTGAAAGGAGAGTATTTACAACTTGTACAAAAGCCAGACCGCAGTTATTAGACTCGAAGGGTATGAAAGGGAAGCATCAGTTGGGAAGGGAGTAAGACAGGGTTGTAGCCTTTCTCCGATGTTATTCAATTTGTACATCGAGCAGGCGGTGAAGGAAAGCAAGCAAAAATTTGGAATAGGGATTAATGTTCAGGGGGAAGAAATAAAAACATTGCCTTTTGCTGATGACATTGTAATTCTGTCAGAGACAGCAAAGGACCTGGAGGAGCAGTTGAATGGAATGGACAGTGTGTTGAAGAGAGCGTATAAAATGAACATTAACAAGAGCAAAACAAAAATAATGGAATGCGGTCTTAGAAAATCAGGCGATGTTGAAGGAATTAGATTAGGTAACGAAACAATGAAGGTGGTAGATGAGTTTTGTTACTTGGATAGTAAAATAACATGCGATGGTCGCAGTTCAGAGGATATAAAATGCAGAATGGCAATGGGAAGAAAAGCATTTTTGAAAAAGAGAAATTTGCTGACATCGAATATTAATTTAAGGGTAAGGAAGTCTTTTCTGAAGGCATTTGTGTGGAGTGTTGCCTTGTACGGGAGTGAAACATGGACGATAAGCAGTGCGGACAGAAAGAGGATAGAGGCTTTTCAAATGTGGTGCTACAGAAGAATGCTGAAGATTAGGTGGGTAGATCGCATAACTAATGAAGAGGTACTTAACAGAATTGGTAAGAAAAGGAATTTTTGGCATACCCTGACTAAAAGAAGGGATCGCTTGGTAGGACACAGTCTTAGACATCGGGAATTCGTAAATTTAGCATTGGAGGGAAGTGTGTGGGGTAAAACTCTCAGAGGGAGACCAAGAGACGCGTATAGTAAGCAGATTCAAGTGGATGTGGGTTGCCGTTCTTATGAGGAGATGAAAAGGCTTGCTCAGGATAGAGTAGGGTGGAGAGCTGCATCAAACCAGTCTCCGGACTGAAGACCTTAACAACAACTGTGTTACTTTCCGCCGTTTCGAGACTATCGAGAATCTGAGGTTACTTCAATTCGTAAACAAACAAACAAACAAATAAACAAACAATAACATAGTAAACTATGAACTCGTTCACAGTGAATCATAAGGTCAGCCTGGATAATTACATTTGACGATATATTGCCTTTTGGGCACTTAATAAGAAAATTTTTGTGTATTTTTTTAACATAAATGTGACCATCGCTCTTGCCGCAAAATTATACGAACAACGGTTCTTTATGGTTAAGTTGGGAAAGTGTATTTGTGTCCTGTGATTTGAATTTAATCTTATTCATAATGATTTATATAGCTGCACTGCCTTGCGAAACAGTGAAATTATGTAGACTTAAATGGAGAAATAAATCATAACTACAGGTGAATCTCTCATTCTTCAACGATATTGGAGAATTGTATTTAAATAACAAATTTAAATTATAATACAAATATAAAAATACATTTAATGTAGAGTATAAATACAAATTATAAGTTAATCATTATAGGTCACACTAGGTAACATAAGGTTTTCGATTTTGGCCCCCTCCCCCCTCTGTAATCCAATCTTTTTGTCTGAAGACAGCACACATATATTGGGCACCACCACACAAGCCGTGAGTGGCTCTCAAAAGAAGTTGTCTCCGGTGGTCATCACATATTTTGCCATATTGTCTGACTGGGCAGAGAGTAATACGAGATACTGCAACATAAATTAATAGTCGGAGTACAATAAATCTAGCAAGACACTGAAACAAAACTTAAGAACAATATTTTCTTCAGGATCACTCTATGGTATGACACAAGAGATGCATTCAAGTTTTACACCTCTGATTTTTTTGCCTCAGAAAGTAGTAACAGGAAACTGACTTTCTATCACTTTGCGACGTAATCTCCGTGCAGCTGTACGTATTTTTCACAACGACAACACCAAGTTTCCATATCCGCTGCGAACGCTTCTTTATGAATCTACTTTAACCACCGGACAAACACTGATCTATTGAAACGGACTGAAAAATGGGGATAAATTCCAGTACTCGATACTACCCGTCAGCTTTGACCAATGACGTGATAGGCGATGCAAAGATACGTCACTTACAGCATGGCGTGGCAAAAAATCGAATTATTCGTCAGATACAACGATGCTAGCGCGGAAAAATAAGGGTTTTGGGCTGGGGCATACTAAAATCAAGAATATGAAACAGAAAGAAATCTAAATTCATTAGAAATGCAACGAAAATAACAGATTTAAAATAGGAAATTCAAGTATGCACAAGGAAATTGGTATCGACAACTGGAATTTACCTATTTAGGCCACTTCCATTTGATGATACCAATTTTGCAGTTTTGTAAATCTTTCATACCGATAAATTAAGATGGTATCGACCACTAGAATTGACGTATACAGGTTAATTCCAGTTGCCGATATCAGTTTCTGTAAGTGACATATTTAAACGGTATCGACAACTAGAAATAAACTATAAAGTTGGATTTCAGTTGCCGATACCAATTTCTATATCATACTGTCACTTTCTTTCCGTTAAATTTCTCAACATCTCCAATCTCAGGTAAAAAAAAAAAAAAAAAAAAAAAAAAAAGCCTTTTCTGCTAGTAACACAGACGTACAGTGCTGCTATCTGTATCACGCATTCAAAATGAGAGCGCGCATATGTTAAAAGGAACCATATGTTTCTGTCAGTAACAAGGGGGGGGGGTGGAATTAAAGGTGGTGTAATTTGAATGCACCTCGTACCTGACTACACTGAGTCGTTTCCAGAATCACTCGGGGAGTGAAAAAAGAAGTTTTCTTTTAATAAAATATGATAGGCACATTTCAGTATCACTGTTATGCCACTCCACATTGAACGGAAGTGAGGTTTCATTCCGCTGCGACAATCAACACCTTTTCAGAGTGAGGGATATTAACCACATGCATGTAACTGGGGAACTTTTGATGGCCACCGGTATGTGGAAAGAATGTGACCGCATCAGCTGTTAATAAGAAAATCACTGACCGTGGCCGGCCGCAGTGGTCGAGGGGACTGAGGCGCTCCAGTCACGGTCTGCACGACCATTACGGTCGGGGTTCGAATCCCCCCTCGGGCATGGATATTTGTGCCGTCATTAGTATTAGCTAGTTCGTAAGTAGTTTGTAAGTTTAGGGACTGAGTACCCCGTAGTTAAGTCCCATAAGCTATACAAACATTTGAATTTGAACTGACCGTGGCTCACATACCTGACACGTTGAACTGCTTTCGCTGATGAAGTCTTGACTGTTCCTATAAGGCGCAACAGGTTTCTGAAGACGTCACTCGATGACGATGTGCGAGAGCGATGTAATTGCTAGGTAACGGTCCTCGCCTCTCCATCCTGCGCTATATTGTTGAGAGTTTCGTCCGATGTCAGCGATAGAGGAGAAAACTAAAATGTGTTCCGCGCTGTACAAATTTTTGTTTTTATTTATTTATTTCATTTATTTATTTTGCATTTACCTGGAAACGTAACTCCAAATTATTATACGAAAAACTGACGCTAATGAAACTTGGAGACTTCATCGTTGACCACAAATGTTCAGTGAAACGAACGTCCTGTCATGTTCTAGGCAGAAATGCGGCTATAAGCCACTGTTTATAAGTAAAATTAATTTTTTTTCTGGAGGTATGTAGACCAGAACCATAATCTGGAATGATGGTGAAATATAAGCTTTCGCGGTCGCCCTCACATCACTCACAATTTCCAGGCTGACAGGTCGTGGTCGATAACTACCGGTTTATCATAACGTCCCACCTTCGGCTGCGGAAGACATCTTAGGGGTAGAGTAGCGACTTGAAGTTGGACAACACAACGGAATTCGCCGCGAGGGAACAGCAGTAATCTCTAAGGCGCTTTGCTGTGGTGTGCGCGACCGTTCCCCGTCGGAGGTTCGAGTACTCCTGCGGGTATGGGTGTGTGTGTTTTTCTTAGCGTAATTTATTGCAAGTAGTTTGCAAGCAGTTTGGTCCCATAGCTTTACGAACATTTGATTCTGAACGGAAGTTGGCCAACACAAGTCGTTCTCGTTATCACTAATTAATAATTACCTTTGGGAGTGTATCATCAACCCCAGTGTGATGGGTTGTTTTCCCAACCAGAGACCAATCTACCATAAAACACACTGAAATACAGAGCACTCTAAAATTCGCAAAGCATTGAAACAAAACTGACGAATAGTATTTTTATTAGAGAAATGGCGTTGGTTAACATAGTTGTTCCCCTCATCACCGGAATAGTGAAGGAAATAGCGCATTTGATACAAATGGAGCGACTTTAATGCTATTTATGTTGTAGGCCACTTGCTAGTGAACGGAGTTTATGGATGTCCCAGTCTGCTCAGCATTGATTAAATGAATGATACTGACGACATGTACACAAGGAACTTATCAAAGCCATAATTCTGGTTCTATGTAACCTATTATGTTTTCGTCCTTAGTCTGTAGAAAACTAGAATTGGCCAAATCAAGCTTTTATATTTTTATAGTTAATGCGATCTGCGGATTTTTGGCTGAATTCGGTGTTTCACGAAGCAGTTACTTTTGTTCAAATCTTTCTTGGTGCTATGTAACAATAAAGTAAAGAAAATCCTCTCTGTTAGATCACAACTACTTTAAGAGCGACAGTGGACCACATCGAAGCAGCTCATTGAATCAAACTATTTGTAAAATGCGATATAAACATTCAAGGTGGCTGGCATAGTGCGAGAAAATAGTGAATAGTTACAAAAATAATGACGTGTGTGTGTATAACTGTGCTGATTGTGTGAAAAAATACTAGAAAAATGAGAACAATCATTCGTTAAGAGTATGTTAACTGAACTGGAAAATGCGTAGCTGTGAGAATCTACAGTGACAATAACTATATCAGGATCCCGCTGATTCGAATTTTAGAGCGATACAAATAATGTGTCTACATGGACACGATACACCCAGGTCGACAGGTGATTTAGTCCAACAAACTATAAATATTTCAGAAATGGTTTTTGTAATTAATATTAAGAGAGATCGTGTAATAATTCAGAAGAGTTTGGTGCTTAATGGAAAGAAGCAACAGCTGATAGTGGTTAGGTTATGAATAAACAGAAATATAAATGTAGGGCACTGGGGCGCACGCACTAGACGACTGAATACTGACCATCGAGTAGAAACACTTGCATTGGTTTAGAACAGTGAATCCATATTTTATTTATTTATTTTTATTTATTTATTTATTTTTGTAATTGGATCCAAAACTATACACGGTCCAGTATTGCAGAACGGCGGCTAGAAAGAGATTAATACCTTCAAGAGTCATACACTGCACACAATGGAGAGTCATATTATCCACATATGAACCTCCAGGGAACTCTTGTACAATCACGTTCTAACATGTAAACCATCACCTATGCCACATACACTGAAGAGCCAAAGAATCTCGTCCACCTGTCTAATATCATGTAGGGTCTACGCGAGCACGCATAAAACAGCAACATGACGTGGTATGGAAGTGAATAATGCCTGAAGCAGTGCTGCAGAGAGCTGACACCATGTGTTCTGCAGGGCTGTCCATAAATCCATAACAGTACGAAGGGGTGGAGATTTCTAATGAACAGCGCGTTCAACGCATCCCAGATCGGCTTAATAATCTACATATACATCTACAGGGGATACTCTGCAAATCGTGTTTAAGTGCCAGGCAGACGATTCATCGAACGACCTTGATACTTTTTTTCTCCCAATCTATTCTAGAAAACCGCGGGAAGAAACAACACCAGAATCTTCCCATTCGAGCTCTGATTTCTCGTATTTTATTCTGATGATCGCTTCTACCTATGTAAGTGGAAGTCAACAATATATTTTCGCATTTGGAGGAGAATGTTGGCGATTGGAGTTTCGTAAGTAGCCCACGCCGCAGCGATAAGCGCCGTTGTTGTAATGATTTCCATCCCAGATCCTGTATCATTTCCGTAACGCTGTCTCCCCTGTATCGTGACATTACCGAACGATCTGCCCTTCTCTGTAATTTTTCGATGTCCTCCGTCAAACCCATCTGATAAGGATCCCACACTGGGCAGCAATACTCCAAAAAAGGACGGACAAGCTTAGTGTATGCAGTCTCTTTAGTAGTTCTGTTGCATCGTTTGAGGTTTCTGCCAATAATATGCAGTCTGTGGTTCGCCTTTCTCTCGACATTATCTACGCCTTCTTTCCAGCTTAAGTCTGAAGTATTAGTAATTCCTAGATATTTTGTGGAGTTTACGGCCTTCACTTTTGATTGAATTGTATTGTAAACACAGTTTAATGGATTCGTTTTCGTGTTGATGTGGACGACTTCACACTTCTCATTATTTAGAGTCAACTGAGAATTTTTATACCATAGCGAAATCTTATTTAGATCGTTCTGCAGTTGGTTGTGATCTTCAGATGATTTTACTAGACGACCTAAGAGAGCTGCTTAGATTTTCTCCCAAATCGTTGATGTATATAAGGGACAATAAAGGACCAATAACACTACGCTATGGAACGCCCAATATCAACTCTGGTTTAGTCGATGCCTTACCATCGATTACTACAAACTATGTCCTCTCTGACAGGAAATCTCCTATCCAGTCGCAAATTTGGGGCGATTACGGCCTTCACTTTTGATTGAATTGTAGTGTAAACACAGTTTAATGGATTCGTTTTCGTGTTGATGTGGACGACTTCACACTTCTCATTATTTAGAGTCAACTGAGAATTTTTATACCATAGCGAAATCTTATTTAGATCGTTCTGCAGTTGGTTGTGATCTTCAGATGATTTTACTAGACGACCTAAGAGAGCTGCTTAGATTTTCTCCCAAATCGTTGATGTATATAAGGGACAATAAAGGACCAATAACACTACGCTATGGAACGCCCAATATCAACTCTGGTTTAGTCGATGCCTTACCATCGATTACTACAAACTATGTCCTCTCTGACAGGAAATCTCCTATCCAGTCGCAAATTTGGGGCGATATACCATTACCACGCAATTTGATTAAAAGCCGTTTGTGAGGTACGGCGTCAAAAGCCTTCTGAAAATCAAGAAATACGGAATCAATTTGAGAACCCTTGTCAATAGCACTAATCACTTCGTGTGAGTAAAGAGCTAGCTGTGTTTAGAATGAACGACATTTTCTAAATGGGTCAATAGATCATTCTGTTCGAGATAATTTATAATATTTGGATTCAGGATATGTTCCAAAACTCTGCTGCGAATTGATGTGAATGAAATAGGCCTGTAGTTTAGTGGGTTACTCCTACTGCATTTCTTGAATATAGGTGTGACCTGTGCAACATTCCAATCTTTTGCTACAGATCCTTCTTTAAGGGAGCGGTTGTATATGGCTGTTAAGTAAGGAGCTATCGCTTCAGCATAATCAGATAGAAATCTAATGGGTATATAGTCCGGACCAGAAGACTTGTTCTTGTTAAGTGATTTTAGTTGCTTCACTACTCCGATAATATCTATTTTAATGTTACTCATTGTGGCCTCTGTTGGTGATTCGAAATCTGGGATATTGGTTTCGTTTTCTTAGGTGAATGAGTTTCTAAAAGCTACGTTTAGTAACTCTGCTTTACTAGCGCTATTATCAGCAGTATCGCCATTACTATCACGTAGTGGGGGTATTGAGTGTGTTTTGCCCCTAGTAGGGGAAGATCGGGTAAGTTGACGAGTAGTCTAAGATAACGAATTCTTTATTTCTCCGATAACTAAATAGCTGGGGCTACATGCTCTATTGTATTGCATCCTTTTCGCTTGGCATTTTTTTTTTTTTTTTTTGTTTTGTTTTTGTCAACAGAGGCTCGGAAGTGGATGCTATTTTGTAACTATTTTTTGCGGTTTAAGTAAGTGTCATGCTGGTAATAATTTTGTATTAATGAATATGCGTTGATTCCTCTTAAACCTTGTGGATTTATTGATGTTTTAATAACGGTTTAATGAATTATTTCTGTAAACCTGTGTGCATGTGTAAGTCTGATTCTAATATGTCGACTGCGGCTAAGATGACGAATTATGCAGTTCGTACGGAAGACAGGGTGACAGCAATGGAGCAAGTAATCATTGAAAGAGGCAATGCAGCGTTTGAGCTTGTTAATGGCGTCGCTAGGAAGTTCAACTTTCCTGAAGCTACTTTAGGTCACTATGTAAAGAACTTGTTGATGAAGTAGGCTCTGCTCAGTGTGCGGGCTTAAATTACAGGGATACAAATGAGAAATGTTACATTTGTGTCTCTTTTCTTAAGTGGATAAGCATCAATAAAAGTCTTTTTTTTCCTAAATAAAATGTTAATTTCGTCATCTTACCCTACCTGTAAGGCAAGTTGACGAATGGTTCTGTCAGTAACAAAAACGGGTCTAGCAAAAAAATCTCCAGTCTTAGGAAACGTTTAAGAGTTTTATTAGAAAGGAGATACATTAAGCAATCGTTTTTCCATAAATGAAATACCTGATTTCAACGTAAGAGCCAGAAAAAAATATAATAAACGTTAATGTCGCCATCTTACCAGATTTTCCCTATATTTAACATATGACCAAAATCTCTTAGGGTTTACAGTTAAATTTCGAGAAAGAGTTTCATTGTGAAGAGTATTGTAGGCATCTCGCATTGAAGTTCTCGCTAAATTTCGAGCTTCTGTGTAGGATCGTCAATGTTCATGAGTAGGGTGTTTGGTAGACAGCGGAGATGTTTAAACTCAGAAGAGTGTTCCTGTAGCTACTCTACAATATTATCGATCGTCTGGGGAGTCGCATTGTCCTGCTGGAAATGTCCGTTGGAAAGCACACTGGACATGAATGGATGCAGGTGATCAGCCAGGATGCGTACGTCCGTGTCACCTGTCAGAGTCGCATCCAGACGTATGAGGCGTCCCACAGCGATCCTACTGCACGCGCCCACACCATTACACAGGCTGCACCACCATCAATAGTTATCCTACTGATATGCAGGCTCTCGGGATTCATGGGGACGTCTTCATACCCGTACACGTACGCTCAACAAATTTGGAAAGAGACTCGTCAGACCAGCAACATGTTCCCAGTCTTGAAGAGTTCAGTGTCGGGATTGACGGGCCCAGGCGAGGAACAAAGATTAGTGTCGTGCTGTGAAATGGGACACACGAGTGGTCCCTCCACAGCCGTCTTTACCAGAGGGTGCCAGGGGTGCGGGGCAACCCGGCGCCAGGCCAACACACTCTAAAATACAAGGCTTACGCATAGCGGCCATATTGCCACGTGACGTCATCAACTGATGGCTGGTTTGAACCACAACGCTTCTGTTCGCGAATGTGTTGCGCTGAAAACATGTGCTACGTTAAGTATTACATTCCATATAGTATCGCCTGCAGTTATTTGAAGTATGGGGTACAAGTGCTGCGTTCCTTATTGCTAAGGAAATTATGACTCTCAAGAAGGAATAAAAGTGCACGTTTTCCGATTTCCCAAATGCGAGGACCTGAGAAATCGCTGGATTGCTGCAATACCGAGGAAAGGATTTGTGCCTACTCAGCATTCAAGGGTAAGTAAAAGGCGCTGAGTGTAACTTATTTGTTTATTCAACACCATTGCGGACAACATTAATACTAAGGTAGTCATACAATGTTTCGACAAAGGATAGTTACATTGGCTGCTGATGTGCTGTTACAGATTTGCCACAAACTTTTCCAAACGGGAAGTATTCTATAGACTACCGAACACTTTGACGAGAAAACAGGAGGGATTTTAACAGTAAACCTCGAACGATCGAGGATAAAAGAAGGCTGTGTTCCGTCGATATTTCCTGGTTGTCCGTCCTATTTGTTGTCACAGATGGCTTTCCGGGAATCTCCTGATGAAAATAGAATGCGTGTGGAAGTCGCACAACTTCAGAAAGCTCTTAATGAAAGTGTTACCTCAGCTGAACAGTACGACAGTGAAAATAAAATTTCATGTATATTAGACTTTACAGGAGGACATGAAATCAACTTTTCTTCATTCTGGACTATCCTTAGAAAAGCTGACAGTGTAATTTTTGTCAATATCGATACACCAGGACCTGTACCTCAGTTGAATTATTCTGTTGTTGTTAATGAACAGTTGCAAGTGTCAGTTTTTTTTATAAAGCAGTATAAATAAGTATCATCCAGAAGAAGTACAAATTTCCTTGCAAAATAAACTATTTTCATGTGATTGGAAGTATATTGGAATGTGATGAAACCTGTGCAGCTGTAGATACGAAAGATAAACACTATTTATTAGAGATAATGCAAAATGTTTTAGATAAGTTAATTGAAGACAGTGATGGTACACCCTTTTTTTAATTTGTCAAGTCTCAAATACATCTTGTGAGTAGCAGGGACAGACTATGATACAAACCAGAAGACTTGTTGTTCTTTTCTCTTGTTCAAATTATTTCTCCAGCTGCCTATACGTTCATGAGGGAATCTGGATACTTATTAATGGCTCATCAAAGCAATAAGAAGACTTTGTTCTTCACTAAATGTTGGCCCTGAATTGGAAAAACTGGACAGCAATTTCTTGTGCTACATTAAAAATAAAGTTCCTCTGTTGCAGTCCCAAGATATGATTGTAATTTTAATGGTTGATGAGATATATATTAAGCAATATCTTGATTACAAGGGGGGTAATGTTGTTGGAAATGCCTTTGATTCACAAGAGTTAGCTTCTAGTGCCCGTACATTTATGATTAGCAGAATAATGCCTTCATACAAAGACATTGTACCTACTTTGCCTGTTCGGACTGTTACTGCTGTACTGTTTCACAGAGTTTTGAAAAGGTAGTTCTTGGCTTGGAAGTGGTAGGTTTTAAAGTGCTTGCAGTTGTTAGTGATAATAATTCTGTGAACAGGAAGTCTATGACATTCTTCTCAAACAAGCCTAAGCTGAGTATTGTGTGCCCACATCCTGCTGATAGCTCAAGGTCTCTTCTTTTTCGTTATTGATCCTGTGCATTTGTTGAAATGTATCAGAAATAACCGGCTAAACCAGAAAACTGATGCATATTCTTTCAGATTTCCTCCATTTGATGGCAGCTCAAATTGACTTTTGGAGCCTCATTTTCTGAAGTGAGAAAACTATAAAATTTAGAATCCACAAATTACTGAAATATGGTTATGGGTTATCACTGAAAGCTTTCTATCCTTCTTCTCTAGAAAAGCAAAATGTGAAATTAGTGATCCAAATAGTCAATGAATACATTGTGGAATCATTAAAGACATTGGGTCCATCTAATAATTCGAGCAAACATGTTACCACAGCAGAATTCATCAGAATCATATCTCTGTGGTGGAAAATTTTAAATGTAAAGGTTCCTTACAAAATCTTACTGAAGAGGGATAAAATGCAAGAACCTTTGAATAATTCAAACACAGGTGAACAATTTATCTTCTTAAACAATTTTTTGTCTTGACTAGGTAAATGGGAAGAGTTGGCAAATGGTGTATGCATCCTTACAAAAGAAACATTATCTGCTTTGAAATTGTCAACATTTTAAATTATTGAAATCACAAATTACTGTGTGGATGAACTTTCATTAAAGTACATTTGGCCTGAAAAATTTCAAACTGACCTCAATGAGGACAGGTTTGGTAAGTACAGACAACTGGCAGGAGCACAATACCATATATCAATAAGGCAAATTTTTAAGTTGAGAAACAACTAAGATTTTTTTTTTACAATTTTAAGGATTTCATTAATATCTGAAACAAAAGGAGAAATCAAAGTTAATTATTTTGATGTTTTAGAACCCTGGAAGCAATACAACGCAGAAAATACTACCTTTTCTAACAACTTTGCATCTCTCTCTCTCTCTCTGTGACAGAGTCCGACATCACTGATGTCGGCAGTTACTTGCCCGTAATTACATATCTGGGAGGGTACTGTGTATACTCACTCATAAATGAACTGAAATGTGATATATGCAAGGACTGTTTGTTTTTCCAAAAAATCATGCATTATGAGGAATCCTTCAAGCTTATTAGAAACTTAGATCAGGGATGCCTACTCTACCCGCACCCATTTGTTGTTAATGCTGTCATGTACAGCTAAATCACTACTTCGAAGCTTATTGTTCCTGGATATGAAAAGCTATTCCTGCAGAAAGAAATGAAAGGGAACAGGCCACAAGTTTGATTATGCACAGTTTTACAATAATTTTGAGCAGCTTGATTTGTGCGGCACACATACATCTGAAAATATTCTCAAAATGATTATCTGTGTTTCAACAAATTCATAATTGAAAAATTACTGCAATCAAAAAATTAACACACAAGGCATACCACCAAAGGTGGTAAGAAGAGGGAACTGGAAACAACACTAAATAAATAAGGGATTTATTTTGTTATTTTTCTCTTCCAGTAACAGTGCTAAAGAAGTGGTTGCCTTGCGTGGGTTGTGAGCTACAGTAATGTATCTGTCATTTATTTTTCTTTGACTTATTCATCATTATTTACACAAATTCTTTCTTACAGTAAATATCTAATAACTTTAGAGCTGATATCTGTTGCTGCTTTAAATTGATCATGAATGGGCAGTACAAGACATATTAATTTCTTTGTGTTATAGGCCTACTATATTTTGCTTCTCTTTAATGCACTTTTCTTGTGTTGTGGTATACTCACAGGAGCCTTTTTGATGTGTGTGTGTGTATGTGTCAGATATGTCAGTCATACTAATGTCATCAGAAACACAAATGCTTGTCACATTAACTGCTAATATTTATCTGAAGATACTTTGTGATAAAATTCTAGAAAGGGCAGCCTGTGTTCTACTGTTATGTGTATGGTAGTAATGCCTACAGTGAATGTTCATTGGAAGTTTACATGTCAAAACAAATTATTTGTGTTTAGATAATACCATTGTTTTAGTTTTAAAAATTGGATTTTAACATAACATGTCTCATCACAACAAGGTTTTCTGCTTGCCTTCCAACTAAACATTGAGCTTCGGCTCTGCTACAGATCAGTCTGTCACTACAACCAGTTTCTCAAATTTCATCTTTCTGGTTATCAATTGTTTGCCATACTAGAAAAGACTTGTCTACATTAGTACTGTGATCCCTACAACACTAGCAAAGCCACTATCATCATTCGCACTGTGAACAAGAACAGAGTGGCTTATTCTACAATCTGGCCTACTTTGTCTCACTTGTCTACTGGTCTTAGCTTCTGTATCACTATTTCTGTCTTATTCTTTGCTGCTAATGCTTCAGTTTTCATTTACATTGGTTTGAAGTGATTGTTTTTCTATGATCCTTCACAATTTAAACCATGCTCTTTTAAACAATATTCTGCTTACATAATAGGATCTTGTTTAAATTTTTCTCTAAATACACCTCATTTGGATTTTTTAAACTAAGTAGTAGTCTAACCCTAAGATCAATAAAGAAATACCTAGTTTAGACAGCATATAACAGTGAAACAGCAATGTTCATATGGTATGGTAAAGTATTGTATCCATCAAATGATCTGAGTTTCATAAGTAGTAAAAACTTTACTAGTGATACCTGGAGACAAAGGTTTCAAAAATTACCGAAAAATAAATCCTTATGTATTCTAAGAACCAATTTGCTTAATTAAAATCGTAAATATCGGTATCTTGTTGCTTTTGAGTAACAATTTATTGCAAGAAAAGTTTTATGTCCGAGGCAAGGCAAAGAAGGAATTTGAAATTCCAGTTTGTCTTAAAGACCGACTGATGAATATTTGCTGGAAATCGTCAAAAGAATTTCACAGGCTGAACGAATGTTGTATGTAGTAATTTCTTTAGTGTAATTGCAAGGCCTTGTAGGAGAAGAAAGCACGGAAATACCGACGCAGTTGGCGCATTAAAATGCAAAACGTTCGTATAGCGCCTGCATCACAGTGCAGTTCCGACCAGACTCAGCCGTCAGCACGGCAGCCAGCCTTCAGTTGATGACGTCACGAGCATGCGCGCAGGGCTGTACTCTAAAATGTTCAAATGTTGGTATAGCATATGGGACTTAACTACGGGGTCATCAGTCCCTAAACGTAGAAACTACTTACGAACTAGCTAATACTAAGGACGGCACAAATATCCATGCCCGAGGGGGGATTCGAACCCCCGACCGTAGTGGCCGTACAGACCGTGATTGGAGCACCTCAGTCTCCTCGGCCACCGCGGCCGGACCTGTACTCTAGATGGTGTTGCCTCGACCTGTCCATCTTTGGCCGTATCTGAACGTTAGATGCCGTCTCACACCAGCAACAATTATTTGCCTGAGCTCCATCTAACTAACTAGGACGATGGTTACAATAAAGACAGTGAAATGTCAACTAAATGCGGTGTAAACCTTAATAGTAAATTATAAATTTCAAGTTAATGTGTACTACCCAAGACGATGTTCACAATGAAGTCAGTGGTGGCTTTGAACCATCTATTCGTAATTACCTCGCAAACGGCTCGTTCGCGGACCCATGTTTACTGGGACATTTTGGCTTCTATTATCGTGTACTTTCAACTGTGTAAATTTGCGCCATCCATTATTATACATCTTGTATATCCACATACAGACTTCGTAAAACCTCACATTTTCTGTAACTGAGTTTATCTTCTACCACAGTAAGCCGGCCGCGGTGGCCGAGAGAACTGAGGCGCGCAAGTCACGGTCTGCATGGCCACTACGGTCGAGGGGTTCGAATCCCCCCTCGGGCATGGATATTTGTGCCGTTGTTAGGGTTAGTTAATACATACGTAGTTTGTAAGTTTAGGGACTGATGACCCCGTAGTTAAGTGCCATAAGCTATACAAACATTTGAACATTTTACCACAGTAAGTCGTTTGGTTTACATTACACACAAATGTGGAAGGAGGGAATAAAAGATTGTCTCTGTAACTTTGATTTATCTTATCTTCAAGGTCGTTATACGAAATATATGTTGGTGACAGTATAAATTTTCTTTAGTCTGCACTTCTAACTTCCAGACTGAGTTGCCGTGGTCCATACATCAAACTTTCCCCTGACGATTCGACTGCGGAAGATGAAACGTCAGAGGAGCGTTTGATGTATGGACCACGACATCTCAGGCCGGAAGTTGTAAGTGCTGACAGCACCGACCATGAGAAGCTTCAATGAACGATTTCTCCAGTTTGCTCCAAATGCCACTTCTTTAATGATTCTTAACATTGTTTTGTGAAAATGTTGTCAGCTTCTCTCCAAAGATTCCCACTAGAGCTCACGAAGCGTCTATGTGACATTCGCTTGTTACAGGTGACAAATGGAGAAGCTTTCTTGTGGAATTGCTTAGATTTATTCCTTTTATCGTACCTGAGAGCTAACCAAACTACTCAATCTGTGCTCCTGAATGTGTCGCACTAGTGTTCTATACACGGTTTTACTTTGCTTGTAATACACGTATCTTGTAACAGTAAAAAGTATTTTATTACTTCACTTTTTCTCTCATTTCATTTATCCTTTGGAGTAATTTTCGATTTTTGGTGTTGTAGCATCTTGAGTAACATCATGGAGATGTATGTAGCTCTCCGTATGGCCGATTTAATTTTCTTTTTAAATTTTTGTGGCCACAACTATTGCAGCACTTCAATTGCATTTTTCACTACGTTTTGTATGTGTTTGCTTGTCCAGTGTGTTCTATTGCGAACAGTCGTCTCTTGATTCACTTGCATCATCTTTGTGTAGTGTCTGTTGTTTCTTGGTGTCTGTGTGTAATTAGATACCTTTCGTTTCATTTCTGATTGCTGATGTTATGTGTTGATTGGTGTGGGAGAGAGAGAGAGAGAGAGAGAGAGAGAGAGAGGGAGGGAGGGAGAGACCAGCTTGATCAGTGAATGATTTACTACAGTAATCTAATTGTTAATCACTTTATTCTTCAAGGGTTACTACTGTATGAAAGTGTCTCTAGGATTTATTGTGAAGATTATTTAGTCTAATAATTTTGTTGTTCCACGCTGGGTGGTTCAGGTCCACGATTTATCAGTTGTTCGGAAATAGCGGAATGTAAATTGTCACACATCCAACTTCTTATACGTTTTTATATCTAGTTTTTAAATTTCTGCCTTCCATCCCTACGTACACTGGTTTACTTTCATGGCGTTACAGTCGATATGTATCTGCTTTTTGTATTTCTCTCTCTTGTTAGCTGTTAGTAAATATGAGTGTGTTTTTAGCTCTGTATACATAGGTAATCTTTGTATCTTTAGTACATTTGTTATTCTGTTTGTTTATTTTCGTTTTTATGTTAAAGTGCACCATAGCTTCCTGTTAATCTGTTGTGAGAGTTGTTGTTTGCTGTGTCTGTGTGTTCTCCAGTATCTGTTTTGCGAGTGGCGTGTTTTCGTGTTTGTGTTCTCTGCTTGTTATTCCTTGTCAATAGCTGCATTTAGCCTCTGTGATTATTTCTTTTATATGGTATCTGACTATGAGGTAGTTTTCTTTTATTAGTGGGCTATTATTCGGTCTGTGTGTCGAAGAGCTGCTAATTTCTGACTTTGTAGGTGCGAACATGTGGCAAACGCAATTTTATCTCTTGGTTTTCTCGACCAATTTAAGTGGGAATAGTCAAGAATACAATACAACACGTCGGATTTGACCAATGACGTCATATACAAAGCAAAGGTATAGAAGTAGTAACATTTGAACATTTGACGTCTATTAAGAAATATATCGATTATTTATACACCAAACTATAACCAACTTTACAGATAAATAATTATTAGCTCGTTTAAGACATATGTATAATAAATGAAACACATCATATCTATTACATTATTGTATTTTTTTTACTAAAAAAACAGTTAAGCATGTTTAAATCACTTAAAAATGAATAATAAATGAAAAGTGTTGATTTTTTTAGAGGTGATACATTTCCAAGTCTAGCGTCAGAAACATAAAGAAAAAAAAGAGTTATAACATTACGTACTAGAAATATACTTTTTATTATTATATTAACAAATACTACTACAAATGTGTGGGATTTCGTTAAAAGCTATATGTACAATAACGTTCGAGTGAAATTGTAGTGTAATAATATATGTTTCTGTTCATATGTCGCTATTTGAGAAGATATCTGTATCGTATTCTTGACGTGAGTAGGGGGAGGTCAAGTTTAGTTTGCGATACAATTTGTAAATGATACCATTTCATAAGCTAACTGTATTGTATCCTTGACTTAGCAGGCGGAGGTCAAATCTAGCTTACGATACAATTTTAAATTTTACCAAATTACTCTATTTTATGAGTAATCTGTATCGAATTCTATACTTGATCAGGAAAGTTAAGTAAAAAATTTCAGCGGTAAAATTTTACGACGCTTCTCGCCGGGGTCCAGTGCTTATGTTGGTAACAGATGAACAACGAAGTGTTGAATTGCCTTAATATGTATCACGAGCTACAGAGCAAATGTTATTGCTGCTCGTTTCACTCGCAGGAAAATTAATACTGTACCTGCTCTATGGTTGACAGGTTCTTGTATGTACCCTTGCCCGTTTCGGAAAAAAATAATTTTCGTTTTAATTGAAGTTGTCTCGAAAAAATATTTCTTGGTCATCTGAGTTGCCGTCTTTACCATTGGTACCAACATAATCACTGCAGCCCAGCGAGAAGCGTCGTACAATTTAACCAATTTCAGCAATTAATACAAAATACAAAAAATGTAGTTAGAGACACCATGTCTTCTTCAATCATTAATAATACTTTATCTTTATTAATTTTTTCACTATCATCCACTCCTAAGAAGATCGATAAAATAATTAAATACGTGTAAAACTCAATAATGAATTACATAAATTCACATAAGATAAGAACGAACAATAAACTACATTACATAGCAATCAATTTCTAATTGAAAATATTTATCCTTAAATTATAACAAAATTGTTGAATCACTTCGATAAAAACAGAATCGGGATATCGTCTATCTTTAATGTAATCAACGAGCGTATGCAAATAGTTCCATATCTTTGATACAAAAGAATTTATATCATCTTCATACATATACATAAACATCTTTGTCTGATAACGTCATTGGTCAAAGCCGACGGGTTGTATCGTATACTAGACTTGACCCATTTAACTTGTAATCTACAGGGCCCACAGTGTTAGTGATGTCGTTCGTAGACATTTTAATAATTACAATTATATAATTTCAACACTGTATATTTTAATTCCTATTATTTACACGATAAGCTTATTTCAACTTAATAGTCATCTTCAGGTGTTATGCCTGCAATACATAAGTTTTTATAAAATTTACTACTATCCTGCCTACTTTTTTATACAGATGTAAAAGAAATGCTACATACCACATTCTGTTATGTTTTTCATTTCAATATTATTGTGACGTGATATATTCTTCTTCTTATATATATATATATATATATATATATATATATATATATATATATATATCACATAACTAATAATATTGTGCTGATTTGACATTTACTTGACAGCTCTACAGAGATGTAATAATTATGCTTACATTATTTGCACAGAGAATATATATCTATAAGGCAAAGCTTTTATTTAAAATTTAACGAAATATGTTGGGATACTTTATCTTTGATAATTTTGTTGCACTATTATCTATAATTGACAGTGGGATTATTATTATGGCATTGTCTTTCCTTCTCATCTTCACCACCTTACATTTTTTTGATTAGGAGCTAAAGAGCCAAACAAACAGGTATCGTATAGGGGGTCACACGAGCGAGCAGAATTGCCGCAACGCGACGTCTCATGGACTCGACTAACGTCTGAAGTAGTGCTGGAGGGAACCATGAATCCTGCAGGGCTGTCCATATATCAGTAAGAGTATCGGGGTTGGAGATCTCCTGAAGAGCACGTTCGCATTGTTCTGCTGGAAATACCGAAGTCCAAAAATGTTCAAATGTTTGTTAAGCTTATGGAACTTCACTGCGGGGTCATCAGTCCCCAAAGAGAAATATTAGTTTATGTAACCTGATAAAATAAGCCAGTAACACACAGAAATTTCTTTGGCTCTCGCATTAGAACTGACTATAGCTTGGTCCCTGTTATTGTGGTGTCGCACAAGTCCAAAGTACGCGACACCTACTTTCGCCGCGCGCCACCATGCACGCACGGCGCGGCGTTCTTACGACGTCAGCCACGAGCGCCCTCTGTTACAACTCCGCTCATGGCCACCACTGAACGACATCGTTCACTTGGAACTGAGATAGCAAACAGTTAGGACCTTCGGAATCAGATAGGCACCAGTGAAGACAGGACTCTAGTTCAACTATGTATCAGCAGTCTGCAGTACTATGTAAAAGTTAAGTATTGTATAAATTCTGTGCAATATATATCTCGTTCTAATTTACTCTAGTGTTTCTAGTTTCTGGCTGCTACCCTTCGTACCTGCACCAGCGTGCTATCTTTATTCCTGTGTCGGTCTCATTCCACTCGGCCACCGACACCTACAACGGAAACGAGACACAAAAGCGGCGACGAGGCTGGGACACAAAAGTGGCGACGAGGAGCGATAGACGAATCTTGGACCAGCCAGCTTGCAGCAGCCAGACAGCAGTAGTCGGAGCACGCAGAAATTGCTCCCGCCCACCCATCCTTATTATAAAAATTTTGGGGGAAGGTATTTTGTTACGTGTTTTGTGGACTTTTTTGTTGCAGAGCGTTCGCTTTCATATTGCATTTGTGTTTTGTTATAAGTTACTTATATACGCGGCGCCTAATCGGTCTGCATGGCCACTACCCCGAACCCAAACTTAATGGAAATTATTCAGTTACAGACGGCGCAAATCACACAACTCCTGCAAGCAGTGGCCCAGCTCACAGCGCAAGCAGGTAACCAACTACAACAGCCGCCGCTTCAGCAGCCCACACCTGCCGCCGCAACGCTTCCTACGTTTCGCCAGTACAACGAACGTGCGGAAGAATGGAGCAACTATTTCGCACAGTTTCAAGAACTTGTCGTGCCTCATCAAATAACAGGTCAGACAGTTAAAGATTTCTTTCTCGCCATAGTGGGCACCAGGACTTTCGTGTTACTGCAGAAGCTTTTCCCGAAAGCATCTCCTCGTGATGTAGACTTTGAACAAATAGTAGAGGCACTAAATGCTCATTATGAGAGAAAAGTTCTTGTAGCCGATGAACAGTACCGATTTTTCAGACTGAAAAAATTACCGCAGCAGTCACACCAAGAGTGGATTACGGAATTGAAGGGCTTAACCCATAAATGTAAAATTACTTGCTCTTGTGGAATTTCTTATAGTGACGTTATGTTGAGGGACGCGATTACGCAGAACATTCAGGACCCCAGAATTAGGGCAGCAATTCTGAAACAATCTGACCCCCCCTTAAGACACTGTACTGCAGCTTATTGAAGCGCATGATACTTTTGACTTAGCAGATATAGAAATGCAAAGCCACAGTGTAAATTCAGTGCGCCGTAACGGTCGCTTTCCTAGCCGTAGTTCTCAGTGTAGCACTAGTGATTCTTACAATAGTACAGGCCGTGCTGAACAGACAGTGAACAGTAGCCAGTGTAAAAGTGCGACAAAAAGGTCGCCCCGTCGTGTTAGAAACAGTGATTTGAATAACGGGCGCCAACGCTCATTTCAGAAAAATGTACGTAAATCTTGCCCCCAGTGTGTGTCTCGCTACAAGCGTGCTCATTTGCCCTAGTCGCAACGCAACCTGTTATCAATGTGGCAAATCGGGACATGTGCAGTCTGTGTGTATGCAAATTTAAAACTCAAAGAACAGTAACGTTAGAAACAGTGCTTCGCAAAGTGCGAGAGCAGTGCATGCTGTCCATGTCATAGACGCAGTGGAATTGAACAGTGCTTTACTTAGTTCTCAATTCCAGGAAAGTTCTTCTGCGCCAACTGCAAAACTATGTAGTGAGCCACGTCGAGCGCGTAAAACAGTGCAACGGAAAAGGGTTCGGGACAAGCAAAATGACTATGTACAGTGCAATCCTGTAGTGAACCTAGTGCCTTCTACAACTTCTCCTTGTAATAGTACCCAGTACTGTGTAGATAGTGATAGTAGAATTGATGTAGCCACTGAAAGTAATTTTAGTGCAGTAGCCTCGCATTGCGCGGACGCCAATCCGGCGATAGTGCCATCTAGTGACTGTGATATTAATCTCATGTGTGCCGATTCTGCGCTGCTTCCTTCACTTCCCGGCCCGCGCATGCGCAAGTGTCGTAAACAAGTTCTATCAGACGTTGTCCTCATTCGCGCACCTGTCGTGCGCCAGAAGCACAAACTGTTTGTGACTCTCTTCATAGAAAATAAGGCTGTGCAATTTCTGCTCGATACTGGTTCCGCTGTCACATTAATAAATAAAGATGCTTATGAACTTCTGGGTTCGCCAAAATTGTCGCCGTCACAGCAAGTGTTAACAGCGTACACAGGTCAAAATATTCCCGTGCTAGGAACGTGTAGCCTGCCTGCCTCTTTTCAAGGTGTTACAAAAACAGTTGCTTTTGTTGTTCTTCAGGCCAAATCTACACAGAACATTTTTGGACTAGATGCATTTGACTTGTTTGGTTTATCAATTCAAAGAGATGTGCTTCAAATTTCGTCAGTAGTGCCTCAGGACAAAATAACTGCATTGTGTGAAAAATATAGTGACTTGTTTTCGCCGGAACTAAGTTGTGCAAAAGACTTCGTGTCACATGTAACTTTAAAAAAATCTGCAGTTCCAAAATTTCGTAAACCTAGACCAGTGCCTATCGCAATGCGTGATACAGTTGCCGCAGAACTTAAACGTTGGCAAGATAGTGGTGTGATTTCTCCTGTTTCTGCGAGTCAGTGGGCCTCGCCTTTAGTAATTATACCCAAGCCGTCAGGAAAACTTCGCCTCTATGCGGACTTCAAATCAACAGTAAACAGTCAAACAATTGTTGACACTTACCCCCTGCCCAGACCTGAGGAACTTATGGACAAATTAGGACAGTCTCGCTTCTTTTCCAAGATTGATTTAGCAGAGGCATACTTACAGATACCGCTTGATGACGAGTCAAAAAAGTTTTTCGTCATTAATACTCACATGGGTCTTTTTCAATTTCAACACCTGCCCTTTGGCAGTTCTTCCGCCCCCGCTATTTTTCAGCGCTTTTTGGAACAGCTGCGGATGCAGACCTAAGTGTGGTAGCATGTTTTGTTCGCTTTGGTTGGCCTGCCAGAGCCAAAGACATTGAGCGGCCTCTGGTTCGACGTTATTTTGCACAACGTCATGCATTATGTTTAAGTCAGGGTGTTCTGTTGTTACATACGGACAACGACCAAGCAAGAGTGATTGTTCCTCGTTCCCTGCAACGAGAAGTGTTACGCCTCCTGCATCAAGGACATTGGGGTATTGTTAGGACAAAGCAATTGGCCAGACGTCATTGTACTTGGGTTGGTATGGACGCTCAGATAGAGCGCATGACGTCACAGTGTACGGTTTGTGCGGAGCATCAGGCGGCTCCTCCGCAACGTTTCTCAGACTGGCCACGCCCCCAGGGGCCATAGCAACGTTTACACATTGACTTTGCCGGACCTTTCTGGAATACGCGCTGGTTAATCGTTGTAGACGCTTTCAGCAAGTTTCCTTATGTGATTGCCATAAACTCAACGACGGCTTCTAGTACAATCAGTGTCTTAACATCAGTGTTTTGCATCGAAGGTTTGCCTGTAACTATCGTCAGTGACAATGGACCTCAGTTTGTTAGTGTGGAATTTCAACAGTTTTTTCGTGTGAATGGCATTCAGCATATTACCACCGCACCTTTTCACCCTCAGTCCAATGGTGAAGCAGAACGTTTCGTTCGAACATTCAAGTCTCACACGGAAAAGATGAAAGGTCAGCACTCCAGGCAGCATGCTCTTCAAATTTTCCTGTCTACGTATCGGTGCATGCCACGTGACGGCCCGTCTCCTGCCGACCTGCTACACGGCCGCCGTCACCGCACTCTCCTTCACCTGCTGCAGTCTCCCACGCACCGAGTAGGTTCGTATGGTGCTACGCGTTTTCAGGTTTCCACGCCGGTGCTGTACAGGGTGTTTGCTGGCAACAAGAAAAAACTATGGATGTCGGGCACCATTCAGCGCGTGCAATATGTATGTTGTACGTTCTTCCACAGGGTCGGAGCTGCGGCGCCACGTAAACCAATTGCGCCTGCACAGGCCGCGCGATCCTGTCTCGGGTTTCTTGATTTCAGTCCCAGTTCACCGCCAGGGAGCACAGCCACATCGTTCTCCCCCGGACTACGATATCCCTATGGACGTCGACGCACCTCCGACGCAGTCGTCGCGGCCGCTGTCGCCGCCGCAGATGACAGCGTCACCGAGAGGGACTCCGGGACCTTACGTGCCCCCGCCGCCTGGGCCACGCACATCAGAAGAAGATGACCTGCTCCCTCTGGGCGGCGGTGTGCGCCCTTCCCCAGGTTTGGGCGGGTTTCCTGGAGGATCGCTAGGCGGATGCCGGGGCGCGGACGACGTCTCGATCCCAGCCTTAGCTGCGACGCCCGTCCCACCAGTAACGCCCCCGCCCAGGCCCTCCTCCCAGTGCCGTCGCCGTGCCCCTCAGCCTTACGCCACGACGGCGCGGCGGTTTGGGGGGGATGGGTGTGGTGTCGCACAAGTCCAAAGTGCGCGCCACCTACTTCCGCCGCGCGCCGCCATGCACGCACGGCGCGGCGTTCTTACGACGTCAGCCACGTGCGCCCTCTGTTACAACTCCGCTCGTAGCCACCACTAAACGACATCGTTCACTTGGGACTGAGATAGCAAACAGTTAGGACCTTCGGAATCAGTCAGGCACCAGTGAAGACTTGGCTATCAGTTAGGCACTAGGCATGACTCTAGTTCAACTATGTATCAGCAGTCTGCAGTACTATGTAAAAGTTAAGTATTGTATAAATTCTGTGCAATATATATCTCGTTCTAATTTACTCTAGTGTTTCTAGTTTCTGGCTGCTCCCCTCCGTACCTGCACCAGCGTGCTATCTTTATTCCTGTGTCAGTCTCATTCCACTCGGCTACCGACACCTACGACGGAAACGAGACACAAAAGCGGCGACGAGGCTGGGACACAAAAGTGGCGACGAGGATGGGATACAAAACAAAATACGGCAGAAACAAGCACATACAAATAAAAATCATTGCGCTCTAGACTGCTAGTTATATATAAAAGTCTTTAGTTTAAGTGACACACTGGAAGGCGTCCAACCACCTGTCCAGCTCCACGACATCAGTGCAGTTGCAGTCCTGAAGATGTTCCAAAATAGGACTGAACAAATTGATACAATTAAATATCATTGCACTTTAGACTGATTTTTAGACATAAATTTAAATATAAGAGTGCTATTTAGCCCAAAATGTTTCCAATTTTTTTTAATGTTTGTATAGCTTATGGCACTTAACTACGGAGTCATCAGTCCCTAAACTTACAAACTACTTATGAGCTAACTAAGACCATGGATATTTGTGTCGTCCTAGTTCGTAAGTACTTCATAAGTAGTATGTAAGTTTAGGGACTGATGACTCCGTAGTTAAGTCCCATAAGCTTTACAAACATTTGAACATTTGTAATTAATGGTTAAGGAATTTATTTTCTTCACTAGAGTGTCTTTTGTTGCTGCTGGATCTAAATGTTTATATTTCGTGAGTAGTATGTCTTATGCAGCGTCTCTCTTATTTTTATCAAGATAGTCCTTAAATTTAATATTCCGCAAACAGGGATGCATTTTATACAGTCTGGTAGATTCCTGCTAACCTCAAATATCAAATAATTTTGGATGTTTGTTAAAATACGATCAGAAAGAATGTTTCGTGTTGGGTGCATAGATAATATCACATTAGTAGAGTCGTAATCGTGTCGCCCATTATTTATTAATATTAACGTTACCATTATTCTTGTCCGAAATGTTAGCAAAATATCATAAACTACGAGCAAATCTAAAGTGGTCCGTAAAACACGCCAGTGCGATTTTTTCCCTCTCACGTTTGCCCCATTATCCTATCCTTGGGTTCGTAAATCTTCTATTTCAAGAAATCTAATAAATAAGTCGTTAACGCTTGTCCAGTTATATTAGTACCAGGTAGAAAAAACCTAAGAAATGTTCTCTTACCTCAACAAGTATTGGTGATGGCTTAAAAAAAAAAAAAAAAAAAAAAAAAAAAAAAAAAAAAAAAAAAAAAAAAAAAACTGTAAGTTGCCGTACGTGTGAAACGTCAGGGGCGAATTTAGAATCACAGAATAGTATTTACGTTATTTTAGAAGGTAGTTTTGATTGTTTTCAGAAATTAAATTGATCAATTCGATTTTGAATGTTATGCCCAAGATACAGGAGCATGCGATGCTGAGCATTTCGAATTCTTGCTATGTCTTCTGATAGTATATTATCAGCATTAGAAATACAGCCTATTAACTTTAAAAAATTCCATTATTTGATTGGAATAATATTTCAGTAACTCATCTAAAGATAAATTTTTCAGAGCTGAAAACTTTATGATCTCGATTATTCTCTCCAAAACTGCCGTTCACCTCTTTTTTCACGGTCTATTTCTGCTTGATTTTCAGAGTCTACTGCTAGATATTTTAGTAAGACACTTTTTAGATATAAATATTATTTAAAGGAATTATTTCTATGCCTTTCAATATTTCTCGACAAATACCTCAAGTTTTTAAAACCAATCTGATCATTGAAAGCATGGCATTTGCATTCAGAAGCTTACAGTGTAAACAAAATACTGAAACTGCAGATTTTGATAAGCAAACCAATCACTACGAATAATTACGTTATTTGGTAACCTTGTAACGTTTGAGTGTGTGTGTGTGTGTGTGTGTGTGTGTGGTGTGTGCCACTTATATTTCCCCGATGTCTAAGAATGTGTCCTACCAAGAGATCCCTTCTATCAGTCAGGGTATGCCAAAAATTCCTTTTCTCACCAATTCTGTTCAGTACCTCTTCATTAGTTATGCGATCTACCCACCTAATCTTCAGCATTCTTCTGTAGCACCACATTTCAAAAGCCTCTATTCTCCTCCTGTCCGCACTGCTTATCGTCCAGGTTTCACTCCCGTACAAGGCAACATTCCAGACAAATGCCTTCAGAAAAGACTTCCTTACACTTAAATTAATATTCGATGTTAGCAAATTTCTCTTTTTCAAAAATGCTTTTCTTCCCATTGCCATTCTGCATTTTATATCCTCTGTACTGCGACATCGCATGTTATTTTACTACCCAAGTAACAAAACTCATCTACCACCTTCATTGTTACGTTACCTAATCTAATTCCTTCAGCATCGCCTGCTTTTCTAAGACCGCATTCCATTATTTTTGTTTTTCTCTTGTTAATGTTCATTTTATACGCTCTCTTCAACACACTGTCCATTCCATTCAACTGCACTTGCAGGTCCTTTGCAGTCTCTGACAGAATTACAATGTCATCAGCAAAACGCAATGTTTTTATTTCTTCCCCCTGAACTTTAATCACTATTCCAAATTTTTCCTTGCTTTCCTTCACCGCCTGCTCGATGTACAAATTGAATAACACCGGAGAAAGGCTACAACCCTGTCTTACTCCCTTCCCAACTGATGCCTCCGTTTCATGCCCTTCGAGTCTAATAACTGCGGTCTGGCTTTTGTACAAGTTGTAAAAAAGTCTCCTTTCCCTATATTTGACCCCTGCTGACTTCAGATTTTGAAAGAGTGTATTCCAGTCAACATTGTCAAATTCTTCCTCCAAATCTACAAAAGCTAAATATGTAGGTTTGCCTTTCCTTAATCTATCTTCTAAGATAAGACGTAAAGTGAGTATTGCCTCCCGGGTTCCTACCTTCCTCCTGAATCCAAACTGATCTTCCCCGAGGTCAGCTTCTACCAGCTTTTCCATTCTCCTGTAGATAATTCGTGTTAACATTTTGCAACCATGACTTATCAAACTGATGGTTCTGTAATTTTCACACCTGTCTGCGCCTGATTTCTTTGGAATGGGGATTATTACATTTCTCTTAAAGTCTGAGGGCATTTCGCCTGTCTCATACATCCTACACACCAGTTCAAATAGGCTGGTTCTCCCAGAAACTTTAGCAGCTCAGAGGGTATGTCCCTCTACTCTTGGGGCCTTGTTCCGACCTAGGTCTTTCAAGGCTCTGTCAAATTCATCTCTCAGTATAGTATCTCCTATTTCATCTTGATCTACTTCCTCTTCCCTTCCTACAACATCGTCTCTAAGTTCATTTCCTTTGTAGAGCTGTTCTTTGCACTCTTTCCACCTTTCAGCTTTCCATTCTTTGCTGAGAACTGGTTTCCCATCTGAGTTCTTGAAATTCGTAGAGTTGCTTTTCTTGTCCCCAAATGTCTCTTTTATTTTCCTGTAGGCGGTATCTACTTTTCCCCTTCTTATACATTCTTCTACAGACTTGCATTTGGCTTCTAGCCACTCCTGCTTAGCCATTTTGCAATTCCTGTCAATCTCATTTTTAGTCGTCTGTACTCCATGTTGCCTGTTTCATTTACTGCATTTTTCCATTTGCTCCTTTCATCAATTAAATTTAGTATTTCCTGTGATATCCAAGGATTTTTTGTAGGTCTTGCCTTTCTACCTATTTTGTCCACTGCTGCCTTCACTTTTTCATCTCTCAATGCTACCTATTCCTCTTCTACTGTTTTATTTCCCCCCGTTTCTGTCAATTGTTGCCTAAAGCTCCCTCTGAAATTCTTAAGAACTTCAGGTTCCATCAATTTATCGAAGTCCCATCTCCTTATTTTACTATCTAACTTCAACCTATCCATTTCCCTTTTTAAATTTTCTAATTTTCCTACCCGATTAAGGGATCTAACATTCCGATCCGTAGAATGCCAGTATTGTCTTTCCTGATGACAACATCCTCCTGAGCATTCCCCGCCCGGAGATCCGAATGGGGGACTATTTTACCTCCGGAATATTTTACCCGAGAGTATGCCATCATCATATTTCCATACAGTAGAGCTGCATATCCTCGGGAAAAGAAACGGCTGTAGTTTCCCCTTGCTTTCAGCCGTTCGCAGTAGCTGTCTGGCAAAGCCACATTAGCTGATGTTACAAGGCCAGCTCAGTCAATCATCCAGACTGTTGCCCCTGTAACTACAGAAAAGGCTGCTGCCCCTCTTCAGGAACCACACGTTTGTCTGGCCTCTCCACAGATACCCCTCCGTTGTGGTTGCACCTACGGTACGGCTATCTGCATCGTTGAGGCGCGCAAGCCACCCCACCTCGGCAATGTCTGTGGTTCATAGGGGTGGGCCTACTCTTACAGACCATTTAAACTAGTTTACACTACCTTTTTCTAAAGACGACACAAACACCCATATCTGAGGTAGGTTTCGAACCTCCGGCGTGAGCGGCCGCGCCCGCCACGAGGACATGGTGCCTTAGACCACACAGCCATCCCCGAGGGGCACCCACCTGGCGTCTCCTAGTTAACGGCGCCGGGGTGAGCCGCACCCCTTGCACCCCCCTGGTACAGACGGTCTTGATCAGAACCGTGCTTTTTCCTTTCTACTGTGTAGCAGATTTCTCATTACAGCAGCCAGGTATTTTAAGACGATACCTTACATCGCAAAAACACCAGCAACTAAAATAGATAAAATGATAACACTACCCAGTTGCGCACCTCAGTAAGCCAAAAATGAGAAGGGAAAGTAGAGTTGATGCTTTAAAAGAACTTTAATGTGGATAAAATTGAAGATGCATTGTACTATATTTTTATATGCGACAAGTATCACAATGAGAAAAAAAAAAAAAAAAAAAAAAAAAAAAATATGACGAGATCACTAATGTCAAAATTAAACTCTTACAGGTTCATATGGTCAGTTGTAATATGCTCCAACATACCTTCCAAAAGTAACACTAAGAAAAATTCTGCAAAAAGATAATTCCACGTGATGTGTGAAATTAATAAAAAACTATATATACATGAGGCGCCTGTTCCGAAAGAACAGACGTCACTTTTGATCCTGCAGTTGTTATTCTTTCATATTGACATGAACTGCGAATGGCCAAAGCTGAAAGTTTGTTCCCAGCCGCGATTCGAACCCACGTCTCCCGCTTTCTAGGCAGTTGCGCTGACCCCTACACCACTGGGGACACAGTGATCACCGCACCTACCATGACTACCTAAGCACGCCTCCCGTCAGATACAAATTCCCAGATTCACCCGGCCCACAGTACTCAAACTCGTAGTCACTATGTACTAAATCCAGTAAGAGTAAGGGTCTGACAATTTGTGTCTGATGGGAGGTGTGCTTAGGTAGTTCTTGCAGGTGATGTGATAGCTGTGTTCCCTGTGGTGTAGAGGTTAGCGCAACTGCCTAGAAAGCGGGAGCTCCGGGTTCGAATGCCGGCCGGGTACACATTTTCAGCTTTGCTTATTCGCAGTTGATGTCATATATTCTGTAATATCTAATAAAAAATATTTACGATCAATCATGACTGAAGATAGACTGACAAATATGGCCATCATAGGTACCGAATGAATGGTATTTTTCAAAACATCATCAAAAAGTTTGCCGATTTAAAAGCCAGAAATATTGAATTCTGTGTATAAAAAGTTTCAGGATTTCAAGTACTAATTAAAAGAAATGGAACATAAAAAATAAATTTGTTTTTCATTAGTGGCATGAGTGGGCCGCTAGCTGATTTTTCGCATCCCGGCGTCCAATACGATCCAAGACGATCATGGGTCCTTCGGCTACGAAAGCCCATAACAATAATGATTTGTTGAATGGTTCGCCAAGTGACACATGTTGAAAGTCTAAGATTTAATATGCACAGCAGTTTGCGGTAGGGTTTCTCTTCTGTCACGTTGATCGGTTCTCTTCAATCATCGTAGGTCCCGTTCTTGCAGGATCTTTACTCCGCGCAGCGATGTCGGAGAGTTGATATTTTACCCAATTCCCAATATTCATTGACCACTCGTGAAATTGTCATACCGGAAAATCTCAAACTCGGGCTATCTTGCAGATGCTATGTCCCATCTATCGTGCGCCGACTATAACACCACGTTCAAAGTTACTAAAATCGTGATAACTTGCCTTTGTAGCAGCAGCAATCTATCGGCTAGCCGGCCGCGGTGGCCAAGCGGTCTGCGGCGCTCCAGTCATGATCTGCACGGCCACTACGGTCGGGGGTGCGAATCCCCCCTCGGGCATGGATATTTGTGCCGTCCTTAGAATGAGCTAGTTCATACGTAATTAGTAAGTTTAGGGATTGATGACCCCGTAGTTGAGTCCCGTAAGTTCTAGAAACATTTGAACATTTCTATCGACTACGCAGGAACCTGTTGTCTTATATAGGTGTTGTCTCTAAGTTCATTTCCTTTTTAGAGCTCCTCTTTATACTCTTTCCACCTTTCAGCTTTTCCTTCTCTGCTGAGAACTGATTTTCCATCTGAGTTCTTGATATTCGTAGAGCTACTTTTCTTGTCCCCAAATGTCTATATTATTTTCCTGTAGGAAGTATCTACCTTCCTCCTTGTTATACATTTTTCTACAGATTTATATTTGGCTACTTGTCACTCCTGCTAAGCCATTTTGCACTTCCTGTCAATCTCATTCCTTAGTCGTCTGTACTCCATTTTGCCTGTTTTATTTACTACATGTTTATATTTTCTCCTTTCATCAATTAAATTTAGTATTTAATGTGATACCCACGGATTATTTTGTAGGTCTTGTCTTTTTACCTATTTTGTCCTCTGCTGCCTTCACTATTTCATCTCTTAATGCTACCCATTCCTCTTCTACCGTTTTATTTCCCCCCGTTTCTGTCAATTGTTGCCTAAAGCTCCCTCTGAAATTCTTAAGAACTTCAGGTTCCCTCAATTTATCGAAGTCCCATCTCTTTATTTTCATACCTTTCCGCAGTTTTTTTCAGTTTCAGCCTCAGTTCATGACAAATAAGTTATGGTCAGAGGCTATATCTGCCCCTGCGTATGTCTTAAAATTTAAAACCTGGTTCCGCAATTTATGTTTTACCATTGTAAAATCTATCTGATACCTTCCGATGACTACTGGTCTCTTCCACGTATACAACCTTCATTCGCAATTCTTAAACCAGGTGTTCGTTATGATTAAATGATGTTCCGTGCAAAATTCTACCAGACGACTTCCTCTTTCATTCCTTCTACCCAGTCCATATTCACAAACTATTTTTCCTTCCCTTCCTTTCCCTACTACCGAATTCCATTCTGCCACCACAATTAAGTTTTCCTCTCCCTCGACTATCTGAATAATTTCCTTTAGCTCCTCATAAATTTCTTCGATCTTCTCATCATCAGCAGAGCTAGTTGGCATATAAACTGTACTGTTGTGGTCAGTGTTGGTTTCGTATCTGTATTGGCCATGATAATGGGATCACTGCCCTGCTCATAGTGGTTTACTCGCATTCCTATTTTCTTATTATCGGACCTACTGTAATACCCCCAACTGATTTTGTATTTATAATCCTGTACTCGCCTAATAAGAAATCCTGTTCCTCTTTCCACCGAGCTTCACTAATCCTCCCCACTATATTTATCTTCAACCTATCCATTTCTCTTTTTAAATTTGCTTATCTCCCTACCCGATTACTCTCCCATCCGTAGAATGCCAATGTTGTTTTTCCTGAAGACCACATCCACCTAAGTAGTCCACGCCCGGAAATCCTGATGGTTGACTATTTTACCTCCGGAATACTTTACCCGAGAGGATGACATCATCATATATTCATACTGGAGAGCTGCATGTCTTCGGGAAAAGTACCGACTGTAGTTTCCCATTGCTTTTCGGCGTTCGCAGTAACTGTATGGCAAACCCATGTTAGAAGAGGTCAAAAGATCAACTCAGTTCATCATCGAGATAGAAAAGGCTGCTGCCCCTCTTCAGAAACCACACGTTAGTCTTGCATCTCCACAGATACCCCTCCTCTGTGGTTGCACCCACGGTACGGCTATTTGCATCGTTAAGGAACGCAAGCCACCCCACCACCAATCCTGATCTGATTTTTGTAAGCAAAGATCTCTCCGCTTTAAGTTACAAACAAGTTCTGAATGCTATTCCGAGATCACAACTGGAAATAAGACCTGTTGTCCAGCCTGTGGAAATACCATTCAGAAGAAGATTCAACTTAAAAAGAGCAAAATGGGAGAATTTCGGGAATAAATTTGGCGAATACCTGAAACTGATTGAACCCAAGGCAGAGCACTATGACAAATTCGTGCAAACTATTAAGGACGCCACTTTTAAGACAATATCGAGGTGATGTAGGACAGAGTATGTACCTGGTTTCACAGACAAAAATAAGGATGCATACGAAAGGTATTGTGATCTCTACGATGAAAGTTCCCTAGCTGAAGAAACAATCGAGTGTGGGGAGGACTTACTAGAAACTCTAAGTGACCAAAGACGCCAGACCTGGATGAAGACAGTCGTGGACATGGACATGACACACAGTAGTAGGAAAGCACGGCGGCTAACTAAAAAACTGTCAAACTATCCCACTATAAGAACTCCGCATGTAAATATTACACCTAACCAAATAGCCAGCCAGCTTTTATTAAATGGCAAAGTTAATAGAAAAAATAATGCAGCTAGGTCCAGCCTGAAAGTAAAGAAGTCAAAGAAAAGTAATGTATCAGATGTAGATTTCTCTGTGGAAGAACTAGAAGAGGCCATAAGCAGTCTGAAAGTAGGAAAAGCTGCGGGACGTGATGACATCAGGAATGAAATAATTAAAAATGTGTCCGAAAATGCCAAAAAAGTGGCTACTGACATTTTTCAATTGTATCTGGAGGACTGAAAAAATTCCCAGAATATGGAGACAAGGAAAGGTCATCGCAGTTATTAAGCCTGGGAAGGACCCAAATTACCCCAAGAGCTATCGACCGATATCGTTGCTGTGTTCACTCCTGAAACTTTTTGGAAGGTTTATTATGAACAGAATAGGTGATTACATTGACAGCTGCCTAATTGGTGAATAGGCAGGTTTTCGCACAGGGAAATCTTGCACAGCCCAGGCTTTAAACCTGACTCAATTTATTGAAGACGGATTTGAGAGAGGTCTTCCGACAGGAGTAGTGTTCATTGACCTAACTGCAGCTTCCCACACTGTAAACCTGAGAACCCTCATCTCCAAAGTAGATCGAATGACCAACAGTGACAGGTTGGCGGAAGTTCTTGGGCCACTGCTCTTTAATAGAAGATTCTTCGTTGATTTCCAACAGAAGAGAAGTAGATGGAGAAATCAGAAGAATGGTTTGCCACAAGGCAGTGTGCTTCGCCACTGCTGCTAAACATATATAACAATGACCACCTTATTGAAAAAAAAACTTTTATTTACGCAGATGACAGGGCAATTGCATGACAAGCAAAAACTTCTTATGAAATTGAAGCAATCCTCACTGATGACCTCACAACGCTCACAGAGTAGTACAGACGTAATCACCTGAAACCAAACCTAAGTAAGACCCAAGGCTGTCTCTTCCACCTCAACAACCTGGAAGCAGGAAAGGTGCTCGACATCATCTGGAATGATGTACGTTTGAATAATTGTTCTCATCCTACCTATTTGGACATCACTCTTGACAGAACCCTGACATGTAAGAAACATTGAAAAAACAAAAGCTAAGGTACAAACACATAATGGCATACTAAACAAACTGACATCTGCAAAGTGGGGTGCTAACGCAAAAGTACTTCGTTCAACAGCCCTAGCAACATACTTTTCGGTCGCTGAATATGGATGCACAGTTTGGGAAAGATCTCACCACACTAAAAAACTAGATGTGGTCCTAAGCAACACCTGCAGGAAGATAACTGGCTGCCTGAAACCTACTAGAGTGGACTACTTATATTCCTTATCGGGTATCGCTCCACCAAATATTAGAAGGTCTTTCCTGAGATCGATAGAAAGGAATACACAAACGAACGACAATCGTCACCTGCTGTACAGAAACCAACCTGTGCCCAAAAAGCTACAATCTAGACGAAGCTTCATGTACTCGGTGGAACCAACCATAGCTTCCATTAAAAAAAACTGTGGCAAGAACAATATCCTAAAGCCTGTATCACTGAAGAAGCCTTAACTCAGTTCTCCCACCTAGACTGGCAACACTGGAAAACGCTGAACAGACTTCGCGTGGTCGTGGGGCGGTCAAAACAACTTATGAACAGGTGGGGCTACACAGAGAGTGACAGAGGATGGAACACCTTCTAAAATCCCCTTTAGTGGGCGCATCTAGAGAGAGCACTCAAGAGGACCTCCTGAAATACAGTGGGACAGCCACAGCTTACACAGATTTCTGGACGAGCAAAATATGATTCAATTGTACTATATGTTATATTTGCCTGCCTCTGTTTTTATAGTTTTATATTTTATCCCTGTATTTGACTATTGTTTTTTTTTTTTTTTTTTTTTTTTTTTTTTTTTTTTTTTTTTTTTTTTTTCATAAAGGCACTTAATTCTGTACTTTATACTTTATCTCCGTATTTGACTACTGCTTTCTGTAAAAGCACTTACTTTGTAGTTTAAATTATGTGCTGGCTTCTTTCAGTTACATTTGTGATGTAGTTCGTACACGAATAAATAAATAACTAAAAATACCTGAAAAATTATATCAGAGGGTGGAAAGCTGTAAGAGTAGAGATTCAATTTCGACTTTTTCGCCGTACGAGAGTGGCCGCGTGGTCTAAGGCATCACACTGCGGACAGGGCTGTCGCTCCCGCCGCACGTTCGTGTCGTCCGTCGGGCATGGGTGGGTGTGTTTTCATCATTTTGTAAGTCTGGGTTGGTCCAACAGGTTCACAATTATTTTAATATTTTCGACTTTTCCATCATTCTATATTCGAAAGTATTAAAGTAATAAATAGGAATTTGCATCTTCAGTCATAAAAATGTTACATGTTTACCGTCAGATACTTAGAACATTAACTAACTGTCCGTCTGCGTAGCACAGTCGCCAGAATTTCTGACTACCACACAGGGTGCTCGGTTCGATTCCTGTCAGAGGAATGGCTATTGTGTGTTACTTTCATCATCATCAATACCCAAGTCGCACAAGTGGCATTAAATAAAAACGCTTTTGCCGCGGCGGTTTAGGCGCGCGTACTGGAGCGCCGTGTTGCGGTGCATGCGGCCGTACGCGGTCGGGGGTTCGAATCCCCCTTCGGGCATGGATGTTCGTGTCGTCTTTAGTATAAGGTAGTTCATACGTAGTTTGTAAGTTTAGGGACTAATGAACCCTCAGTTAAGTTCCTTAAGCTTTACAAACATTTGAACATTTGAAAAACGCTTGCAACAAGTTGGAGAAATTTCAGTTGGGAATTTTCCGGTCAAAAAATTCGTTACACTCATCTTCATCATCAACAACGTATAAACGTATCAGGCGTTTGAAGCTGTACTAGGCAATTACAATTTTCATTATTTAGGAACGGCAGAGGTTGTTAATTTTCAGGTTCTTAGTTATGAAGCTCTCTCTCGGACTCTTAAAAAGATGAAAAGGATGGTTTTGTAACCACAAACGCAGAGACAGAGGAAGTTTCAACATATTTAATGTGAATAAAAAGATAAAAAATTGTTTTTATCAGAAGTGGTGTGTGGGTGTTATCATTTTCATAATTAGTTTTCCTGGTGCAGGGGAATATTAGCGCATCACACAGCAGTTGACCCACAGCTACATCTACAAGGTGTATCATATACGACGGCGCAAACTTGCACGTTTGACAGTACCCGATAATTCAAGCAAAAATCTCCCAGTAAACATGCGTTCGCAAACGTACCGTTTGCGAGATAATTACGAATATATGGTACCAAGTCTCTACTGACGTCATTGGCAACATCATTCTAGTGACGACACATTAATTCGAAATTTAGACTTTATTACTAATATTTACATCGCATTTGGCTCACATTTCAGTGACATTATTATGAACATCGTCCTAGACCAAATTAATTAGAAATTTAGTCTTACTAGTAGGTTTTATATGGCTTTCAGTTCAAATATTACGTTTGGGTTACCCCTTAAACAAGGTGCTCTAAGTGTCTTCCTTCGATCTGGATGCAATACTACACTCGTCGCTGCATTAATTTCGGATTTTTTCCAAAACTCCTGGATCATTTCGGATTCTTGACAATCGCGTACAGCTCTCCGCTGCAGTCCTTCAACTGTCTTAACTGGTGTGCTGTTCACTCCGCTTCTTAGATGGCCCCAGACACAAAAATCCAAAGGATTTAGATCAGGTGATCTTGGAGGCCAAGGTACAGGTCCGCCTCGATCTATCCATCTGTGGCCCTATCTGCACGTTAGATGCCGTCTCACAGCAGCAGCAAAATGTGCCGGACATCCATCTTACTAACTAGGGCGATGTTTACAATAAAGACACTGAAATGTGAACTAAATACGGTGTAAATCTGAATAGTAAGTTCTGAATTTCAAATTAATGTGTACTAACAAGGACGTCAGTGGCGTTTTGGAAACATACATTCGTAATTTTCTCGCAAACGGCTCGTTTGCTTACCCATATTTACAGGGACACTTTTGCTTTATTATCGTGTACTGTCAACAGTGTAAGTTTGCACCATCCTGTGTTATACAACCTGTATATCCTCATACAGACTCCGCAAGATCACACATTTTGTGTATCTGAGTTTCTTTTCTACCACAGTAAGTCGTTTGCTTTACTTTCCACGCACATATAGAAGAAGGGAATAAAAGATTGTCTCCGTAACTATGATTTATCTTTTCTTCAAGGTCGTTATACGAAATATATGTTGGAGACAGTATAAACCTTACCAGGCTGAGCTGCCGTGATCCATACATCAAACTTTCCCCTCACGATTCGACTGCGGAAGACGAAACGTCAGGGGAGAGTTTGATGTATGGACCATGGCTTCTCAGTCTGAAGACTTAAGTGCTGATAACACCGACCGTGATGAAACTTCAATGAATGATTTCTCCAGTTTGCTCCAAATACCGGTTCTTTCAGGTTTCTTAGCATTGTTTTGTGAAAATGTTATCACCTTCTCTTCAAAGATTCCTAGTAGAGCTCACGAAGCATCCACGTGACATTCGCTTGTTACTGGTGACAATTGGAGACGCTTTCTTCTGGAATTGCTTCGATTTATTCCTTTTATCGTACCTGAGAGCTACTCAAACTACTCAGTCAGTGTTCCTGAATGTGTCGCACTAGTGTTCTATACACGGTGACCTTCGCACCTTCATTTGAGAAGCTTCCTCAGTTATTTGTAAGATGTTTTTCTTTGCTTGTAATACACGTATCTTGTAACAGTAAGAAGTATTTTATGACATCTCTTTTTGTCTCAGTTCATTTATCCTTTGGAGTAATTTTCGATTTTTGGTGTTGCAGTACCGTGAGTAACATCGTGGAGCTGTATGTATCACTCCGTGTGGCCGATTTAATTTTCTTGTTTAATTTTTGTGGCCACAACTATTGCAGCACTTCAATTGCATTTTCACTACGTTTTGAATGTGTTTGATTTTCCAGTGTGTTCTATTGCGAACAGTCGTCTTTTGATTCTGCTGCGTCGTCTCTGTCTAGTTTCTTGGTGGCTGTGAGTAATTCGATATTTTTCGTTTCATTTCTGATTGCTGATGTTATGTGTTAATTGGTGTTGGAGTGAGAAATCTAATCGTTAATCAGCTTATTCTTCACGGGCTACTACTGTATGGAAGTGTCACTAGGATTTATTGTGAAGATTATTTAGTCCAATAATTTTGTTGTTCCATGTTGGGTGGTACATGTCCACATTTATCAGCTGTTCGGAAATATTAAAAGGTAAAGCAGTCAACAATCCGAAGATTGGTTTGAACACCACAGTGCTTTACTGGGCATGGTCCTGTTTGGAGGTGGTATGCCGTTGCCTTCCTCCGACCTTCGAACTGACTTATTTAGCCAGTTATAGGGGGACCTACAGTTTAACGTGGGTTCCGAACCACGGTGCTATTCGGTATTTTTATCATGAGCAATACTGCCAGAGGTGAAAGAAGTGGAAAGTGACAGATAAAAATCCTAGGACCTGGCGGGGATCGAACCCGCGACCTTTGGGTTTGTAGTCTGGCACTCTACCACTGTGCAACCGGGGCGCACTTCGGAAATGTTATAAGTTTTTATATCTAGGTTTTTTTTTTTTTTTTTTTTTTTTTTTTTTTTTTTTTTTTTTTTTTTTTTTTTTTTTAATTTCTGCCTTCCATTCCTGCGTACATTGGTTTACTTTCATGTCATTACAGTCGATACGTATCTGCTTTTTGTGTTTCTCTGTTTTGTCACCTGTTAGTAAATGTGAGTGTGTTTTTAGCTCTGTTTACATAGGTAATCTTTGTATCTTTAGTACATTTGTTATTCTGTTTGTTTATTTTCGTTTTTATGTTAAAGTGCACCATAGCTTCCTGTTAATCTGTTGTGAGAGTTGCTGTTTGCTGTGTCTGTGTGTTCTCCAGTATCTGTTTTGCGAGTGGCGTGTTTTCGTGTTTGTGTTCTCTGCTTGTTATTCCTTGTCAATAGTTGCATTTAGCTTCTGTGATTATTTCTTTTATATGGTATCTGACTATGAGGTAGTTTTCTTTTATTAGTGGGCTATTATTCGGTCTGTGTGTTGAAGAGCTGCTAATTTCTGACTTTGTAGGTGTCAACATGTGGCAAACGCAAATTTATCTCTTGCTTTTCTCGTCCAAATGAAGTTGGTAACACTACCAGTCTCCCATTTCAATGTCTTTTTGGCAGATACAATTTTAATTAGAAATGACGCTTTAACCGTTCATTAAACAGATTGATAAAGGACTAGCTGATAATCCGACATTGTCCGTATATTTGTTTATTTATTCCTGCCTTGAGTTGTTATTTCTCTTATTCCTTCTCTATCTGTCCATCTCTTTTTTTTCTAAAAACATGTTATATTTATCGGAGAATATATGAAAATAAGGCTGTCTTGCATAATGTACAAAATTATAATTGCAGTATCCAAACAAAGAAAGATTGCAATCAAAATACAAATAGCTTATAAAATTCGTACAATGTCATATTTATTGAGTTATATGTTGTACAACTGCACAATTTCTGAACTATATATTAATTTATATAAGTACTGTACGTCTGTAAAATCTCTTGAGAATACAGTTAGTAGTAAAGAAGTAATAGATTAAAACTTGGTGCGTGATGGTGCGGTTTTCCATGAACATTACTATTTAAGTGCTTATATGAACTACGTGTCGTACTGTGACACAATTTAGAAGGTACATTCAGCTATATGTGTGCATACTGTCTGTAAAATTTCCTGCGGCTACAATTTGAAGTGTAGTCAGACCAAATGCCGTAGTTTTAGTCTACGACCAGCGGAGAAGTAGTAAACGAGAAACTTTTTTCGTTTCATATGCTATGGTTGTCAGCGAGAAAAAGTTCAAACAAGGATCGAAATTATGTTTGAAGTTTGTTGCAAGTTACTAACTAATCTCTATCTCATATACTGTATTCATAAAGTCTCGTCGCATTATATGGAAGTTTCTGCAACGCCTATCGTTTATGACGTCAGATCTCCTGAACCATTTGTTGTATTTTGTTCTTACAATTACAGAATTGGTACCGAACGATAAGCAATATGCGTTCCATATTTGGTTGAAATCGGCCCATTGGTTTAGGAGGAAATGTGCAACATTGTCGCATAATGCAGAAGTTTTTCTCGTATCTCATTGTTTATGACGTTATAATCGGACGTTATAATCGTGTGACCGTTGTGTTGTACTTTACTGTTTTCATTCATTGAAACTTACGTGTACAAAACTTCATAATGATTGGAACAAAACTGTAGATTTGTATGCAGTATGTAGACACGAACACATGGACACACTGCTGTATATGTATAGATAAAATTGTCTACACCTTTGCTGTCTTATGCATTTTCCGCACCTTGCACCATTTCAGAGACATTAGCAAAAATAACGGCGATTTGCCATGGCCTGTGAGTTAGTCTGTTCGTGCCGGACGTAGTGGCCGAGCGGTCTGCGGCGCGCCAGTCACAGTCTGCACGGCCGCTACGGTAGGGAGTTAGGAAGTTCGAATCCCCCCTCGGGCATGGATGTTTGTGTCGTCTTTATTATAAGTTAGTTCATAAGTAGGTTGTAAGTTTATGGACTGATGACCCCGCAGTTATGCTCCTTAGGCTTAACAAACATTTGAACATTTTAGCCTGTTCGCGTCTGTTTATCTGTAACGTACTGCCACTTTTTAGTTCACGCCGTGCAGTCAACCAGCACCGTATTTGTCGGCCACCAGCGACCAGAACCTCCCTCTAGCTGCACAACATGGCGCCGTTAGAGAGCGGCACTATGCCCTGTCTCCGGTATTATGCGTCGGATCAAAACTATTTTAAAGCAGAAGTTGTTCATAATTGATTATAGAGAAAATTTTGTTGGAATATTTGTATATTTTTAGGCTGAAACTTGGTAGACGCGTACATAGATATAATTGCGAACATGGCCCCAGTATGACAATCACTGTAGCGTCATGGCACGGCGTACATTCAAGCAGGAAGGCGTATATTCAAGAAGGACTTTTTGTAATTGATGTCAAATAAATGTTGTACCACTTCCACCCGACTTCTTATTTCCCTACTGCTACTGATACACTGAAGACGTTGCCCTGCAAACCAGCTACTGTGACGACTCGAACGGAACGGCGTGTGCTTACCCTCTTGGCGGCGCGCCTTACGCTAAAACTTGCGGACATGAGTTTATTTGTGAAATAAACCTTGCTGTGACCCACTCTATCAGATCTCTAATTTTCTACATTCATTTCAGATACGGAATGTACGTTATTACACTACTGGCCATTCAAATTGCTACACCAAGAAGAAATGCAGATGATAAACGGGTATTCATTGGGCAAATATATTATGCTGGAACTGACATGTGATTACATTTTCACGCAAATTGGGTGCATAGATCCTGAGAAATCTGTGTCCATAACAACCACCTATGGCAGTAATAACAGCCTTGATACGCCTCGGCATTGAGCCAAACAGAGCTTGCATGGCGTGTACAGGTACAGATGCCCATGCAGTTTCAACACGATACCACAGTTCATCAAGAGTAGTGACTGGCGTATTGTGACCAGCCAGTTGCTCGGCTACCATTTACCAGACGTTTTCAATTGGTGAGAGGTCTGGAGAATGTGCTGGCCTGGGTATCAGTCGAACATTTTACGTATCCAAAAAGGCCCATATAGGACCTGCAACATGCGGTAGTGCATTATCCTTCTGAAATGTAGGGTTTCGCAAGAAGTGAATGAAGGGTAGTTCCACGGGTCGTAACACATCTGAAATGTAACGGCCACTGTTCAAAGTGCCGTCGATGCGAACAAGAGGTGATCGAGAAGTGTAACCAATGGCACCCCATACCATCACGCCTGGTGATACGCAAGTATGACGAAGAGTAATACACGCTTGCAGTGTGCGTTCAGCGCGATGTTGCCAAACATGGATGAGACCATCATGATGCTGTAAATAGAACCTGGATTCATCCTAAAAAAATACGTTTTGACATTTGTGCACCTTGGTTCACCGTTGCGTACACCATCGCAGGCGCTCCTGTCTGTGATGCAGCGTCAAGGGTAACCGCAGCCATGGTCTCCGAACTGATAGTCCATACTGCTGCAAACGTCGTCGAACTGTTCGTGCACATGGTTGTTGTCTTTCAAACGTCCCTATCTGTTGACTCGGGGATCGAAACGTGGCCGCACGATCCGTTACAGCCATGCGGATACGATGCCTGTCATCTAGACAGCTAGTGATACGAGGCCGTTGGAATCCAGCACGGCGTTCCGTATTGCCCTCCTGAAACCACCGATTCCATATTCTGCTGACAGACGTTGTATCGCGACCAACGCGAGCAGCAATGTCGCGATTCGATAAACCTCAATCGCGATAGGCTACAATCCGCCCTTTATCAAAGACGGAAATATTATGGTACGAAATTTTCCTCCTTACACGAGGCATCACAACAACGTTTCACCAGGCAGCGCTGGTCAACTGCTGTTTGTGTGTGAGAAATCGGCTGGAAACTTTCATCGTGTAGCATGTTGTAGGTGTCGCCACCGGCGCCAACCTTGTGTGAATGCTCTGAAAAGCTAATCATTTGCAAATCACAGAATCTTATTGTCGGTTATATTTCGCGTCTGTAGCACGTTATCTTCGTCGTGTAGCAATTTTAATGGCCAGGAGTGTATTAAGTAGCAAACCCGGCAACGCATCGAAGTAATGTGTGTACGACATAACCCTACCCTCGTCTGTTCTTCTCCCTATGTCTATGCGTTCCTCCCACCTCCACTTCCTCATCTCCTCCTGCCCCATCTTTCTCCATAACCACACTCTCTTACCCCACACCATAACCATCTCCTGCCCCCTCATCTCTGCGTCTATATCATGCCCACTTTTTAAATCCATTTCATTACCCGTTCTCTATCTCCTCCTCCCCCTATCTCTGATCTTATTTATTGTTATTGCAATATATTTGAAGAAATTTGTGATCGTCATTCGCTGGCGGCCAGAATGTTCCTTCACTATGGTGGTATCTTCCGTGAACCTATAAAAATGAAGGTAAATTATTTATAAATGAGCCTGGTAATACATTTCGAATAGTTAACGAAAGTTGGTTTAAAACTTACGAAAAACGGTTGCATCCGCAGCGTAATCGACGGCTGAATTATATTTGAACGCCAAACGTTCAGTTAAAACAAAATAAACCACGATCTGGACACAATTTGTTTTTAACACTCAAAAATTCTACGACCTGACATCAATTCTATCTTTGCAACGCTCCAAAGATATGACCACCACCGATAACACCATGGAGGTAAGAATAATACTGAGGGCCTTGTAAAGAAACAACGTTTAATGTTATATCTCTATGGCTGTTTTAACCTTGTGTGCATAACACAAGCTCCCTTTATTCTAACCTTTTTGGCGTATTTGTTAGTTCCGTTACAGCGTATTTGTTGGCTAGGCGAGTAGCGAATGAATAAACTAATTGTTGGAGAATCGAGAAAATGATCCGAGCTGGAAACGTACTTCCAGTTTTCCTCAAATACTGGTATTTTTCAGTAGATTTTCCAATAATTTTCTTTCATACAAACCTTGCCCTGAGAATTACAAACAAAACAAAGAAAAGATTAGCCAAAAATGTGAAGCCATTCTCAACTGATGGTCTTTCATACATGCGGCAATTCGTTTTTATTAATATAGATTTTATTTACATTATTTATATTTTCGTCCAAAATATCTGCAAAAATCACAAAACTACAGGAAAACATATGGTGGGCCGTAAAACACCACAGAGTGACTTTTTTTTATCTAACTACTCTGAAAACGAATTGACAAGCAGAAGTAGTAACGCTGTGGAAGCGTCTTTAGTAGCAGTCCCTTGTTTTGTGTGTGCCATTGTCTGAATGGTATCTGGCAAGAGACAGGAAACGCTAAGACATGTACGAAACAACGGTGAGACGCTGTGGGATGCATTCATGGAGAAGAGTTTGTTCTTCGGCGCATCTGTGTCGATCTACTGCAAGGCGGCGTCTTGTGTAGTAGCGCGCAGTGTATTTACAGCGGGCAGAGACGATGTGGGGCGGAAGCAGCCCTCCGCTGGGAGTTATATGACGGCCTGTCCTGGTTACTGCTGCTCGCGGCCAACACTCATTGCCTGTCAGCAACTGGGACACGCTTCTCAAGTTGCCGACAGTGGATGTTCACATAGGAGGCCCTGTCCGCTGTGGAATGGAAGACGTCATTCGTCTGCTCATTTTCTAGCAGCTCAAGTGTATAGTATTTTCATTGAATAAATGTAATTAATGTTTTGGCGAGAAGACGTAATTAAAAATAATTACACGCAAAGACATTGTAAAGGGGCAGGTTCCTTTTAATAAGCCAGTGTTCATCTAATATGTTTGTTCGTTTCTGTGTTTGTTTGTATGTTTCAAATGTTTGTAAATCTACGGGTCTGAACTACTGAGGTTATCAGTCTCTAGACATACAAACTACTTAAACTAACTTAAGAACTTTTATATCTAAGAAGCAGTCTAGAGTCAAAGATTTTTATTTGTATCAACTTGTTTCGGTCGTGTTTTGGACTATCTTCAGGATTCAAACTCAATTGATGTCGTGGAGCTGGACAGGGGCTACGGGACGTTCCAGTGCGTCACTGGAAAGCGTCCAAACACCTGTTCAGCTCCGTGACTTCAATGGAGTTGTAATCCTGAAGATGGTCCAAAATACGACCGAAACAAGTACATACAAATAAGAATCTTTGCGATCTAGAATGTTTGTTGTATATAAAAGTCCTTAATTTAGCTTAAGTGACACACTGGAAGGCTTCCAAGCACGTGCCCAGCTTCACGACATCAGTGGACTTGCAATCCTGATGATGGTCTAAAAGACGACCGAAACAAGTTGATACAAATGAAACTCATTGCATTGTTGACTGTTTTTATTAAGATATTTAAATATAACCGTGCTGTTTTGCCCAAAAGTGAAACAAAAATGTTTCCAAAACGTTTTAACGTAAGGACAGCACAACAACCATCCGGAGGGAGGACTCGAATCTCCGTCAGAGAGAAACCACACTCTCCGCAGCGAGGCGCTCTACAGCTCTTGGCTGCCGCACCCTTTATTTGATTCCGATGAATCTTTGTCAGCATATTGGTTGCACATTCGCGAAGAATAAAGTAACAGTTATATCACTGTCTACGTAAAAAAAATTTATGGCGCACGGCGAAGGGTGCTTTATATATGGGCTTCGACAAAATCTAAAATTTTGTTCCGAACTTCATGAAATTTTGCACACTTGAAAACACGAGGAACGTCACTGTCCACCTAAGAATTCACACGGTGCATGGCGGAGGATACCTTGCAATGTACTTAGTATTTCACTGATCACTATGAAAGTTAACAGAATTGTGCAGCCGGCCGCGGTGGCCGAGGGAACTAAGGCGCTTCAGTCACGGTCTGCGCGGCAACTACGGTCTGGGGTTCGAACCCCCTTCGGGCATGGATATTTATGCCGTCCTAGTTCGTAAGTAGTTCATAAGTAGTTTGTAAGTTTAGGGACTGATGACCCCGTAGTTAAGTTCCATAAGCTTAACAAACATTTGAACATTTTTGAATTTTGAGAATTGTGTAATTTTTCACAGATGGAGGAAGTAGAGAAGTTCGATAGACAGGCGAGGAGGTGGCTGACAGAGAAAGGGAAAGGAGGTGGTGGGAGGAGTAGGAGGAGACGAACACAGGAAGTGGAGATGAACAGATAGTTACAGAGACAGAGAGAGTTAGAGAGTTAGGAGAGAGAGAGAGAGAGAGAGAGAGAGAGAGAGAGAGAGAGAGAGAGAGAGAGAGAGAGAGAAAGAGAGAGAAGCATATGGACAGAGAGAAGGAAAGAGGAAAGGGAAGGAAAAATGGACTAACTTAAGACTGGAATAAGTGAGTACCTGGGAAGGCCGCGCGAATATAGCCGTAGGGTTCTGCACGCCACGTCAAGAGCTTTGTCGCTACTCTCAACGAAGGTTTGAGTCCTCCCTCGGGCACGGGTGTGTGTGTATTGTCCCCACATTAGTTTAAGTTACTTTAAGTAGTTTATAAGTCTGATGGCCACAGTGTTTTGCTCACACAGATGTGAAAGGAATTTTAACATTTTGCATCCGGGAGACGCCCGCTTTCAGCTAGTATGTTGTAAAAACAACTGAGAAACCTTTCAGAGGGAAGGTTCCTTTTTCTAACTTGTATTTTATCTTCCATCCTGGAACATGGTATGTAGTATAAACTTTCTACTTTTGTTTTGGAAAATCATTTGAGCATTCCATTTATTGTAGAGATCTTTTTGATATTACTCAGTGGACGTATTAATCGTACAACATCGTAGAGTACTAATACGTTGAAAAAGGCTGCGAATATTTGAATTTTCATGAGCTCATAACGGCATTCTGTTCTTACCCTACAGTACAGTCTCAAAATTTTTATATTAGTCACTTCCAGCAGGCAGCCAGTTTGAGATCATAGTATGGTTTTTGTGTGTTACGTGCATTGTAAAGTGTGCATAATGCGACTTTTACAAGCATCATTTGTTCATTGGTCCTTCCTTAGGAAAACTTTGATTTGTGGGTACTAAAACTGTTAATTGCAGGAATTGCTAATTTTCAAAAATATGTTCTTTAAATCATATTCTCTGAGGATAGAATAGCTTTATCCGTTGCCGAGATTCTGTGATTCAAAATTACAGTTCTAAAGCATAACATCATAAACACAGTTCTTAGCCATATAGGCATTATGATATGCAAATATGTAAACAGCAACCCATGAAAATTGATAAATTTAATTATTTTGTATTCTTTGGTGTGGAAACACCAGTTACACGCTATAGAACATTTTCATCCATAACGAAGGTATAAAAGAAAAAATTATGACCAGTGGGTACTGAAAGTGTCAGTCGCACACTTCGACAAGTGTATAATTTCTATTCATAGCCACTGGTCAAAAAGGTTTCATTGTTTCCTTGATATGATACCCCCTGGAACCATGTTTTTTTTCCAATCTGAAATCGGCATTGTTGTCATGTGATTTTAAGATAAATACTTGGCGAAGAAAAATACATTTTTTGCACGTATAACGGCTCGAAGTTTTGTGCTGAATGGCTGATTTTATTTCCGTCATCGATACTTCCCAGCATCGAAGTAAGTGTTATAATGCAGATATATACTTATATATGCTGTCTGCCCAACAAATAAGACAAGTTATTTGTCTGCATTATAATATAAAAAGCAACTGTGGGAAGAAAGGATAGAAAAGAACTAACAAAGTTCAAAGTAAGTATTTTGATGCAAAAAAGTTTGAAGATTTGGCAGTGGTTCGCTCATACGTAGCAGCTTATGAAATACAGTAGAAAAATGTAAACTTTATTTACAGATTAGTGCAGAATGACATCTCACGTTAGAAAGAACACGCGTAGGTACGTAATGCTTAAAGCTGTTCTAAATATTTTGGTCTCAGATGCCTGTGGGTGGAATCAAGGAACGTTGACGTATGAAAATGTGTGCCCGGGCTGGAAATGGAAAACGGGTCTCCTTCTATACAGTTGTGCTAACACTTCCACCACCGAGGCATATGGACTTCACACACCATAACGGAAAACTGCAGCACATAGCCCGTCCGACGCAAATTCCTAGGGACTGACGAACTAACATTTAAATCCCCTTTAAAATATCAACAGCAACCGAATTTCCATATGTCCTCCTACTGTCACCATTGTAGTCCATCTTTCGTAGCTAATCCTGCATTCTCGCCAGCTTGCAGCCCTCGTGTGGATTCGTAATTGAACAAGTACCACTCCTCGACAAGGTGGATTACAATAAAGAATCACATATCTAACAGCACTGTTCTAATCAGTACTGTAATATTGTGTGAAAGGCTTATACGTAGTAAATTATACTTTTAGCGTACTAAACATAATTTTGCCTTATAGATAACAAACGTTACAGTGTAACTCTGCTTGAGTATTACTGCAGTTTAGAATGATTGCACTGTTTATTTGTTAAATCACCAGGATATATGTAGCCGATTATACGAATCGTGTTTTTAAGTAACTTCCGTTTTGAAATTAAAAAAGACGTGCTAAGATATCCCAATAATTTTATGCGCACTGGGTAGCTACATTTGTTGTCTACGCACTGATGCAATTACAGTGTGATTCTTCCTTGTTTACGTTGTGTACTGAGTGTTTAAGATGCCTCCGATAATGGTGAGTCCCGCCAACTGTGAAGTAAGGGCTATTATAAGATTTCTCAGTGCTAAAAGCCTAAAAGCGATCGATATTCATCGTGAGATCTGTGCAGTTTACAGAAATAACTTTATAAGTAAAGGAATGGTAAGAAAGTGGGTGAGAGCATTTAAAGATGGCCGCACAAATGTGTATGATTAGTTAACAACGGAGTGGGCGTCCTCCGGTCGTTCATAAAAGTTTGGTGCAGTAAGTGGACTAAAAAATGTTCATATGTTTGTAAATCTATCGGACCAAACTGCGTGGTCATCAGTCCGTAGCTTACAAACTACTTATATCTAGGTAAACTAACCTACGGACAAACACACACACCCATGCCCCAGGGAGGACTCGAACCTCCACGGCGAGCAACCGCACGCTCCGTAGTGAGGTGCTTTAGACCGCTTCTTTTATCAGGTAGATCTATTATTTGAGGTCGTTTTTCATTGTTCGTTCTTGGTCGTTCATTGATCTCGGCTACTCCACCGCGGCAGGATGTGGACAATAAGGTGAGAGAAAACAGACGTTTTACGATTTCCTCCTTGCGGGATGACTTTCCTAATGTTTGTCCTAGTGACCGAACAAGACGATGACGAAGTCAAAGCAGTTGTGATGGAGTGATTAACAAGTCAGGCGGCAGACTTACATGAGGTGGGTATTCAAAAGCTGATACGATGTTATGACAAGTGCCTCAGTATTTATGGAAATTCTGTAGAAAAGTAGATTAAGGTACAGGCTTTTATGTAAAAATAAAAATATTGGAATATCTTAGCACGTCTGTTTTTATTTTCAAAACGGTACTTACTTAATAATTTAACAAAACTATTTGCATATTAGGTGACACTAAATATTTGCCTGGCTGTTAGTTTATTACACTTTTCTGGTAATCTATCTCTTTCCTATTTCGATGTACTTTTATCCCTTTCTGATATCATCAGTAGCAGGTGTAATTCACAGCGAAATTTCATACAAAACTATTTATTCCACTGATCTCTCAATTCATCTCCTGCTTCACTCTTCAGGTTTTCATACCCCCCCCCCCTCCCTCTTTACACATTTACTCAAGGTAATGGATTTTTTTACCGTGTTCTACCATTACTGTTCCATAACCATTCAAAGAATGTGTACGCTCCTTAGCGCGTAGATACCCATAGGGGTGACTTAAACATACGTGTATGGACTGTGACGCGTTTGTGGACTATTGTTGAACACGTTTTTCGAAAACTGTCGTGAGCTCCTAAATAGACAGCCCACACAAAGTGCATATATTTATACATCTAACCACAAACATGTCTGACATATTCAAAAATGTCAAAGGTTAGTGATTAGGATGCCGACATAGGGACGATGTTTACCATAGCTAGTAATTCAGTCAACAGCCTAGGAGAGTGTTCATGTTAGTGTCCCACTTAAAAAATGAATGAACATCGTTTAGTTCTGTTACGATGAACGTAGAGGAAACATTGTCAAAATTTTAATGCATCGTAAATCAACCGTTGGACAAATATATGCCAATGTGCCAACAAAGTTGATTAAGGATGGAAAATATCCACCATGGTCTGATGATAATATTCGAAAAATACTCCGACAGCAAAGGCAGTGGAATTGCCGTTTCCATAAGGAACTAGCAATTCAAGACAGGAAAAAGGTAATAGAATTACCAAAATATCTGGAAAAAAAAACCTGGTCCTGTGTAAAACTGATAAGCGGGTCAAATCACAAATTGATCACCTCATGGGAAGCTGAAGTTTTAACTTTAAGAATAGTTCGTACTGATATGTTAAAAATGCGTATTGATATTACACTGCTGTACCAAAACTTTTATTATAAACTATCAAATTAGCCTCACATCTGACCGTTTTTGGTTCTCAAAATGAAATGTATAAGTAACACCCATTCTGAGACCCAAAGATGATCTGATCTGGGCCCAAATCGATCTCCTATAATAAAAAAGTACAGCTGTGTAACTTCAATAGCCACTTTTATCTTTTTGGATTTGACACAAGAAATGACTGACGCAGGAGGACCATAGAAACATATCGACATCCGATCATTGCACAAACCCACAAATGGAGGCCACATTAACAGGCTTCAACAATGCAGAGAAGCCGTTGAAAGAGCTGAAAGCAAACAGGTCGTCAGGTGTGGATGGAGCCCGAATCCCGTTGGACAAAGACAACCTACGACATTGGCTCCCTAGCGTATCTTTCATCCAGCGCAAAGTTTGAAGCTCTGGAAACTTCCGTTTATAAAAAATGTTCAAATGTTTGTAAAGTCTATGGGACTTAACTACGGGGTCATCAGTCCCTAAACTTGCAAACTACTTATGAACTACTTACGAACTAGAACGGCACAAATATCCATGCCCGAGGGGGGATTCGAACCCCCTACCGTAGTGGCCGTGCAGACCGTGACTGAAGCGCCTCAGTCTCCTCAGCCACCGCGGCCGGCTTTCCGTTTATAAGAAAGGTCTCTCACAATTACAGAACAATATCGTTAACATCAATTTGCTGCTGAATTCTTGAACATATTCTCAGTTACTACGTAGTGAATTTCCTTAAAAGGAAAAAGCTGACCACGTATGAGAACTGCTGTAGAAAGCATCGCTCGTGTGAAACTCAGCTTGCTCTTTTCTCGCATGATATCTTGCGAGCTGTGGATGAAAGGCAAAAGGCAGACTGTAAATTTCTCGGAGTCGCAATGCAGTCTGCTAACGAAGGTACGAGACTACAGAATGGGTTCCCATATTTTCCAGATACTTGAGTGGCTCGAAGACTTCTTGTGAAATCAAGAACAGCTGCCAGCATGTGTAATGTAGAAGATATCTTTGGAGCAGTGAATCCATTTAAATAATTTAAAAGCAAGTCATCCATTCCAGACTGTATATGAACTACGCTCCATTCAGAATATTTTGATGCAATAGTCCATATCTAGCTATCATACATAAGTATATAACAAATAATACAATTCCTTGAGACAACATTGTCTAGTTATACCAAAGGTATTAAACATAACGAGAGGCAATGAATTAAAATTTATGGTGTGGCTGGGATTAGAACCCGGGACCTCCTACTTACTAGGTAGGCGCTTTCCATCACTCAGATAACACAGTGTTGCAGCCAAGCGATTACACGTACTGTCTTAAAGCACGTCTCCCTCCACACCACATACTTTAATTCTGCCTCATGTTCCCTATGAAATGCGTATCAAATTGCAAGGGCTCTCCTATATTGGAATAGCACCCCAGCAAAGAACACGAAAGGGAACAATGCCGCCTTCTTCCTCAGGCTGAGGTGATGTAAATATCAACAAATAATACAATTGCTTGAGACAACATTGTCTCGTTATATCAAAGGTATTAACATAAGGAGAGGCAATGAATTAAAATTTTAATTTGTGCTGTGGAGAGAGACGTGCTTTAAGACAGTCCATGTAGTCGTTGTGGCTGCAACGATGTGTTACCTGAGTGGTCTAAAGCGCGTACCTAGTCAGTAGAAGGTCCTGGGTTCGAATTCTGACCACAGCACAAATTTTAATTCATTGCCTCTCCTTATGTTTAATACCTCTGGTATAACGAGACAATGTTGTCTCAAGCAATTGTATTATTTGCTGATATTTACATCAAGTCAGCCTGAGGAACAAGACGGGATTGTTCCCATTCGCTTTCCTTTCTGGGGTTATATTCCAATGTAGCAGAGCCCTGGCAATTTGATACGCATTTCACAGGGAACATGAGGCAGAATTAAAGTATTTGCAAATTAAAGAAAAAGGCGAGGGAGGAAGAAGGAGTAGGAAGGAAAGGATTGACAGTGGCTGCTTTAGGGCATTGATATGAAACAATGGCGAAGTGAAAATGTGAGCCGGACCGGGAATCGAACCCGGGTCTCCCGCATTGGGCCAGCGGTTGTCTTAACCACTTGGCCACCCGTGCTCGCTTCCCGCCCGTCTCAAATTCCCACAAGTCGCGCGCTATGGCTGTAGCGCCCCTATCGTTCATGCCCTCTTACACTCGCCATTGCGAATTCCCGTGCGAGGTCGAACGTATGACCGCATCTGCGGTGACGTAATTGAAGCTGACGCCGTCATGTTCGATAGAACAGACACCACACCAAAATAATGAGAATTAAAGTATGTGTTGCAGAGAGACGTGCTTTAAGACAGTCCATTTAGCCTCTTTGGCTGCAACGCTGTATTACCTGAGTGACCTGAAGTGCCTACGTAGTAAGTAGGAGGTCCAGGTTCGAATCCCGCCATAGGACAAATTTTAATTCATTGCCTCTCCTTATATTTAATACCTCAAGCATACAACCCCTCGTTCAGCGAAAGATTCGTACCAAAAGACTGAATTAATAGAATTTGTCCACAAAATCACAGCCCTATATAATTCATTTCGATTTGCAGCTGGATTTTGAAACCTACACTTTCTTCAAAGATTATTAACTACGTCGAAGAGAACTACCTGTTGATCTGTAGTCAACACGGATTCAGAACGTATCGTTCTTGTAAAACACAATTAGATCTTTACTCACATCACCAAGAGATCTTTATCAGCATGAGATCACAAACTCGTTCCCTATTTATAGATTTCCGGAAGGCTTTTTACACTGTACCCCGCAAGCAGCTTTCAGTCAAATTGTATGCTTATATAGTATGGCCACAGTTGTGCCATTGGATTCGTGATTTCCTGTCATAAAAGACATAATACGTTGTAATTGACGTGAAGTCATCGTCGAAAATTGAAGTGATATCTGGCTTTCCTCTGGGAAGTATTATGAAGCTCCCACTGTTCCTTAACTTTACAAACGATTTAGGAGATTGTTAGCGGCTCACTTCGATTGTTTGCAGATGATGCGGTCATTTATCGGTTAGAACATCAAAATCAACTGGAAAATGATTTACATAAGATATCTCTATGGTGGAAAAACTTGAAATGGACCCAAAATACAGGCAATAGCATCTTCCAAAACCTCTAAGTGCTTGCATAAATGAAATAAAATCCTCTTTTAACTCAATCACCAAAGCTGGAACATACAGTATGGTATTCACGGGAATGAAATGGCAGGCTTTTTAGATAAAAAAGGAATTAAGATCTCTCAAACAAGATTCCCAAAATTGTCCTACTTCTCCGTTAAAAAGCAACTGGAAAACTATTTAGATAAGATTCTGCATGGTGGAGAAATTGGAAATTGATCCAAAATAGTGTCAAAAAAAAAAAAAAAGAACCAATGTCTCACAAAAAAGTTGCCCAAAATTGCCCTACATCTCCATTAAAAGACTTATTAACAATAGTTTCAAGAAGAAGTTTTATGACCACTTGACAACACAAGAGCAAGAAAAGACATGGCTTCTACTTTTAGAAGAACGCACTTCTTAAACACCCACGAAGGGGAACGGTGGCAGCATTTCGAATAATTAATGGCCACGATTGCCTTGCGGAACACCTGCACAGGATTGGAATCTTCCCCTCACCGAAGTGTGTTGTACGTGAAAGAGAAAACACCATTATGAATTGGTAACACCTAAGAACCTGTGAAAGACTGAAATAGTGTTACGGGATGTCAGATGGTCAACTGTATTGGGAGTTAGAAGACTAATGTCTGTGTATCAAATGTTCGAGCATTAAATAAACAAATACCACAGTTATACTTTCGGGATAATACGGGAAGTAGAGACGCCAAGAAATATCGTTATTCCGTCACTGAGATATTTTGATTTTACTGCTGAGAAATGATCGCCACCCGTTCAGCCACCAGATGGCTCTCGCGCTAGACGTGTACCTCTCGCGGCTGATCGTCCTCTAACAACACCTTTAGGTATGAAAACTTCCACTTCCTTTAACCCATTGGTATACCAATTTTTGATTAGCATATTCACACAGCCGTGCGCTTATTTTTGACAACTTTTGATGGTTGTTGTAGCAACGTAATAAACTCTATTTTCCAATGATTATTTTATTATATTTCTACATTAAACTATGAGATATATTCACACATAGTTTAACTGAGTACAATAGTCTTTAAGACATTTGCCCACATGAAGACAAATTTTACGTTTGTCACACTGAAAGCACAATTCTCCTCTCTGTCCTCTGTCGTAACACACTTTGCATATTTGTTCAAATGCTTGTTGGGTTTATGGAACTTAGCTGCGGGGTCATCAGTCCATAACTTAAAAACTACTTATGAACTACCTTATATTAAAGACAGCTCAAACATCCATGCCCGAGGGAGGATTCGAACTCCCGACGGGAAATGGCCTCGCGCATGGCAGCATAGTGCCTCAATGCGCTCGGACGCTTCGCCGTGGCCTGGTAGGGATTGCGTTTTCGTCTGTTTGGGGGATATTTGTAGGGAAATGGCCCCAAATTCTTCCTTGGAAACGTAGGATCAGCCACCATGCACAGACGGGATGAAAAGAAAGCCAATTTTATGTTGTAAATGGCCACTCTCGAAAATCACTGGTCTGTTTCAACACATACAGATTCTGCCATCTATTGACAGTGCATGCAAACTACCTAGAGTTTCATAATTTTTGTGGTTGAATATATTCAAGAACCTCACATTTAGGAAAATATTTATATCTTTAAGATCCTAGCTTATTAGGGCTCAAGCCATCCACTCGTATACCCCTCTCCTCCCACCAGCTCTTTCCCTCCCCACCACCACCCGGAACCAAATTTTATGTCTTCTTACATCAAATTGTAAAACTCAGTACCACTTACTGCTCAGCCAGACGAGTTGCGGACGCCACTATAAGGCAAAGAAAAATTTTTTCCTCTATGTATAATTTAACTATTCTTCAATTAACCTTTAGTAAGTTAATCAAATTGTACATTTTATTTTACTGTTGTTTCTTGATCTGAAGATGGTCCAAGTGATCGAAACATGTAATCAAACACCGTTGACGGAAATAAACACACATGAAAAAGATCAGTGCGATTGGTAAGGCAGATTCTTGCTAAACTACGGAATTGCGAGTCGGCTGCACGGTGACGAAAATATCCGTCAATGTACGATAATACGCATGAGTACAGAGACGGATATATCCGTCACATTACGCCAATGGGTTAAGTACGACCGGCCGCGGTAGCCGCGGGGACTGAGCCGCTCCAGTCACGGTCTGCACAGCCACTACGGTCGGGGGTTCGAATCCCCCCTCGGACATGGATATTTGTGCCACATGTCACAACTCAGCGAACGTAAATGAGAGAGTATATACTGCGCACTGAGGCAGGCGCTTCTTCCATAAACAAAAATCCCTCCATGTCGGCACTAGCTCGATGGCCATGACAATGCGTTCTACTGTAGTCATCTCTACGTTTTAGTTTAAGTCTTGGAGTTTCAGGATATGAGGTCCGTGATGTTGAGCGAACTTATGGGTACGATTAACCACCAACATGTGCAATCTGGAGATACTAAGGGGACGAATAACGTTTGACGAAAAGCGGGATTTGACGGAGGAAGAAGGGGAAAAGTACCAGTGGGACTGGCGAGGGAGGGAAGGGGCAGTGAGAGACCTCTGTGACATTCTGGAGAGTAACTAACATCAGCAGGTGTGAAAAACTTGTAACCGTTTTGCTGCTTAGAATCTTCGTAATTATTGTCGTTCTGATTGGATGAGGGTCATCTCTACTGTTGGACACTGGGAAGACAGGCATGAAGGCATTCTGGCATTCAGTGATGACAGGTCAAACCATTTTATTATTCACACTGTACTTACATTACACATAAAAATGCAGGCACTGCTATTAATCATTCTTGATATTATGACGTTTATTCCTTGTGTTTGGTTGTAATGGAAGAAATATTTGGACAAATACCAAAAGTGGTGTGCCTTCTAAGAGCACCCAAACGTACTGATCTTACATTTGTGATCGATGTTTCGATTTACAAAGCATTAAGGCTGAGTAATATTTTTCACATGCGAGGGTTGGAACTTAAATATTTGTAACACTGCTGTGGGCCCTCTAAGCAACTGAATCTACTATCCGGGACGGAGTGGCCAGGTGCATTGAGGAGCTATGCTCCGATGCGCGATGCCGTTCCCCGTCGGGGTTCGAATCATCCCTCGGTCATGGATGTTTGTACTGTCATTAGTACAAGTTAGTTTATAAGCAGTTTGTAAGTTTAGGATGACTCCCGTCAGTTAAGTCCCATAAGCTTTACAAACATTTGATTTTTTTCCTTTTTTTCTTTTTTTTTTTTTCTTTTTTGGAATGTTCTATTGTCGCTGATGGCACACGTTGTTGACGTACCTACCTCACCTCCCACAAAATGGACTCACCCGTCCCACGTCACCGGCGTGCGCACAATCGACTTGTGAGCGAGCGGTCTAACGTAACGGTGTCACTATGTTCCTTCATGACAGACCGTCAGTGCACAGTATTACTGTTTTGGAGCATCATCTACGACCAGCTTTGCGAAAGAAGCGGCATCCCACCATTTTACACAACAATGCGCGGGCACATGTTTAGTCCTGTGACTGGGAAGTACTGTACCATCCACCATTATCCCTGGACTGAGCATTCATTTCAGAACTGTTCCAGAGATTCGACAGGTAGTAGCCGGCCGCGGTGGCCGAGGGGATTGAGGCGCTTCAGTCACGGTCTGCACGGCCACTACGGTCGGAAGTTCGAATGCCCCCTCGGGCATGGATATTTGTGTCGTCCTTAGGATAAACTAGTTGATAGGTAGTTTGTAAGTTTAGGGACTGATGGCCCCGTAGTTAAGTCCCATAAGCTCTACAAACATTTGAACATTTGACAGGCAGTAGACCGCTCCATTCGCACCATCAACAGAATAGGCTCTGCTAAAGGTGTACTGCGCCTTCTACATTGCTGGCAACTGGTTCTACACAACGCTGGTGACTTCTTTGAAGGACAGTAACAGGTTCAAACATTTAACGCTTTTGCATCGGTTGTGAATAAATTGTTGCCCCTATTTAAGTTCCAACCCCCGTAAATATGAAGAATGTAACATGTGCCTCTGCATTATAGCTGTAATTGAGGAAATCTATTCTGAAGAACTAAAACATCATTATGTCATTCGCCATAATAATTTGCCTCTGATAAATCAACCACATTGCAAATGTATTAATTTTAGTTGCACATCTGCGCATCAGTTCTAACGTCAACTGAACATGGTGATTTGGCTTAAGGGATCTCAAATACTGCAGTATTTTCGCGGCCACTTTATTATCAGTTATACCTGCAGATTTCGTCGCATTAGGTTAAGAGTTCGATTACGGTTCTGGAACTGAGTTCTAATTATTTCCAAGTTCATTTCCAGTGAACAAATTTTTAACTTTTTCTCGGCGGCACTAGCTCTAACTGCCGCACCACGGTGAAATGAACGAGCGCTCTAAGGCGCCTTGCTGCGGATCGGGTGATCGGAGGTTTGAGTCCTCCCTCCGACATGGGAGTGTTCTTCTTCTTAAGCTATCTTAAATTAGTTTAAGTTATTTGTAAGCCTATGGGCTGATAACCAGACTAGGTAACTCCCTTTACAAACGATTGAACATTCCTTACTGCAGCGAAGCCGTACATTTCTTTAGGCAGCAAAGACCGATAACATGCAAATTACTAGCCGTCCGTGTAGTAACTGGGCACCTATTAAACGAAATTCTCTTTTCGAACAAGCATGACACAGCGAGTAACCACTTAACGCGTTACTTATTACCCCAGATCACTACACTGAAGGGGCATGGAGGCAACTCGCCTTGCAGCAGAGACTGCGTGGTTGCCTGCACTGCAGGCGTTTGCTGGGAGCCTAATCAAGTGATTCGTTTCGGTGTACAGCAGAAGCAACTAAGAGGTAGGGATGGGAAAAACCGACTGGTTAAAACCGATACCGGTATTTTAGTTTTGAATAACCGGTTATTTCGGTATTTATTTGGTGTCGGTTGTAACCGGTTTATTTTAATTATTGCCAAGAACCGGGTAAAAAAAGCCGGTATGACTACTTCCTGTAGTAGTAGTTCAAAATGTGTTTTTGTAAATAATTAAAAAAAATTAAAAATAGTAGACCCTAGTATTTAGGGATATTCCTAAAATTTCCACTGCTGTGGAATATTAGGTAATCGCAGAAACTAAGAAAAGCGATCAGTCTTAATTTAAGAACAATTCCGGCAGTCAGAAATGCGCAACAAACGCGTGGCATAAGAACTTGAGAACTGGTGCAGCTATTGAGGCATCGATGCACCTGTTGCCGTGTGGCGTGGACTATTAGACGACGCGCGTGCACCGGCAGTGTACAAGATTGCCTCCGTCTGGTCATGCGGCAGTCACTTGCTGTCGTCGCCAGACATCGGTTGTGTCTTAAATGGCACCTTCCCGAGTATGGAAGTGCTCCATTTCTTTAAAAAGCTGAAAATGGGAAGTGCCACAAACATGCTGTGTCATTTAAGTAGAAAGCATCCAAAATGTTCCTTGTAAGAGAAGGTAAATTCGATTCATATACCTATTATGTAAGTGATGTAGTCTAAGATTGGATACTAACTTTTAATGTGTTATCATATTGTTATGCTAACAATTTTTATTAATGTGATTCCGTGAAAGCGAGAGACTTTTTTAATAACGAATATGGATTTTGGTAACATTGATCATGTGATGCCTCGCGAGATAACCGTGCGGTCTGAGGCTCCATTGGAACATTCTTTGATCATTTGGTACAGAGCTTTCCTAGTTCAATTTGCGTAAATTTACACTGACAACCATTATACTGTTAGTCGGAACTGTGACTTTATTTTTCGAAATACTTCTGCAGCACTGATTGAAGTATATTTACTGACTGTGACTTATATGTGTTGTGTGTATAACGAGATATTCGTATGCGCTGGCTCACAAGTCCGACTTACAGAGTGGTGGCTTAATATTCACAACTGCCGGATGGATATACTTGGCCAGTAAATCTGTATGCTTCGTATATCGTCCTCTACGGACTCCTGGCTAGGCTTACACACACACACTCAAGAAGGCGTAGTATTGGGAGGGGATCCTGCAAAATATGGAAAGGCTAGTGATTTGTTGTATAACGTAAATTTACCTCAATTTTAACTAAATTTCGCAAGTTTCGGTTTCGGCTGAAACTAGAAGAACCGACGATTACGTTTTCTGTTTCGCCGAAACATATGTTTCGTTGGAACTCTACTGGAAATAATATCAATAAAAACCGAAAACCGGTTATTTAAAATACCGGTTATCTTGAGAAATATTTACGGTGCGGTTAAACAGGAGACGAAAAGAACCGGTATAAACGAAAACCGGTTGTTTCAGCAATAACCGCCATCCCTACTAAGAGGTAGTGCGGCACTAAGACAGGATGCATGAATAGGGTTTTTCAGCGTCGGTCACATGGGCGGAGCTATAACGTTACTGTTCGTACTTCGCATCCGGTCTACGCGGCAAGACGGGAACAAATTTCACGAAAGTAGTGTAGTTCAAAGGCTCGGAGGTCATCTTCACCTTCGTTGCTTTGTAACTCGTGTCTCCTATTTCATGATCTTTGTTTCCGTGACAACCACCCGCGTTGTGTGACAAGCAACCCCGAAACAATATTTTGAAAAGTTCACCTAGTATCCACGATTGTATGTTTTATAACAGTTTATAAAGACCGCAATATACTGAATTATGCTTACTTAGACTAGAAAAAATAGACGAAATCACTTGACAAATTATAACGACATAATGCCAAGGGCTACGAGGTATTCTTCACCTTCGATACTCGGTAAATCGTGTCCTATTGCAACTTCTCCTATATTTTGGATAGAAACAGGAAATATTGCCGTGTAAATATGTAAATAAAGAGATATGAGCATACGTTCAATAATATATTTTGAACTAGTTAATCACGCCCCTTTCATTGAACAAGTGTTCTAAAATTACCTCAAACAATCACCAAATGACATCTTAGACATTGATGTAACTGATGTGATCATTATTTTGAAGGTGAATTTCATCAAAATGGAATTAAAAACAGTGGATCCATGCATTACAGCTCGTGGTAGCCGTTTTGAACACGTTCTGTAAACATCGGTAACACGGTGACGAAAGGCAAGTAAACACATACTCTGCTTGTTGTCAGGTCCTCTATACAATTCCCATACATTTAGTTGGATCCTGTATAGAGATGTGTTCCTCATTCTTGATGTATGTACCGATAATCTTGAAATACTTTCCCTGCACAACATAGAAACACGGAAAAAAAACATTAAAAATGGATGCAACGGATGTCAAATCAGGTCAGAAAGAGCATGGGCTGATCAAAGTAACAACCCCTTGTTAGAGAGCCATTTAGTAGGCCACAATATCGCAGTGGTAGAACCACGCTAGCAAACCCTTACGAAAATTTCATCCGAATAGACAATGTCTACCGCAGTAGTGCCATTCAGGCTTAATGCGAAGACGTGCTGCCGTGTGTTGCCACCACTGTGCTGTTGTGGCCTGTCGACATGGCTCCAATCGACTTTTTCTTTCACAGACCAGTCAAGCACCTGTTTTAAATGATCTGAGGCGTGCTTCATAGTAGTACATACGACTTTACGCTTTATCCTTCGCCGCATTTTTTACGGCTAAGATTAAAGCAAGTGTGATCATATGCTATAGAAAGCTGCGTATGGGGCCATGCAGGATTCTAATGTAATCGTTTGGCTCGATGTTATCTTAGGGTCGAACATGCATGTCTGTTTTATCCTCCAGCAACTGCATTAGTTGCAGATATTATCTGTTACCTGTGATCCTGTAGTTCAAATTCAAATTCAAGTGTTTGTAAATCTATCGGGCCAAACTGCGTGGTCATCAGTCCTTAGCTTACAAACTACTTAAACTTAGGTAAACTAACCTAAAGACAAACACACTCACCCATGCCCCAGGGAGGACTCGAACCTCCACGGCAAGCAACCGCGTGCTCCGCAGCGAGACGCTTTAGACCGCTCGGCTACTCCAACGCGGCGATCCTGTAGTTAAAAACATGGACTGAAGTTTGCGAAACAAATAAGAAATATTACATAAAATGACTGGTTCATTAACCCAGATAACACGGAATATTTTTGGTTTAATTTCTTTTTTTCAGAAGCTATTAATTATATTCATATGACTCCACAAGATCGTGATAAGTGACTTTTTTCTCAAGCACACCATTAATTTTGCCATACTGCCCTTCTTTCTGAAATGACGTCAAAATTAATATGTTATAATTTTAATCTTATGAATCATTATTATTAAAACAACATTTAATATATACATATGGTGTTTCACTGTGTTTGCCTCTGTAACTTATAAAATAATACAAGACGGGAAATTTTAATGCGGTAGGTCAACACAAGTTGAGTGTTAAGTTACAGTGTTAATTTGTAGAATATGGTGATCTGCTTATATTTCAATTATAAATTTATATCACTTGGAATCAGTCATTAAATTAAATTTATACGAGTGTGTCGCTTTCAAGATGATAGCTGTATCATGTAGACCAAAGTTTGTCGAAATTGTATAACGCATTCAAAAGTTGGTTATTTTAAGCTTAATGTTTTTCTCTTTTGATTTAGTAGTCAAAAACATATGTATTATTCGTATATTTGTATTATTATAGCTTAAAATGTTCAAATGTTTGTAACTCTAATGGGACTTAACTACGGGGTCATCAGTCCCTAATCTTATAAATTACTTATGAACTACTTACGAACTAGGACGGCACAAATAACCATGACCGAGGGGGGGATTCAAACCCCCGACCGTAGTGGCCGTGCAGACCGTGACTGAAGCGCCTCAGTCCCCTCGGGCGCCGCGGCCGGCTATTATAGCTTAAATGTTGACGGTATACAGTTTTATAGATTGTTGTTGTTATGGTTTTCAGTCCGGAGACTGGTTTGATGCAGCTCTCCACCCTACTCTATCCTGAGCAAGCCTTTTCTTCTCCTCATAAGAACGGCAACCCACATCCACTTGAATCTGCTTACTATACGCGTCTCTTGGTCTCCCTCTGCGATTTTTACCCCACACACTTCCCTCCAATGCTAAATTTACGAATCCTCGATGTCTAAGAATGTGTCCTACCAAGCGATCCCTTCTTTTAGACAGGGTATGCCAAAAATTCGTTTTCTCTCCAATTCTGTTCAGTACCTCTACATTAGTTATGTAATCTACCCATCTAATCTTCAGCATTCTTCTGTAGCACCACATTTCAAAAGCCTCTATTCTCTTCCTGTCCGCACTGCTTATCGTCCATGTTTCACTCCCGTACAAGGCAACACTCCACACAAATGCCTTCAGAAAAGACTTCTTTACCCTTAAATTAATATTCGATGTTAGCAAATTTCTCATTTTCAAAAATGCTTTTCTTCCCATTGCCATTCTGCATTTTATATCCGTTGTACTGCGACCATCGCATGTTATTTTACTACCCAAGTAACAAAACTCATCCACCTCCTTCACTGTTTCGTTACCCAATCTAATTCCTTCAGCATCGCCCGATTTTCTAAGACCGCATTCCATTATTTTTGTTTTGTTCTTGTTAATGTTCATTTTATACGCTCTCTTCAACACACTGTCCATTCCATTCAACTGCTCTTGCAGGTCCTTTGCAGTCTCTGACAGAATTACAATGTCATCAGCAAAACGCAAAGTTTTTATTTCTGCCCCCTGAACTTTAATCCCTATTCCAAATTTTTGCTTGCTTTCCTTCACCGCCTGCTCGATGTACAAATTGAATAACATCGGAGAAAGGCTACAACACTGTCTTACTCCCTTTCCAACTGATGCTTCCCTTTCATGCCCTTCGAGTCTAATAACTGCGGTCTGGCTTTTGTACAAGTTGTAAATAACTCTCCTTTCCCTGTATTTTACCCCTGCTGACTTCAGAATTTGAAAGAGTGTATTCCACTCAACACTGTCAAATGCTTTCTCCAAATCTACAAAAGCTAAAAATGTAGGTTTGCCTTTCCTTAATCTATCTTCTAAGATAAGACGTAAAGTGAGTATTGCCTCCCGGGTTCCAACATTCCTCCTGAATCCAAACTGATCTTCCCCGAGGTCAGCTTCTACCAGCTTTTCCATTCTCCTGTAGATAATTCGTGTTAAAATTTTGCAACCATGACTTATCAAACTGGTGGTTCTGTAATTTTCACACCTGTCTGCACCCAATTTCTTTGGAATGGGGATTATTACATTTTTCTTAAAGTCTGAGGACATTTCGCCTGTCTCATACATCCTACACACCAGTTCAAATAGTCTTGTCATGGCTGGCTCTCCCAGAGACTTTAGTAGCTCTGAAGGTATGTCATCTACTCCTGGGGCCTTGTTCCAACCTAGGTCTTTCAAGGCTCTGTCAAATTCATCTGTCAGTATAGTATCTCCTATTTCATCTTGATCTATTTCCGCTTCCCTTCCTACAACATCGTCTCTAAGTTCATTTCCTTTGTAGAGCTGCTCAATGTACTCTTTCCACCTTTCAGCTTTCCCCTCTTTGCTGAGAACTGGTTTCCCATCTGAGTTCTTGATATTCATAGAGCTGCTTTTCCTGTCCCCAAATGTCTCTTTTATTTTCCTGTAGGCGGTATCTACTTTTCCCCTTGTTATACATTCTTCTACAGATTTGCATTTGGCTTCTAGCCACTCCTGCTTAGCCATTTTGCACTTCCCGTCAATCTCATTTTTTAGTCGTCTGTACTCCATTTTGCCTGTTTCATTTACTGCATTTTTATATTTTCTCCTTTCATCAATTAAATTTAGTATTTCCTGTGATATCCAAGGATTTTTTGTAGGTCTTGCCTTTCTACCTAATTTTTCCTCTGCTGCCTTCACTATTTCATCTCTAATGCTTCCCATTCCTCTTCTACTGTTTTATTTCCCCTTGTTTCTGTCAATTGTTGCCTAAATCTCCCTCTGAAATTCTCCAGAACGTCACTTTCCTTCAATTTATCTAAGTCCCTTCTCCTTATTTTCCTACCTTTCTGCAGTTTTTTCAGTTTCAGCCTACAGTTCATGACTAACAATTTACGGTCAGAGTCTATATCTGCCCCTGGGCATGTCTTGCAGTTTATAACCTGGTTCCGGAATCTATGTCTTACCATTAAAAAATCTATCTGATACCTTCTGGTGTCTCCTGGTCTCTTCCACGTTTACAACCTTCTTTTGTGATTCTTAAACCACGTGTTTGTTACGATTAAATCATGTTCCGTGCAAAATTCTACCTGGCGACATCCTCTTTCATTCCTCCTGTCCAGTCCATATTCCCCTACTATTTTTCCAGTCTCCCATCACAATTAAGTTTTCCTCTCCCTTAACTGTCTGAATAATTTCGTTTAGCTCCTCATATATTTCTTCGATCTCATCATCGGCAGTGCTAGTTGGCATATAAACCTGTACTACTGTTGTCGGTGTTGGCTTCGTATCTATCTTGACAATGACAATGCGATCACTGCGCTGCTCATAGTAGTTTACCCGCATTCCTATTTTCTTATTCATTATCAGTCCTACTCCTGTGATACCCCCAACTATTTTTGTACTTATACTCCTGTACTCTCCTGACCAGAAATCCTGTTCATCCTGCCACCGAACTTCACTAATCCCCACTATATCTAACTTCAACATATTCATTTCCCTTTTTAAATATTCTAATTTACCTACTCTATTAAGCGATCTAACATTCCACGCTCCGACCCGTAGAATGCTAGTATTGTCTTTCCTGATGACAACATCCTCCTGAGTAGTCCCCGCCCGAATGGGGAACTATTCGAATGGGGGACTATTTTACCTCCGGAATATTTTACCCGAGAGGATGCTATCATCATATTTCCATACAGTAGAGCTGCATGTCCTCGGGAAAAGTAACGGCTGTAGTTTCCCCTTGCTTTCAGCCGTTCGCAGTAGCTTTGTGGCAAAGCCACATTAGCTGATGTTACAAGGCCAGGTCAGTCAATCATCCAGACTGTTGCCCCTGTAACTACTGAAAAGGCTGCTGCCCCTCTTCAGGAACCACACGTTTGTCTGGCCTCTCCACAGATACCCCTCCGCTGTGGTTGCACCTACGGTACGGCTATCTGCATTGTTGAGGCACGCAAGCCACCCCACCTCGGCAATGTCTGTGGTTCATGGGGGTGATTATTTTTTATTATTATGAATTATTGGAGTGTGGAACTCACAGACGTCCTTCAGATACCTTTCCAAAATTTTGGGATAACAGCCGTCATTAGTTTTAAGCAGTTGTCAACAGAACTGTCAGCTTTCGGGAATTTCTTTCAGCTGACTTGAAATCACGAGTATCTTACTAGTAAATACGTAAATGAATTAAAACGTGCTGCATGTTGTGAAAGGCTTTAACGCATCGCAATATATACGATCTCATATTTATTGAATTATATGTTCTAAAATTGTATGATTTTTAGGTACATATTGATTTGTATAAGTGCTGCATGACGGTAAAATCTGTTACGAATACAATTAGTAGTAAATATGTAATAGAATAAAACCTGCTCCGTGATGGATTGGTTTCCCAAGAGCGTTCCTGCTTCTGTGCTCATATCTCATGAACCACGTACTGTGATACAATTTCGAAGTGACATTCAGCTTTATGTGTGCATACTGTCTGTAAATGTTCTTGTGGCTACAAGTTGTAGAAATTATAAATTGTAACGTCTTACCGAATATCGTAGTTTAGTCCATGAACAACGTAAAAGTAGTAAGCTAAAACGTTTTTCCTTTCATCATTTTTCTTCGAATGTTCAAAATGTTTGTAGAGTCTATGGGACTTGACTTACAAACTACTTATGAACTAGGACGGCACAAATATCCATGCCCGAGGGGGGATTCGAACCCCCGACCGTCGTGGCTGTGCAGACCTTGACTGGAGCGCCTCAGTCTCCTCGGCCACCGCAGCCGGCTCTTCGAATGTCTGCGAGAAAAAATGTAATAAGGGTTTTAAATTATGTTTAATATGTGTTGCATGTCGCTAAGTTGCATCGCAATCCGACAAATACATTCGGAGGAACTTGCGAAGCGAAGTTGACGTTTGAAACACATGAGGCGCGGTGCTAGCGCGAGTCCGAGACTCAACCGTCAGTCTCACTTTCATCTCGGGACACGTTAGCTGTGCGCTTCATGTTTTTCAAACGTCAACTTCGCTTCGCAGTTTCTCCGTATGTAACTGGCGGATTGCGATGCAACGAACGCAATTCTTTTTGTGATTTTTCATCCTATTGATTGTTTAAGAAATAATAAAGTATATCCATAAAAAAACATAAGTTTCAGTTGAAAATAATATTCCTTTATGTTGTAGACTGTCTCATAGTAGCTACTTTCATAAGCCTCTACAGTACTTTCAATACCTATTGTAGTTTCAGAGATATATGGGGTGAAACAGTTGAGTGGAACACTCTGTATAAATATTTTATTTAACAATGCTGAGGTGGCATACAGACCTTAGTAGCAGACTAGGGTTAAGATAAGTAGGTGCTGATCATTTAGTTTCCTTCAATAACATTCAAATATATAAATATATGAAATACGACGCCTGTAACGAACATTTACGAGTACTTCCGAAGATATACGAAGTTTACAGGAGGTGCCTTTGTACTCAGTCAGCGTTAGGACATGTATCATAGGAGCCATACTCTCCGTGTCAACAGTAAACTCATAATTGTTATCCTCGGAATCTATAAATATAAATAATCTTGTGTTATGGTATGGATAGTAATAAAGTCCCATAATTGACATCCCCGATTTTATTTACACAAAATTAGTACCAGTAACGAGTTAGTATTTCAGCTCTTTTAAAAGCACTACCACCAGTACCCCAGTGTGCTGTATAGCTGTGAAGGGAATTTCCTACAAAACAGGTAGCCTACAAGTCAGTTTAACTTGGAGATCCCAGATCAAAGTATGGGCCAGTAAACCCCGCACACCATCTTCTATGGACTCCTAACTACACCTACACTTTCAAGATAGGTTTAATCACTATACGAAGTCCTTCGACCATTCACAGGTACCAGACTTGATCCCACTACATGATAAATGTCCTAATTATTTTGCTGTATCTGTTAACAATAGAGTGGTTCATATAATTCTGTAATCTTTGTTTAAAAATATGGAAACTTACTTTCTTAGTGCGTTTTGTAGATTACATAGCATGCAGAGTAATCAAACTCCATTAGTGAACACAGACATTGCTATTGTCTTAAGCCAAACTCTGACTGCGATACCTTTTCATAAACAATGGCTTGTTGGAAACTCTTCTTGAATCAACATACACTATCTACAACCAAGTTCTACAAAAGGGAAACAGCCAAAGGCAGTAAAGCGTTATTCATTACAGTGGAGATATCACACTTACCGCCCACGTATAAAGAAAGTTCCCACTTGCTACCAGGACTTGAGTACCACTTCGACTCTTGATATTTTCCTCCAATGGCAACCGAGACAGTTATCTTAAGCCACTCCTGTCTCTCTCGTTAGAAAACGAATATTTCCTTTCAGAACCGTTTAGTTTGCAACATTTCATCGTTACCCACACTATATTACTGTTCCTCCTCTCTGGTATCTACATCTACATGGGATACTCTGCAAATCACATTCAAGTGCCTGGCAGATGGTTCATCGAACCACCTTTTTACTATTTATCTCCCATTCAATTCTCGAGTAGAGCGCGGGAAAAAAGAACATCTCAATCTCTCCGTTTGAGCTCTGATTTCTCGCATTTTATTCTGATGATCGTTTCTACCTATGCAAGTGAGAGTCAACAATATATTTTCGCATTCGGAGGAGAAAGTTGGCGATTGGAGTTTCGCAAGTAGCCCACACCGCAGCGATAAGCGCCGTTGTTGTAATGATTCCCATCCCAGATCCTGTATCATTTCCGTAACGCTGTCTCCCCTGTATCGTGATAATAGGAGCTGTCCTTCTTTGCATTCTTTCGATGTCCTCCGTCAAACCCACCTGATAAAGATCCCGCACTGGGTAGCAATACTCCAAAGAAGGACGGACAAGTCTACTGTATGCAGTTTGTTTAGTAGTTCTGTTGCATGTTTTAAGGGTTCTGTCAATAAAACGCAGTCTCTGGTCCGCCTTTCCACGTTATTATCTACGTGTTCTTTCCAGTTTAAATCTGAAGTAATAGTAATTCCCAGGTATTTTGTGGAGTTTACGGCCTTCACTTTTGATTGATTTATCTTGTAAACAAAGTTTAACGGATTTCTTTCCGTACTCATGTGGACAACTTCACACTTCCCATTATTTATAGTCAATTGCCAATTTTCACACCATAGTGATATCTTATTGAGATCGTTCTGCAGTTCGTTTTGATCTTTAGATGATTTTACTAGACGGTAAATGACGGCGTCATCTGCAGACAACCTAAGAGAGCTACATAGATTTTCTCATAAATCGTTTATGTAAATCAGGAACAGCCTAGTTTTTACTGTGGGCCACTCTCCATTATTTAGACTAGCCCCATTACCGAAGAAACAGTGATATGCCGATGACAGTACACTTAATACCAGTGCTGCTTGACTGTCTGTTAAAAGACTAGCAACACGTATTTTCTGCCGTACCACGCAGTGCCGGACAATTACTATTGTGCTTGAGTTTCACTAAGTGTGAGAGATTTATTTAACACACGATATAACAAAGTTCAGCAACATTGGGTTAGAACGATAGTAAAACTATACCTTTGGATTTATTAATATTACCTACGTACACATTCTCGCTGTAAGTGGTTGCGAGAATAGAATAATTATGTACGTATACCGCCGAACATACTAGTGCAGAACGGCTGAACCGTCGTGCGTCTATAATCGCGCGGCGTTTCCCTGTTCTCTTTCCTTTGGCGGAAGCGGTAAGTGCTATCTCTGGCGGATCACGTGCGGTACGCGGAAGAAGCGGCAGTCGGAAAGGCGAAAAGCGCCAGTGAGGAATGCAGAGAAAAGTTAACACCGACCGTGGTCGGCGTACTTAGCCGACGGTTTGTGTGGCGGCAGCAGCGATTATTACACCGCGGGCTCGGTGAGCTGCTCTCTGGCTGTTGTAGTGCAAGTTCAGAGAGCCCTGCGCTGGGGTTTGATGTGTCAGCCTTCTCGAAACTTTCCGGTTTCATCGGACATCTGCTGCTCCAGGCATTTTGGGAATATGGTGAGCGTCGATCTGTTGGTTTTCACTGGCACCTCACTGGGTAGATTTCAGACGGTACCGCTTGTTTTGGAACGACCTTCCTCGTCCTGGCCCAGGGAACTCTCGAGTTGTCGCGTGTGTTGTACCATCGCTTCTGCCTTTTCACCTCATGCACTTGGGTAATCACTATGGAAGCTATGTATCCTGATAGGAATCCTGTGTGGCTTTAAATTGTGGTTTAGTTTTGTGGATAACGTTGCCAATTAGGTTTCGACGCATGGTTGTTTATATCAGTTATTGGCCAAAATTGGCCGGTAAAATCTCGAAAGACCTGTCTGTTAATTGTAACCACCCCAGCAGTGAATGATTGTTGGGGGTTTGTGTGGCCATTCTGTAATTACATTGCTTACTTTGTGCTGGGAGACCTGTTTTCCTTGTGTCATCTTCCATCTTATAACAAGGAGGCCACATGGGTATGGGATTTTAGATATTTTAGTATTTATGGCACGTGAAATTCAGACTCAAATAACAATCAGCCAAAGCAATTCGACGCAACTTGCAAATTTCTCGAGAAAAGCAACTAAGAAAGTATTGGGGTCAGTGTTTCGAATTCTGTCGTGATGGATTTTTAATTATATTTTTTCGTTGCGTTCGAATACTTACACAATTTTAATCTCAAATGGTAAACGAAAAGTGCACACATTTTTGTTTATTCGTAATTTTCTATATATTATAGAAGATGGTTAATAACGATGGTTTCAATCAAAAAGCATAAATTACAATTTTGATAGTATTGGCTTCACTATTGGTCGACGACGGTAGTCTTAGATTTTTCATTTTGTGAAGAACTATGACACTTTCTTTGGAAAGTCATAGCTACTAATGGATTTCCAAGCATTTAACCTACTTAACCATCGTTTTAAGAGACAACAATGTTTCCAGCTCGTATGCATACACAAAAACAAAAACTGACACAATACGTAGAATTAGAGATCTCAAAATGTTTTATATAACTGAATTAGAAAACTAAAATAATATATTCCACCGCGAGAATCGAACCACCGACTCTACGGCTGTGAGGCTAGAACGGTACGACCTTTTTTATTATTTATTTATTTATTTATTCCTCAGTTAGATCTATGCAATGCGGTCATTGGTTCAATTCGTTCATGTTTGGTCGTTGAATATTTGGCTCAGCTTTCTTATTACAGACGGCGTTGAGCCCCCTGACCGGGCGCGCTGAGCCACGGCGCCTGGCACCTGAGCTGTACTGACAGTTGCTGCAAATGTTTTTATTATTGGTACTTACGCGCACTTTGCAAAATTTCAAAGTCGATTCTCCCTGAGAATTTTTGAGAGTTGTGTCGAATGCCTTTGGCTGATTGTTATTTAAGTTCTGAACTTCGTGTACCATAAATATAAACTAATTCTAAAATCCGGTACCCGTGTGGCTTCTTTGTAAGAGAATCCCGAATCCCGTCCAGGCGTGTGGGTTTTACTTGAATTATTGTCAGCAGGAAGCGTTGTGCAGACTGTGATAACCTTGTTATATGTTAAACTGTTCTTATCATTGTTGTTATGTTTTAGAATAAGTTTCTTAATTTTATTTGCCGTCATTATACATTGTTTCTACGAACTAGCAAAAATTTAAGTGAAGCGTCACTTGATTCAAGCACTTGCATGGGGTTCCTCATGTTAATTTTAAAAAAACTGTACCTTTAGCGAAAGTGGATCTTAACTATGCATTTTACTTAAATATTATTTAGTGACAACACAAAGGATTCTAAACAAGCTGATTGACTGCGGTAATGAAGGAGTTGTAGATGTTCTAAAATCCTTTATTTTTCTCTTCACGCTGACGCGTTTCGGGCCCAGCCCATCATCGGAGTGCCTGGTGACAAAGTACAGGATGCAGTATATATAGGTAAAAATAGTTACGACGACCAATATAATAAAAAAAATATATGGCATTTACAATTATAAGGTACATACCTCTCCTGAATGGATAACGGAGAAAAATGCATGTAAGAACTCATAATATAATATATACTTGTAACATAATTTGCTAGTTCGATGGATCACATACAAATACCACTGAATGGAAAGTATACTATTGAGCAACTTAGGCGTAGCATAGGCGCCGTCTATGTATAGCCGCAGAAGTTACCATAATTTACAAGGATAAAAATAGTTCAACGACGAGTTAGTTAAAACATTTTCAATAATGGAAAATAGTTGTCAAATGATAAAACAACACTTTAGAACCTATACATCTAATGACAGAATAAACTTAGGGAAATCTCCGCACAGGAAGAGAGCACAAGAACCTAGGTTGCGAAACAGATCGAAATACCAATGTCTGGAACCAAAAATTTGGTCCCGAAACGCGTCAGCGTAAAGAGAAAAATAAAGGATTTTACAACATCTACAACTGCTTCATTACCGCAGTCAATCAGCTTGTTTAGAATCCTTTGTGTTGTCATATTACTAATGGTTGCCTAGCTCTACCAGGACTTTTAGTCCGATTTGCAACAAGTATTTAGTGAGTGGAAGCAGTTATCAGGTTAAGATTCACTTTGTGTTTCAATGATAATTTAGTTATTTTTTATTTGGTTTTTCTGGATATAAAATTTCATGTTTAAATATTAATGATGTTAGATGCCTTCATGGGCATACCTTCCTAGATTATTCCTCTTACCAGTCTACCAGAAATAACGGCACAGTAGGGTACCAAGAGCGAAGTTATTACTGGGCACGTAATCGAACGTCTGTCATATATTTTGTTTATTATTAATACTTACTACGGTTTATTGCTTTGCCAGGTACAGGTTACTGTTCCTGTTTTCTCGTGTTTTTCAGCTTAATTTCATCATGGGGCCTAGAATGGTGGGAGGAGTGGGCTGTCTGAGGAAAGGCGAGTTACGATAAGAAAATTGAGTAGGGGATTGTCAGAGGATGGCGACCTTCAAGAGTTATCAGTTCTCCTTCCGTCTGCTATCAACATTCCAGTGCGAATTACAGCTGAACACGTCGAGATGGTAAGTGCTGTTCAAAATGTCCAAATGTTTGTAATCCTATGGGACCGAACTACTAGGTCATCAGTCCCTAGTCTTACAAACTACTTACACTAACAAGGGAACTCCACGAACCCGAGGCGGCAAAACATTTTGAAAAGTTGGGTTTAGGAAGTCCTTACCATGATAAAATTTATGGCGCATTGAAAATCTGCGGAATTTCATTTTAACCCTGCTGAATTACGCGTTAAAAATTGAACAAAATCGGACTATCTCAAAAACTAGCAAAGATAAAAATTTCGAACCACTTTTTTTCCTATGAAACCGGTAAAAGTAGAGCCTTTGGCAAAAATTTCGAGCTTTTTGCGATATCTCCAGCCGTTTGTGAAAAAACTTGAAATTTGTACTTTTTTGAACCTCTTTTTGCTTGTAAAAATTATAACTAGGCAGTAATAAGCAGTGAAACGCATAACGACGTCTGACGTGAACATTTTAAATATATACCTTCCGGTTGGTATGGTATCTGCACCGATTGAAAGCAGAATTTACACTTTGAAACAAATTGCGCTTGGCCCCCCGGTGTAGGTAAAAGGCGATGCACGCTCGCCGGGCGACGAATGGAACTGTTAGGGAAGAGAGGGGAGGGCAGGGGAATGGAGTCGAGCCTCGTACTCTACTCTGTGAGCCAGCTTGAGCACACGTGCACTGTTCCGCGTTTCCCGGACCCCTCTAATATGCAATTCTTCTAGCTCATTTGTAGCGACATTTTAAAAGGTTTTCTCGGAAATGTGATAGCCATATCTTATCATAGTAGCGTAATACCTAGCTATTTCTCAATTATACGCGTTGCATACCATATACAGGATATACAACACTGAAGGATTATTTTAACGTGAATTGGGCCAATTAAAAGGATAAATTCAGTTTTAAAAAATGAATATAGTAATTGCAACTATACCTGCCCCAAAAAAAAAAAAAAAAAAAAAAAAAAAAAAATCAGTTTTCAGAGGTCATTCAAATATCAGGCAGTCATTTTGTTGTCACTTTTTAGTTAATAACTGTTTCAAACAGAAAAATATACTGACTATAAAACAGTAAACAGCTCAAAAGTGCCAATAAATGACTTTGACTTGTGTTTGAACGGCCACTGAAAAGGTAAACTGGGTTTTATTTTTATTTAAAAACATGAATAAAATTATTAATGTTGATAGCGCTATATTTGTAGCATAGTGACTTATAAAAATAACATTTTATATCGTTTGCATTAATTAGGGATAAATTTAAAAAAAATACGGTTTCTGCAACGTCCATAGAAGGTTAGTTTCGCTTCACGTAGTATCACCAATACTTAACCCGAGTCTCTGAAACAAACTGTACTAGATTTTAAGCAATGTGTATGCATTTCATGTAGAATGCGTTTTACTTCGGAGGAAGAAGCGACAAGATACAATCACAAAGCTAAAATGACAGGCAGAATCACCCCTACTCATTAAAGTTGTTGCACAGGTGGTATTGCTCAAAGCACAGCATTTGGGTACACCAACTGCAAAGAATGAAGCTTCTTTCTTGGCAGTCTTCATTTTCACAGGTGCCCATATTCGTTTTGAAGCAGTACTCCACCGGAGTAACGAAAGGTGCAGGGTGGATCATGATGTATCCATTTTCGTACCAGCCGTACTTAAACATTTCTTTGAACCATGGACAACATAAAAGGTTAAAAACTAGCGATTGCAGTTTTATAACATTATTTCGCACTCCGAGTTCAAAGTCATGTTTAAGTGGGAGGGGAGGGGGGGGAGGGGGGATGTAGAGCGGGGCGGGTTCGAACCACGCATCAACTCGACACGCTGGTCCCAAAAGCGGAATGACGAACCGTCGGCCACAGCGGACCATTGGGTTGCGTGTCTCTCACAGTCCAGACAGAGTGTGACCGCGGACGTGCATCGCCTATTGCCTACTCCGGGGGGCCAAGCGCAAATTGTTTTAAAGCGTACATTCTGGTTTCAATCGGTGCAGTTACCATACCAACCGGAAGGTATATATTTAAAATGATCACTTCAGACGTCGTCATGCGTTTCACTGCTTATTGCTGCCTAATTTTGTTTTTGAGATAGTCCGATTTTGTTCAATTTTTAATGCTTAATTCCTCAGGGTTAAAATAAAATTCCGCAGATTTTCAATGCGCCATAAATTTTATCATGGTAAGAACTTCCTAAACCCAACTTTTCAAAAAGTTTTGCCACCTTGGGTTCGTGCAGTTCCCTTGTAAGTTAAACTAACCTAAGGACAACACACACACATCCATGCCCGAGGTAGGATTCGCACCCAAGATGCGGCAGGCCGCGCGATCCGTAACGTGGCGCTCCAGACCGCTCGGCTACCCCCGCACGGCAAGGTAAGTGCGGCCGCCGAGCACTGCCTCGCTTCCCTTTCAGAGGTTGACCAGACATTGCCTTTTCTTGCCTCAAGCACGCCCTCACGGGCATAGATTTACCACCTACTGTCGCAAATTGCACATTGATTAGGGAGGGTAGAAGATTTAGGCTTAGTAAATACTGAAGTGAAAATTAAACCTCAGATAGAATAGTTACATAATAAAGTTATTAGTTTACAAATCGGTCTGAGTTCCCTGGAATGGGATAGCGATCAGGTGTGTGGGGGGAACACCAAATACGTCAGGCCATGATAATACTCCTTCTCCATCGGTTTCTCCTACTAAAAAGCTAGACAGTCCACAAGAGATTTTTCGCTAAATTATCTAATCCCTTAGGTTAGGGGTATATAATAATATATATAATAATAATAATAATAAGCCGTCTTCAGTCACAATAAATTGTTTTCATTGTCCGACGCGTTTCGGAGCTATACCTCCATTATTTAGGACCTTATCACTGTATTTTTATGTTACATCTGATTCAGATTTTCACGTACCTAACGAAACAGTTGTTAGTTTTGCTGCATGCGTTAATGCAAGGATCTTATAATATACATACAGTTAAATATTGTGAAGTGTTACCGGCATTTGTCGAGGTGAAATTATATCCTGCATTGGTGAAATAACTTCCGCATTTTCATACATTTTACAACACATTTTCTCAACTGGCATTTTTATTCAGGTACTGTTGTTGTTATGGTTTGATGAAGCACTCCACCCTACTCTATCCTGAGCAAGCATTTTCATCTCCTCATAAGAACGGAAACCCACATCCATTTGAATCTGCTTAATATCTTGGTCTCCCTCTTCGATTTTTACCCCACACACTTCCCTCCAATGCTAAATTTACGATTCCCCTCTGTCTAAGAATGTGTCTCACCAAGCGATCCCTTCTTTATAGTCAGGGTATGCCAAAAATTCCTTTTCTCACCAATTCTGTTCAGTACATCATCATTAGTTATGTGATCTACCCACCTAATCTTCAGCATTCTTCTGTAGCACCACATTTCAAAAGCCTCTATTCTCTTCCGGTCCGCACTGCTTATCGTCCATGTTTCACTCCCGTACAAGGCAACACTGCACACGAACGTCTTCAGAAAAGACTTCCTTACACTTAAATTAATATTTGATGTTAGCAAATTTCTCTTTTGCAAAATTTTTTTTCTTCCCATTGCCATTCTGCATTTTATATCCTCTGTACTGCGACCATCGCATGTTATATTACTACCCAAGTAACAAAACTCATTCATTGTTTCGGTACCTAATCTAATTCCTTCAGCATCACCTGATTTTCTAAGATCGCATTCCATTATTTTTGTTTTGCTCTTGTTAATGTTCATTTTATACGCTCTCTTCAACACACTGTCCATTCCATTCAACTGCTCTTCCAGGTCCTTTGCTGTCTCTGACACAATTACAATGTCATCAGCAAAACGCAAAGTTTTTATTTCTGCCCCCTGAACTTTAATCCCTATTCCAAATTTTTGCTTGCTTTCCTTCACCGCCTGCTCGATGTACAAATTGAATAACATCGGAGAAAGGCTACAACACTGTCTTACTCCCTTTCCAACTGATGCTTCCCTTTCATGCCCTTCGAGTCTAATAACTGCGGTCTGGCTTTTGTACAAGTTGTAAATAACTCTCCTTTCCCTATATTTTACTCCTGCTGACTTCAGAATTTGAAAGAGTGTATTCCAGTCAACATTGTCAAATGCTTTCTCCAAATCTACAAAAGCTAAAAATGTATGTTTGCCTTTTCTTAATCTATCTTCTAAGATAAGACGTAAAGTGAGTATTGCCTCCCGGGTTCCTACGTTCCTCCTGAATCCAAACTGATCTTCCCCGAGGTCAGTTTCTACCAGCTTTTCCATTCTTCTGTAGATAATTCGTGTTAAAATTTTGCAACCATGACTTATCAAACTAATGGTTCTGTAATTTTCACACCTGTCTGCGCCTGATTTCTTTGGAATGGGGATTATTACATTTTTCTTAATGTCTGAGGGTATTTCGCCTGTCTCATACATCCTACACACCAGTTCAAATAGTCTTGTCATGGCTGGCTCTCCCAGAGGCTTTAGTAGCTCTGAGGGTATGTCATCTACTCCTGGGGCCTTGTTCCGAACTAGGTCTTTCAGGGCTCTGTCAAATTCATCTCTCAGTATAGTATCTCCTATTTCATCTTCATCTACTTCCTCTTCCCTTCCCATAACATCGTCTCTAAGTTCATTTCTTTTATATAGCTGCTCTATGTACTCTTTCCACCTTTCAGCTTTCCCTTCTTTGCTGAGAACTGGTTTCCCACCTGAGTTCTTGATATTCATAGAGTTGCTTTTCTTGTCCCCGAATATCTCTTTTATTTTCCTGTAGGCGGTATCTACTTTTTCCCTTCTTATACATTCTTCTACAGATTTGCATCTGGTTTCTAGCCACTCCTGCTTAGCCATTTTGCACTTCCTGTCAATCTCATTTTTTAGTCGTCTGTACTCCAATTTGCCTGTTTCATTTACTGCATTTTTATATTTTCTCCTTTCATCAATTAAATTCAGTATTTCCTGTGATATCCAAGGATTTTTTGTAGGTCTTGCCTTTCTACCTATTTTGTCCTCTGTTGCCATCACTATTTCATCTCTCAATTTCACCCATTCCTCCTCTACTGTTTTATTTCCCCCTTTTTCTGTCAATTGTTGCCTATATCTCCCTCTGAAATTCTCCAGAACTTCACTTTCCTTCAATTTATCTAAGTCCCATCTCCTTATTTTCCTACCTTTCTGCATTTTTTTCAGTTTCAGCCTACAGTTTTATGACTAACAAGTTACGGTCAGAGTCTATATCTGCCCCTGGGTATGTCTTACAGTTTATCATCTGGTTCCGGAATCTATGTCTTACCATTATAAAATCTATCTGGTACTTACCGGTGTCTCCTGGTCTCTTTCACGTATACAACCTTCTTTTGTAATTATTAAACCACGTGTTTGTTACGATTAAATCATGTTCCGTGCAAAATTCTACCAAGCAACTTCCTCTTTCATTCCTCCTGCCCAGTCCATATTTACCTATTATTTTTCCTTCTCTTCCTTTTCCCAATACCGAATTCCAGTCTCCCATCACAATTAAGTTTTCCTCTCCCTTAACTGTCTGAATATTTTCCTTTAGTTCCTCATATATTTCTTCGATCTCCTCATCATCGGTAGAGCTAGTTGGCATATAAACCTGTACTACTGTTGTCGGTGTTGGCTTCGTATCTATCTTGACAATGATAATGCGATCACTGTGCTGCTCATAGTAGTTTACCCGCATTCCTATTTTCTTATTCATTGTCAGTCCTACTCCTGTGATACCCCCAACTGATTTCGTATTTATAATCCTGTACTCACCTGACCAGAAATCCTGTTCATCCTGCCACCGAACTTCACTAATCCCCACTATATCTAAATTCAACCTATCCATTACCCTTTTTAAATTTTCTAATTTTCCTACCCGATTAAGGGATCTAACATTCCACGCTCCGATCCGTAGAATGCCAGTATTGTCTTTCCTGATGACAACATCCTCCTGAGTAGTCCCCGCCCGGAGATCCGAATGGGGGACTATTTTACCTCCGGAATATTTTACCCGAGAGGATGCCATCATCATATTTCCATACAGTAGAGCTGCATGTCCTCGGGAAAAGTAACGGCTGTAGTTTCCCCTTGCTTTCAGAAGCTCGCAGTAGCTGTGTGGCAAAGCCACATTAGCTAATGTTACAAGGCAGGTCAGTCAATCATCCAGACTGTTGCCCCTGTAACTACTGAAAAGGCTGCTGCCCCTCTTCAGAAACCACACGTTTGTCTGGCCTCTCCACAGATACCCCTCCGCTGTGGTTGCACCTACGGTACGGCAAGCTGCATCGTTGAGGCACGCAAGCCACCCCACCTCGGCAATGTCTGTGGTTCATGGGGGTGGTCCGGTACTGTATAAATCCATTATGTTAAAGTGATGAAGTATTGAAGCTATAACTACAATCATTTGTTTTGATTAACAAAGTAAGTTAGCAAAATAAAATAAAAAAAATTTTAAGATGACAGAGAATCTGTAATTTTTGTTTACATTAGGTATAGTCAACTTAAACTTTGATGAACTTATTATCGTACGAGATAATACGAAAAATGAACTGTGTATATTACCAAGTGTTTTAGTGGTTTGCCGGAATTGTTGAAAGGTTGTTATATTACTTCTATTAGCAAGACAAAAATTAAGACAAAAATTAATAGACACAGACTTCAGTTAGTGGGCGGGATTTTGGAAATGTAGAGACAGAGAGAGAGAGAGATGATGTATTTTTGTATGAGGCGGGGATTAAGGGACGTAATTGTGTTGTTTACTTTTTGTGTGGCTGTTTTATGAAGAGGCAATCTTTATTAAATACAGAAAGTAATCTGTTGTATTCGCTGTCAGACTGTTCATTCAGCATGTCAGTGGTTTGGGTGAGTTGTTGTTTATTTCTAGTGCCTCTAATACATTAAGATTGGTGCCTGATGGTTGTCTACGGCAGATTGTTATGTCATTGTTGATGTTTGGGAGGCTGTGTTTGCTCTTAAAAAAGTGAGTTGCTTCTGCATATTTATGATGCAATTTTAAAACGTAGAGCTGACATGAGATCATTATATCGTATGGCATATGATCTGCCTGTCCTTCCTATGTAAAAACTGGGATAGTCTGGGCATTTGACCCTGTAAACATCTCGTTGTTTATGTTTGTCAGGTTTATTGACACTGTGAGGAAGGACCTTTTTTATCTTGTTGTTAGTGTAATAGCTCATTTTGATACCATTTTTTTTAAATTGATTGGCAATTTTATAATATGCTTTACAATGATAGCAATACTAGAATATTTTGTGGTTTTGGTGTATGTTTGTAGCAAGTATGTTCTCTAATTTCCATTTTGGTTCTTTTCCGTGCTATGGAGGAGGTGATCTTGCTAATTAAATTGTTTTAATCAAACAGATAGGCACTAATAATGGATATTCACCATCCACAATGGATCACAAAAAATTATTGTGATCGAAGACGGCTTATTATTATTATTATTATTATTATTATTATTATATACCCCTAACCTACAAGGTGCAGTCACGGACAGCCCACGGCGAAATGTCGATTGCCGCGACGGAGCGACCGAGCGCATTGAGGCGCTATGCTGCTATGCGTGAAGCCGTTTCCCCTCGGGGGTTCGAATCCCCCCTCGCGCATGGATGTTTGTGCTGTCTTTAGTATAAGCTAGTTCATAAGTAGTTTGTAAGTTTAGGGACTGATGACCCCATAGTTAAGTCCAATAAAAAAAAGAAATTGGTGATTAATAATGTACCTAATCCCTTTGTCACTGTTTTCCGTAGCGAGGAATATATGGTTCTTGATAAGCAACAAGATGTTATTAATTTTATTTGGTTCATGGTTAAATTACAGGATCAAGTTTTTGTTTTTAAGATAGCGTGGGAAAAGTTTTTTCAACTAGTGTACTGCTTGAGTCATTCTTTGATAGATATGGATGCTGGCGTTCTGTCAAAATGGGGCACTGTAAAGAAATTAAGATCTTGTGTATCCACTCGAGTTGGAAAATCTTATTAGTCAATAATTATGTGGGGTTCAGCTGGGTCGTGAAAGCCTGGCCGAGTGCATCCGTGCTGTACGTACCGCCGCTATTGCCCTAGAAGTGAAGATGCCAGAACGTGACTTGGTGGTCCTTATCGCGCAAGGTATTACACAGGAAGATTGATAAAGGATATTGCTTACTGAGAGGCCGATTCAGGAGGACTTACCACTACGGTAGAGGGTGTCAGACAAGCTGACCAGAAAAGAGAATTTAGTGAATCACGGTTACAAGCTCGTATGGCTGACTCTCCCACGCACTCTTCCGATAATATTCAGTCCTTTAGAGGTCAATGTTATCTTTGTGGCATTATAGGTCGTCTCGTAAGACTGGGCGTATTGCCAGGTGGGCAATTCGCATATCCGCCTTCCTTTTCCGTGTTCGACACATTAGAGGTCACGAGAATGTTCTCTCTGACGCTCTTAGTAGGATTTTTGAGGAACACGAAGACGAGAAGGATGTATCCACTAAAGGCGATCAACCTCATGATGAGTTGGTAGCGTCAGTTCTAACTGTAATCCCAGAGTTTTTTACTGATCTCAGGTTACAACACAGGATGACCCCGTGCTTAGTATTATCAGGAATCAGGCTGAGTCAGGATGATCAGTGTGGAGGTATTATCTCCGGAAGGGTATTCTGTGTAAAACACTGGGCAAAGAGAATCTGCTTACCAGCTATATTGATTCCTGCCGTCTTTAAGTGTTACTATGAGTCTCTATTAGGTGCACATCTTGGTGTCTATAAGACCACTAAAAGGCCCGTGAGCACATAACTTGGCCAACTTAGTATCATGATATCTGCAAGATGGACGCGGGATGCAAGGTCTGCAAAAGGGCTAAACTTCATTCGGTCGGTCGCTGTAGTTTCCTTCAGTTTAAGTGGGCTCAGGGTCTGATGGAGCGCCTCTTTATGGATTACATTAGGACACTTTCTGTAGCCTAAGAGGAATTGCTATATTTTAGTTGTTGCGGAGGGTTTCAGTCTTTCTCCTGACTGATGCCCAGCAGGGTTGATACTACCACGCAAAGTATTAGACACCTTAGTAAAACCTTTCCTTGGTTTGGTCCGCCTAAAACTATTGTCAGCAACAATGCTCCCGGGTTTGTCTCTAGGCAGTTTCGCTACTTTCTTTTCAATATTGGAATTGAATATGTGACCGCAACCCCTACTATTCTCAGCCTTCCTTCGCTGAGCGCGTTAATCACAATTTGAAATCGCCTTGATCGCCTATAATTCAGAGCCTCATGATAATTGAGATCCTTCTCTTAGATGGCTCAATTTTGCTTTTATTACTACCTGAGGCTCCCTTTGCCACTCCAGCCTCTGTCGTTTTTGGGTATCCAATCAGCACCCCACTCGCCAATCATTGGAGTATTCATGACTTGTTGCCTGAGGCGACATTGCTAAGACAGCGATAATTGGCGCCATGCTAGAGCTAATATCACTAGATCTCATAGAAGGGAAGCGAAACGGTTCAATCGGAGTCACCGTTCCCTCGACATCCGAGTTGGTGATTTCATCTTTGTTAAAAATTTTACGGGGACGGGCCAAGACCGTAAGGACACCGGGAAACTCGCGTCCCGTTTTGTTGGACCCTACGAGATCCTCGAGGTGACCACTCCTATTACCTTCAGATTGCGTGATGCATTTTTTCTTGCACTGGTTCCTTGGGCTTTGGAGGGGGGGGGGAGGGAGAAGGAGCAGGCTGAATTGTCGCGCGTCGATATATAGCGCAGTGTTTCCCTCTTCTCTTTCCTTTGGCGGAACCAGGAAGTGGTATCTCTGGAGGAGATACGCGGTAGAAACGACGGCAGTCGGGAAGGCGACAAGCGCCAGTGAAGTACGAGGAGAAAAATTAACACCGACCGTGGACGGTAGCAGCAGCGTTTATTATACCACGGGCCCGGTGAGCTGCCTCGGGCTGGTGTAGTGCGAGTTTACAGGGTCCTGCGCTGGAGTTTGGTGTTGTGTCAGCCTTCTCGACCCCTTCTGGTTTCATCGGACATCTGCTGCTCCAGGCATTTTGGGAATATGGTGAGCGTCGATCTTTTGGCTTTCACTGGCGCCTCTCTGGATTGATTTGAGTCATACCGCTTGCTTTGGAACGACGTTACTCGTCCAGGTCTGTGGAACTTTCGTGCTGTCGCGTGTGTTTTACCCTTGCTTCTGCCTTTTCGCCTCATGCACTTGGGAAAGCACCTTAGTAGCGATGTATCCTGATATGAATCTTGTGTTGTTTTAAATTGTGGTTTGGTTTTATGGTTAACGTTACCAGTTTAGTTTTGAACGCTTTGTTGTTTATGTCACAGTTACCGCCCAAAATTGGCCGGTAAAACCTCGAAAGAACTGTGATCCCTTAATTTCTCCAGATGAATAACAACTTCGAAAACTTACGGTATGCAGCCAGGTATCAAAATCGACGACGGCCGACATTTCGGCAGGAAACCACCCTCCCATTTTCAGAGTGAAACTGCAGCGAGGAAGCAATCTGCAGCGTCTTTATAACCTCGGCTTTCAATGAGTAAACAGGAAAGGCAATACACACCATGCAAGTAAGCACACAGCGCCGACACGACCAAAGATGAAAACAGTCAGAATATCGATAATAAATATCAGTTCTCGACGGATGAAGTCGGATTAGTTTTGTGCCTCTGTTTTTCGACAAGTGAGAGAGCAGGATCCCAAGCGGAATTTAAGCAGTACCCTCCATCCCCTATTCATAATGTTGTCACCTAGTTTTTTTCTATTGCTTCCTTGATAACACAGTCCCAGTAGCTGTAAGTGCACGCCATCGTCGATTTTGATACCTGGCTGCATACCCGTAAGTGTTTCGAACTCGAAAGACCTGTCTGTTAATTGTAACCACCCCAGAAATGAATGGCTGTTGGGAGTTTGTGCTACTATTCTGTAATTACATTGCTTGCATTGTGCTCAGAAGCCCGTTTTCCTTGTACCGTCTTCGATCATCCTAAGTCTAAGTGGCAAGGGACTAACTGTAACTCCGAATTATTATTAGCAGGAAGCATTGTTCAGACTGTAATAACCTTGTTATATGTTAAATTGTTCTTTTCATCTTTATTACGTTTAAGAAAAACCTCATTAACTTTATTTGCTGTCAGTATACATAGATTCTAAGAACTTGCAAAATTTAAGTGAAGCGTCACTTGTTCATCCACGTACTTACGGTTCCTTATGTTACTTTTAAAAATCTATACCTTTAGAGAAAGTGGATCTTATCTATGAATTTTACTTAAATAGTATTTAGTGAGTAGAAGCAATTTTCTGGTTAAGGTTCACCTTTGTGTTTCAATGATAATTTACCTAGTTTCTATTTTGTTTTCCTCAATATAAAGTTTCATGTTTAAATATGAATGATGTTCGATTCCTTCCTGGCCCCATCTTCCTAGAGTAAAGTCATCTTACCAATCTACCAGTAATAACGGCGCAATGTAGTTAGCTTATTTTATTTGAAACCTTCTTGTTCCCGTTTGTTTTAATTACTGGGAAGATATCTAAGTCGTATTCTACGACATAATCAGATTTTGGAATGCCTCGACAAATACAGCCCACTGACGTAATCAAGAGAATTTACGTGAATTTGCTTAGCATCTATTGTTTGAAATAAATCTTGTGGTTGTATTGTTTTCATTGTAAGAATGTCGATCCGAGCGCCCGATTCTCAGAAAAGCACTTTGCAAAAATTATTTTTCACTGTAAGTCAGATTACAGGTATCATAAATATTTTGGATGTGCTTTGGTGAAACCTAAAAGTATAGAAATTAATCATTAGATATAGAGAACACTTGATCTCCGATTCCGGGTTAGTACGACCCATCTTATACCTCTTTGCCACTAAGCTACCCTTGCCTGTCTTGCCTTAAGTAAGTTTGAACTTGGTGCTATACGCGGAGCATGAGAGAAGGGACACAGCAGGTCCGTGGTATCGATGGGATGGGATTCTCAACCGTGACCATTCTACGACTGCATCGTGTATCGAGAATCAGGTAAAACATCTGATCTCCGACATCGCTGCGCCCGGGAAAAGATCATGCGAGATTGGGGATAATGACGCCTGAAGATAATCTTGAACGTGACAGAAGCTCAACCCTTCTGCTAATTGTGGCGGATATCATGTCTGGGCCAAGAACAAGTGTTGAAGGCGAAGGCCCACTCGTTTACCCTTGCTAACTGCACGACAAAAATCTGATGATTAATGATGATTTCGTGTGGAATTTATGGCCGTTAGACCATAGAACTGGGGTCGTGTTCAGCCTGCCTGGTGAAAGTCTTCTTAGTTCACGCTGCATCGGCGACTTGCGTGTCAATGATGATGAAATAATGATGAGGACGACACATCTCCCAGTCCTCGAGCGGAGAAAATTCTCCGACCTGTCCGGGAGTCGAACCCGGGCCACCGGCGTGGCAACCCACCGTACTATCCACTAGTCTACTGAGGCGAACGATACAAAGCTGGTCGGTCAGGATCACCTTTCACATCTAGAGCCGTATCTAGACGTTGAAACTCGACTGTTGGTTAGTGTCTGTACCTAAAGAAGAATGTGTCACTGGTCATGTGAGACGTGACTGATTAAACCATCCAAATGATTAAGTGATGGCTCTGACTACGAAAAAAACTCATTGAAAAATTAAAATTGGTTAATTTCTGTTTTTGATATAGATTAAACGCATCTGAACAAAAATCAAATGTTTGTAAATCTATCGGACCAAACTGCGTGGTCATCAGTCCGTAGCTTACAAACTACTTAAACTAGGGTAAACTAACCTAAGGACAAACACACACACACACATGCCTCAGGGAGGACTCGTTCCTCCGACGGCGAGCAGCCGCGCGCTCCTCACCAAGGCGCCTTAGACTGCAAACGCATCTGTCCTGTAAAATTATGTGTATGTTTTTGTTTCTCAAGCAACGGATTAGATTGTGAATCAAAGCAATACTGTTAAACATAAATCTGTGGTTACACTCATCTAGCTTCATACTAATCACGTTTAATACGTAATGTCTGCTAAAATTGTTTCAAAATTTACAGTGTGCACAGTATAACAGTGACGAGGGTATAGTTGATTCTAATGCTAAAGAAAAAAAATTATGTGTGTTATTGGCTTATTTTATCAGTTTACGTGAACTAATATTTCTCTTTAGGGACTGATGACCCCGCAGTGAAGTCCTATAAGCTTAACAAACATTTGAACATTTATGGACTTCGTGAATTCCAGCAGGACGGTGCGTCACCCATCAAGTCCAGAATTGCTATAGCATGGCTCCAGGAACACTCTTTCGAGTTTAAACCTCTCCGCTGGCCTCCAAACTCCCCACATATGAACGTCGTTGGTCGTTGAGAATATCTGCGATGCCTTGCAATATGTTGTTTAGGAGAGATCTCCACCCTCGCGTACTGTTACGCATTTATGGACAGTCCTGCAGGATGCACGGTGTCACTTCCCTCCAGCACTACTTAAGACAACAGTCGAGTCCATGACGCGTCGTGTTCCGCCACCTCTGCCTGCTCGCGTGACCCCCTATAAGATACCTGTTTGCCTCTTCAGTGTAGTTCCTAGTGAAGAAAAATGTAAGGAGACGCAGATGAGAAGGAAAAACAATGCCATTATGTTCGAATATTAGTGTAATGTTTAACAGAGACGCGTTGGTCTAACATCTACGGATGATGCTGCTGACCGACATTAAATTTAACGAGCTTGTGGGGACATTCGTAACGGAGGCAGGTAGTCGACTTTGTTTTATTCGGACAATTTGGGAAAATGTGGTTCATCTGTAAAGGACATCGGCTTCAAGGAAGTCAGAGAAGGAATTCTGATACGTCAATTCATGTTCCATAAATATCAGAGCGTAATGATTTTTAATTTTTATTTGTAGTAGGCCTACTTGGATACATCGAAAATAAGAGCTTAAATTTCAAAGATTGTAGAAAGAGTCTTGCAGTATCGACCGCTTTAAGTGAAGGTTCTAAATGATAATATATAGTTACATTTATTAAGTAATAATATAATAGATAAACACAGGTACATATTGTTAAAGGTACAGATAATTAATGTTTAACTCACTGTTTACAGAACTCACAAATAAAGTACAAATGTCCTCCTCATCCACACATCCAACATGGGCCCAGTCACTACACTTTGTACACTGCGCCCGTTCTTCTTCAAAAGACACCGAGTACATAATGCACTTTTCTTCCTCTACTGTTTGCCCATTACTACCGAGAAATTTAAGTTTTTTTTTCGCTTTTCATATGTATTCTTTGTATGTTTATTCACTTTTTTAATGCTTGAGTCCCATGTTTTCTTTTGCTGTCTTTTCAGACTTTTTCTGATTTTAATCTCTTCTCTTCTGTAGATATTATTTTTCTCTTCTAATTTTGGCTTAAGAGGTGATGATGTCAAGATCTCACTTTTCTGGTCCCCAGGTTTCCTCTTAATTTTCACATCAGAGGCCTTTGTCGATGGAAAGATGGAGACACGTTCAGTTTTTGACCTAACGCAAACGCAAATTGCAAGAGTTTCTTTTTTATTGAGAGGCATAAACTAATTATCTAAATCTTTTATATAATATACTAATTGTCTTTCCATTTCTTTATCAAAAGCGTTTCTGAATCTCCCATCTGAGGAGTTGATGCTACTGAATTACATTCTTTTAGTGCTCGTGTCATGCCTCCAAGTGTGCTTCGAGTCACTACTTCGCTTACAGCCATTTTCATGCAATCTTCACCCCATTTCCCTCTTATTGCTTTTATTATCTTTCATTTTAATCTGAAATGAAATAAGATGAAGAATATATAATTTAAAATTGAATTTTCTTCTGGCCGATACCGAAAGACAGTCAGGTGCCGATATTGCAGGGCACACATGCATTGGTATATATTCCCATTACAAGTGAGTTCATAGAAATTATCATGAAATGACTGGTAGATGTTATTTCTTATATAGCACAGATAAACGAAATGCAGCAACGAAATAAGTCACTTACTATAAACAAGCGTACCAGAGGTCACAAAATATCATCTGTACATTCAGAGCAACAGCAACCACCATCAAACACACACTGTAAGCAAACCAGTGAAGATAGGCGAAAGATATCCAACTTCAGATCGGATGGGCACTCATGCTTGTCACTGGTTTGTGCAAACTTTAGCCGTCTAACAGCGAAAAGGTAAGCTACTGCAGTGACCAGTACTGTATGCTAGCCGATACTGCACAACTCTAACCCTAGAATTGGAAGACCATTTGTACGGATTTTACGGATCATCATTGTCTTCAGAACTACAGTTAAATAATTTTATTCTGCCAGTAGATTAAAACATGTGTTTTCAATCAGTGTTGTAGAAGCCAGTCTTGTATTCTACTGTATGGTAAAAGTGTAATATTTCACCAATAAGAAACGACAGATATTACCATAATCTAAGTAGTATAATGTAATGTAGGATTCACAAGATTAACGTCAAGCTATCAGCATCAGAGATATTCTATCATCTTTCGGGAGTGCACCCGGGACAGTGACAATTCTTCGTCCGATATTTCGGCTACAAACCTTACAGCCATCTTCGAGGCGAGTCCAAGACTGAGTTCTCAGCGTCTGCACGTGCCTATTTATACGGTAAATCACGTGATGCAAAGCTACTGAGGATTACACTGCATATGCTCGAAGATATCACATTCGTAGCTGCTGCGCTAGTCATTGATGAAGATATACTTCAAAGATAAACATGTGAGCGCTGAGTGCAAACATAAACAGAGCTGTTACGTATCCACAGTGCTTACAGATGAATAACTGGTCATTGAAAGTGATAAAATCAATCAGAAATGAAGACACAGACATTCTTTCAGAACGAAGACGTGATATAAGTGGCTTCCATGCATTGTCAAGATGAAATCCGTCATCACGATTTAACAGGTTGTCTGCCAGTTGTATGTGTACAGCTTCCTTTACAATTGAGCACCAGAAATACATGGAAGCCACTTATATCATGTCTTCGTTCTGAAAGAGTGTCTGCGTCTTCATTTCCGATTGAAGTCACCACTTTTAATGACTAATTATTCATTTGTGTGCACTGTGGATACGTAACAGCTCTGTTTATGTTTGCACTCAGCGCTCACGTGTTTATCTTTGAAGTATATCTTCATCTATGACTAGCGCAGCAGTTACGAATGTGACTTTTTCGAGCATTTGCAGTGTAATCCTCAGTAGCTTTGCATCACGTTATTTACCGTATAAATAGGCATGCGCAGACGCTGAGAACTCAGTCTTGGACTCGCCTTGAAGATGGCTGTAAGGTATGCAGCCGAAATATCGGACGATGAATTGTCACTGTCCCGGGTGCTCTCCCGAAAGATGATGGAATATTATGTCCGTCGGGAAAACTTCAAGAATCAGCATCAGAGATATTTCCAACTTCGAAGACAACCATTTGAGACTTTTGTGACATCGTCGCCTTTTTTTGTTTCCTCGTCCCAGTCTAGTCGTCAGTAAAGGTACTGGTGCAGGAAATGATGTCGACTGTAACAGCTATTCAGATTAATAATACAAGTTTTATTGACTGAAAATTGTAATAATCTACTTTAGAACATGTGTCTGTTTCTTCTCTCTTCTTGCTTCTCGCGGCGTCGTTCGTATGATACTAGCTGCGCTGTGACCTAGTTACTGCAAGTTACTGCAAGTTCGTAGCCGCGTTCTGACTTAGCAACTGCCTGACTTCTAACTAGTAACTGTCAGAGTTCTGACTAGTAACTGTCAGAGTTCCCACTAGTAACTGTCGAGTTCTCACTAGAAATTACCGGGGTTCTAACTAGTAACTGACTGGCTGTCCAGATGTATGTCGGCCTAGATACAGCCGCTTGTATAGGGCGCGCATTTTCGGTTACGCCCTCCAGGATTCGCAGCGCCTGCTTGCAATTGGCTTTCGGTCCATAGCTGCCTTCTTCACGATCCTTCTCTTACGTCTGTCGTGTGACGTTGACCTTTGGCCACAACAAAGACTGCACTCGGCACGCTCTTGTCTGTAGATAAGACTTCACTTGATTTCGGCTCGCTATTGCTTGCTGTTGTGTTATCGAGTTCTCTGCTGCTTCTCTTATCGTGTCGGTAATTCTGTGGCGACGACGGCCGAGAAACTTCAGGCTGGCCGCACTGTGTCTTGTCGCTCAACGTTCTCCGCTGTGGAGACAGATGTCGCTTCTAATGACCACTCCTTAACTGGAACAGTCGCTACCCTCGACACAACACAACTTTATTAGCTGGCGCAGGGAGAGATTTACGGTGCCACGGTGGAGTGGCCGAGCGCTCTAAGCCGCCTTGCTGTGGAGTACGCGGTTGCTTGCCGTCGGAGGTTCAAGCCCTTCGTCGGGAATGGGTGCGTGTGTTGTCTTTAGCATAAGGTAGTTTACGTAGTTTCTCAGCCTACGGACTGCTGAACAAAGAAGTTAAAAGTCCCATAGATTTACAAACATTGGAGTCCTTTATTTATATCAAAAAGTGATTTCAGCCAACATTTTCTGTAAATATGAAATCCTGTATAAGATTTGCGGAATGACGAATATTTTCTAAACTTCACACGTAATATATTACTTTCTAGACAAGTGTATTTCAACCTCATGGGCGTGATGCCCAGGGGGGTTGCAAAGCATGGTTCAGAGGGTCGCCTCCACGGGAAGACGTAGTGGCATCATAAAACAACCAGACATTCTCAGTAAAAATCATAATCCTTAGAAAATTAATACTTATTTGATACTAAAGTTAGGAAGCGCAGTTCCTTTCTTTCTTGTAATTATAAATACACCGTGTTAACAATGAAAAACGAAAATCCAGAAAATTGAATTCAGAAACAAATCCATATTCAAATTAACAAAAGATTGTAAGTAATTATGAGAAATTCGAAAAAAATCTCCTTTACAAATTGATTTTACTTAGGGCCTTGCTTAGCGAGGATAATTCGATTCTGCATCTCGCCTGTTATGTGTAACACCGATGCAACAAATATTTTTCTGTCCGAATTAATGTTTGTTTGTTAAGCTGATGGGACTTAAGTGCGGGATTATCAGTCCCTAAGCTTACAAACTACTTAACTACATTAGACTAAAGACAGCACGAACATCCAAGCCCTAGGGGAGATTCGAATCCCCGACGGGGAACGGCCACGCACATCGCAGCATAGCGCCTCAATGCGCTCGGCCATTCCGCCCCGGCACATGTTCGAATTAATATGAAATTAGGATAACGTGTTCCATTCCGAAAAATAAATTCATGGTATAACGTATAATAATGTACTTTTGTTTCTTACAAGAAAGTCGTTTCAACAGAAGCGAATTAAATTTGTTGTTTTCCTCTTCGGGGAGGTGGGCCGGGTCACCACAAAATTTTTACTTGAAAGAGTGTCACACATCCAAATAGATTGAAAACCACTGTTCAAGACACAATCGTCAATCCGAAGAACAACCCGAAAACATATGCGCTGTTCAGCCATAACATTATAACCACCTGACGACGAATGGCTGCCACTTAGACACATGCACGGCCCATGTAATACTTTTACGTCGACTTTATAACGGGCTGTGTGCCCCACCGCCGCAACATTATAATTACAAATTTCCAGCTTGTTGTTATGATACGAAATACTAGCTGCAAGTACCTGGCTTTGCCCGGGTTTAAAATAAGGTTTTCTGTAGAAGCATACAGAAATGTGTCTTATATGTATAGAGATTGCAATCGAAGTCTGTAAGTAAAGTACTCTCCCCCATGCACCGAACGAAATTTTATGTAGACAGTAGTCTTCATCTTGTTTTCAAGGACAAGTGTACAAATTTCATCAATATCGGAGGAAAACTGTGGATTTTGGCGAAATCCATAAGTACCCTCCACCATGCACTCAACGAGATTTTGTGTGGACAGTGCCATTCCTCTTGTTTTGAAGGTCAATTGTGCAAAATTTCATCACGAGCAGTGCGAACATATAGATTTACACGGACATATTGGAAACGCACTTTCACATTTTCTCAAATTTTCCGGTTCGTTTTCCAAAAAATAGAAGGAAACCTGTTTAGGAACCTTCCCCATGTATTTCAGTGTACGTGTACAAAATTTTACGTTATTTGGTTGTCTGGATCTTGAGTTATAAGAGAACAGACAGACAGACAACAAATGCGTTTTATAAGTAAAGAGATTTATTCAAAAATTTTGCATATAGATTTCGTCCAACAATTGAACATCATTTTTGCTGTATAAACAAGTTCCGTGAGTCAACAATTACAAGAGCATATTATAATTGAATAAAGAAATTACGTACCAGCAAACATTTCTAAGGACATCATCCTTAAAAGATACAAATTAAAAAAGGCCCCTGCAGAGAGTATTTTAAATGTATTAGCTGTTTAGTCACCTACGCAGCTTAGCTTTCACGTAGTTGGTGCCTGGTAGCTCTTCATTTGAATTACATACTACTTCAAAATGCAATAAACGTTAAATAAACAGGAAGATGTACATGATGATACACTGTAAAAGTAGAACTTAAAAATACCTTGATAAACAATTCAATGTTTCTGGTATATCTCAAACAATTAAAAAAATTGTACGCAGAAGAATTTATTGTTGTTGTGGTCTTCAGTCCGGAGACTGGTGCGATGCAGTTTCCACCTTCCTCTTTCCTGAGAGTACCTCATTATCTCCTCATAAGATCGGGTACCTACATAAATTTGAATCAGCTTTCTGTATTCATCTCTTGGTCTTCCTGCGCGATTATTACCCCACAAACATTCCTCCAACGCTAATTTCACAATTCCTTGATGTCTAAGAATATGTCCTACCAATCTATTCCATCTTTTAGTCAAGGTATGCCAGAAATTCCTCTTCTCCACAATTCTGTGTTCTCCTCATTACTTTTACGATCCACCTACCTAATCGTCAGCGTTCGTCTGCAGCACCATATTTCAAAAGCTTCTATCCTCTTCCTGTCCGCACTGTTTATCGTCCATGTTCCACTCCCGTTCAAAGCAACACTCCACACAAATGCCTTCAGAAAAGGCTTCCTTACGCTTAATATTCGATGTTAAAAATTTCTCTTTTTCAAAAATCATTTTCTTCCCATTACCTTTCTGCATTTTTATCCTCTTTACTACGAGCGTCATATGTTATTTTACTGCAAAAGTAAAACAATTCATGCTCCACCTTTATTGTTTCGTTACATAATCTAATTTCTTCAACACCGCCTGACTTCTTAGACTGCAATCCATTATCCTTGTTTTGCTCTCGTCAATGTTAATCTTATACGCTTCTTTCAAACACACTGTCCATTCCGTTCAATTGCTCTTACTGGTCCTTTACTGTGACTGAGAGAATTACAACGTCATTGGAAAAACGCAGTGTTTTTATTTCTTCACTCTGAACTTCAATTCCTTCTCCAAATAGCCGGCCGCAGTGGCCGAGTGGTCTGCGGCGCGCCAATCACAGTCTGTACGGCCTCTACGGTCGGGGGTTCGAATCCCTCCTCGTGCATGGTTGTTTGTGCTGTCTTTAGTATAAGGTAGTTCATAAGTAGTTTGTAAGTTTAGGGTCAGATAACCCCGCAGTTAAGTCCCTTAAGCTTAACAAACATTTGAACTTCTCCAAATCTCTCCTTGCTTTCCTTTATAGATAGCTCAATGCTGAAATTGAATAACATTGGAGAAAGTCTACAACCCTGTCTTACACCCTGCCCAACCACTGCATCCCTTACATGCCCTTAGACACAAATAATTGCACCGTGCGCACGGGCGCGCCGTGCTTTCGCCGTCGGGGGTTTGATTTCCCTTCGGGTATGATCAGCCATCGACTAATAAATTATTTGTGTTCTGTCACCAACTTTGGAGACTGTTTCATTATATTATTGAATTACAATGTGTGTGCTATCGAAGAATTCCTTTCCGATATATTTTCGGCAAATATTCTATTATTTTGTTATAATAAACAAATCACGTTGGCAGTGTATTAATTATTAGTGTCTAAATACTATATATACGCTATTGCTAATAAATTATTATTGATTTTAATGGGTCACATTGCTATATTAGCTCCGCCATTTTGTTTACACAATTTTTACCATCAAATTCGTTCAGCCACCTAAAATATTAGATTAGATTAATACTTGTGCCATAGATCATATATACGACATTTCGTAATGATATGGAACGTATCAGTTTAGTAATTGTCTGCAGTTGACAATCAATATTTTGAGGATTTTTTTATCTAAAAATTCATCTACATTGTAGAAAGAGTTGCCATTCAGAAATTCCTTTTTAAATACTAGTTGGCTATCTGTAAGACTTCTGACGCTACTTGGTAAGTGACCAAAGACTTTTGTGGCAGAATAATTCACCCCTTTCTGAGCCAAAGTTAGATTTAACCTTGAATAGTGAATATCATCCTGTCTCCTAGTGTAGTAGCTATGAACACTGTTTTTACTTTTGAATTGGGTCGTATTGTTAATGACAAATGTCATGAATCAATATATATATATATATATATATATATATATATATATATATATATATATATATATATATATTGTGAAGCTACAGTGAAGATCCCTAGATCCCTAAATAAATGTCTGCACGATGCTCTTGTGTGGGCTCCAGAAATTATTCTGATTACTCGCTTTTGTGCAATGAATACTTTTTTATTCAATGTTGAATTGGCCCAGAATATGATCCCATATGTAAGCAGTGAATGGAAATAGGCGTAGTAAGCTAATTTACTGAGATGTATATCACCAAATTTTTCAATGACTCTGATAGCATAAGTAGCTGAACTCAAACGTTTCAGGAGATCTTCAATATGTTTCTTCCAAATCAGTCCCTCGTCACACCTAAAATTTTTGAATATTCTACCTTAGTACAGTACCTCTTCTGTCTTCTCCTGTTTTTTGTGTTGTACAGTTATGACCAGATCGTCGGCGTAGCAGAATTTTCTACACTAAGTTTCAGGAAGGTCGGATAGATATAAGTTAAAGAGTAATGGCTAAAGAACTGAACCTTGGGGTAATTCGTTGGTAAGCTTCCTCTCCTTGCTTATCTCGCTTCCAATGATTACGTGGAACTATAGTTTCTCGAACATATCCGGTTCCTTTAAATTAGCCGCAAAATAGATTCCCTTCACCCCTGAGTATACCCTATCCTTACCAATTCTGGGCCCTGACACGCCTTCACCACTGTATCCCTCCTTCCCTTCACCTCCATACTCTCCAGGTCCTTTTCCAGTGTAACTTCTGCCACCTCCCCATACCAGATGATGCTCTCCGTCCTGAAGTCCTGAAATCTATCCCTCCTACCAACCCTAATACTTTTCCCATGGGTACAACGCCCCCTCTCCCTCCCCTCCCTTCCCCTTCCCACCACTTGTTTTTTCTCCCTCCTTGCCTCCCTCCCCTGGAGTCCCAACGCTCCCTCCCCAATCCTCCGCACCTCGTTTCCTCCCCTCCTCACACAATTGCAGCTCTCCCACCCTCGCTTCCTCTGTGAGTCTTCCTGTTTGGTCAAGTTTCAATCAGTGCTTCGTAGAGTGTGCTGAGTGTCGCCACTGTATTTTTAACACTGCGTCCGCCGGATCCTGACAAGTGTTACTCTTTTCAGTTTTAGCACTGTCTCCGTTATGTTCATCACGTCCAGTGCACTGTTTCTACATCTAAATCTACACATACATCTGCATCTACATGCATACTCCGCAATCCACCGTAAGGTGCGTGGCGGAGGGTACACTGTACCACTACTAGGCATTTCCTTTTCTATTTCACTCCCAAATAGAACGAGGAAACAAATAATGCCTATATGGCTCCATACTAGCCCTAATTTCTCTTATCTTGGCTTTGTGATCACTACGCGAAATATAAGTAGGCGGCAGCAAGATCGCACTACACGCAGCTTCAAATTCCGGCACTATAAATTTCCTCAACAGAAATTCACGAAAAGAACGTCGTCTTTCCTCCAGCGATCCCCAATTGAGTTGCCGGAGCCTTTCCGTGACACTCGCACATTCGTCGAATCTAACAAACTTAGCCTCTGAACTGCTTATATGTCTTCCATTAAATTGATCTGCTGCGGATCCCAAATACTTGAGCAATACTCAAGACGTGGTCGCACAAGCGTTTTATATGAGGTCTCCTTTACAGGTGAAGTACATCTTCCCAAAATTCTCCCAATAAACCGAAGTCGGCTGTCCGCCTTACTCAAAATTATATATATACACGTGGCGTCTGTTCTGAAAGAACAGACGTCACTTCTGATCCTGCAGTTGTTATTATTCAACATTCATAGAATATATCACATCAACAGCGATTTTTTTTTTTTATTTTTTTATTTATTTTTTTTTTTTTTGTTTTTTTTTTTTTGCGATTGGGCAAAGCTGAAAATGTGTACCCAGCCGGGATTCGAACCCGGGTCTCCTGCTTTCTAGGCAGTTGCGCTGACCCCTACACCACTGGGGACACAGTGATCACCGCACCTTCAAGGACTACCTAAGCAAGCGTCCCGTCAGATACAAATTCCCAGCTTTGCCCTGCCCACAGTACTCAAACTCGTAGTTATGAACTAATTCCCGTAAGAGTAAGGGCTTCAAACTTTGCCCACCCCTCCCCACTAACGATAGGATCATTGCCCGTCACCGGCATATTATATATATATATACATGTGGCGTCTGTTCCGAAAGAACAGACGTCACTTCTGATCCTGCAGTTGTTATTATTCAACATTCATTGAATATATGACATCAACTGCGATTGGGCAAAGCTGAAAATGTGTACCCAGCCGGGATTCGAACCCGGGGAACCCGGGTCTCCTGCTATCTAGGCAGTTGCGCTGACCCCTACACCGCTGGGGACACAGTGATCACCGCACCTTCAAGGACTACCTAAGCACGACTCCCGTCAGACACAAATTCCCAGCAGGATCAGAAGTGACGTCTGTTCTTTCGGAACAGACGCCACATGTATATATATAATATGCCGGTGACGAGCAATGATCCTTGCCCTTGCCCTTACAGCCGCAAATTACAACTTACTCTATCCATCAGATCATTTACATAGATAGAAACTAATAGCGGTCCTATCACACTCCCCTGGGGCACGCCTGACGGTACACTCGTCTCTGATGAACACTCGCCGTCGAGAACAACGTACTGCGTTCTATTATTTAGGAAGTCTTCCAGCCAGTCACAAATCTGTGGACCTATTCCATCAGCTCGTATCTTCGTTAGCAGTCTGCAGTGTGGCACCGCGTCGAACGCCTTTTTGAAGTCGAGAAAAACACAATCCGCCTGTTGCCCTTCAACCATGACTCGCAAGATGTCTTATGAGAAAAGGGCAAGCTGAGTTTCACATGAACGATGTTTCCTAAACCCCTGCTGATTCATAGAAAGAAGCTTTTCCGTTTCAAGGAAATTTACTATATTCGAACTGTGAATAGGCTCGAAAATTCTACACGAAACTGATGTCAACGATATTGGCCTGTAATTGTGTGGGTCAGTTCTCTTTCCTTTCTTATAAATGGGAGTCACCTGCATTGTGTTCTTATCGCCACCGTAGCAAAGATTTTTAAAATACTACATGCTTTAAACGTCTTTCATGTCCAATGTTCTTCATTATTTCTTCTTGCTCACGTTTTAAAAGCTCGCAATTTTATAATTCGGTTCCAACACTTGTATTCAACGTGTCCAATATGTATTACAACTCGCGGCTGAAAAGCATCTTATGAGGCTGCTGCCAGCCTGTCTGTGTCTGTGCTTAGGTTTAAAAATAATAATAAAAAAATCTAAAGTTGGGACACTTACACGATGTGATATTTGCATGTAGTGACACCTGCATCGAGAAAGGGGCTCTTGCCGGGATAACCGGCCTTTCGCCGGTACAGACACATGAAGAAGTGCCGTAGTTCAGCACAGCCGCTTCTGCGAACTGTCTGGCGACCATGCCACAGCAGTATCAATTACGCAACCATGTATTGCTTCATTAATGCGTTTCGTGGGAATGAAAACAAATCTCTTCTTATATTTTTGATGGTAAAAGGATCGAAGGCGGCAGGCAAGTGCGGTACATGGTATTTATTACGACTGTTACAGAATTTGATAATTGTCGTTTTAGGGCGAAATTTAAATCCACAAAATTGTATTTTATTTAAGCATTAAACATAAAAACACAGAATGTCAAATAATATTACTCAGTTTTCTCTTCATTGCAGAATAAGTGTCTTAACCACTCTTCCAGTAATGCTAAGCTGTTAAGTTGAAATCTGTTAGTGAGCTTCTGTAAAAAAGCTTCATAAAAAAGCAACATGTACACTTGACAGCAAAAAAAAAAAAAAAAAAAAAAAAAAAAAAAAAAAAAAAAAAAAAAAAAGTGGGTCACTGCTGAATATTACCGAACTGACATAGCTGTATCGCAGGTCCTCTGAACAACAAATCCCTGAGGGGTACAATCGCTTGATATTACATAGCGGGTACCACAAGGGACACTACAGAAAATTTTCTAATGGCAGTCAGACTAGATGTAAAACTATTCCGCCCTAGAACAAATATTAGAATACACATTATTAAAGATCAAAAAGTAACACTCGTAAATTACAATTCATTACAATAAAATGACAGATCATTTACCTTCTAACACTCATTGAATTACATATTCGTGATCTTAATTTGAATGCATTGTTAATAAAACAAAGCTTACGTGTTTCATAGAGACTCGATTAGAAATAGAGAGACGTAAAACACTGACGTTTTCAATAGTAGTAGTTTATAAGACCGATGTCCGATCCCGAAAGTAAATGATAAATTTAGCACTGCACCAGGATTCTATTAACCTCATATTGTTGCTGAGAGTTACTCACAAAAGGGGTACTATAGTGTAACTCTCAGGTTTCAAACGCCATAAAGTTGTGAAATGGAACGCAGTACCTATATGAATTATTAACAATCAGATGTCCATATTTCCAAAAATAGTGTTATATCTGGACGGGAAACATAGATACAATTGACTTTTTTCCCAGCAGGGACTCTAACCCGTCACCATTCGTTGTTGTACTATAGATGCAAATAGAGATAATATATTATTTGTCTCTTCACTATTATTGGGATGTACACATGTTGGGCTAGAAATAATGCCACGAATAATTTTGTGCTGCCTGGGCCTCCAACTGCGCACATATCGTCATTGTAGACCCCACACGACACACAACGACAATGTTTCAACTATCACATTCTCATTTACATATTAAGGCTTTCCCGGCGGGGTGTTGTCATGTGTACATCAGAAGACTCTACGGGGAGGAAAAACATCTGAATATCAGGAAGCTGAATAAGCTGCGACAACGAAAAGGAAGAATACTGAGCTCTCTCAGTTTCCTGCTGAGATGTACAGATGTACAGAAGAGCTAAGCATGGGTAAGAAAGGGAATACGTGATTTACGTCACCGCTTATATGTGGTGTCCAGGAAACTACTACTTCTACACCTATCCGTTGCCACAGCCTTAAGCAGAGAAGACTGGGACCTAGTGCACAGTACTTCATGGTCTCTAGCGGAATGCCTGAAGAAGAAATCAGCGGCACGTCAACTCTCCACGTTTGACTGTCTCAACAACAAAGTCAGGCAGAAGTAGAGTATTAGAATGGTTAACCTCAGTGTGCAGCAATTCGACAAGACTACAGTGAATGTTCTTAGCAAGGGTCTTCACTTCGCTGTGATCCCCAGAAATATTCTTGTCACAGCCTTCGTCAGTGCCGTGGAGCAAGTGGCTGTCAAACAACTTTCATGTGAAGCTGAAGAAGTCCGACGAGAAACATGCAGAGCGCTCACAAAGATGAAGGTGCCTAAATCTAACATCACAAGTGGGGAGAGGCTGGCTCTGAGACAGCTCCGAGAAGATGAAAGCATTGTGGTATTACTAGCAGATAAAGGAAATGCTACCGTCATCCTACAGAAGGCAGAGTAAGACAGCAAAATTCGGCAACTTCTTGTTGACCCAGCATATAGACTGATAGACAGGGATCCCACTGACAAGGTGGACAGGACGACCAGGGCGATTGTAAAGGAAACCGACATACCGGAAAAAGTCGTGAAGCAGCTGAGGCCGAAAGCTCGAGTACCACCTAAGCTTCATGGACTACCGAAGGTGCACAAGGAGATGATCCCTTTGCGCCCGATAATCAGTAACATAGGCGCTGCCACCTACCCCATTGCTCAGCACCTAAAGAAGATTCTCTTGCCATATGTCGGCAAATGTGCACACACATCCGCAACTCTGAACATCGTCTTACATCGTCTGAAGCAGCAGCACATCGTAGTTTCCTTGTTCACCAAGGTGCCACTGAATGAATCTCTGGAGATGATTGGAAAAAGTTCTTTGTTGCTCTCCTGAACTTGTTCCGGCAAGTGTTAACATCAACTTACTTACTTTTTGGAGTTCAATTCTACGAGCAAACAGAAAAGGTGCCTATGGACAGCCCACTCTCACCGGTAGTGGCGAACATCTTTATGGAGAAATTTGAGGACGATGCACTGGCTTCAGCCCCAGATCAACCCAAGTACTTTTACAGATACGTGATGATACCTTTGTGATGTGGCCCCACGGTAAGTAGAAGCTCCTGGGCTTTTTCGACCATCTAAACCCTCGCCACCTGAACATAAAATTTACTATGGAAATGGGGAAAAGAATGGACAACTTTAACTCTTAGATGTACTTGTCCAGAGGAAGGCAGAGGGCACTTTCGGTCATAGTATTTACAGGAAACTAACTCACACCGATCTGTACCTGCAAGCCAGTAGCTGCCACCAACCAGCGCAAAAGATTGGGGTACTCAAAACTCTGGTTCATTGGGCACGCAGTCTCTCAGACCCAGACAACCTGACAAAGGAGCTGTAACACCTTCGTCTGTCTTCTACAGGAATGGTTATTCATCCAGAGACATCGAGAACACGCTGCGCTCGGTTTTTCCTCCAGAGGATTCAGCAAAAGTACAAGAAGAAACGAAGACGGTTGCCTTTTTGCCATATGCCGGACCAATATCTTCCAAAATCAGAATACTTCTCCAGTATAATTTTAAAAGCGTATTGTGCCCACCACCCAAGATAAAGGTCCTCTTAGAAAGTGTAATGGATGATCTGGGTCTACAGATACCGGGAATCTACCACATACCATGCCAGTATGTCATGTCATTCATTGGCCAGACAACCTGGACCGTCTACATCAGGTGTAGGGAGCATCAATGGCACACCAGACTCAAACAAGCTTCCAAGTCATCTACAGCGGAGTACTGTTTGGAATTAAATCATTTAATGAATTACGATGGTGTCAAGATTCTGCCACAAACTCCCAGATACTGAGATAGTGTTATCAAAGAATCTATTGAAGCAAAGGTCAGGCAAAATCTTATCAACCGTGACACGGAATATCAGCTTAGTTTCTCCTGGAATCCAGCACTTTATCTCCTAAAGACGCGACGGAGGCAACAGCCCAACTGTGGGAGCAATAATTCTGCATGTATACAGAATGAATAAGTCAGCACAAATAACACAGGCTGAACAAATGGTGCTGAATCAGGCAACAAATCTAGCACCAGAAGACTGTCACACAGAGAATAAAGGGCATTTCCAACACCAGGAGCCAGAGAGCGATGCGGCAGGCGCTGCTAGCGGGCGCGGACCTCATAGACCCGGCCGGCTACGGTAGCAGAACAGTATAGTGCACAAGAAAGCTTAAATGACGACAATCAGCAGACTGAATGCCCAGTACAACTTCGAACAGAGCGTAACATGACGAAGTTATTAACTGACAAGAGCCAAAAAGCACGCACTCAGCAGGCGGAACAGCCACACCTAGTAACTGCTAGTATTGCGGCTAGTGGCCAGCTCGAACGTCGGATGGAGCGCCTCCCATAGCGCCGACCAATGGCAGAACGCCTAGCCACCGCAGACAGGCATAAATACTGGACGCGTTCCACCATGGAGTCAGCTTCAGGAAGCACCTAATGAAGATCGAGAATAACACGATCGAAATATCGTGCCAGTACAAAGGTAGGAAAATAAGGAGATGGGACCTGGATAAATTGAAGGAACCTGAGGTTCTTAAGAATTTCAGAGGGAGCTTTAGGAAGCAATTGACAGAGACAAGGGAGAATAAAACAGTAGAGGAGGAATGGGTAAAATTGAGAGATGAAATAGTGAAAGTAGCAGAGGACAAAATAGGTAATAAGGCAAGACCTACAAAAAATCCTTGGATATCACAGGAGATACTAATTTAATCGACGAAAGGAGAAAATATAAAAATGCAGTAAATGAAACAGGCAAAATGGAGTACAGACGACTAAGAAATGAGATTGACAGGAAGTGCAAAATGGCTAAGCAGGAATGCCAAGAAGGCAAATGCAAGGATGTAGAAGAATGTATAAATAGGTGAAAAATAGATACAGCCTACAGGAAAATAAAAGAAACATTTGGAGATAAGAAAAACAGCTCTATGAATATCAAGAACACGGATGAAAAACCAGTTCTCAGCAAAGAAGGGAAAGCTGAAAGGTGGAAAGAGTATATAGAGGGGCTCTACAAAGGAAATGAACTTCGATACAATATTGTAGGAAGGGAAGAGGATGTAGATGAATCTGAAATAGGAGATACTGTACTGAGAGAAGAATTTGTCAGAGCCCTGAAAGTCCTAAGTCGAGACAAGGCACCTGGAGTAGATGATATTCCCTCAGAGCTACTGCAGTCTCTGGGAGAACCAGCCATGACAAACCAGTTTCACCTGGTGTGTACGATGTATGAGGCAGGCGAAGTACCCTCAGACTTTAATAAAAATGTTATAATCTCCATTCCAAAGAAAGCAGGTGCAGACAGGTGTGAAAACTACATAACCATCAGTTTAATATGTCATGGTTGCAAAATATTAACACGAATTATATACAGAAGGATGGAAAAACTGGTAGAAGCCGTCCTCGGGGAAGATCAGTTTGGGTTCAAGAGAAATTTAGGAACTCGGGAGGCAATACTCACTTTACGGCTTATCCTAGAAGATAGATTAAGAAAAGGCAAACCTAAATTTCTAGATTTTGTAGATTTGGAGAAGGCTTTTGACAATGTTGATTGGAATAAACTCTTTCAAGTTCTGAAGCAAACAGGAGTAAACTATAGGGAACGTAAGGTTATTTACAACTTGTACAAAAATCAGACAGCGGTTGTCAGAATTGAAGGGCATGAAAGGGTTGCAGTGGTTGGGAAGGGAGTGAGACAGGGTTATAGCCTTCCTCCAGTGTTATACAATTTGTACATTGTACAAGCTATAAAGGAAAGCAAGGAGAAATTTGGTGAAGGAATAAAAGTTCAGGGGGAAGAATTAAAAACATTGCGTTTTGCCGACGACATAGTAATTCTGTCAGATACAGCAAATGACCTGGAAGAGCAAATGAACGCAATGGACCGTGTGCTGAAAGGTGCGTATAAGATGAACATTAACAAGAGCAAAACTAGGGTAATGGAGTGCAGTGTAAGAAAATCAGGTGATGCTGAAGGAATTAGATTAGGTAACGAAGCAATAAAGGAGGTAGATGAGTTTTGTTACTTGGGCAGTAAAATAACAAATGATGGTCGCAGTACAGAGGATATAAAATGCAGAATGGCAATGGGAAGAAAAGCGTTTTTGAAACAGAAAAATTTGTTAACATCGAATATTGATTTAAGACTAAGGAAGTCCTTTCTGAGGGCATTTGTATCGAGTGTTGCCTTGTATGGGAGTGAGACATGGACGATAAACAGTGCGGACAGGACGAGGATTGTGGCTTTTGAAATATGGTGCTACAGAAGAATGCTGAAGATTAGGTGGGTGGATCGCGTAACAAATGAGGAGGTACTGAACAGAATTGGGGAGAAAAGAAATTTCTGGCATACCTTGACTAAAAGAAGGGACAGATTAGTAGGACACATTCTTAGACATCAAGGAATTGTGAATTTAGCATTGGAGGGAAGTGTGTGGGGTAAAAATCGCAGAGGAAGACCAAGAGATGGATACAGTAAGCAGATTCAGACAGATGTAGGTTGCGTTCTTATGTGGAGATGAAGAGGCTTGCTCAGGATAGGGTATTGTGAGTCTCCGGACTGAAGACCACAATAACAACACTACGACGTGGATTACCGGCAGAATCCCGATATTCCAAGATGGTATCGCAATCTCGTTCACTGGTAGTTAGGATTGCTCCATTCGTAGAAAAGTAAAAAGAATTAGCATTTTGAGGAAACAACGAAAACTAATCCAGCTGTTTTCTGCTTAGCAGCGAATGAAGATGTGTACTGGTGATTTGGGACTCGGCACAGTCCTGAGTTCTTACTTGGCTCTATGGGGGTGAAGAGGATATGTTTGTGACTGCTAAACACTGTTACTATGGACGGAATAGAAACCATACCTTAGCCATTACAAGCTAGCCTCAGAACGGCCAACAATCGAATTTCAGATATATCAGCATACATGTTTTTGTCATAATGGAGTACTCATCGCTCGATACGAGAAGTGAAAGAGCTCGTGGGTGTCTGCCTATTGCCAGTACAGAAGAGACTTGCCTTTTTGATGATGAAGTTAGACAATCGTGTGATAGTTTACCAAATTCCATCAATAGTGCAGAGCTTGAACCGGCAAAAATTATTCTGTTGGCTCTTTGTGAAGTTTACGAAATGTTTCACTTTAAGTAATTAAGAAGAAAAAATAAATAAATAAAAACAATGAAAAAATGATTGTTAGGTATTCTAAATTATTTCCGATCGTTACAGTGTAATACAAATTTTATTTCTTTTTGTTAAACTAAAATACATTTGTTCTGGATTTTCCGTCAATGAAAGGCAAAAGATATATCCAGGACAGAGCTCATAGACATATTTTAAATGCAAATGAGGCGCCCAAGATAATATAAACATGTCAAAGGAGATAACATTGAAAAGTACTTTAACTTGAAAAGAAATATTAATGATTATTTTACGGTGAAAGATGAAGATCTTCCATGGATTTATTGATTACAAAGATTGTTCGCAGTTAATCGCTTATGAATTACCGAACTGATTGCTTTGAGAGGCGGAATAGCGTGTTAGTGGTTGCGTATGTCAATGTCCATAATGAATTTTACATCATTTTAGAAACAGGTTGTTACTGCATGGGATGTTGAGAAATATTTGTAATTTTCCTTATAAGAGTTAAATACACTTTTTTCCTGTTTGGCATCCAAGTTTTGTGGAAAGAATTTTCCAGAGTGGTTAGGTTAATGAGAATGATACTGATATGGTTACTAATAATAGCGTAACTTTATGACATTGTCAGATCAGTTATTTAGTTTTGAAACGGGAATTGAAGTTAATGTTGTGTGGCAGCATTAAGTAACTCATTTACGAAACGTATCTATTGAGTATTGGTTTGTGGTGTGGGTAGTAGTCAGTCCCAAGTTGAGTTGAGGTGGCAATTTGAACTGAGCAGTCTTATTGGGTTCTTAAGAATCATGCGAGAGTTCATTGAGCCGCGCGTGGATCCTGTGCTGTAATGATACGGTTTGGCTGGCTCTGGTTACAAATTGTGTGCAGGTTGATTCCGTGAGTTACAGGAAGTATAACAGACCAACTTACCTTAATCGCAACCTGAAGTTCTGCGATCATCAGTAATGGGACACTGTTTTTCAGCAGGAGAATATGCGGCACCAGTGTGGGAGGCATCGTGCTACTCCAAACAAGGAGACATAGCTTTAAACGAGACTGTCAGGACTGAGGACTGTCACTGGACGCTTGAGGCCAACACCTGACCACAAAGTTTACCCACTTGCGGTCATAGCACCGCCAAATATCAGAAGTAGAGTAGCCAGTGAAGTAGAAAGGAGGAAACAGCAAACCGACCCACGACACCTAATGTATAATCACCAAGCAGCTACAGCCCGTCTCATGTCTAGGAAGAGCTTTATCCAATGGACCGTACCGCTAGAAGCCCGACATGAGACTCGCCGCCTGTCTTTATGGACGGATTCTTTACAAAATACGAATCTACAACCCGAGGAAGAAATAGCACAACGGCAGCAACTGCAGTATAGTACATGGAGAACACTAAATAGATTAAGAATAGGAGTCACAAAATGCAAAGTAAATATGGTTAAGTGGGGCTATTCTGAAGATGATCAATGCGAATGCGGAAACATACAGACTAATGAACATATTTAGTCATATGCCCAAGGATGGAAGTTGTTTGCACAACGGAAGACCGGCTTTTATGCAATGACAAGGCCATTAAAGCTGCAGACACGGAAAGTAAAGTAAGTAACTCCAGATATTTGACGATAATTTTGACTGTGACGAATAGAAAGATAATAACATTAAGACTTGGAACCTACTAAACTATTTGCATGTAACCATAGAATAGCTTAGAGTGACTTAGGTTTCGTGGAAAAATTTATAATTACATTATTAGAGTTGTTTAGGTGCCATCATCTGAAGTAGGCTGCAAGCTTACTTCAAGATGAATTAAATGAAAATACGGAACTGTAATTGGTGGTGGTGTCGTAGGATTTATTATTCTTTCTTTTCTGAATTTACTTAAAAAGATAGTCAGAGGGGACAAATGGCTAACTGTCACCAAAAAGCTAAGACCTGTATTTGGTAAATATAAAAGAAACCAATAAAATGGAAATAAGCCTGGAGCCATAATAAAGGAAAAATAAATACGAATTTTATTTATCTAATAGTTTAAAAGAAAGTTTTCGTAAACAAGGAAAAGGAAAGAAGAAGTAAATTACGACTAATATCGCAATTTGAAAACATCTGATAAAGAGATTAGTATCTTTGGGCTATTGATAAAATAGAAATATGCTATACGAGTCAAGGAGCTATAAGAATTATAATACTGTTGTTCTTTCTGGATAAATATGGTATATAGACAACGATATCTCCATAAAATATTTATATGGAAAAAGAATATTAATTTGATGTATTATTGTATTAATAAAGGCATCCTTTTGGACTGATGCAATTATATCTTTGACATATAGAAATTTAATTTCGGAGTGTATTGGCTAATACACAAAACTGTCAGCAAAAAGGGGAAAAGGAAATATTATGACTTTAGGTTGGATCTTTTGAAGTAGCTCGTTGAGAAGTAATTTTGAAGGAAATATTTAAGTAAAAAGGATATTTTAGATCAATTGTTTGTAATACGGAAATATAATCAATAAATGTGAAGTGGCGTTTACTTCTTTAGTATTGCGACGATAATTACATTGATAAAGATATGAAAGGTACTTTGATTTTATAAATGTAATAACAAATTGTAACTTACGGCGTCGCTCGTGTATGCGTTGTAGTGGTATCATATTTAAAGTACGCTGGACTTGTGCTCAAAGCTAGACTGTATATTCATCCTGAACGGTATTTAACGTACTTCAGAACCTTATAAGGGATTTTCTGAAGTCAATAAGAGTCAGATGCGTTTAAAAAATTACGTTAATACCGTATACTCTATCTCTTAGATATTTTCTAACGCGATAGCCGACCAGAGGGATAAAAATAGTAACAATGCATAATATTTAACTGCGTTAGACGAGACGAGGCGTTACAAGTTATTCTGATAAATTTCAGTAACATTCCCCTTTCATACCGGTAATGAAATATGTATAGTGGTCGCATTTACTTAACATTAATTATTCACTCCAGGAAGGTCGTTCGACTTTATAGTTGTAAACATTTTTGTATTTCATATAATGAATTGTCTGCACTACATTAACAACCAACAGATGAATAGCAGAGACGAATGCAGCAGTGTCATGTTACCTCTATGGTGCCATACTCGTCTGGTGATTAAAAATAGTTGATATCTAAACATTTCGTTGGAGTTGTGATGTTTATGGCTTTAGGCTTTTTCTTTTCCTCGAGCGAAGTTCAGTAAACGAATTGGGGGAAAAAGAAACCTCTGTGAAACGCAAAAACGAATCGGAGTGCCTATTAAAATTATTATTTTAATTGGTAGAAATCTTCTTTAATACATACAACATCCTTGAAGAATACTTTGTTTTTAGTTTAATTAGTACTGGAGGACCCGTACGACTACTTCGCACCGTTAATGGAATGACAAAAAAGTTGTTGTTAACGTTCACGCGTAGCATTCTTCAGAATCAATCAATGCAAGTGTTTAAAAGCACATTCAAAAGAGTGTTGTATGGTTAAAAATAACTGCGTACCTTAATTAGAACCGAAGATATCTGTAGCATTCCTCTTGTTAAACCACACATAAACCAATCTACGAAGCGTGATATGCCCGGCTGTTAATGTTCTTTTTTTTTTAAATTAATGCTTCCATTGGCAGGAATACCACAATAAACGCTTTCTCGGAATCGAAATTAACTAACTGTTCCCTCTTTTAGTAAACTGGTTTGGATTTAAATAGTATTAGACTCCACTGCTTATATCCGTATATAAAAGGCATGTGTGTGTACGTGCTGACAGACTTTTCTCCATGACCACATACTGCCACCCACTCGTGGTTGCAGTGGTAGATAGCCCTTGGTCTAGTGATGTTTGTAAGGGAGTTTGGTCGCGGTGCGTGGCTGTGGGTGAGTGTGACGAGCAAAAATTCGCAAAATATGCAATAAATACTCTTAGAAAAGCTATATACTCGGTGACTTACGAACTTTATGGTACGAGTCAAAAACTGTTTATTCTTTCAATCGGCAGACAATGCGGTCCTTTCACACTCTAATAACGACGAGGGATATATCAAATACGCAATTTTTTAAATAGATCACATGTTTCGTCAACCACACATTACCGACTATAAACAGAGACACAAAACAAAGATAAAAATCCAGATAGACTCAAAGATTCGTGGAACATTGATCACTGACGTGGAAGCGTGGTGGAAACACAGACATACATTAATGAATGTCTCTTAGGCCATAGATATTGATATGCCTCTGCCAGTAAACTCACTGGTCTGTGCTAATCAGTGATCTCTGATACATATAGCCGCGACACTCTCTGCTGTGAAAGCTGTTATCGTTTGACAGCTGGGTCAAGAAAAACTATGCGACGTAGTCCTACTCATATCCCGGCGGCCTCCTGTGATAATGTTGGCAACAGATGTTGAATAACGAGAATCATGTGACATCGTCATAAGCCAATCGCGTGACACGCAAATATTTTGTCGTGAAATAAAGCATTCGGCAGGAACAGCAGTATTTATCTACACTCTATGTGGTTCGGTCATCTTTGCAACGATTTTATATCGTGTTATTGATGTTGCCAACATAAAAACACGAGGCCGCCACGATAGAAAGTAAAATTTTACCAAATCAGATACATCCGTTGTTGTCCCATCTCACTATGACCAGCACTTTCACGCAAAACTCTTTTGTATAGAGTGTCATGATTCACACAGTCTTACAATTCATTCCAAATTCCTATTCACGAAGATATTTGCGAAAACTACTACAAATCAATATTCGCACTTATGCAATATCGTCTTCAGAAATGTAATTTGCCAGCCGCTTTCGGAGCTTCTGTTGCAATGTGTAACGTTATGAACAGAACCTAACATTGAAGTTACATTGACCGAAGCACGGACTTAAATTAATTTCATTCTTAGTATGAAAACCTTTATGAACATTCATCGTTTTCGACCATGACTTCTACTTCAATTTGACATCTTGGTTAGGAGAACTGAGTTTATTGACAGAGAGATCCAACAAGGATTGTGTTTTTGCTGACCTACATCCGGAACCCAAAGAACCATGATATATATAGGACCTCCTTTAACAACCGTTGCGAAGCACGGGCATATAAGCTAGTTTACTATATCAATTATATCCAGAGAAAACAAGCGCGTTGCCTAGCAAAACTCTAACATCTATCAAACAGTTCTACATAAATAAAAGTTTCTGATTACATTTCATGCTCTGGAATAATATTATGTAGTTCATCAATTTGAAAGTACTGCACTTAATATTACTGCATGTCAAATTCCTGTGGAAACAGTCCGATCGAGTGTTTACACGCGTTAGTTCGTTCAGTCAAAGATAATATTATGTAAGTCAATTAACGTACACATACGTAACTTTTTCTAGATTCTTCGAATATATTCAGTCACTTTTGAATGTAATGATATGAATGAAATGTTCCTAATACCCAAGATAAGTTCGATCAAGTCACAAAATGTAGTTTCTATAACTATCAAGTTAAATCCACGCCTAAACCAGCACACAATCATTCGACTGATATTAAGTATCGACCGTAATGACTGATTTCGATACTGTTAGTACCAATCACAAAACTATTACGCGGGACTAAATCTTTCGTACAAAGTCCATTAATAATGTATAGTAACGCGTATCACACAAATTTCATCGATTTATTCGGTTAAAACATGAGACTGACGTTAACAATGCGGAAATTTTGCATGTATATGACCCCCCGCCCTCCATGCTGGTACTCCCGTAATCACTTTGACCTACTGTTAAATTAATATTAACTGTAGTTTGAATTCTAACTTTCCCATTACGAAAGTTGACTACTGGTCCCTAAATAATTAAAAATATTAACTGAAATACAAACGAGGTGTTACAAAGCCCCCCAGAATGATCAGCACTTAATTTATTACAGTGCTGTCATTCTCCTAATCCCGAGTTAGTATTCTGAATTATTACTTTGATTATATGGGGACTTAGTGGTTTTTTTTTTCAGTTAGGGAGTTGGGCTATTTTTTTTTTTATGATGGAAGTGATGATTATGGATGAATATGAATACATCGAGTTTTTACAAAAGTATTTCACATCATATAAACCATGAACAGAGATTAAGTAATAATAATATTTCAGCTTCAAGCTAGAATTAAGTATTTCACTCAAAACATGGCTGGATTGTAGTCTTCCGTCATCTGCTTCGTTTGTTTTCTCGGCGTGTCCCTCATTATTGCAGCCTTCGCGCAGTTGCACGAAGTGACATCATTGCAGGCAGTCTGTGCGGGTGCACAGATGCGACAAATTAGAGTTCTTCCTTCTTCTTATTACGTATTGCCTCTTCAATGGCTAAGCAATACTTCTTGGACTAATTGATGAGGTTGACTGCCGTGTAAATTATGGTGTATTATTGCCAGTCAGACCCCACATTTCGTGCATCAGACAGATAAATCATTACATAGAAATACCTCTTATAAGGCTAGTATCGCAAAGTTAATTTCTGATGAGAAGACATGACATTTCCGTGGATGACAATGTTCATTACTGTAGATTACTGGTTGTATCATCTGCAATATTACATCTTCCACGAGTTTTAATTACTACGTATTGTTGAGTCATTGAAGTTCTTTTAACAATTCTGTCTGATATCAGTCCGTAATTTTTTTGTTTGTTTGTTCTTTTTTGTTTTTGTTTTGTTTTTGTTTTTGTTTTAATGTCACCTCTTCTTGTAACTAGTGACATCATTCGATACATTTTTCGTCAAAGAAGCTATATCTTCATTGGATATCAGCACTGAAAGAGGACTTATATTTCAATTAGATGTTTCTCTTCTTATAGCTTACAACATCTATATCACAGACAGTTAAATAAGACCTCGCTTTCTTCAGTTTTCTTCTGCATCGTACTCTCTTCTATAGAATGTTATTTCTTCCGTTATTATAGTAAAACTGGCATCAAGCCCTATTCCTACGCCGAAATATTTCATTCTTGAAGTAGTTTACCAAGCTCAATGAACCATCAGTCAGGATTATTCTTGACAGTTGTACTACATCCCAAGAATGTATTAAATAATATATCTTCTTTTTCCAGGATTCTTGATTTATTTGTTTGCCTCAGTTACTTGCATAGCAATCAGATGGAGATTGCTGACTCCTCCGATTAGTGATTGAGATGGATGACATACGTCGGCCAGCCCCATCAGCGTTTGAGAAGATTAGCACACCCCATCAATGGTGGAGATGGTTGGCACCCCCCATCCATGGCGAAGATGGTTGGCACGCCACATCAGTCGAAGATGGTTGAATGTAACAAAAACACAAGCATAGACAGGAAATGGTACAATTCTAAATCTAGCTTGAAAAATAGCAGTCACTGTCACTTCTTTACAATTGAAACATGCAGATAATGTGCCCTTAAAAACCGTGTTTATTTTCACTTTTATTTTACGAAACTCAAACAGCATTGGAAACGAGATATGTGATTATTGTCTTGATTATCACCACTAAACATTATTTGGCACCACTAGTTTTTTTTAGATACGCCACAGCTTCAGTCCAAGCAGTACCGTGACTATCAATGTCCTTTTTCCACCACATCCTACTTGTAGAAATTAACTGACACTTTAAATGTCCAAACAACAATCCAAACATAAACGGAACGATTTAATTCATTGTATCAACATTTACATAATAATAAATAAATCTTTAATCAAGTATTCTAAAGTTAAATAAAACATTAATTATCAACCATGGATTTTCTTCAAATCTTTGTGAGGTAAAAGTCCCTTAGGATGCCCCCACTCCTATATTTGGATAAGAAACAGCTCCCTTTATACGGAATATTCACTATATGATAAGGTCCTTCGTATAGATTACACCACTTTCCAATGGTCTTGTTTATTAAAGACGATCGGATATGTTTTCTAAGCAATATTCTATCACCAATAACATAACGCACAATTTTCTTAAAATTGCTGCGGTATTTTAATTTGCGAGCCTGCGCAGCGCCTTCTAAATTTCGTTTCACAGTTTCTAAGATCACGTTTTTATCTAATGGCATCTTATTTTTAACAGGCAATGGTTTAAGCCATTCATTCGATTCGATACTGTTGAACACGATTTCATTGGGCGTAAATTTAGTAGAGGGATTCGGTAAGTTGTTAAAGATGTTTTAAGACATCGATATGTACTCAATCCAACGATATTGTTGGTTTGCTGCATATGACCGAATAAAGCGATTGAACTCCCTGAACATGCGTTTAACAGGTGATGCTTCCGCATGATATCGTGAGATTAACGTATGTCGGATTCCTATAATTGCTAAACCATTCCGCCAGACAAAGCTCGTAAAATACTATGCGTTGTCTGTAAGAATAGATTCAGGTTTACCAACCTCGTTGATATACTTTTCTGATAGACATTTTAACATTTCACAATGATATATGGTCCCGTGTAAAGTAAATAAGACTTTTTTGTTTTTCTCAGAATCAATGAGGATTTTGTGTGCCAGCGCAGAAGTACCTTCTGACCTACACGAAACGTTTGTGTCCTCTTCAGTTGCGCATCATACCATATTTTCCTCTTACTCGCTTCCTCAGTCAGATTAACCAGAGCTTGACGTATCTTTTCTTCCCACGTCAATTCCTCTTCTTGAATACGTGGGAGAATATTAATCCAGTTATTGGTTTCTGGCCTACCAAACATGAGTTCTTCCGGTGTGAATTTCGTCGAAGAGTGTGGTAGGTTGTTTACAATCTGTTCAAATTTAGGGAGATAATCAGCCCATGCAGTCTGTTTGGTATGACAATAAGTCCTAATTAACCTATTTAGCTCACGAAACACCCTGTCAATTGGGTTAGCCTGTGGGTGGTAGCATGAAGTCAAAATTTGATTTATCCCTAATCTGTTGAGTTGATTTTTCCAATAAAAGCTGGTAAAGCTTGATGCATTATCAGATAGAATAGCTTCTGGCTTTCCTATGCATGGGATATAATCAATTTCAAGTTTATGTATGATGGTTTTTGCAGTTGCGGTTTTGGTTGGATAAAGATTAACATATTTAGTGAACACATCATAGAATCCTATTATGCACTTGACTTGTATTTCTTCCTGCACCGGTTTCTTGAGGCGCCAAGGGACCGGATATTAAGTATTACAGTACGTTCTATATGGGCGAACACTCAGATGACATATATAAACCTGAATGATGCCTGGTTTTCATCGAAGACATGTTCATACCTAAGTAACAACTGGGTTAGATGTTGCCTATGCTGGTCTGTGAGATGATCCACATGTGATATCTTCTCCTGAACTGTCTGTTGTTAATAATTAATTTATAGTACATTAATGTTGCAAATCTTCTTGTGATTAGTTGCTGCTGGTACTATTAATTGCACTTTTGCCTCTCGGCTGTATCTGTCATGACTCGGTGCGTTTCTAATCAAATCCACTGAAACCGTTTCATGTTCGATGGTGAAGTATGTTTTCCTTCCGAGAAGTCTATCTTTGCGTCTTTTTCTCTGATTGTTTGAATGCCAATGATGCAGTCCACTAACAACTTATCAACTACAAGGAAAGTGCATTGTATCGCTACATTTCCTATATTTTATTCCAAAAGAACCTGCATCTTGACGTTCTGCGACCTAGTGCCGACTGTTCCTAGTATTTTACAATTCTGTACAGGAAAACAGGTATTTTCATAATTTGTATTAGCTTCTGGTAGAGACTGTATGAGATTACATTTGCTGAAGCACCAGTATCAAGTATTACAGTTACTTGAATGTTACCAATAATAGTAATAAATTCGGAAACTGGTACTGTTGGCTCCTGTTGTTCTGAGACGTCAGCGTCTTCGCTTAGTTCATCATGTAGTAAAGTTCCTTCATTATAACTAAGCATCTGTATTCTTTCATTTTCGCCTCTATATGATCCCAAGACCGCCCCTCCAGGGCTCGACGCGGTCGATATTAGTTTGTTTGATTCATACTACGTTTATTATTTGCTACATCTGATACCTCCGTAATTATAGGAGGCTGTTGGCACCAGTCGTTTTGTTGGTAACACTGGGCTTGCATGTGATGCGAGTCATTTGTTGGAAAATACTGCTGCGCCGCTTGTGGCCGCTGATATCCGTTATTTCTATTCCATTCGGGGTAATTGTTATTGATTTTATCAGGATTGTATTTCATAGGGTTGAAACGTGAAGTTGATCTGCCACTTCTCATTCTATTATTATTATTATTATTATGGACATTGGCGTGTTGTTGTTGATAATTATTTCTGTCAAATCCTTGGGTTGTATCATTATAATTGTTATTTTTATACTTCTGTCTCGAATTCTTACTCATAGAAGGCGGTGAATTATTATTACCTTTGTAGGTATAAAACCGTGGATTTGCGGTTGTAAACTCCCGTCGATCTTCCGGAAGATATCGAGCATTATTTCCTCTCGCTTCTTCGCTGTTAAAGTCAATAGGATCGAGAGTAACATGGAACGCCTCAATATTATTGTAGGATACATTTACCAACTGATCTTGCATGCGTGGAGTTAGGGCAGAGATCAATGCCATCACAACATCCTTTTTCGCTATAGGTTCATCTAAGTATCGACATGTGCTCAACAACTTCTCAAAAATTCTTCTTAATGTGCCTTTTGAGAATGAAAATGGTTCTGGGTATAATACTTCTCTACGTAACCGTTCCATTGCCACTACAGACCAGTATTTCGCTAAAAAATTGTTCTTAAAATCATTATATGACCTACAGTTAGGGGGCATTTGGTTTGCCCACAGTACAGCCTCTCCTTGAATAAATCCTGTTACAAATGTTATCCTTTGACGGTCAGTCCAAAAATGGGTAATACGCCCTCAAAACTTGAAATAAATTCAACAGGATTGGTGGTCTTCTTCGCAGGATTGAAGGTCTCAAACTGTCTATGCTTTAACACGTTTTCATCTATATTACAGTTGGAGGAAACTGTTAAGCTTGGATTGTCATACGTGGTTGAACTATATTGTCTACACATCTGACCATTCTCAAAAGGATCATTCTCAGTGGGGTTTTGGGGTTGATGTGTACTGGAAGGTCTATTGTTGACTGATGCACCTCTAAGGCAGGCTAGATTCTGTTGTGTAGAAGTAAGCGACTGTTCAATCGTGCGCTTCCAGTTTAAAATTTCATCGCCTAATTGGGCCCTCACTTCTTCGAGGCCACGTTTGAAAGGATTGTCTTCAGTGTCAGTAGATAGCGACCTATCCACTGACTTAACGCCTTCGTCAATAGCCTTTCCTAGTTCTTCTTTCTTGGAGGCTGCCCAATGGTTTAATTCGTGCAACCTCTCTTCGTTGCCTACTGATAAATTACTAATTTGCGTGGTCATTTCCCGTATTTTTAGATCAACAGCGCCTTCATGTTCAAAAAAAATGTTCAAATGTTTGTAAATCTATCGGACCAAACTGCGTGGTTATCAGTCCGTAGCTTACAAACTACTTAAACCTAGGTAAACTAACCTAAGGACAAACACACACACCCATGCCCCAGGGAGGACTCGAACCTCCACGGCGAGCAACCGCCCGCTCTGCAGCGAGACGCTTTAGACCGCTCGGCTACTCCACCGCGGCCTTCATGTTCCTTTACTTCGGATATTGATCTATTAAGTGAATCCTTTTGTTCAGGAAAACTTTCTTGCGTCTGTTTAATTACGGTGAGTTCTAGAGATAAAGTTTGTTGTGACCCACTAAGCTCGCAAACTTGGATTCTTAAATCGCTTTGGTTAGTCATGAGTGTGGTGATAAGGCCAATTTGTTTACGCATTTCTTCCTGTGCCTGCGCCATCTGTGGAACTAAATCGACCTGTGACTGTAAGCTGTTAACTTTTGCTGTTAGCTCGGCTTTAGTTTGCTGTATCTGAGCCGAAGTTTGTTGAACTTGTGAAGAAAAATCAGTATTTATTTGTTCGCTCTGAGCTGATAGTTCGTTTTTATTTTGTTATTTGGAATCATATTCATAATTTCATTTAATTTTAGATTTAAAATATCTGTTGGAGAGACAACTTCCGATTGTTGTGCTGTTTGCTGTTGTGGTTGAACAACGTCCGCACAAACAGCTGATTCGCTTTCCAAAGAGTCTGCTCTATCAGTCATCAGTCAGCAGAAGACTGAACCATTTCATAACCTAACCTTGTTAGCACCATGTAACAAAAGTTCAAAATCGTCACACGCAACTAATGCAAATAATGTTTACTGTCACAAGCAATCAATATATAAATCGTCACTATGTGTTAAAAATCATTTTGCTATCTACTGCTAAAGCGATGAAAAATAAAAGATAGCGAAAATGGAAAATGTCTATACATAAATACGATAGATAACAGTTTATATTATACAGAAAGACTAATAAAGAGAAATTGACATGCGAGAAAGGAAAAAACGAAATAATTTTTTAAGCCTGGTGCTGCGACGTGCAGTTCTGGTAGCGCAGGCTACCTCGCAGTCGCAGGTCTGGAATCAGCTTACACGCCAGTCGGGATCGTTGTTTAATTCATGGAACAAAAATTACATATAAAAATTAGACAAAGTTCCTGGCGTCCTGTCACAATGGGAGCCAGTGTATAATAATTGTATATTAAATATTGATATTCATTACGTCTGACATAATTATTCTGATTTAAATGTCTCTATAAAAGTCTCTGGTCATTTTCTGATAAGATGCTGCGAAATTCCTGAAAAGGAACAATTTTATTTATTTCTTACAACCACAGATGTGGTGTCGATGAAGCTCCTAGTTTCTTGCTTTATGGTCTGCAATGATGTGGGAACCTGTGAACTTTTAATTTAATTTCTTGGTTAACAGAAGGTCTTTATGTACCAAATGTAAACTTCACTACCCAATCTGGAATTGCCAGGAGTATCTGTGTCTAATATAACAGTCAATTTTATGAAACTTCCTGGCAGATTAAAATTGTGTGCCAGAACCAGGACTCGAACCTGGGACCTTTGCCTTTCGCGGGCAAGCGCACTACCGACTGTGCTATCCCGACATGACTCACGATGCCGCCTCACAACTTTACTTCAATTTTATAATTAGCTTCAAATAAAGTCCCGTGTGTAAAATCTGCAGGTTCGTAATTCCAGGTGAGGTAGCTCACGTAGACTCTCTTTCTACCACACCAAAATTACATGCTGAAAGGTGAAAAGAGTACATAGAGCAGCTCTACAAAGTAAATGAACTTAAGAGACGATGTTATAGGAAGGGAAGAGGAAGTAGATCAAGATGAAATAGGAGGTACTATCCTGAGAGATGAATTTGACAGAGCCCTGAAAGACCTGAATGACATACCCTCAGAGCTACTAAAGTCTGTGGGAGAGCCAACCATGACAAAACTATTTGAACTGGTGTGTAGGATGTATGAGACAGGCGAAATACCCTCAGACTTTAAGAAAAATGTAGTAATCCCCATTCCAAATAAGCAGGCGTAGACAGGTGTGAAAATTACAGAACCATCAGTTTGATAAGTCATGTTTGCAAAATTTTAACACGAATTATCTACAGGAGAATGGAAAAGCTGGTAGAAGCTGACCTCGGGGAAGATCAGTTTGGATTCAGGAGGAACGTAGGATCCCGGGAGGCAATACTTACTTTACGACGTATCTTAGAAGATAGATTAAGGAAAGGCAAACCTACATTTTTAGCTTTTGTAGATTTGGAGAAAGCTTTTGACAATGTTGACTGGAATACACTCTTTCAAATTCTGAAGTCAGCAGGGGTAAAATATAGGGAAATGAGAGTTATTTATAACTTGTACAAAAGCCAGACCGCAGTTATTAGACTCGAAGGACATGAAAGGGAAGCATCAGTTGAGAAGGGAGTAAGACAGGGTTGTAGCCTTTCTCCCATGTTGTTCAATTTGTACATTGAGCAAGCTATAAAGGAAAGCAAGGAGAAATTTGGAGAAGGAATTAAAGTTCAGGGTGAAGAATTAAAAACATTGCGTTTTGCCGACGACATAGTAATTCTGTCAATTACAGCAAAGGACCTGGAAGAGCAATTGAACGGAATGGACAGTGTGCTGAAAGGTGCATATAAGATGAACATTAACAAGAGCAATACTAGGGTATGGGAGTTCAGTGTAAGAAAATCAGGTGATGCTGAAGGAGGTAGATTGGGAAACGAAGCAATAAAGGAGGTAGATGAATTTTGTTACTTGGGCAGTAAATTAACAAATGATGGTCGCAGTACAGAGGATATAAAATGCAGAATGCAATGGGTAGAAAATCGTTCTTAAAAAAGAGAAATTTGTTAACCTCGAATATTGATTTAAGCCTAAGGAAGTCCTTTCTGAAGGCATTTGTGTGGAGTGTTGCCTTGTATGGGAGTGAGACATGGACGATAAACAGTGCGGACAGGAAGAGGATTGAGGCTTTTGAAATTTGGTGCTACAGAAGAATGCTGAAGATTAGGTGGGTGGATTGCGTAAATAATGAGGAGGCACTGAACAGAATTGGCGAGAAAAGGAATTTTTGGCATACCCTGACTAAAAGAAGGGATCGCTTGGTAGAACACATTTTGTTACTTGGTCAGTAAAATAACAAATGATGGTCGCAGTACAGAGGATATACAATACAGAATGTCAATGGGAAGAAAAGCATTTTTGAAAAAGAGAAATTTGCTAACATCAAATATTAATTTAAGTGTAAGGAAGTCTTTTCTGAAGGCATTTGTGTGGAGTATTGTCATGTATGGGAGTGAAACATAGACGATATTCTGTGATGACAGGAAGAGGATAGAGGCTTTTGAAATGTGGTGCTACAGAAGAATGCTGAAGATTAGATGGGTAGATCGCATAACTAATGAAGACGTACTGAACAGGATTGGCGAGAAAAGGAATTTTTGGCATACCCTGACTAAAAGAAGGGATCGCTTGGTAGAACACATTCTTAGACATCGAGGAATCGTAAATTTAGCATTGGAGGGAAGTGTTTGGGGTAAAATTCGCAGAGGGAGTCCAAGAGACGCGTATAGTAAACAGATTCAAGTGGATGTGGGTTGTCGTTCTTATGAGGAGATGAAAAGGCTTGCTCAGGATAGGGTATTGTGGAGAGCTGCATCAAACCAGTCTCCGGGCTGAAGACCATAACACAATAAGACAAAAGCAGAAGAAGTCTCCCTTAATTTTCTTGCATCAAAAATTAAGAAATCTGTTTTCTTAATGCCTATATAAAAGCGAAAGGGCTCTCTCTCTCTCACACTGACTATTTCACCTACGAAGCATAAATCTGCAAATTTTATTTAATTTGAAAAATTGGAAAACGAATCCTTTTTCTCGATTTATTCTTTCGTGCAGGGCATTCCTTCGGTGAACAAGTCAGATGGGTCCAGAAGTAAAATGTTTTTGAGTTTACCTTCAAGTAAACCTTAGTACCTTTCGTACTAACGAATATTCTTAATAATAATGGTACCAATGGAATTATAATGAAGAACAATGTCCGAGCAACTTCATGTGTCCTTTCCATGACAAGATGTGAGGAGAGAGAAGCCACGTGGCAGAGGGAGGCGGCACCAGCCACAGTGGTACTTATTTTTCAGGTAATGAGTGATAGCAGTGGGAAGCTCTCCACCCATGGAACAGCTTTTTATACGTACTTCCTGTTTACTTTGAACGTCTTATTAGAAGTTTCGTTTCGTCATTTTGCCCTGTTATGGACAACCAAAACTTTTATCTTTTCGCTCACTGTGCTTTCTTGTTCCGGCTATAGATTTCCATTTTGGTTACCTACGCTCCTTTCCTCTAATGTGACTTTTTGACGGTAGGCCGTGGAACTGGAGTAATGAAAAGAATTTTTAAAAATGTAATTTTGAGATTTTCTGTTAAATAGTATTGAGCCTGAATATCCTGAAATAAAATTTGAGCTTCCAGTAAATCGTCTTGAACGAGGCTTGTCTATTTCGAATACTACTTTGTTTCATACATTGATGAGCGTAAAAGATGAAACGGTCTTTGAAGATTCATTGTGTCCAGATGATCAAAAAACAACATTCTCCTCTTTCTCTTGACGGTAACAATATCTTCTGTGTTTTCATACAATTAATGGCTGTGACTTACAAGAAAAGTACATGGGCTCGAACAAACATATCTATATGAACGTTTGGTTACAGTATCTCTACGTACATCTCAAGGTGGGAGTCGTTTTTCTGTAAAGCTCTGCAACCATGCTCTAGATAGCACTGTAGATGTAATTGTAGACGCCATACGTAATGCTCATATCTTAACTATAACTTATGTAATAATCATTGTACATGTTCTCTGGCGAATTGTCATCAAAATCCGTGATGATAGTTGCAACTTTAGCCTTCTTCCCGAAAGACTGTTGGTATTTACAACCACTGCTTCCATCGCCTCTTCCCGCACTTACCGTAGCACTACCGCTTGCAATGAGTTGTTCGTCATTATCATCCCTATTATTATTATGAGTTTGTAACAACATTATCTAACATATGCAAATATATCTGTACCATAACAGATAGGAGAAAGCATGCAAATGATTCCTCTTCTACACTAATACCACCTTCACGAAGAAGGGTTCTTCGGTAACTTCATCTCAACTAATCGCAATACATTAGCAGGATTGATTATCAATCGCCGCCCCATATGACGCTTCACCACACGAATAACATCACAAAACGCAACTTCCGAGGCACACTGCACCGTCCCTACTGGCGAATCGACAGGTCAAAGTGCAATGCGGACTCCGCACACGCAGAGGCCTGCAAAGTTTTGCAAATGCGGGAGTATCACTAGTGCAATAAGGGAACTTTACTTTATCTCTCATACGATTTGGATGTATATGTGTTTGTTCGAGCCCAGGTACTTTCCTTGTTAGAAGTACTGTTCGTAATACCACTATACAACTAGTGCACTTGTGAATCAGGGATTCAGTCACACCACCACTATTCTTCCTCTAGAGGCACAGCAGAGTACAGGAAGCAGTTCTTGTCCTTAAAACAACAATTTATTTATATTTTTAGCCAAATTTATGATATTTTTTACAAGATAATAGTATTAATATTTTATGAAATAATGCTAAGATCACACTGCAAGATGATCGGTTTTATCGCTGAAAGGTGTCATATATGGGTCTCTGCTACAATTGATATTTAACTACTTATTGAGGCACTCCACATATTATTTTGAAAATGTTCTGGTGTGTGGTCAAATGTATAATATTTCGCTGGTGGATAGTCACACGCAAAAGAATATGTGTATCTTACTGTTTTATGTATGACTATCCTCCAGCAATTAATCCTGAGTAAATTAGATGATAACAGTGGTTAGCTTCTTCGGCCTCTGGGCCTTGTTTTGAACACTATGACGGAGGCGCAGGGAGCGTGGGACGGGCCTCACCGCGACGGTCTGCCCGCTGGCCACCAGCAGGGCGTCGAAGCGGTCTCTGACGCGGAAGATGGCGGCCGGCCGCTGCCTCGCTATGGACTGGACGCGCCCCGACGACCGCCTGCGCATGCGCAGTCTCTGGCTGCAGCGGGCGAGGCGGCTCTTCTCTCCAAAGCCACGCAGACTGGCCGCGGGCGGCGACGGAAGGACGCCTGTCAGGTAAACGCGACCAGTGAGTGCACCACAGTGACCAGGCTACACATCACCGTTTGGTTGGACAATACAAGGGACACTCAAAGAAGAAACGAGCCAGAGTCATAATTACAGCAACCAGTATCTGTATGTTACGAGTATTGACCGTCGCTGTTGAGACACTTGTCCCATTGTGACACAATTCGGTGAATGGTTGTCTCATAAAACTCTCGGTCCTGTGATGTGAACCAGTTCCGCACGAACAACTGGACTTCTTCGACCCACCTCAACTGGTATGGTTTTCACTGTCACTTGGCGGTCGTGGGTACTGAGTGCATTAACCAGCTGGACGGTGTCTTCGATGATGCAGTGTGGTGCTCCAGACCAGACCGTGCATCACCGGCTAAAGACTCCCTTTTTTTTCTTGAAGTGCTTGAGACAATCTTGAACCTTGCAAGCGGCATAGAGCGTTCGCCGTACGCTTGTGATATTCTTCGAGAAACGAGATAAAACGCAATTTGCGATCAGTTATGGCTTCACTGTAATAGGTTTAGATGGAATACGAAAATGCGGCGAATGAAAATTTGTGCCCGACCGGGATTCGAACCCGGAATCTCCAGCTTACTAAGCAGACGCATTGACCACTCCGACACCGAAGAAACAGTCACCAGCCCGACTGCAGAGGACTCTTCCCTGCACGTCACCCGCCACACCCAAATCTCCATTCGCCACGCTGTGTCTTTCCTATTACCGTAGCGTCTTTGTTCTGTAACGCTCGCAGCCACAATACTGTATGCCCGCATCAGGGAGAACAGACCATGAGGTATCGAAACGCAATGAATTGTCGTCAGCAGCCAAGCCTCGGCTTGTAGACAATTATATAACTTTTTGACGACGTTACAGCGTTAGCTGAATGAAATAAATCTAATCTAGCACAGTGAAGCCATAACTGATCACAAATTGCAGTTTATTTCATTCAATGAACTCTGTAACGTTGTCAAAAAGTTACATAATTAAATACAAGTCGAGGCTAGGCTCCTCACGACAATTGTGTCCCGACAGTATTATGGCTGCGAGCATTACAGAACAAATAGGCTGTGACAATAGGAAAGAGACAGCGTGGCGAAAGGAGATTTGGGTGTGGCGGAATACGTGCAGGGAAGAGTCCTCTGCAGTCGAGCTGGTCACTGTGTCCTCGGTGGCGGAGTGGTCAACGCGTGTGCCTAGTAAGCAGGAGATCCAGGGTTCGAATCGCGGCCGGGCACAAATTTTCATTTGCCGCACTTTGGTATTCCATCTAAAATTTAGTGCAGTGAAGCCATAACCGAACGCAAATTGCGCTTTATTTCATTCAACGACCGCTGTAACGTCGTCAAAAAGATATATCATTCTCCAAGAAATGTCCGTTCACCCAACCCCTTTCGTTGTCAGAAAACGAACAACGCTTCTTTGCTCTTCCTACGACGCCTCCACGTCATTGTTTGCAATGTGACTGGGAGCGTTGGACGATTGATGCATGCTGCTGCTAGCTTTGTATAGTCGCTCGGAGGGTTGAACTTCAATAATCTCGTCGGAGCCACACGTGGTAACACACGCCACGATACTACCCTCCTGTCACCAGTTTACGCTTTCAAGACTCACGCTTGTTCCTTTCTGAACGCCCCTTATATTGTGCGTCCTGACAAAATGGTAATGTCTTCATTTACGTGTTAAGATTCCATGAAGTTAGCTATTCATTCATCTTAAAAGGGCAGTGATTGATTTCAATTAAACTTATCTTGACAAAACTACAGCTCCCTTAACAATCTTCTAAGTGGCGATTACGTACAAGGTGCGTCTGATAAGCTCAGTGAATGCTCTTTGGAAATAAAAGAAACAACAGCTACAAGCAAAATATCTTTTCTGGCCACCGAAGTATCTACATCTACATGCGTACTGCACAATCCACTGTAAGGTGCGTGGCGGAGGGTACACTGTACCACTACTATAAATTTCCTTTCCTATTAGAGCACCAAATAGAACGAGGAAAATAAGAATGCCTATATGCGCCGTACGAGCTCTAATTTCTCTTATCTTGTTTTTGTGACCACTACGCGAAATGTAAGTATGCGGCAGCAAGATCGTACTACACTCGCCTTCAACTTCCGACCCTCTAAATTTCCTCAACAAAATTTCACGAAATGAACGTCGTCTTTCCTCCAGCGATCCCCAGTTGATTTCCCGGGGCATTTCCGAGACACGCATTGGTCGAACGTACCAGTAACAAACCTAGCTGCTCACCTCTGAACTGCTTCTATGTCATCGTACGAACTCATCTGCTGCAGGTCCCAAACACTTGAGCGCTACTCAACACTTTATACGTGGTCTCCTTTACAGATGAAGTACATCTTCCCAAAATTTTCCCAATAAACCGAAGTTGGCTGTCTGCCTTACTCACAACTGTCCTTACATGTTCGTTCCATTTCATATCGCTCTGCAATGTTACGCTTAGATATTTGAACGATGCGACTGCATCAAGAACCTCTCTACTAATGCTGTATTCGAACATTATACGATTGTTTTTCCTACTCATGCGCATCACCTTACTTTTTTCTACATTGAGAGCTAGCTGCCATTCTTCACACCAACTAGAAATTTTGTCTAAGTCATCCTGTATGCTATTACAGTCAGTTAAAGATGACATCCTTCCATACACCACAGCATCGTCAGCAAAGAGCCGCAAATTATAAGTTACACTGTCCATCAGATCATTTATATAGATAGAAAATAATAGCTGTCCTATCACACTCCCCTGGGGCACGCCTGACGATACACTCGTCTCTGATGAACACTCGCCGTCGAGAACAATGTAATCGCTGTTGCCTACAGTACACATCTGACATCGGTTCTACAACGTTGGAAACTGTCAGCAAACGCTTCGAAGCACCGAGGTCTTGCGTTGTTGGATCTCTGCAAAGCTTAGAGAAGCGTAAGCCATTCAGGGCAATTTCAGGCTTTGCGTGGTAAGGGGCGCTTGTTGACATGACCCTCAATGTTCCCAGAACGAATCACTCTCACGTAATTTGATAGAGAATTCTAAGAAACTCTACTCATATGTCAAGCGGCAAACCCACTATCAGTATATTCATTACACAATAGACATGATGATGCTACTGATGACACTTCTGTTTAACCTCAACAGCTTGACACAACTACCAAAATTACTTCACCAAAGAAGACGAAGCAAATACTCCAGAATACGTATCTAGAACAGTATGAGTAATTTAGGAAGTACATATCCGTGGAGTATTAAAGCAACTTAAATCTCTTAACAAAAGTAATAAAGTGGTTCAGAGTGTATACAAGTCAGGTTCCTTTCACAGTATGCTGATGCAATAGCCCCATGCCTAGTTAATCATAGAGAACCCCGCACACAGTGAACGATCCGTACCTAAAGACTGGAAAGTTGCACAGGTCACTTCAATATTCAAAAAAAGGCAATGGGAGTGACCCGCAAAATTACATGTCTGTATCACTGACATCGGTTTGCAGCAGGATTTTGGAACATATACTTTCCTCAAATTTTATGAAGTACCTCGATGAGAACGACCTATCGTCGTATAGTCAACACGGATTATGAAAGTATCGTTCTTGAGAAACACAGCTAACTCTTTACTCACATTATGTGTTGAGTGCTATCGACAACGGATGTCAAATAGATTCTGTATTTCTAGATTTCAGGATGGCATTTGACAAGGTACCCGACAAGCGTATCCTAATAAAACAGCTTGTTTGTGGAACATAGCCACCTTTGCGCGATTAGATATGTGATTTCCTGTCGAAAAGGACACACTACGTTGTAATTGATGTTAAGTCATCGAGAAGACATAAGTGACGTCTTGCGTTACCCAAGGAAGTAGGGCTCCTACTCTTCTTTATTTTTATAAACGATTTAGCAAACAATCTGATTACCTCTCTTAGACTGTTCGCGGATGGTTCTGTCATTTGTCAGTTAGTAAACACACCAGAAGATCAAATGAAGATGCAAAATGATTTACATTAGATATAATCGTAAGTGTGTAGTTATACATATGACCACTAAAATAAATCAGTAACATTTTATCTTTATCTTTCAGTCTAAAGGCCGTCAATTCAATTAAATACCTAGGAGTAACAATTACGAACAACTTAAATTGGAAAGAACACGTAGAAAATGTTGTAGGGTTGGCGAACAAAAATCTACGTTTCATTGGCAGATGCAACAGATCTACTATAAAAACTGCCTACACTACATTTGTACGTCCTATATTGGAGTATAGCTGTGCATTATGGGATTCACGCCTGGTGGGACCGACGGACGAGTTAGGGAAAGTTCAGTGAAGGGCAGCTCGTTTTATATTGTCACGGTATAAGGGAGAGAGTGAGAGACTTCAGTATTGCCACTTTGCTTTCCAACAGTAAAAGGACAACGCAACGATGTTCAGTTTAATAAATTATTCGTAGGTTATCGATTTGATAATTTGTGGCGAAAGAGAAAGATTGTGTTACTTGGTTGTGTGAGGCCTGTAGCAGGGGAGAAAAACACGCATTCAGAGCTAACGGCGACCGGAGGCGAGCACGAGGGTGGCTCTGTTATTCAGAGGGTCAGCGGTTCCCGGAAGACGCCTTACGGCGGAAGGCCACAGCAGGTAGGTAGGACTGAGCCGTGAGCCTTCCAAGTATCTGGCTGGCGCCACCGACGCTGGCGTCGTCTAGGCGGGAGCGTCTGGAGCAATACAATACACGGCGTAAGGTGCTTTGCAAAGGGAGAACTGAGACGTTTGGCGTCGAGTTGGCGAACGCCAGGGTGGCACCCGCTAGGACACTGTACGTCTCTGGCGCCGAGCTGGCGGGCGCCGCAATTATATAACAGCGATGGAGTTTGGCCGTTTGCTGGGAACAACTTGCTGGCCGTGTTATCGAAGGTGTCTGAAGGCCATCTGCCGCTACCGTGAGATCGCTGGACGGAAGGGCGAGGCCCGACCAGTAGAAACGCTGGAGAGTTGGCCATTGGCTGCTGTTTTATAGTAAGGGGGTTCGGGCTGTTCGACTCCCAAACGCAAGCCGTGACTGGCCGTACTTTGGCGCCTAGATGTGTATTCGCGTTTGAGTAGAGATAGGCGGAGCCTGGAGGCTTTGCAGAGACGAGACGGAGATTTTAAAAGTTAGAGAGAAGGAGACGGGTGTTTGGGCAGCCGAGGAGAGCAGACGCTTCTCTTCGGCTCTCAGTTTTATACTTGTCTTCGAGCAGCGGTATTTAGAGTTTATGGTACATTTTTTGGAGTAGCTCCAAAACTTGTACTAATAGCGCTGAGAGCAAGGTCAGCCTGCCTGACATTAGACGCACCGACGCGCTAATTGCGATTGTCAGAGTTCTGGTGTCATCTCTGCCTACACGTAAATTGTCTTTAGTGGCACTACATAGCCGAACTAGTGAGATCATAGGCACTAAGATCCGCCGGGGTCGAAGTTGGCGGATAATATTTAAATATTGCTTCTGGAATACGAAGCTGAATTATCTCCGGGTCCGTGACTTGCAGCTATCGACACACACAGCCGGCGTACATCCGTTGTGTTGCTGAAATCACCATCCAGCACAGTTTTGGTACGGTATCGCATGCATTTGCTAGTGTTTCAAGGGGTATTCACGTTATCGAACAGTTGAAAACGTTAGGTAAACTCACAGAAATCTGGTATCGGAATATTCCTATCAATTACGCCAAGGTTTCCAGTTAAATGTGGGTTGTCACAAGTGTTTAGTATCAAATACAATTATGTTCAACTTACCAGTCACTTCCTGTAGGAGTGTATATTATATTTTGTAAATTCGTACAATTTGTTCTATGTTCATTTGAATGTGTATCTTGCTTTCAACTCTGACGTTCATTTGACTTCAGAGAATAAAACGATTGAAAACAAATTTCTTTACTCAGATCATTAAAATTAGTTAACCCCCCTTTACACAATTTTGGATGGGTTTTATTAGTAGGAAACTAGAGGATAAATTAATTAAATGTTCGATGGTGGGTCAGCCACACCTATCCTTTAATATCAAGTGAACAAACCATTTGCATACCGTTCGTCCTCCCTCCCCCCCCTCCATTACCTTGTATTTCCAACATAACCACATAAACATACCAATCAAGAGTATCACGAAAATGATGCACGAGTTGGGTTGAAAATCATTAACAGAAATGTGGTGTTCGTTACGGCTAGAAATATTTTAGAAATTTCTTTCACTAACTTTCTCTTCCGAATGCGAGTGTATTTTGTTAGCATCCGCCTGTATAGAGCGACAAGATCATCGTCATAAAATAAGAGAAATCAGATGGAAAATGGAAAGGTTTAGGTGTTCCTTTTTCCCGCGAACAATCAGAGAATGGCACTGTAGAGAAACATCATAAAAGCGGTTTGATGAACCCTCTGACAGGCACTTCATTGTGACTTGCAGAGTATTTATGTAGATGTTGGCCTTAAAGTCTCCGTCCTCCGCCCTCCTGTCTATGAAAATTAACCTTATCTGCCTACCTGCATCATGATCAGTGAAGCGGTGTCAAAGGTAATTGACAGGGTCACTCCGCATAGTTACTTACGGCGATAAAAATTTCTCCAATCAAACATACATACACGTAGTAGTGGCACAAACTAAAATCCCTATTCTATCACCTTGAGATACCCAAAACTTTGCTATTTAATTTATGTAAATATAATTGGGCCTATTCAAGACAGAAGCTGCCACCAGAATCTGTCTGTTTGTGATCAGGCTGCAGCAGCAAGTAGGCAAAGAAGCCATTTATACACAGTCAAAGAAGTCCCAGGATATATATTCCATGGTTAAACAGTATACATAGTTATCGAAACAACAGACTGAATTATTGATTATTCTGGTGCTGAATGTATAACTTTCTGAATGTTAATCTGTATAGTTATCACTATAATAAATAGTGGATTTTGAAGTTGCTTCTTCACTTTAAAGTTTTATTCAGTGATATACTTCAAGAGAATATTATATAAAGACATGTTTATGACAATCACAACTAAAGAAGAAAACTGATAGAGGCACAACTTAAGTTGGACCTCTCTCCTTAATTTGGTTTCTACATAATGATTCATTGCAACCAAGTAACACTAAATCCTCAGTAAGGAAGCTGTATTTATATTCAGTCTACACCTACTTGTGCTAGGCTGAACTTTGTATAAAGAACTGTTACATCGCTTGTAAGGTATACTGCGCCATCAGCCTTACAATATCATATGTAAACTGCGATTTCCCTCTTTGAAGGGTAAATGTGGAGAATTTCATCAGATTGTACTGAAACTGTATATCAATAATAAACAGACATAGTACATAGAACCAGAAAATTACTAACCAGAAGGAAACTTGGACGCGAGACATGAGGAGAACATCTGGAGGCCTAGCAACAGCCCAAGGGCGATAAAAAGCGAACAGAACATGCGGGCAGCGTCGCCGCCGCCATGTGCGTCCGTTGTCATGATCAGCACCTGCAATTAAATCAGAGTAATGAATCTTAATGAGCCCATTTAAGCATGCCAAGACATAGAGAGACAAATAAATCCTCTCCACCACTGTCTTTTGCACGCTGCACTACAACTTCAGATATACGATGTAGCCGGCCGCGGTGGCCGAGGAGTCTGAGGCGCTCCAGTCACGGTCTGCACGGCCACTACGGTCGGGGCTTCGAATCCCCCCTCGGGCATGGATATTTGTGCCGTCCCTAGTCTTAGCTAGTTCATAAGTAGTTTGTAAGCTTAAGGACTGATGACCCCGTAGTTACGTCCCATAAGTTCTACAAACATTTGAACATTTGATTATACGATGTACAGAATCCACACTACAAGCATTTTCAGTTTGCAAACACTGAGACGTTACTGCTGTATCGCCCGCCCTGATTGCCATTTATTTGTATTCATTTGCTCTTGTCAGGAGTACTTAAACAAATCTTTGCATTAACAATTAAACAATACTTAATTGATATGAACATGATTTAGTGGTTTTTATTGACAGTTAAACAATACTTAATTTGTGATTCTTCAGTTTCTCCCGGCGTATTTGATAATCTAAATATCCACGGGTGTACTGCCGGTCTATAGTGTCCAACGGGCCCGTTTGACACTATAGATCGGCAGTACACCCGTGGATATTTTGAATACTTAATTTATCTGAACATTAATCGGTGGTTTGTCTTGCGATATGACCCAGGCGTTGATGTAGAAGTGGAGATGGCAAATTTGGTTTCACTTCATTTCTCCAACAACTATTCGTGTCACACTCTTTGTTTCCCTCCACAGGGTGTGCGAGAGAGTGCTTGCATCTTTTCTCCCCTGTAGAGTAATTGATGGGATAGTCATGCGGTGGTGGTAGTAGTTTGCAAGTTTTCTGCTTTCGCCAGCAGAGATAACAGTTGGTGAGTAGTGAAAAGAGTTCGCAAGCTATGCCTGTGCTCGATCTTGGGCACGTCGAAGATCTTGGGCAGGTCGAAGATCGCGATTTGTTGTAATTACGGTTTATGAAACTTATTTGTTAATTTAATACAATTATAATATTCGGTATTCCATGTTATTTATTGGAAACAAGAACGAAATTTCTCTACGAGAACATTTGTTGAGTTTATCGTTCTAGGCCACTCGGTTTTCCCCACGGTGTTTGAATTAAGTTGCAGTTACGTACACTGTTGGAATAGTTCAGTTCCAGAGTGCAAAGTGGACATGGCTAGCGCGTGGTTACGGAAGCAGATGCAGTGTAGGAGGAACAGTGTTTACGTACAGTACTAAAAGCAAAATTTATCGTAACGAATATTGTCGAGCCGAGGCGTTGTCCCGCGTGTATAAAATGTATTGGTATGAACCTATTATCTCCGAATATGCAAAATATGTACAACGTTGAAAATGAGAATGTTAGAGCAAGACGATTGGAGCTGGAGCAAATGATTTATTTTACCATTGACTATGTTTTTAAAAATTTTTGCCAAACCTGATTTTGTCGTAAATTTCTTTATTATTCTCAATCGCTTTCAGATAAATGTACCATCTTTGTGCTTCTTGAGGGGAAAAAAATACAGTTTCTGTAATAGTGCTGCATGCCTTATGCAAGCATAAGAAATCATTTCGTTGTTTTTTTTTTCCTGACGATCGCTAACAGAGATACCGAGTAATTTTACGCACATCCGTCTTTGTAAACACAATGATCTACGCGCCAGCCCGCAACGGGCGCTGAAGAAGGCTGCGATCGTAAAGCAAACCACGATGAGCAGCACTCTCCGTGGGATGCAGCAGGTCATTTCAGAGCGTGCTGTAGCTAGGTAGGCAGCACGTCTGTCCTGCGCCACGTTGGGGCAACACGTCCCGTGTGAGGACGGCATAAGTGCGAGGACATGAAGTAGAATGCTTATTTCGTTTGACTGGAACTTGTGGACTTAGCGCAAACTTCGGAGATTACTCTGTCGCTTGAATTTGTGTTGGGACTTATTGTGAACTGAGCTCCAAACTCAAATTTGGACTTGATCATCTTTCTGGATACACCTAGTCCTTCAGTGTTTTACGCGTACCAGTTTATGCAGACTGAAGTGACACAGACTTTGCAGAATAGTTTGTGGTCGCTGGCACTGCGACCTACCGGAAATGCAGAGACTGATTTTAGGAAGTTAGAGCTTCCTATTTTTGGAGCCAGACAGTCTTTCATGGCTGCGAATATTGCAGCTATCAGCAATCAGGCGAAATTCCACAGCTGCTCACCACATATGTACCACGTTTGGGTATAATACCGACTGATCACACCAGAAATAGACAGTAGTTGCATCAGGAATCTCATCTTTAGTTCTTTGTTGTAAATTTCAATACACAAAAAAATATCGAACTTCATAGGGGTTGATTTGACTTGCCAGTCAGTGACAGCAATTATTTCACTGCAATCATTTAAGTGTAAAGAACAGCAGTAGGATTAATATTCAACTATGTTCGTTTCTAACTAATTTTTTTGGTGTTCTTAATACTTAAATAACTGATGTTGCACATATATGTTTTTCGATACGGACAGTGATGTGACTGCAATAAACAAATCGATAAGCAGGTGTCTTCAACGATATTCTTTATAGTTTATAGAAACCAGTAACATATTTTTGGAGGGGCAAAAATAATATATTATGAACTGGCAGCTGCTGTCAGACATATAAAATACTGGAGATTAGATTGTGTTGTGGATTACAGGGCCAAATTTAAATTCAAGAATCTTAATATCAGAGTCGTCAGGGTAATTTTCATATAATGAGAAAAAATATTAGACACAAACGACTTGAAAGTATCAGGGTTTTTGAGGGTCTGCGACACCTGACCTTGTTCCCTCTCGTATCATTAATCCTTTCTTAAACACCCCACAACCTTTCATTTGGCGATCCCTGCCAGGATTCCCTTTCTCCACATTTATTCCCCACCACAACATTTCAGCGTTTTCGCTGAATAATTACTTACAGGTAAACTTCAGCACAAATTCAAATGTTTGTAATTCTTATGGGACCAATCTACATTGGTCATCAGTCCCTAGACTTACAAACTACTTAACTAAGTTAAACTAACCTAAGGACTACATCCATGCCCGAGGGAGGATTGCAACCTGCGACGCGGGAAGCCTCGCGATCCGAAAGGTGGTGCTGCAGACCGCTCGGCTATTCCCGCGCGGCCTTCAGTGCCACCTTGAACTGTTTGAGTAATGGAATGTGTAGAGCTATTGAGACGCGTCTCATAGGTATTTATTAAATACAGTTCAGATCACATACTTCTAAGCTGCTACCGATCTTTTACGGTGCCCATTGGCAAGTGGTGGACGAGCTGCAGGAAAGTGCTCACTTCACACTCTGGATCCGCCAGCATGATGGAATACTGCCTGTAAGACGACCACCGCCATGCCGGCTCAGTAGAGCAAGCTGGACACTTTACTTGCTAAGTTTATCAATATATCAGGTCCAGGTATTGGTGTATCATATTGCCCAAACAATGCACCACGCCACTGCAGTATCCATTCAATAGTCTTCAGGGAGAAACCGACCATCACAGGGTGGAGTAACGAACGCCCCTCTGCAGTGACAATGAGGCGTGAGTGATTGCGTAGGTTCAAAAGCCGGCCACTTGGAGGGAACCTCGCAGTCTTTAGGGTGGCAAGGGTCAAATGTGAGGAAGAACAGATCGTAGCAACAGTTCCCGAACACTGTTAACCATTCCACAAAAAGCTCAAAAGTGTGGGAGACGGTCAGGAAAATATCTGGGAGAGGAGGAAGGGGTCCAATGTCTACTGTAATGGGGACTGCTATTCTTTGGGCCAACCCACGAGACATTTCCCAGTTAATGAAATGAAAGTTTATTATTCAACTCCCATTGTCACCACCAGTCTGGATCCAGCTTTCAAGCGCCACCACAGAAATCTTGTAGAGAGGGGAAATTTGGACTTTTGGTGCACCGTTGATGGAATTATAACCGTCCTTTAACCTTGTGGGAGCAGGATTCAGCCACGTATGTCGTCGCAGGGGAAGGAACTTCAGAGGAGCCGCCAGCACGCGCATTGTGCACGAACCCAGAGCGGAGAAGTGGGTGGGCTTGAGATGTAGCGATGGGGATGCTGTAAGGGGCATCAGCTAACAACTCGATGGCGGGGCCCATCCCCCTGATAGCAACGTGGTCGTTGTGCACGTTGTGATGTGACCGTGTGATTCTTCTTATTTCAGAATACTAACACATAATTAATTGTCATCTTCATGTGTTGTTTATTGTAGTAGTTATTGGTAGAGGTCCTGATACACAGTACCTCTAATAAGTTATTTACAAAGTTAAGGTCAACCAGACATCTTCTCTATGAAGGTTACACTCAGAAAAGATGAAGTACCATAGTTCAACTTTGTCTCAACCACTTAAATTAGAAAACAGTTGGTTTATATTTGAACAATAATAAGTGTTTATTGTACCTTTCGTTCATCACTTCAAACATTTGGTTTACATTCTTACATCCAGTTACTATTACACAATTCTTGAGACAATTTTAGGTTCAAACGTTTGTAAATCTATCGGGCCAAACTGCATGGTCATTACTTTGTAGCTTACAAACTATTTAAACTAAGGTAAAATAAGCTAACGACAAACACACACACCCATGCCCCAGGGAGGACTGGAAACTCCGACGGCGAGCAACCTCGCGCTCTATACCGAGGCGCCTTAGACAAGTTTAGAACATGTTAACAATTTGAGTCAACTCTAGTTACTAATTACAAAAGAAAACACCATCAATATCTACACGTTTTCATCTCTTTACTCTGAGTATCCACAGAGTTCATTTTAGTGCACCGTGTCCTTTACATATGTCTTCCATGAGAAGTAGAAGGTACCTGTCTGGGAATTCACCTATGAAAGAAACAGCCCAGGACATAATAGTCCAAGCAAAAACTCTCCATAAATACCCAAAAACTAATGAATTTGGTCATCTTGTCTATCTAGGTAAAGCATGTAGTGCTTGAGACACTACATCGTTGGACTCTGACAACCGCCAGTTGACCACACAAGTCTTTCGATAGTAAGAAGTCCAAGAGAAGTTTTGTAAAATTTCCCCCTTCAATAACTTTTATCCTCTTCTTTTTGCCTCGTTTCTGCTTATGCAGAAATGCTTCCTCCAAGCTTCTCTTTTCTCCCACAGTCTATCGTTTAGGACCTCCTCCAAATGGACTCCCCCCCCCTCCCCGGTTACATCTTCCTTCACCTAGTCTCTCTATTTTGCACGTCATGTTCCAGTTTCTTGTGGCGTAGAGTCAGCGCCACACACCAGACGTAGAGAAAGATCGTGGAGAAGGCAGCGATCGACCGAAAGCCAATCACAAGCAGGCTCCGCGTATCCTAGAAGGTGTAACCGAAGATGCGCGCCCTCTACAAGCGGCTGTGTCTAGGTCGACATATGTCTGGACAGCCGGAAGATACTATTCAGGGCTCATATCAGTTACTAGTGAGAACTCAGGCAGCTACGAAGTCAGGACGAGGACAGTATTAAGTTATAACGCGACTACGAACTTAGCAGTTACTAGGTCACAGTGCAGCTAGTATCATACTGACGACGCCAATAGAAGCAAGAACAGAGAAGAAACAGACATATGTTCTAAAGTTGAGTATTAGAATTTTCAGTCAATAAAATTTGAATTATTAATCTGCATAGTTTTTACAGTTTACTTCGATATCTGCACAAGTACCTTTATGAACAACTAGACCGGGACGAGTAAACAACAAAAAGCCGACGAGGACACAAAACAGTTGGTCTCCGTCACATTTTGTCCATGGTACATCTCTTCTAAGACGTCTTTCTGGTCCCATACTTTTAATGTCACCAAAACGATTTCAGTCTATTACATTCCATGATTTATTTTGGGGTTTGAACTTTCACATGCTTCGTATTATTTGATTCCTAAGCTTGTCTCTTCTAGTCTTTCTAAGTATCTCTCGAAGAATGCGCATTTCTGTTGCTTGTATCCCGATCATATCTTTCCTTGTCCATGTCCAACATTCTGATGCATAAGTTAAAACTGACAGATAATATCACTTGCATTTGATGATTTTTGCTTGAGCAGGTGTTTTCTAGTTTATAATTACATCCAACACGCATTAGTAGAATTCTGAACAATTTTATATTGCCACGCGTAATGTCAGCGTTGTCTAAGGCGTTATGCAAGATAGTGTGCGGCAGTTCCCGTCGGGCTTTCAAGTCCTCCCTCAGGCATGGGTTATGTATTGTCCTTAGTGTAAGCTGATTTAAGTAGTCTAAATTTCTAGGGACTGATGACCATAGTAGTTTGGTCCAATAGGATAACAAACAATTTCCTTTTCTCTGTAAAATTTTCTGCTTGAAGTCTCATTTTTTTTTTAAATTAATTTACTTCCTAGAATCTTGAAGGCAAAAACTTCTGTTATAACTTCTCTATTTGAAACTAAACCCATCTGTTTCCATTTTTTTCGGCTGAGTTTCCTTTTTTCACTTTCATTGGGCTTATTTTCATACGTGCTTCTTGAATAGCTCTGTACCAGATGTTTAGTTCTTCCAATTTATGCTCATTTTCTTCCCAAATCATCAAAATATCTGTATAGGCTATGAGCTTCATATCATATTCCTTTTATCCTTGGTGAATATGACCTATTATGTTGGCCATTACTACATTAAAAATTACTGGCGACGGCTCACTTCCTTGCCGAACCCATCTTACCGTTACAAACACGGTGATGATCGACTGTAAAGTGATTATCAGTTACGTTTCTGTTGATAGTTCCGGTCTATTCAGACCTTGCCGCATCTCTTCCCTTCTAACAGCGTCGTAAGGCTTTTTATAACTATGAATGCGACTGATGAACTCTTCTCGGATGATCATGCGAGTGGTGGCGTCGTTTTGGCGCAACGTTTCGGTGAGTTTCGTACTTATCATTCTCAGGCTAATCACCCGAGAAGAGTTCACCACAAGAATACGCCGAGAAAGCAATCCCAACTATGACTGCAACTACCATGTCTTTCCAAAATCTCTATTTTTTGTACAACCTGTCTGATTGTAAATATCGCATCTATAGTTGATCTTCCACTTCGAAATCTTTCTGGTTCTTCTCCTAATTGTAGTTATATCTTACTTCCGATTTTTCTATCTTTTCATTAATCTTCATGCAGTGGTATAATAGTGATGTTGGTCTTTAACCAATTTCTTCCCAAAAATAGAAATTGTGAAAAAATGTTATATTTAGTCATCAGGTTCTCTTTAAAATAATTGAAATAACATTACACATATTACAGACTAGCAGTATGTGTTGTAATTTGGACCACTCATAATGTTGCGCTGGCGCTACGTTGGGAGTTTCCTAGTTTAAAAATTAAAAAAAATTAGTTTTTGTGATCACATTCTTCTATTTGTTCAAACAGTGCAATATTGTCTATTATATGATAACTCTGACTTACATTGATGGTATCACTCATGAAATATTGAAAAACACTCTGTGTGAAGCTGAACTTACATTTCTTTTTGATGTAGAACGTCTGACGTTTTTAAATCTTGCATCTTTTGACGAAGTATTAAGGTAATTGTGAAACTTAGACACATATACAGAGAGCTGGTGAACGCCTTTTAACACATGTGTGGTGAGTTTTGTATAGTAAGTCCATTTCGACTGCATTTTGTAAGGCTAAATTTTGCGTTGCGTATAGGCAACACTGGGAAGGAATGGGTTAATAACCCCACAGTACTTTATTACCCTTCTTACAGATAAGTACAATGATCGTCTTGGTCCAATCTTCAGGAATCTTTCGACCGATCCATACTACCCTCATTATTCTACGCAGCCACTAAAATCTCTAACCCCTAATAATTTACACTCCTGGCCATTACATTTGCTACGCCACGAAGATGACGTACTACAGACGCGAAATTTAACCGACAGGAAGAAGATACTGTGATATGTAAATGATTAGCTTTTCAGAGCATTCATACAAAGTTGGCGCCGGTGGCGACACCTATAAAGTTCTGACATGAGGAAAGTTACCAACCGATTTGTCATACACAAACAGTAGTTGACCGGCATTGCCTGGTGAAACGTTGTTGTGATACCTCGTGTGAGGCGGAGAAATACGTACCATCACGTTTCCGACTTTGATAAAGGTCGGATTGTAGCCTATCGCGACATTACTGCTCGCGTTGGTCGCGATCCAACGTCTGTTAGCAGAATATGGAATCGGTGGGTTCAGGAGGGCAATACGGAACGCCGTGCTGGATCCCAACGGCCTCGTACCGCTAGCAGTCGCGATGAAAGGCATCTTATCCGCATGGCTATGACAGATCGTGCAGCCACGTGTCGATCCCTGAGTCAACAGATGGGGGCGTTTGCAAGACAACAACCATCTGCACGAACAGTTCGACGACCTTTGCAGTAGTATGGACTATCAGTTCGGAGACCATGGCTGCGGTTACCCTTGACGCTGCATGGGTGCACGAATGGCGAAACGTCGCATCCGTGTTTGGCGTCATCGTGGTGAATGCACATTGGAAGCGTGTATTTGTCATCGCCATACTGGCATATCACCCAGCGTGATGGTATGGAGTGCCATTGGTTTCACGTCTCGGTGTCCTCTTGTTCGCATCGACGGCAGTTTCAACTGTGGCCTATACATTTCAGATGTGTTACGATCCGTGGCTCTAACCTTCATTCCATCCCTGCGAAACTATTTTTCAGCACGATAATACACGACCGCATGTTGCAGGTCCTGTACGGGCTTTTATGTATACGGAAAATGTTCGACTGCTGTCCTGGCCAGCACATTCTCCAGATCACTCAGCATTTGAAGACGTCTGGTCAATGGTGGCCCAGCAACTGGCTCGCCAAAATACGCGTCTGTACCTGTACACGCCATCCAAGTTCTGTTTCTCTCAATGCCCAGGCGTATCGAGGCCGTTATTGCGGCCACAGGTGGTTGTTCTGGGTACCGATTTCTCAGGATCTGTGCACCCATATTGCGTGAAAATGAAATCAAATTTCACTTCTAGTATAATATATATGTCCAATGAATGCCCGTTTATCATATGCATATCTTCTTGGTGCAGCAATTTTAATGGCTAGTAGTGTATTCAGTTACTGGTCTCATGGAACTCACCTCAGAATACTGGCCACCTCTACGGTAGGCGTCGACCTCGCCCTCCGTCTCTCCTTCAGATGCGATATCGTATGAAGACGCAGTGGCCAGTGTCAGCAGCGAGGGGTTGGCCATGGACAGCAGGGAGGGGGTGAAGTACACAGAGCAATCTGTGCGAGGCGAGCCTGGCGCCGAGTGGCTGGCTGAACGCTCGCTGGGCGCTGGCGACGCCGACCTGGGGGTGCCTGCACTGCGGGCGGAGAGGGCGTCTCCTCCAGAGAGCTGCGAGGGGCCTTCCAGGAGCGGCGAGGGGCCTTCCAGGAGGGCTGCCAGGGAAGTCTCCGGCCCGTCTGCCATACACTCTCCTTCACAACTGGCCTCTGGCTCCTCCGCAATCTCTTGACTCTCAGCAAGTTCCTCCTGCTTTCTTGCTGCAGCCTCGATCTCCTCCCGCTTCCTCGCGTCCTGTAAGGGAAATATACCATTCACTCAAGTGGATTTTATCCATGATGGATGTAGTCGAACTCCGTGACTATTCCTACTAAAGGGCTGAGGATAAAAAGAGCTACCAGTCTACAATTAAGGATTGTATTATTTATTTATATCACGACCCGTTTCAGGCGTGTCCCCACCATCACATTCTTATACACTGAGACCAGTGTACAGTTTGTTGGTGGAGCTCACTGTTTGAAAATAAATTATGTGGCATTAATTTCATTAACAACTAGTTCAGGTGGCAATATGACGTGTACAAAACCACTGTTTCACTTACATGTAAACTTATCATCCAAGTCATTATTGCCTTAAGTGGCAAATTTTGTATTGTATTTCACACTTGTATTTCACACACACTTTTTGTTTTTAGAGTCGTTATTTTAGTCTTTCACAATATTCACATAGTTCTGCTTCCCATGTATTGTGTGTATTTTCCATATGCATGTTTTATGACGCACAGAATTATGAAATCGCAGCATAAGCCGTGTTTTTCAGGGAAATTAAGAGTTTCTGGTCAAAGAGCTTATATCTAAGAAGCAGAAAGATAGCAAGGCATTACAAAAATGTTACGTACATGCAGAGTCAGAAGAAGTATTACAAAATATAAAAATCAAGCTTTTTATGCAAACTGAATGTATCAAAATCTCTTCACAATAAGAAATAATGTATGGAAATATTCCTGAAAATCAACATATCGAAAGAACTCGCCTTGAACTGACACCCAATTTTCTACAATGACTATGTGGTGTAATATAACTTGTTTTCATCCATTTCATATTTTGTCAATGACGGTGTAGCTCCCCAGTCATGTAAAAATCCATCATATTTACTGAAACTTTACCACTACATGTTGTTAAGAAACCGTTTTGAGGGTATTTAATACTGAGTACGTTACTCTCGACACACGCTTAATGATTTTTGCGTTATGAGTTCTAAACATGTGATGTTTCGTTAAATTTGAGTGTTAAATATATGATGTTTGTTTGTTCGCATGATGAAAAATGTACGTTACCGTCACGTAAAGAGCCTTCTGCGGTAGTTTTCTCGTGTAAAAATGGAGCACTGACTCGCCAAGAAACCAAGCACTGTCTAAAACAATCTACACTGGGCAATATTATCCAGCATGTTTACGTAATGGAACAATGTGTCTGTTGAGAAACGTATACCTTATACGCACATCAAATCTAAAGTTTTGCGGCATAAGTCAGTTATATTAATGAGGAAGTCCCGTGGTAAGTCAAATTCAGAACATTGAAAATTATCACAAACATTACACAGTTTCAACAAGCATGGTGGCTAATAGCTGTTACTTTAATAAGGACGAATACTGCAATTGAGTTTTATCACTGAGAATTAGTTTTGGTTTCTGAGGTTGGTGTTTGTTGATAGAGACAATTTTTAATGTTAGCTTTTGCCTGTATTCGTTCTGTGCAGCACATCACATTTGATGTGAAAAGTATGAGAATCATTTCAGGCATGTTCTGTAAAGGTGGAATCTCTCATTTTTAGTTTCCAACTTCTCTCATAGTCAGCCAGTCTAGTAATTATAGCCCTGCCTGACTGAACTATATATACTTTGACACAAAGGTTGCAAGAGATCCTATATATGCCACTCCTTTCCAAAGATGGAATCTTGTCTTTCCTATTGAAAAACAAGTAAGCAATAGTATTCGTATTACAAAAGCCTGGGTTGTCTTTCCTGCACTTAAGTTTGCTGACAAGCCTTTCTGACGTTTTACCACCCTATAACATTGGTGCCCATTTTTATCTGTGTAAATAGTTATTTTGTGAGGAGGATACAAAAGTAATATTACCCTCTGTCTCTTTTTCTTACAAAGTATGCTGTTAATCAGGGTATTGCTGAATTCAATTCCTTGAATTAATTCCAGTTCATTCTCGAAATCTGTGTTGGTCTGAGATATAGATAATACACTATGCACCATGCTGTAGAAGGCTACATGTTTATGTGTTGGGAATTAAAATTAAATGTTTGTTAAGCTTACGGGACTTAACTATGGGGTCATTAGTCCCTAAACTTACAAACTACTTATCAACTACCTTATACTAAGGACGGCACAAATATCCATGCCCGAGAGGGGATTCGAACCCCCGACCGTAGTGACTTGCAGACTGTGACTGGAGCGCCTCAGTCCCCTCGGCCACTGCGGCCGGCGTGTTGGGAATTGGCAGGTATTGTTATGTCTCTGGAAGTTGATTTTCTGTATACTTTAAATACATGCTTTTAATGACTGATGTCTATGGCCAGAATGAAGCAGTTGATAAAGTCTCCTCCAGCCTCCTTTGTGAATTTAATTTTACACTGTTCTGAATTTTGGTTATGTAAGAACTTGTGTAATTGTCTGTTTGTACCTGTCCACAGGCACAGTACATCATCCACATACCTACTCCAATGGTGTATTTTTAGTGCTTAGGGGCTCTTTATCTAAAATGTTTGTTCAAAATTATTCATGAACATTTATGCTAGTAGAGGAATCAGAAGCGACCTCACTGCTAATTCATATGACTGTTTGTACAGATTTTGTTGGAACTGCAAATAATTTTGTTTCAAACAAGTTTCTGTTGCAAATCCTATATCATCAAACTGAATCGGGTTTATTCTACTTTTGTACAAGCACTCTATTAATATTTCCGTAACTTTTCCAACAGGAAAGTGCAATCGTAATTATACCTATAACCCTGAGAAGTGCAGGCAATATGTTGTGAAAGTTTCATCGCCATTGGATGAACGGACCGGTAGCGCATTAAATGCGAATGAACATACAGACAAACAAACATTCATTTGTATACATTATATAAAAGGTCAGAAAACAAAACATTCACCAGTTGCAGGGTGCAGATTTATTCTTAACCAGTTTCAAGCAATTACTGTCCTTCTTCAGGTATATGTACACGAAACAGTTAAGAATATATACAAATACAGATATTACATGAAATTAGCAGAACAATCATAAAATTAAAGGGGCAAGAAGTACAGTGTATTTAAAACTTTCTTGAAAAGTGTCAAAATGCGGTAGTTAATACGCCATTCTCCTGCATTTGGATAAAATAAGGAAGTTATGGCAGTGAACATCAAGTGCATATATTCTGCTATAACTTGTAAACTAAGTTGTTAATACTGTATGATAGTCTTTGGTTAAGCCACATAGTGGGCGTAAAGAGAAAAGGGAAATCAAGTTATAGGACTTCAGGGTCATATATTGTTTTACTGTGTTTCCCTCAATTGTGCACACGCTGGTGAGGTGGGACAGGCAAGTCCATTTGCTCAGAGGTAAGGAAGGTATATCACCAACATGTGCTACCAGCGACAATAGTAGATTGCATTGCTTAGTGTCTACACAGCTATGTTGCCACTATGTAAGTTCTAAACCTGGTATTTATTTGTCTAAATAATAGCATAAGATGATTTTACATTACATAAACAGTTCCAAGGTGGAGTGGCTTGTGGGCCTCAACGATACAGATAGCTGTAATTAGGTGCAACCACAGCGGAGGGGTAACTGTGGAGACGCAAGACAAACGTGTGGTTCCTGAAGAGGGGCAGCAGCCTTATCAGTAGTTACAGGGACAAGAGTCTGGATGATTGACTGAGCTGGCCTTGTAACATCAGCTAATGTGAATTTGCCTCACAGTTACTGCGAACAGCTGGCAGCAAGGGGAAACTACAGCTGACACTTTTCCCGAGGACATCAGCTCTACTGTATGAACATATAATGATGGCATCTTCTCGGGTAAAGTATTCCGGAGGTAAAATAGTCCCCCGTTTGGATCACTGGGTGGGGACTACTCAGGAGGATGTGATCATTATGAAAGACAACACTGGCATTCAATGGATCGGAGCTTAGAATGTTAGATCCCTTAATTGTGTAGGGAAGTTACTAAATTTAAAAAGAGGATGAATAGGTTGAAGTTAGATATAGTGGGGATTATTGAAGTTCGGTGGAAAGAGGAACAAGATTCCTGGTCAGGATTATAAATACAAAATCAGTTGGTGTTATTACAGGAGAAGATCTGATAATGAATAAGATAATAGAAATGCGGGTGAACTACTATGACCAACACACTGATCGCATTATCATAGTAAAGATAGGTATGAAGCCAACGCCGACCACAGGAGTGCAGGTTTATATGCCAACTAGCTCTACCAATGATGAGGATATTGAAGAAATTCAAGAGGAGCTAAAGGAAATTATTCAGCCAATTAAGGGAGAGGAAAACTTAATTGTTATGGGAGACTGGAATTCAGTAGTAGGACAAGGAAGGGAAGGGAAGGTAGTAGGTGAATATGGTCTGGGCAAAAGGAATGAACACCTTGTTTAAGAACCACAAAAGAAGGTTGTATACGTGGAAGAGACCAGGAGACACTGGGAGATACCAGGTAGATTTTATAATGGTAAGACATAGATTTAGGAACTAGGTTTTAAACTATAGGACATACCCAGGGGCAGATACAAACTCTGGCCATAACCACAGGAGGCAATCCTCACTTTACGGCATATCCTAGAAGATAGATCAAGGAAATGCAAATGTACATATCTAGCTTCAGAAGATTTGAAGAAGCCTTTTTACAATGTTGATTGGAATAAACTCTTTCAAGTTCTGAAGCAAGCAGGAGTAAAATATAGGTAGCGGTTGCTGTTGAATCTTCCAGGTTGTGTGGTCGTGGTCGAAGAAACATATCTGCTCCTGACTTTTCGTCCAGAGCTGCGCTGGGCATCCTCAGATGTGCTACTAGTAGCGGTGAGTCTTCCCGACTCAAGATTTGGCAAGACTCACCGCTACCAGTAGCACCTCTGAGGATGTCCAGCGCAGCTCTGGACGAAACGTCAGGAGCAGATATGTTTCTTCGACCACGACCACATAAACCGGAAGATTCAACAGCAATTATTTCAGCCGGTCGTGGAGGCCTTCACTGCATGAATTGGTAGCGGTTGTCAGAGCTGAAGGACAAGAAACGGTTGCAGTGGTTGGGAAGGGAGTAAGACAGGGTTGTAGCCTTTCTACAATGTTATTCCGTTTGTACACTGAGCAAGCTATAAAAAAAGCAAGGATAAATTTGTAGAAGGAATTAAAGTTCAGAGTGAAGAATTAAAAACATAGCGTTTTGCAGACGACTTAGTATTTCTGTCAGAGACAGCAAAGGATCAGTTGAACGGAATGGACAGTGTGCTGAAAGGTGCATATAAGATGAACGTTAACAAGAGCAAAACCAAGATAATTGAGCACAGTCTAAGAAAATCAGGTGATACTAAAGGAATTAGATTAGCTAACGAAACAATAAAGGAGGTAGATGAGTTTTGTTACTTGGGCAGTAAAATAACAAATGATGGTCGCAGTACAGAGGATATAAAATGCAGAATGGCACTGAGTAGAAAAGCGTTCTTTAAAAAGAGAAATTTGTTAACATCGAATATTGATTGAAGCCTAAGGAAGTCCTTTCTGATGGCATTTGTGTGGAGTGTTTCTAGTATGGGAGTGAAACATGGACGATAAACAGTGCGGACAGAAAGAGGATAGAGGCTTCTGAAAAGTGGTGCTACAGAAGAATATTGAAGATTAGGTGGATGGATCGCATAACTAATGAGGAGGTACTGAACAGAATTGGGGAGAAAAGGAAATTCTGGCATACCTTGACTAAACGAAGGGACACATTCTTAGACATCAAGGAATTGTGAATTTAGCGTTGGAGGGAAGTGTGTGGGGTGAAAACAGCAGAGGAAGACGAAGAGATGGCTACAGTAAGCAGATTCAGACAGATGTAGGTTGCCATTCTAATATGGAGTTGAAGAGGCTTGCTCAGAATAGGGTATTGTGGAGAGCTCTATCAAACTAGTCTCCAGACTGAAGATCACAACACAGAGAGTTCCATGGGAATTTCAGGGCATGCATAGAAAAAGGTAATATATTTACAAATATCTTTTCAAGTGTAAAAAAAATAGCATTATTTGAATCATAGACTTTTAATTACACACTGTAAAAATGTAATGTAGTTTCTTTACAGTTATAACTAATCAATATCAGAGTTTTTATAGCACTGAGGCATTCAACATTCACGGCGTTGTGCATGTATACAAAATTTATTTTGAGTGGTATATTATTGTATAACAATACAATTACACTGAAAAATACAACTTAGATGCTTGAGCATGAACAAAACACTTTTACAGTCTGCCAGCCCTTTTTAGCACTGCTACAGAGTGAAATCATGGCGAACTAGTGTGACGTCTTCAGTTTCAGCATGTGCTGCCACCTTATGATTATATGTTCAGATGCCTACCACTGTGGCCAATATTTGAATGTTCTCACCAGATTTATTTCAATTTGGTCCTCTCCAGCCTTTACTATGTCATCTCTCAAAAGTACCCATTCCTCTTGTGCTGTTTTATTTCCTCCAGTTTCTGTCAATTGTTGCCCAAATCTCCCTCTGAAATCCTCAAGAACTTCAGAAAGCCTCAGTTTATTCAGGTCCCATCTCCTTATACTCCTACCTTTCGGGAGTTTTTTCAGTTTCAGTCTATAGTTCATACCCAATATGATATGATTAGAGTCTATATCTGCCTTTGGATCTGGGGACATGGCAGTGCCCCCGCCAAGTTGAGCGCATGGTCATACCATCCATTTCTCGGCGCAGTTCACGGCACTTTCGAATACCTTCTATCATTGTTGTGGATAAATCAGGAAGCCTGACTTTTCGATTACCAAGAGTATCTACTAGAACTAGCTATATTTCCAAATTATGCTATTCTACACCTGATATAGACGAAATATTAGCAGTCGAAAATAACTAATTCTCACTCAATGACTCACCGATCATCAAAATTCTAAGTTACTTCTAGGTGACACACAAACGTCAAATTTTGTATTTAGAAAGCGTTTAGACTGTAATGGAAGAAAAAATTCAAACATCTATAAATATTAATTCTGTTCTCGAACACATTTTCGTTTAACAGAAGAGTATATGCTGTCTGGGAGTTGCTGGGATTGTGTTGGTAGTGGTATTGTGGTAAAGCGATGGATTCAGGTCCGTGAGTTCGCGAATTCGATTTCTGGTGCCGTATCTTTTTCGTCCTTTGAACAAGGAGACATCTGAAATGATATGTGGTACCTCATTGGAGTATGAACAATAACTGTTAAGATGTAGTTTACATTGCTGCAAATGGAAACAGTACCAATGATAACTACTTTCTACCTATTGCTCGTATTGTCGAAAATTCCGTCACATAACGTGGGGGGTGGGGGAAAATGTTAGACCGGGAGCAAAAACGTTAGATTTTGGTTTCACAGAAGAACATGGCAGAGTTAAGGAGACGCCTTTGATCTGGGAGACGCACAGTCTCTGTGCCATAGAGTAGAACTCTCTGGAGTGAGTATTGCGTTCTGATTTCTCTAGGAGATGCTGGTTCTGCTCATGTTACGAACATTAAGCTGGGATTGTGCGGTGACATCATTATATAAAGACGCAACTTGAAAACTAAAGTACTGATTTTCTAGATAACGTTATCAGTAGGCCAATGAAACTTATATTCGGTAATTCGAAAGATGGTTTGCTGTAGATGCACACAATACAATAATCATGAGTGTACATAGCTGCGAAGAGTGATAAAACGAAGTATATGTTTTAAATTCCAAAGCTCGAATCATGATTAAAATTCTCTAACTCTAATAAAACGTGAATGTTTTCACATTGAAGAGCTACCAACTACTGCCCTAAGGATGATCGATTTTAGAAAATCATCGATGGTAACATCAACGTTAACATCAATTCACAGAATTCGATGTAGGATGAAGATTGAAAGGAATCATTCGAGAATATTAGTGTTTTGGGGGCCAAAACAAACAATCCACGGCGGAACCACTGACACATATTGCTAACCTTAGAATACCAAGAACAGTATTATTGTTCTCCCTGTAACTTTAAACAACATATCAACAATTATTTGCGTACGGATATAACAGTCGTGAGAAATAGGGATTGATGTTGATGTGGTCTTCAGTTCGGAGACTGGTTTGATGCAGCTCTCCACCCTATTCTATCTTGAGCAAGCCTCTTCACCTCCTCATAGGAACGGCAACCTACATTCATTAGAATTTGCTTATTATATTCATCTCTTGGTCTCCCTCTGCTATTCCCCCCCCCACCCTTGCCTTGATGGTAAATTCAAAATTCCTTGATGTCCAACATTGTGTCGTACCAATCGATCCCTTCTTTTAGTCAAGGAATGCAAGAAATTCCTTTTCTCCCCAATTATGTACAGTACCTCCTCATTAGTTACGTGATCTACTCACCTAAACTTCAACGTTCTTCTGTAACACCACACTTAAAAAGTCTCTATCCTCTTTCTGTCCAGATTGTTTAGCGTCCATGTTTCACTCCCATACAAGGCAAAACTCCACACAGAAGCCTTCAGAAAGGAGTTCATTATGCTTAAATTAATATTCGATGTTAACGAATTTCTCTTCTTTAAAAACGCTTTTCTTCCCATTGCCATTCTGGACTTTATATCCTCTGTACTGTATTTTACTGGCCAAGTAAAAAAACTCATTTACCACCTTTATTGATTCTCTACCTAATTTACTTCCTTCGATATAGCCTGATTTTCCGAGACTGCATTCCATTACCCTTGTTTTGCTCTTGTTGATGTTCATCTTATATGCTCCTTTCAACACACTGTCTATTGCGTTCAATAGCTCCACCAGGTCTTTTGCTGTCTCTGACAGAATTCTAGTGTCATCAGAAAAACACAAGGTTTTTATTTCTTCGCCGTGAATTTGAATTCCTTCTCCAAATTTCTCCTTACTTTCCCTTATACCTTGCTCAATGTTCTAATTGAAAACATTGGAGAAAGGCTGCAACCATGTCTTACTCCCTTTCGAACTTCTGCATTTCTTTCATGCCCTTCAATTCTGATAACTGCTGCCTTGTTCTTGTAAAAGTTGTAAATAACCCTATGTTCCCCTATATTTTACCCTTGCTGATTTCAGAACTTGAAAGTGTCTATTCTAATCAACATTGTCAGACGGTTTTGCAAATCCACAAAAGCGAGGAATTTAGGTTTCACTATCCTTTATCTACCTTCTGAGATAATCTGTAAAGTGAGGATAGCCTCCTGTGTTATAACATTTCTCCTTAATCCAAGGTCGGCTTCTAGCAGCTTTGCCCATATTCTGTAATAATTTTTGTTAAAATTTTGCAACCATGACTTATTTAACTAATGCTTCTGTAATTTTCACACCTGTCTACACCTGCTTTCTTTGTAATGGTGATTATTACATTTTTGTTCAAGCCTGAGGGTATGTCGGCTATCTCGTACATATTACACAATGGGTGAAATAGTTTTGGCACGGCTGGTTCTCCCAGAGGCTTTAGGAGTTCTGAAGGAATGTCATCTACTCCAAGGTCCTTGTTTCGACTTAGGTCTTTCAGGACACTGTCAAATTCTTCTCTCAGAATAGTATCTCCTATTTCATCTTTTTCTACAACTTCTTCCCTTCCTACACTATTGTCTCCAAGTTCATTTCCTTTGTAGAGCCCCTCTATAAACTCTTTCCCACTTTTAGGTTTCCCTTCTTGCTGAGAACTGGTTTTCTATCTGTGTTCTTTGTGTTCATATGGCTGCTTTTCTTGTCTCCAATTGTTTCTTTTATTTTCCTTTAGGGGTTATCTATTTTTCCCCTATTTATAAACTCTTCTACAGACTTGCATTTGCCTTCTAGCCACTCCTGCTTAGCTATTTTACACTTCCTGTCAATCTTATCTTTTAGTCATCTGTACTCCATTTTTCTTGTTTATTTAGTGCATTTTTATATCTTCTCCGTTCATCAATTACATTTAGTATTTCCTCTGAATCCAAGGATTTTTTATAGGTCTTGCCTTTCTACCTATTTTATCCTCTGCTGCCTTTACTATTTCATCTCTCAACGCTATCCATTCTTCTTCTACTGTATGATTTCTCCCATTTCTGAAATTTCTGCCTAAAGATCTATCTAAAATTCCGAATACTTCTGTTTCCTCCAATTAATCCAGGTCCCATCGTCTTACATTCCTACCTTTTTGCAGTTTTTTAAGTTTCAACCTACAGTTCATAACCAATAAGTTATGGCAGGGTCTATATCTGCCCCTGGGTAGGAAGCTTCAGCACACTTCACCACCACTACCGTAAGTAACATTCTATCTTGTACTAGAAAAAGATACAGTATACATCTATAGTCATCTATCTCGTTTGTAGCTTGGCATCGTACGCTATACTACCTACAGAAAAGAAAAGGGATACCATCAAAAATTAAATATACAAAAATAAATTCCTTCCACAATAAAAAGTGGTGATATTTCATGGGGAACCAAGACGGTTATTTTAGTTTATGTTCATGGAACCACCCTTTCAACACCTTGTAATAATGTTTTATCAAATTAGTTATCTACCGATATCTGTACTGACTATATCAAAATTATACATCTTTATTTCCATAATGCATGTAATGACTTCGCAATCGCACCATAATATAATGCCATCAGAATACATATAAGCATTAGGCAATTACACATTGACATAAAAATATAATTAATATTCGATTAAGTGACCAAATGTAATTACTTAGAATATAATTCCTCATATTTGCAAAATGTATTTTGAAATTTAAATTATGCAGTCATGTCGTGAGAAGTCATTATGTTTATTATAGAAATAAAGATATGTAATTTTGCTATAATCACTACAGATGTTGGTAGATAACTAATTAGATAAAAAAACTGTGGCAAGTTAATGAATATGTGGTTCCATGAACATTAATTAAAATAACCGACTTGGTTTCCATGAGATCTCACAATTTATATGGTGGAAGGAATTCGTCAAGAGACATGCATTTATGTGCATTTCATTTTTGATGGTATTCATCTTAGTGAATTAAACCTAGTTCCTAAGTCTTATGTCTTACCATTATTAAATCTTTCTGGTATCTTCCAGTGTTGCCTGGTCTCTTCCACATATATAGCCTTCTTTCATGATTTTTGAATCAATTGATTATTTTTCAAATTATGTTTTATACAAATTTCTACCTGGCGGCTTCCTGTTTAATTCTTCTTTCATTCATGCAGAGGAGTTAAATGCGTATAATTTGTGGGATCATTTTGCGAAGGGAAGAGAAAGTGACAGCGTTATTAATGACAATTACGGTGAGTTAGGAGAAAGGGTAAACGTTGATTGGTTTGGCAAAAGTGAACACGAATTTTCTGTTACTGACTGGTAGTGGTATGGGAAAATTTTAAAGTTAATTTTACCACACTTATGGGTTAAAGAAAAGTGTAAAATAGGAAGGTAACTTGAAAGAAAAAGGGTGAAAAAGGAGCATACAGCGTATTTGAGGAATTATTTTATGGGGACGACAAAATTGAATAGTGGACTAAAGCATTGTGTACTATTGGTATTTTAGAAAAGGCCGAGATGGAGAAATTGGCTAATGAGCGAAAAAGACGGCACAACAATTGCTATAAGACGGTAAGGTAAAGTGTCCTCATCCAAACGCCTACGGCTAAAATACCCAGACTCTGGAAAAGTATTATGACTGAGAAATGTAACAGAATTGAGGCTGTATGTAGAGACGAAGAATAAGTGAAATCTTTGCTATGGATACTTATTTCAGTGTATTTATGTTTACTAAATAAGTATTTTGGGGATATTTGTGTGTTTATTGTATGTTGTCTAAAATAAGTTGCTATTCTGAGGAGAACAAAAAGGAATTGTGTGGGTGCATTTTGGTGTATGGATGTCGGCAGTTTGATGGGTTAATGTGGATGAAAATGATTTATTAAATGTTTGCATAATTTGTGGTTTAAAAAATGTGAGTATAGTAGTCAGAATTGTGGTATTAGTTTGAAGAGTGTTGTAGCATAAATTTTGGTGTGAGGAGGCGGATTAATTTATCAGTAAAAGAGATGTAATAATTTGAGAATTGCAGCGTATTGAAAATTATAAGAAGGATCTTAATGACTTGAGTAATTTATATATGGGTTGATATGGAAATTTAATTTGTGTTTAATATTTAGGGATTAAAATGTGTTGTAATTAGGGTACAATTTAACAGGAAATTCTATTCAAGGGAAGTAGTTGTTTGTTGCTTTGAGCTTCTTTTTAAATTTCATCAGTTGGCGATGGGGGAAACTAGTGTTGCAGAAACTATAGTGTGGACATGTCTTCATGTGGGAACATCGACAGACTGATGTTAAAAGCAAGAATGTTTTGTATGTTGATATTTTATTGCATTGCTGTTGAAGAGTGTGTATCTATTCCACAGGGGGGAGGCGTTAAAGCTGGAACCTTAGGGGATTCGAATGCGTTTCTATATACTGGCAACTATACTGTAGTCGATTTTAGACAGGTCTTTTCATTTCGTCTGGGGGAATCGGCTACAGAGTCACACAAATTCTGCCAACGTTGGCAGAGAGTTGGTGACAGTGCAGCGGACTGTGGAACCAGATCGTCAGAACGCAAGGGCGCGTTAAAGTGATATATGGAATTAAATTAGTGTGCTATGCATCAAAGGAAGATTTGATTCTCTGGGCATTTTAGTACGCAGGTTCATTCACCACTACAGTTTTACACACTTCGCTCTGGCACAGTAGTTGGTAATAATTTTAATGTTTTTATTAATTTAAGAGAAAATGGTCAAAAAATTTTGGTACTACTTGACATGATAATTTGGCAGGCAAATGTATCATATCGAGTGGAGGTGTGTGATATTACAGATACAGGGGGAAGCTGATTGTTTCCATGTGAAAGGCGCGTTTTGCCAGGGTGTTGGGTTCCCCAACCAGAAGGCTACCAGTTTGTACCTAGTGAATGGGATACAGGCAGGTAGTCAGGTTTTTCCTAATGTAGTTGGAAACCAAGAGCAACACTCTGTAATGAGCGAGGGTGGCTAACCGAAAATGCAGTTGAAATATAATATAGCCACACACATTATTCTAAAAATCCATATAAAATCAGGAAATGATAATACCGCAAATATAATTATAAGAATTGATTGAGGGGACTTGAGAGACTGTAATTACAATATCAGTATCCCTTACAGATGAAAAGCCAACAAATTTCAGTACTATAATAATAATATTATTATTGGACTTATATTTACAATTATTGATACATATTGTTTATCAGTAACAATTTAAGAGGCAAATGGGCAGCATTGCACCACACTACCTACCTAAAAAGACGAACCATGTTATTTCCATATTCTTTCAATAAATTTTGTTTACCTCTCTTGTTCTGATTTTCATTGAGGTAATAATATTCTTATGTCAGAACATAGATTCCACCACAAAACCATAAAACATGAACCCAGAAACGCACATTACACTTATATATGTACTTCATTATATTTAATATTATTCTTAATAACGTTATGCCACTTAAATATATAATGTCCGACTAAAAATAATAGATAATTTATATATAAACAATTATATGTATTTGTGGACAAGAACTGAATATATTAGCATAAAAAGCCATGATAAATTAAATATTAATTGTGTAACTATATTTCAAGGGCAGCAGTATATTTAAACAGTGAGACGCCATGCTTAATGGCTATCTGAGCAAAGAGCTTCAGTCTAAACCGTTCATTAGTATTTGTTAAATATATATTTGTTTGTTAATTGTAAACAATATTTGTAGGGAGGTGGTCAAAGCATATACATAATTCTGTGATATTCAAATGTATAAAATTTTGGAAGGGAAATTATATTTTTAAGGTGAGGCATTAGGAAGCGCAGAAGGATACAGTTTTGGGAGCAGGGAGAGCACGATTTTCCAACGCTTGGGAAGGGACTCGTAACTTGGACATGGTGGTGAAAGGTTGTGTCGCTGGGCGATCTGAAGCCACGTTACGAACTTGTGATTTAAAGAGATAGGCATGTGTGACTACAGAACTTAGTCTCTGTTTGAAAAGTGATAAACTATGCACGGTAGTAGGGCTGTAGAACTGTGATAATTCAGCAATCGCGTACTCCTGTGATGACAAACTGTGTTTTATTTCAAATAATTTTATTATGGATTAACTTGGAATTGCAAAGTTTGGTGGACTCTCTAACTTACGAGTGACAATTTGGAACTTTTACTCTGGAATGCATGTGATACTTATTATGCCTCTCATGAATAATAGTTGGGGAAATATTTCGTTATAACCGATGTGTAAAGCAGGACCACCTCCATGTTTCATGTCAAATAATAGTAACAAACTCTATTTGTAAAGAATTAGTTCGTGAGTGCATCTCTTCTTTATCTGAAGAACTAATTCGTTGGTTATTCGTACTTTTAATTTATGTTTGGTTAAATACATTTTCACATCATCCTATGCCGATTAATAGACCGGCTAAAATGCAGCTTAATTTTTGATCTTATTTAAACAGACTGGGTAGCTGTTTAGGGCATAGTAGCTGACATATCTAACATACCCCTATGTACAGAGACAACAAGCTATAAACTCTTACTACCCAAGTTATGTATTATTGGTGAATACAAAAGGTGAATAAGAAGGTCGCAACCTCATACATTTTTTCGATCTCTTCATCAGTAGAGCTAGTGGGCATATAAACTTGCACTACTGTGGTCAGTGTTGGCTTCATATGATAAGATCACTGCACTGCTTGTAGTAGTTTACCTGCGTTCTTATTACCTGTATCATTATTATACCTCCTACTGCAATACTCCCAACTGATTTTGTATTTGTAATCTTCCACTCGCCCAACCAGAAATTGTGTTCCTCGTTTGACTGAACTTACTAATCTACTGTATCTAACTTCAATCTACCCATTGCCCTTTTCAAATTTTCTAATCTCCCTACACGATTAAGGAATCTAACATTCCACACTCCAATATGTAGAATGCCAGTGTTATCTTTCCTGATAACGATATCCTTCTGAGTTGCCCCACCTGGAGATCTGAATATGGAACTATTTTACCCAAGAATATTTTAGCTGGGGGGATGACATCTTCATATAGTCATATAGTAGAGCTGCATGTCCTTGGGAAAAGTAACAGCTGTAGTTTCCCTTTCCTTTCAGCGATTCGCAGTAACTATAAGGCAAAGTGACGTTAGCTGATGATACAAGGCCAGATCAGTTAGTCATCCAGACTGTCGCCCCTGCGACTACTGAAAATGCTACTGCCCCTCTTCAGGAACCACATGTTTGTCTGGCCTCTCCACAGATACCCCTCCATTGTGGTTGCACCTACGATCTGGCTATCTGTATCGTTGAGGCACGAAAGCCATCCCACCTCATTAGTGTCTGTGGTTCATGGGGTTGATGTTATTCATATGAGCAGTAAAATAAATCGTTAAACTTCGTTCACATGATAAATTAGTCAAATCTGAAGAATTTAAATTATATTAAATACCGAAGACTAACAATTATGAACAACTTTAATTAGAAACTACACATAGAAATTATGTAGGCAATCTGAACAAAAGGCTTCCATTTATTGACAGAAGGTGCAACAGTTCTACAAAACTAATAGCTTAGTCTACATAAGTACCGATTATGTTTAAGTATTACTCGAAATTGAGGGTTCCCTATCAAGTTTAACTGATGAAGGACATTGAGAAAGATCTGCGAATGACAGCTGTCTCTGTATTATCTTGATACAGGGGAGTGATGCACGAGTTGGAGTGGAAATCATTAAAATATAGGCGTTATTCTTGGCGGCGAGATTGCTTAGTTACATTTCAATTTCCAACTTTCACTTCTGCATAGAAGCAAATGTTGTTAGCACCTACCTACATATGGACATATTATCATGAGTAGTGTATTTTTTGACAGAGCTGGCTTACTTTTCTCATTTCATAAAAAAAAAAAAAAAGAAAAGAAAAGAAAAAAAAAATCTGTTTCACTCTCAATTTTTGTTATTTTTCACCTAAATTACAGAAATTACCCAGTACTGTCAAAATTAAACTACTATTTCCCACCTAAAAGGAGCTTGGTGAACGACTCATTTCCCTAGGGGAATGTAAGACATTAAAAAGTGGATGTGTAAAATTATTCACTTTCTGCTTTAGCAGCCATAAGGTTATTGTGACCTTTGTAAATGTTTTTGAGATAAGACAAATTTACAGTTTTACCACATTCACAAATAACTTTAATTTCTTGAGATTCTTTGCATAAAGATGTCCGCCAGTTTCAGAAACAAAGCGGGTGATCACAAAGTCAGTATAAATTTGAAAACTTAATAAATCACGAATTAATAGAGATTGGAATGACATGGGGTTTTAGTATAAAAAAATGGTTCAAAAAGTCTGACAGATGGCGCATCATCTGATCAGAATAATTAGCACAAAAGATGAATACAAAGAAAATATAATATTCTTTACAGGAAATGCACAATATATTCACCATCATTCCTCTGCAATAGCTGTAGTCAAAGGATAATGTTGCGAACATCACTGAAAAGCATGTCCAGAGTTATGATGAGGCATTGGCGTTGGATGTTGTCTTTCAGTACCCCTAAAGATGTCGGTCGATCAAGATACACTTGCAAGTAACCCCAAAGCCAATAATCGCATGGACTGAGGTCTGTGGACCTGGAAGGCCAAGCATGACAATAGTGGCATCTGAGCATCACCAACGTATGCAAGAGATCTATCATGCATCTAGCAATACTTTGTTTTTCTTTTTGGTTCTAATAAAACCGCATGTCATTCCAAGCATGTGTGTCAATTTTTACCTATTACATTATTCCGTGATTTATTAAGTTTTCAAATTTATACTGACTTTTTGATCACCCAGTATATTTCTTTACGTTTATGATAATTACGTTGGGATACTTTCTTGGAACCCAAGTAAATTTGATAAATTTTTCTCTACACATTCACTACACTGCCTAGATTTAAACATTTTTTCATTTTCAAAACTTGAAAAACAACCCCCTCTTCCCACATTGTCCCACACACATTTTCCGTTTCAGGCTCCTATGACCCTATGCACATAGCATTACAAGAAGTCTAATTTGTGAATTAACAGAAATGCTTCATTAATTTGGGCTGTTGTTAAGTATATAGGCGAGGCTGTTTAATATTTTAGCCAAATGGCAGCACTCCTCACTCAAATGCGTTGTACTGACCTCCAGTATGGGCACTCCCTTCGGTCAATGATTGTATGAAGTTTGGATAATGTAGATCCTTTCGCAAATCAGCTTTTTATGGATTCATGTATATATCTTTCTTCACATTTTGTTTCTTTATTTGACGAGACGAATTGTATGATGCATACAAATGTGAGTAAAGACACTCAAATTAGGGATAAAAACTAATACTTTACTACTAAAATGAAGTATGCTCCCATATTTAAGTAAATGGAAATAATATCAGTGCCATATATCGTCAAAGTTCGAATCTAATGCTAGCAGATGAAGCTGATTACTTGGATTTTAAAGTCACTGATTTCTATAGATGTACTAGGATAGTAATGCATGGCAGCAGCTAGAGAGCAGTGCTGAAGAGAGATGACAATGTTGGAGTGAGACAGAGGAAATTGTACTGAAATGAGTTGCTAGTTCCAGGCTAGCGGAATAAGCAAGGAGGTGGCGAGCAGCGTAGATAGACTGCGAAGTAAGACAGTAAAATCAAGCCATAGCTGCATGCTAACTAGAGGTAGCGCTACAGAACTTGTTATCTGAAGGTCACACATCCTATCGTCTTTATAAGCTTACATTTCTGCGGAACACTCAGTCGACGTTTTCCAGTTTTCTATTCATTTATGTAATAAGAAATTTTCAATAAATATCCTATGTTGTGAATGGTATGTGAGATTTTCCCTACCATACATTATTACATATGCTAAAGTGTCTGCAAGAATACCTCCATTGAAAGTAGCAATTTCATAGTGGTTCTTTGAGATGGAATTATATCTTTCTACATGTCATGTTAATTACATGTATGGGATAATTCTCTATAAAACTGAATGGGCTTACATCCTCATCTCCTTCTAGTAGTTTAACTCGTTTAAAATGGCAAAAGCATTGTAAGCTTTCATGTAACTATTCGGTGGATCTAGGTTCCACGTTTCTTGAGGAAACATCTTATTTTTTCTATTTTTCAAATAAAGTGTATCACATGATCATACAGTGATGCATCAGGCAATTGATTATTTTTTCGATTACTTTTAAATACAACAATTGCAAAATATGGTATAGCAAATTCCACTGATTGATAGTAATGAGTGATGTCAAGTTCAAATCCTGCTACCCCAGCTGTTTCAAGTTCACAAAATGATATGGGCACTTTAGGATTTTTTAAAATAGTTTCGCATTAGTCAAGCTCGTAATTTGGTTCATATTTAAGAACAGGGACACGAATTTCCATCGATTCTACGACAATTTTTCCTACTCTTTGAAGTGTTGTTACATGTTCTACTTAAGCTTGGGTGTAGTAGGTCCAATGAAGAATAGAATCTGCAGCACTTGGTGACAGTGAAAATTACTGTTAAATCGCCTTTGCACATGATTTGTTTGTAATCTTTAAAAAATCCTCCAAGCATTGCTAATGGATAAATCGCTTCCTTTCTCTTACACTTTATTTTTTCATTATTAAGAATATGTCCTTCCACACTTATTTTATCAGTAACAGATGATGTCAAGTGCAGTAAAACTGATGAGGAAATAGAAGGATGTTCTATTCTAGCTATAATATCATCCCCTTTCTTAATGGTTATAAAATTGAAGTTTTGCAGCATATTAATTATTCGTATTTCCGTTGTATGTTGGATAATCTGATCCATCAGTTCAAATAATACTGAAGTTCATGTATAATTGAGCACGATTAGGATCTAAAAATCCATTACCAATATTTTACGTTAATTTCTGTGTTCTTGTTGGACAAATTCAAATTATTTTTAGTTTTCTCATTCATAGAGAATCAGTATAACTGGTAACTCTCAATTTTGTTCATGATGTGGTCTAAGACAGCTTCAGCTGTGACTCATTTATTAAGGAAAACATTTACTGAGTCATTTCTAAAACAACAGTTCAATAGCACTATTAGAGTCAACTAAATTATCGTTTTCATCAGTTACAGTAATTTCTAAGTCTTGAATCAGATAAAAATAGGAATATTTAGAGGATAATGTGGTTCATAAATGATTGGCCCACCAAATTCTTCATTAGGCTTGAATGAAGCAATAATTGTTTGTTTCTCTGTGAAAATGGTCAGTGTGGCTTACAAACAATCCATTGGCAAGATTGAAATTTATATTGATCTGTTCAAACAAAATAACTTAAGAACATCTTTAACCACAGCTTTTTCGTTAGCCTTAAAAACTTGATTACTAAAACGAAGTACACTTCCAGTGCTATTTGCTGTATCCAATTTTACTTCATTCTCAGATGTAACTCTATTTAGAATTTCATATGCTTTAATATGAATATTAGGCATTTGCGAATGAATAAATTGTTTTAATTTTTTTGAAGTATACAGTCCTATGGGAATTTCTATCATTCCTCCATCAGTATATAATTTATTATTTCTAAAAGTAATGTTTGGAGTTAAAAAGGTTGTATAAAACCCAATTTGTGCAACATTACTATAGCTGTCTCATTTCAAAAATTATCTGAAGATCTTATATGATAATTTCAGAATAAAGTTAATTGAGAAAATATATCAGCTTTGCAAAAATTATCTGTCAATTTCATTACAGAATTCGAAGAGAAATGAGACTGGAATGAAATATCAATTGAGCAAGAGTTATCTGAAAACTTCATTTTCGAATTTAAAGATAAAGTTAACGGTGATTACATTTAAAATATCAATACATATCAGATTCACTCTTACAAGACATATTTAATCCTTATGAAATAATTGAATGTTCTATTGTTTAATTGATAAAAATCATCAATTTGTAAAAAAGTAATCATATTTTTCACAAGCAACATACTGATTGTTGCCTAAAGGAAGGAAAGAATTGTACATTGCCTAGAAGTGGTATTAAAATAATTATTGAAACTTAGATGGATTATGAGTCTGAGGTTGATTAAAGTAAATTGCACATATTATAAAAAATACTTTTCCGCAAATGTAATAAATTTTTTCAATAAAAATGGATCAGTTTCAACAAGAGTCTTCTGTGAAATCATTTTTTGCGAATACTGTCATACTGAGAAGTCAAGTGATGATTTTTACTTTAAGAAATACACAAAAATGGTTATCGAACTATGTGTAGACTATGAATAAATCAATATCATGTAATGAATTACAATGGAAGTCGAATTCCTTGCATATGTAGAAAACCTGTTGCTAAACATTATTACATAGAAGATTTACTCTTTATTGTGAGTTAAGAACATCGGAAAATATTATTATCGACGAATAAAGAAGAAGCTGTCACTGGTCAAGCATCTGCTTCAACAAACAAATGTAAAGGATGTCAAAAGAGTAAATATTTAAATTTTTTCTCATATATCCTTCACATAAAGATAAACATAATGGTAAATGTAAGAAGTGTACTTTAGAATATATGAAGAATAAAATAAATAAGATAAGCATTTGAAAAAAATGTTATATTTTCTACTGATGTGTTTGCAAAACAAAAAACTGAAGAGAAAGCATTGAATGAAATATTTCCATCTTCTAACAATGTGATTCCAGAACAAGAAAATAAAGGAGATAGACCACTGAAAAGATTAAATCCATCTTCTACTGACGTGTTTACAAAACCAAACATGAGAACCAATGAAGAAAAATTATTTCCCTTTACACAAATTTGTTTCATAAACCAAGAGATAGGAAAAGAGTTAGAGGTTAAACAGATTACAAACTAAAAGTTTTGAAAATAGTATAATCTCAATAGAACCTGACCATTTCTTGACTGCAGTGAAATAAAAAATTATGAAAATTATTACAACCTAAGTGTACATCAGTGATAAAAAATGACTTTTAAATTTTTTTGTGCGTACCAAATGCAGACTGAGAGTTGTAAGGTCACAAATGAAAGAGAGTTAATTACAAAATTTAAAATTGGTAAACAAATTATATTATAATAGATGTGGGTGATTTTCAAGCATGTGGATTTTGTTGGTCATTGAACAGAATTATTGGTTTACAGGTAGGAATTAATAAATATATTCTGATGAAGGGATCATGTAATATTCAATTACCAATTAGAATTAAAAATAAGAATGAATGTCTTAATGTGAAAAATGTTGACCAATTTTTTTTCTGAGGGCTATAAAAGCTGCAGTGTATCCTGCATATAAAAAATTAATGAAGTGTAAAATAAAAATGTTGGCCTTGATCTTGATCAGAAACTTGAAAATTTTTAGTTTCCTGTAGTGGTTGATCATATTTCAAAAATTAAAGGTAGAATTAATGTGTCTATCAATGTTTATTCATTTGATTATGAATATCAAGTGTACAATTATCAGTAAAAAGAGAATTTTACAACAAATTAAATGAGCATGAAATAAAAATAAAAAATAAAAAATAAAATAAAATATTCAAATATTGAATGGCATGTAATATTATGTATTGACACATTTCACACATCATTACGAAGTGTCGTATTCATGATCTATGGAACAAGTATTAATCTAATCTAGTCTAATCTAATCTACTCATTAAAAATTACAAAATTTAAGAAGGAGAAACATCTAAATTTGCTGTATTCTAAGAGTGATGAAAATTCTCACTATTGTTGGATAAAGAATTTTTCTCACCTTGTTTCAAGTCAAATAACGAAGCACAATGGATTAAATTGTATTTGGGACATGTGTTTACTTCACTTTAACAATAACGAAAATTTAGATGAACATTCAAAAAATTATTTATTTAACAAACCATTGAAAGTAGAAATACTGAAGGAAGGATCATATGTAAATTAAAAAAATATCAACATACATAGAAACTTCTTTTTGTTGTTTATGCTGATTTTGAAAGTTTCCTTTGCAGGTGCACAACTGTCAAAAAACTCCAGAAAAGTCATATACAATGAAGTATTAAAAACATTAACATAGTGGTTTTTGTTATTACATTAATGATATAAACGGACACTACAGTGATCCTGGAGTTTATAGACCGCCAAACTGTCATAAAAATGTATAGCATTTATGAAACAAGAAGTTGAAGTAATTCGAAGAATTTAAACTGAAGAAATGATACCATTAACTACCAAAGAACAATCAAGAGATAATGAATCTAAGGTTTGTACTTTGTGTAGATGTCATTTCTAACAGAAAAATAAAAAGTTCGTCATCATGATAATTTAACAGGAAGAATTTATATCCAATGTGTAATTATTATTATTTACAGTAACAACTTCCAAGTTTTGTACCAAATCATTTACATAATTTATCAGGATATGATTCACATTTGATTGTAAAAGAACTTTATTATAATAATAAAGAAATAGACTTAATACCAAATAATGAATACAGATATATTAGTTTTGGTAATAAGACACATAATTGTAATCTGAGGTTTATTGATTCATTTAGATTTATGGTCCCTTCATTTAACAAAGTTTCATCAAACTTGAACAGAGATCCAATGAAAAATATTAAGAAGTTTATTAAAGCAGAATTATTCGATTTAGTGATTAGGAAAGTGTGTACCCATATAATTACATGCATTCTAGGAAAAAAAATTGGAAGAAGCACAATTATCAACAAAAGAAGAATTTTACAACAAATTAAATGAGTATGAAATAAGTGACAAAGACTACAATGATGCACAGCTGCTGTTAAAAAAAAGTTATGAAAAATCTTGGTGAATATCTTGATCTATATCATGAAAATGTTTTGTTCTTGGCTGACGCGTATGAAAAACTCGTATTGAAGCCTATGATACAGATCCTTCTTGGTGTTTTACAGTTCCTGCTATATCTTGTGATGCAATGTTGAAAATTAGTAATCACTAGAATTATTATATGATTGTGATACAAGGGCATAGATAAATCTTTCCACTGAGGGGCAGGGGGAGGTTCAGAGCCAGAGCTATATTGAAGTGCCCTCACACAGTTAACATAACAGTTACCAAAGCTGTGATGCCGTCGCCACCCCCTCCTCCCATAAGTCAAACTTACGATTTTTTCCATGAATTTGGAAAATTTTGTGAGTAGTTGACAAAAGAATGAAGTGTTATTGAAAAAGATTGTAGACATGAAGAGCAGTCTTTTCTGGTATAGTGGTACACCTTGAAAATGATGAATTCCCATAAATTATTTGTACATACAGAATAAACTCAATTTTCTGAATAAAAGTAATTCCTGTAGGGATTAGTCAATTAGAAATGCCTTCCGCACTACCACATCTGGCTCAAGTCATAAGTAGTCAGTTATCATAAAAAGTCGAAAGCCTTCAGACAAAAAACAAATAGGGGAGACAGGGGAATGGCGCTACCTTACATGAAACCAGTTCCTTCTCCTCATTAAAAGTGTCTTTTTCGTACAGAATAACAGTAGAGCATCGCCGACTAATACTGCTTTATTATAATTTTTCAGCCACATATTTTGTTAATTTTTATTGTAGAAATTTTTTTGAGAAAATATACGAAGTGGCGCCAGTGATCTGGGTTCCGGGATAATGACTCCATACATTTTAAAATCAAGGATAAACCTACACGATGAATGAGTACTAGTAAATAAGTATTGAAGCTGTTCCAATTTATACTTATCACTCTACTTTATTTGACATTTAGAAGGCTTCAAGTACTCGACGATGTAGAATTGGAATGAAAGTAGATTTCATAATTTACACTTGATTAAGACACCGCAAAGGCAGAAATACAGTTTTTGGCTCTTCAAAACTACTACATTCTCTACATCCTGCAAGTGACCATTTAAAAAAATGTATGCATCTGTATTACACTTCATTTTGTCTAAATTCCCCACCATGGCCTCATTGGCCCAGTTGCAAAATATGGCTAATACCATTGACTTAAACCTTAAGGTTTTGCGAGACAATTAGATTAGAGAAACGAAATGTAAGCCAAATATCTAGACATTACGTTAATACGAGTATTAAGAGCACTGACAGCATATAGAGGTACTTATTTTAAAAAAATAACAACTCGAAAATTAGATCCAAAACGTCGAAACTGACAATTTTTTCACACGATTTATATCTGTCAGAAGAGGGGGAATTTAATCTGTCTGCTATGCAATGCTGCCACTTTAGGCATGCATGCAAGCAGATGACCAGCATCTGTGGTATAAATTATACATGGACGTAATAAGGTTGTGATGTCATACATTGGTTCTCCTTTAATCATACTCGTTAAAAACTACATTTTTCTGTTTCATGTACTCCTCCTACAGTAATAAAGTTGGCAGATCACTGAAGTTGGTAGCAGTGGTAAACATAAGACACTGTGACCTTAGTTAGAGGAAAACCTTGCGCGGTACTTTAAACAGTCTGTGGAGCGTGTTTCTGACTGGAATTCAACAATACTTGTTCGTTGTTACTGAAGGTTAGGTGATGGTTATCCGAGCAATTATTATTTTTAACTGGCAATATTTACAGTAATGATAGTTGTGTGCAACGCTTGCCTAGGTCTCATGAAGGCCAACAATAAGACACTCAAGACAAACTGTCCTGAGAAGTAAGAAGCCAAAGCTCAACTAAGCATCGATTACAATGTACAGACTCTCTGGTACCTCTCTTTGTTGGTAATGTTTTCATTACACAAATTATTGTCAATTATTAATGTAACTGTGATATATTTCAGAGACAAATTCCTGAAGACAGTCTACATAAGACTGAAACTAGTTGAATGAAATAAATTAGTGCATTCTAGACTGTTCTTTATTAACAAATTTTAATTTTAGTACAAGTGCAAAAAACGTTCTGGGGGGTTGAATTCCCTAATCCCCCCCACTAGTTTCTACGTCCATGTTCTGATATGATTCTTATGGTTGAAAAAGGCATAAAATGTGGCTTATCTCAGGGTTAAACAAAAGATATATAAAAGCTAATAATAAGGACATATAAGATTATGTTGTTAAACAGATATCAAATTACTTAGCTTATTTAGATGCAAATAATTTATATGATTATGCTATAAGACAATTTACCTGATTCTGGATTTTAATGGGATGAACCAAATAATTTTGAGTTTACAAAAAAGAGTTAAAATGTTAAACACTTCTCAAGAGGGATATGTATTCGAAGTAGATCTAGAATATCCAAAAGAATTAAATTTACATAAAGCTTTGGAATTATCCCCTGAAGGGGAAATTTGCCAGGTACACAGGATAATAAATTGGTGGGTACTCTGCTTGAAAAGCATAATTATGTAGTTCATTATAGAAACCTCAAACAGTATCTGTCTCTTGGAATGAAAGTCACAGAAATACACAGACTCTTAAAATTTTAACAATCTGATTGGCTAAAGAAATACATAGATCTGAACACACAGATCAGGACCAAGGCTACAAATCACTTTGAGAAAGATTTCTATAAATTGATGAACAGTTCTGTGTTTTGTAAAACGATGGAAATATAAGAAATGGAGTGGATGTAAAATTAGTTTCAAATGGAAAAATGTATCATTAACTTGTAGCTAAGCCAAACATTAAAGGAAGAACCATATATACAGAAAAATTTTGTGGCCATTCACATGAACAAGAAAATAAATAACTTTTAATAAGCCCATCTACGTCAGAATGAACATACTTGAACTGACTGAAGATTTGATGTACGATTTTCACTACAGAGCTATGAAACCAATATTGAGATAATATTGAGCTGTGTTATCAAGATACAGATATTTATTTCTACAATATACAGACTGAAGAAGATATGAAATCGATGATTCATTACTGTGATACAAATGATTATCTAGCAGGTAATATTTATGCAATTCCCCAAGTAAACAAGAAAGTTTTAGGAAAAATGAAAGATGAATGTAATGGAAAAAATGGAGGAATTTGTGGTTTGTGAGCAAAAATTTATTCTTGGAAAGTAGGTGATAAAACAAAGAAAAAATCTGAAGGAGTAAAAAAATGTGTAGCTAAAAACAGAATAAGTTTAGAAGATTACAAAGATTGTTTAATAATAGAGAACAGTACAGAAGAATTAATATGATTCGAAGTGAGAAACATGAAATCTACACAGCTGAAATTTACAAGAATTCTTGAAGTCCACATGACAACATGAGATATGTCTTGAAAACTCGAGTAAATACATCACCATATGGACAATACAAATTATAAAAATCTAATAAAAATTTGCTATAAAAATTCAATAAAATGTTTTCTATATCAAGAGAGTCAACAATGTAAGTTCTCAATAGAGATTAAAAAAATAAGTGAGCTAGAGATAAAATTTTTATATAATGTTACTGACTGGGAATATTTAAATACTACATATGAGAGAGACTTTGTCTAGAACTCAATAATGATTTTAAGATTACTTTACCAGATAGATACTTCAAAATTACTGATGGTTGGGATTATAATTATTTGAAAGAAGGCAACATAAAATTGAAACACTAGAGAATGAAGATACTTAAAAAAGTGAATAATGAATTTCATGACTTGGCATTCATAATGTGATATTTTTTTAAAGAATTACTTTTCTCATTAATTTTATATTCTTTAAGTGGACAGCACCAAGCCACAACTAAGGCAGTGCAGGGAATGAGTAGAGAAAAACAGAATCAATGAATTTCAAGGATAAATATGAAACAGGTGGACATAGATATGTATGCAAAGAATGTCTTCAAAAATTAGAGTTACTTGTGACTGTGGTAAAAATGTAAATAAATCTTATCTCAAAAACATTTACAAACAACAGCTCATAATAGTCTTATGGCTGCTAAAGCAGAAAGTGAATAATTTTTACAGTCATGTTTTAATTTCTTTTGGTGACTTAGAAAAATTAATCGTTCACCAAGTTAATTAAATTTAATCTCTTACATTCACCTAGATAAATGAGTCGTTCACCAAGCTCTTTTTAGACGGAAAAAAGGAGTTTATTTTTGACAGAGATGTATAACTTTTCGAACTTTTGTGAAAAATAACCAAAATTGAGAGTGAAACGAGCGATTTTTATATTTTTTCCGACATGAGGAAAGTGAACCAGCTCTGTCAAAAGTAAACTACTATCATTATAATAAAATAAGACAAAATCAAATCGAAGATAGAAGGGTGTTCTGTTCACCTGCACACTATTAAACTGTCGAACTGTAAAGAAATGTCCAGGGCTGGATCTAGGACATTTGCCAAGGAGAGCAAGCTTAAATCTTTCACCACCCCCTGTAAGAATCGACTTTTTGACACTAATTGGGTCACAGATTTGTAAATAAATGTCACAATCTCACAACATGAACTTATTTCATTGACTGAATTAAGATCAAAGGAAAACAGTACAATTTTAATATATACAAAAATATTACAAGCTTACTCATCGTACAAAAATCAATTCAAATTTCGCTTTTCGACCTTTTTTTGCTGCAAAACTATTTTTCATATCATAGTTTAGAGAAGCTGCTCGTTTGTGGTCTATGGATATCATACTCAGATTTGTTAAGCAGTCGTGCTCCTCAATTGTATTTAATTTGTTTAATTTAATAAATTAAACTTAATGTTGTCGATGCAGAGGAATCTAGCAAGGCTCTGTATACTGCCAGCACATGTTGTCTGAAACTTTAAAGTTCTTCCTCGCTAAGATCTTCTGCCAGTTCTGCTGCTCTGGCCTTCAAGTCATCCACTTCCATTTCTCGAATTTGCACACCAGACTGAAAACTAATTTTTGCACCAATTTTCTCAAGTGCGGTAAACCTGGTACTAAGCTCTGTCAATTATTCCTTATTTTTTTCCTGTGAATGTTGGATACTTCATCTTCACAAAGCTCATTGGCCATTTTCTTAATTCTTTGAATCCTTTTTTCGGAGAATACCGTTGATATCTCATTATCTTCTGCTTGCACTTTGGCCTCAGGAATAGCTTCAGAAGTACAAGAATCCTGGGAAGTTTTGAGAAAGCCCAAAAGTCCTTGAATGTTTCGAACAGCTTTATCAATTGTAAAGTATTAACTTTGCAGAAACTGATTAACATGAGTAATTTGTTTTAATATTGAATACCAGAAACAAGTTAAAGTAATGAATTTGAGTTTTATCATATTTTTTAAAATAGATCTTGTCTCTGATTTTGTTTCTGGTGTTGACAATTTATAAGTTTCTGTTTCTTCCAGGGCCTTCAAAACTTTGTGACAATGCTTGTAAACAGCTTCAACCTCACCTACTCTCACAGGTCACCTAGTCTTTCTGAATGTCTGCTGAATTTGCTCCTACTAAATTTAAAGAGTGAGCAGCACATGGTACGAAATAGGCCAGTTTATTCTTCTGAAGTATTCTTGACTGGACCCATTTGTACTTTCCAGCCATGTTTGCCCCATTGACATGAGACTGCCCCCTGCAGTACTTAATGTTCAACCCATCTTGTTCCAATTTTAGCAGTATCTCTTGACTAAGGGCTTCTCCTGTTTTGTCTGTAACTGTAAAAAAAGTCAGTAAAACTTTTCACAACCTCTGAGTTATTCTACTTGACATATTGAATTACTAGTCATCTGTGCATTGTGGCTGATATCTGGAGTGCAGTCAAACATCAGTGAAAAGTATTTAGCAGCTAAAATATCTTTAATTATATCTTGTTTTATTTTGTCAGCAATCAAGTCACGGAACTCATCTTGTATATTTTTGTAAAAATAGCTAATCTGACCTTTCTTGTGGCGTTCAATATGCAGACGAAGGGAGACACTATAGTATGATATGAGATCGATTGTATTTATAAATGTGCCGCTATGTGGATCACCAGAATCACCATCTTCTTTTGTTCCTTTAAAAGGGCTTCCTTGCCTAGCTAGAAAAAGGACAGCATCAACAATACAGTGAGATTCCTCTTGTTTTATCTGGTCTTGCTGCCCAGTGTGCGATACTTATCAGGTGGGTTTGTCGGAGGACATCGAAAGAGTCGAAAGAAGCGCAGCTTGTTTTGTATTGTCGTGATACAGGGGAGACAGCGTCACGGAAATGATACAGGATCTGGAATGGGAATCGTTAGAACAAAGGCGTTTATCGCTGTGACGTGGGCTACTTACGAAACTACAATCGTCAACATTCTCTTCCGAATACGAAAATATATTGTTGCCTCCCACTTACAAAAGTAGAAAAGATCATCTGACTAATACGTGAAATCAGAGTTCGAACGAGAGATTCAGATGGTCTTTCTTCGCGTGCGCTATTCGAGAATGAAATGGGAGATAAATAGTATAAAAGTGGTCCGATGAACCCTCTGTCAGGCAGTTAAATGTGATTTACAGAGTATCCTGTGTAGATGTCTATGAATTCCACTGCTACTGAGAGAGGACTCTAGATCCTTAAAGCTTTTGACTTTGAATAAGAAGTGTGCGCAACTGAAATAGTTGAAATATAAATATTCATTTATCTAAAAAAGAAAATCTTTGCAAATTAATAAACATTGTGCATTTACTTATGCAATAACACAAACATCTCCCTCATTCTGGCTAATATCTAGTAGATTTTTAAAGTTTGATTAGCTGAAGTACCTTTGACAGGGCAACACTGAAGTCAGCAACCAGGAATTTTAGCTTTATTAAATGATTTTGGTATTTCTTGCAGTCATTTTACTTTTAATAATCCTGTGTCAGTTAATTTTATTAAATTATACCAGAAAGATACATTCTGTATAAAAAAAATAATTAAAAAAAATAGGTCAAAATTTGCCACCCTCTGAATTCTGCCGCCCTCTCAATTCTGCCGCCCGGTGCAACTGCCCCCTTTGCCCCTTCCTAGATCCGGCCCTGAAATGTCATACACACATGTCGATGAATCCTCTGTCATGCACTTCAAGCTGTTTTGTATCGTATTTATGTAATATAGATGTAGGTAATTTCGCAATGTGTCTCGGTGGTATGGAAATAATTTGAATTGCAATGGATAGTTACAGTTTAATCAGTAACTAATACAGTAATTTTAGCTGCTCATAGTAGTAATTATACATGTTGGTCAGCCTTATAGACCTATAGTGGTGTAATAATGAATAGGCGAGAAAATTCAGGTAGCAGAATAACACATTGATTATTGTTATGTACTTATTCCATTTAGCTATATGCACCTATTATGAAGCATGTTTTTGGCTCTTTGTATAGATATCTGTTAAACACAAAAGTAGCCAACAATGAATGGACTAGTTAAATGGAGCAGTTCTGCAGTTAACTTGTATCCTCCATATTCAGAATGACACTCTCCACAGCATCAAAAGCCCGACATGCAACTAGAAACGCAGCTTTATTTTACGCATGTATGTACATGTTAAATATAGGTACAATGAACTGACTGTGAGTGTGAGCATGAAGGTTGATCACAGCGCTGTGACTGTGGCATTCAACGACAATTTTTTGCATCCGAAGCTGGGATCTGCCTTAAACTTCCACGCTCACACCGTTCCAGATTTGAAATCAGTCAGTCTAAACGTTCTAGGCATAGTGCATTCCCTCCGCCTTATATCATCATCATTCGCAGCCACCACATTAGCCCTTCCCTCTTGAAAAGTAAAATAAACATAGCAACATACCACCTTGAATTTGTTACGTTTGGTTTCCTGTTTTTCATAATACCTCTGATAACGAGATATATATTGTTGATATCTGTGACTCTTCTAAAGTGATACATTAATTTTCTTTCAGTGGCATTTCTTTCTGTAAGGCTTCAATTATCTTCCTGAGATACACAAAAGGAACAAAGTCATTTCCTATTGTCAGTAAAAACCTCAAAAATTGGTTCAACAACAATAATGTCCTCTGAAGGCATTTAGAGCAGTTTTTTCTCCAGAATATCAGTGATTGTGCCACCTTCAAGTTACTTGATCAAACCGAAGTTTTCAGTGTAGCTTTCTTCTCTATGCACATACCTGATGAAGACGATACTTCATTCTGCTGAAAACCTCGAACACCTACTCACTGTGCACGATATATATATATATATATATATATATATATATATATATATATATATATATATATATATATATATATATATAAGCACAAAATATTCGCTCACAGTTTACTTTTTGACTCACAGACAAATACAAAAGAGTCAGAATATACTTCTGTAGTACTGCGAACGTGTTGGAGGAATTCAGAGCTAATCCCACGGATGGTACTTTGGCACAGCTGACTGTTAGGGCGAGTGGCTGAACCCAAAGTTCCTCTAGCAGTGAGCAGGGTTCGTACCGCTGGGATACAGCCGTCAGTGGGGGGGAGACTAACGTTTCTCACGACAGTGCTATCGCAAAATCCGTTACGAAACAGTGCCATGTAAACGTGGCTGACAGTATGGTAGAAACGCTTGAAACCAATTCGTGATGTGTCACACAGCCTACAGACCACATGTACTCAAAGCATTCTATGACAGATTTATGTTAATTTTACAACATATTATTACCTTGGAAACCAAAAGTATGAGGCTATAGTAAATTAATATTATAATAGAGTTTCTATTCTAGTTTATATTTCGAAACAAAAAAGCTATCAGTGCTAATTAGGGCGCAATCGATATATCGTTGTATGCCCTGAAACTTTCTTATGTAACATATTTAATTGTGAGCAGTAGTTTTTCACTTAATTAAGAAAAACAGTATTTCGAAATTTTGGATTTTTTGGCCGTTTTCGCCATCTCGGACTGTGTTTCATGAAATAGAAACTCTGTTTAATGTCTACTTTCCTACACGCTCGTATTATTTATTTGCAGGTGACACCTTCCCCTGTTGCCTAGCAGCCAGTGCCTCACCTCTCTGGCGGCGCGCTCCTTGGCGACCAGCTTCCGGTACTCGCTGGGGTACATCCAGCCCTCCTCCTGACCCTTGCGAGATCGCGGGCACGCCCTGGGGCAGCAACACATGCAGTCCCACAACCATTTCGGCAGTGGCATCGCTGCAAACAGATCACTTCATTACTCTTGGTACAGTGCCACCACAAGTAATAAGGGTCCTTCCGATATTAGTCGCCAGCAGATATATAATTAAATTAAAGGTGAATGTTGAAGGGTTGTGTCCAGAAAGGATTCGAACCCACGTTTCCCGCTTACTGAGCAGTTGCGCTGACCACTACGCCACTGGAACACAGTGATCGCCGCGACTACACGGTCTACCCTAACAGGACGCCCGCCAGACTCAAATTCTCAGCTCGTCCTCACATACTTCTCGTGTACTGAGCCTACCCAGTAGCACTCATCACTCGCGGCATTTCGCCGATTCCCATAGGGTGCGGGAAGGGTTTGCGTCCGCACTTAAGAAAGGATTATCGCTCGTCTCACTCACAGTTATCGATATAAACTGACGGGAAAAAATCCTTCAGAGTCACCGATTTTCACTCGATGATGGCACAAGTCTCCTGGCATATAGTATATGTCCTGATGATGTTTTCAAAGTCGTCCGCTATCAGAAAGCGCATGGAGCCATCTGTCTGTATGCTTTAGGTGCTATTGTTGACAGCCATAAGGCTCAGCGTGATATCAAAGTGTGAATAAATGGGCGCTATGCCACGGAGACGGACTCGCGCTTCCTTCAGACCGCTGAGCCAGTTTCAAACGGGTCAAACTGAAGCCTTTCTAGTGGCGGCGTAGTCCTTTCGCAAGCCGGCCGCAGTGGCCAAGCGGTCTGCGGCGCGCCAGTCACCGTCTGCACGGCCGCTACGGTCGGGGTTTCGAATCCTCCCTCGGGCATGGATGTTTATGTCGTCTTTAGTATAAGGTAGTTCATAAGTAGTTCGTAAGTGTAGGAACTGATGACTTCACAGCTAAGTCCCTTAAGCTTACATTTGAACATGTTTTCAGTCCTTTCCGAGAGTGGTCTAACGATGCTACATGCCATGTCACGTCAAACTACGTAGTGTACGCAAAGTCCCTCCTCAGTGGCGATATCCATGTGCCTCTCATTGCAGGGCGTGTAAGTTGGCAGCGCAGACAAAGCGCACCTGCACGTGTTCTGTGGACCTGCAGTGCTAGCAGGGTGCGGTAGTGTTGTGCGTGCGCTACAGCTGTTACTTGTGTTACTGTCTTGGCCCCTGTATGCTGCGTGTAGTGACAATGCTTACTATTTCAGAGAGAGCCTTTTTAGTGGAAGAGGTTTTCCGGAAAGGACGAAACTTTACGGAGCACTTGAGACTAAAATTTAGATTCCTTTTCCCGACGTCGAGGTGCCCACATCGCGACAATGTACGTAATTTAATTCTTAAATTCCGTGCAACAGGTTCAATTACGGTTTTAACAGTACGGAGTCTCTACGACATTTCATACATCATGTTGCAGAGTCCTACAAAATCAGTAAGGAAACTATCACAAAAGGCTAAAGTCTCTCGTACGAGAGCACCTAAGGCCGTGACCAAAGAACTGGCGGTGTATGTGTATAAAATTATTGCAGTGCAACAATTACATTGTATGGACCATACGAAAAGAATAGCATATTGGAGCGGTTTCAGTAATTTATTAACAAACATAGAGTTTCACCAGGCAACGCCGGTCAACTGCTGTTTGTGTATGAGAAATCCGTTGGAAACTTTCCTCATGTCAGCACGTTGTATGTGTCGCCACCGGCACCAATCTTGTGTGAATGCTCTGAAAAGGTAATCATTTGCATATCACAGCGGCTGTATCACGTCATATTCGTGGTGTGGCAATTTTAATGACTAGGAGTGTATAACCAAATGAATGTCATAATCACCACCTGCATTTCCGTTCGTTGGGGCTACAACACGTATGTACGGGTCGACGAAGAAACACCACCCTGACTGAGAACCGTCGTTTACTGTGCCAAGCATAGTGGGATCCAGAGACGTCGCCACCATCCATCCACACCACTGTCGTACTGGAGAACCCATATCACAGGGTCTCGAAGAGTCACACCTGCCAGATTAGTGTCCTAACAATCCAGCGTCCGTTGCCTTTTACACCAGAACGCCAACTCCAGCGTTTGGAGTGCCGCAGTGCCCAGGAGCCATAAAAAGGCATAGCGTAGGACCATGTGCAGCGCTGAGAGCCGCTTATCCATAACTTACGATGGCCACAGTGTTCGGGTCAAGGGCAGAGAGAACAACCTTAAATTACAAACAGCCGCAACCCCTGGCATCCGGGTAAGGGTGCCAAGGCATATTCGTTCCCCTCTTGTCTAGTCGTGTTTCGGTAGACGCTAACGGCCCAGAGATGCGGCCCAGAGATGCGGCCCAGAGATGCACCCGGACTGCATACAACAAGTTACGGTGCAGCCACAACCAGAAAGAGCCCTGGACGCCATCATCATATGTGAGATTTGTCGACGGTCCTCCGTGGTGCGATCTGGAGTAACAGCTGCAACAACTGTGGGCAAATGGAAAAACGTACCTAAGGAGAGGCACTGGAAACCACACAAGGTCGAGCATTGAGGCCAGAGGTGGAGCGTCCCCTGCTGATCAGCAGACAGCGCCTCACCTGTAACTGTCGACGAACATGTTTCTTTCTTCCGGTATTGTAATCATCTCAGTAAAGTTACATGGCTTCTTCTTTATACGTAGTTTCATTCACTCCCGACAACTTCTGCGCGTACCACGTCTAACGTCAGGCCGAGTATAATTTATTGACGTATCGGGAGATTGAGCGTTCCCCGCGAATTTACGAGCGGGAGTTGGAAAATAAGTTTTCCCTGTCGACTGTAGGCAGAATTGTGTATGAGATGAAAAACTGAACTGGATCATTATAGCTAAGACACACACACACACACACACACACACATATATATATATATATATATATATATATATATATATATATATATATATATATATATATATATATATTTCTACATAATTTCCAACTGAATTGAGATATATTAAAAAAACCTTATAAGCTTCAAAGAGGCATCCAGGAAATATTCACGGCGTTGCATTCCGAAGAAGCGTTTACTGGTTACGGAGTGGACTCATCCATCATCACCTGTCCGGAAGATGTTCAAAAGCACTCGGTCTGCAAGTAAAGTGATACTCACTGCTTTCTGGGACGCCCAAAGAGTATTGTTGCTGGACTTTTATGAGGATGCAACCATCAATGCTGCGCGGTACTGTGCCACTCGGACAGAATTCAAAGACGTGATTCGGAAAAAGCGGCCTGGCCGTCTTACAAGGGAACTCCACGAAACCGAAGCGGCAAAAATTTTTGAAAAGTTGGGTTTAGGAAGTCCTTACCATGATAAAATTTATAGCGCATTGAAAATCTGCGGAATTTTATGTTATCCCTGAGGAATCGAGCGTTAAAAATTGAACAAAATCGGACTATCTCAAAAACTATGAAAGATAAAAATTTCGAACCACTTTCTTTCCTATGAAACCGGTAAAAGTATAGCCTTTGGCGAAAATTTCGAGCATTTTGTGATATCTCCAGCCGTTTGTGAAAAAACTTGAAATTTGTACATTTTTGAACCTCTTTTTGGTTGTAAAAATTATAATTAGGCAGTTATAAGCAGTGAAACGCATAACGATGTCTGAAGTGATCATTTTAAATATATACCTTCCGGTTGGTATGGTAACTGCACCGACTGAAGTCAGAATTTACACTTTGACACAAATTGCGCTTGCCCACCGGAGTAGGTAAAAGGCGATGCACGCTCTGGGAGAACGAGCCATGACAAAACTGATTCACCTGGTGTGTAAGATGTATGTGACAAGCGAAGTACCCTCAGACTTAAAGAAAAGTGTTATAATCCTCATTCCAAAGAAAGCAGGAGCAGACAGGTTTGAAACTACAGAAACATTAGTTTAATAAGTCATGGTTGCAAAATATTAACACGAATTATTTACAGAAGGATGAAAAAGCTGGTAGAAGCCGACCTCGGGGAAGATCATTTTGGGTTCAGGAGAAATGTAGGAACACGGAAGGCAATATTAACTTTACGACTTGTGCTAGAAGATAGGTTAAGGAAAGGCAAACCTACATATTTAGCTTTTGTAGATTTGGAGAAGGCTTTTGACAATGTTGACTGGAATAAACTCTTTCAAGGTCTGAAGCAAGCAGGAGTAAAGTATAGGGAACGTAAGGATATCTACAACCCTTACAAAAACCAGACAGCGGCTGTCAGAGCTGAAGGGCACGACAGGGATGCAGCGGTTGGAAAGGGAGGGACAGGGTTGTAGCCTTTTTCCAATATTATTCAATTTGTACATTGAGCAGGCTATAAAGAAATGCAAGGAGAAATTTGGAGAAGGAATCAACGTTCAGGGTGAAAAATTAAAAACATTACGTTTTGCCGATGACACAGTAATTCTGTCAGAGACAGCAAAGGATCTGGAAGAGCAGTTGAACGGAATGGACAATGTGCTAAAAGGTGCATGTAAGATGAACATTAACAAGAGCAAAACTAGGGTAATGGAGTGCAGACTAAGAAAATCAGGCGATCTGAAGGAATTAGATTAGGTGAAATAAAGGAGGTAGATGAGCTTTGTTACTTGGTCAGTAAAATAACAAATGATGGTCGCGTTACAGAGGATATAAAATGCAGAATGGCAATGGGTAGAAAAGCGTTCTTGAAAAAGAGAAATTTGCTAACATTGAATATTGATTTAAGCCTAACGAAGTTCTTTCTGAAGGCATTAGTGTGGAGTGTTGCCTTATGTGGGAGTGAAACATGGACTATAAACAGTGCGGACAGGCAGAGAGAGAGGCTGTTGAAATGTGGTGCTACAAAAGAATGCTGAATATTGGGTGGTTGGCTCGTGTAACTAATGAGGAGGTACTGAACAGAATTGGGGAGAAAAGCAATTTCTGGCATACCTTGACTAAAAGATGGGATCGATTGTTAGAACACATTCTTAGATATCAAGGAATTGTGAATTTAGCATTGGAGGGGAGTTTGTGGGGTAAAACCCGCAGAGGGAGACCAAGAGATGGATACAGTAAGCAGATTCAGACAGTTGTAGGTTGCCGTTCTTATCTCGAGTTGAAGAGGCTTGCTAAGGATAGTGTGTTGTGGAGAGCTGCATCAAACCAGTCTCCGGACTGAAGACCACAACAACAACATAAAGCGGTATGACAAATGTCTCAGTGTACTTGGAAATTATGTAAATAAAGAAACGTCTTAGCTTTCATGCCTCAATCTCTTTTTTTCCTTTCATACGAAACTGTAACCTCAGGCGAGAGGGGCAGACTATCGGCAGAAGGTGCTTTCGAAGTAATGCTGACGTCAAACAAGCCACTCAAGCTTCTTCAGCATACAACGCCTTGATATTTCCTTAAAGGCTTCTTGGAGCTTATAAAGCGATACGACAAATATTTCAGCGTACTTGGAAACTATGTAGAAAAATGAAGATACGTTTTATCTTTCATGTGTCATACTATTTTTTTCCTTTCATACGCAACTCTAACCACAGTCGACAGGGGAAACATATTTTCCAACACTCCCTCGTATTTTATACAAAATTGTGGTCTTTCTAAGAAGATTCTCATCACATATGAATATTTTGCAATATTATCTACGTACGAAATGCAGTCATTAAACGAACACATGGTAAATACACCTAGTAGTGTGTAACAGTATGTACAACCAATGAGAACAAAGTTCGGTAAGCAGTGCTCTAACATAAACACAGATCAACAATGAACAAAGTTACTGTCCTTCGAAATAGTCACCTACCGTAACCATGCACCGCTGAGTTATGTGATACACGTCGTGGAAACGTTGCACGAAGTTTTCCTTTGGTATGTTGTTCAAAGATGTCGTCACGTTTCGTTGGATGCCAAGAATATTGTCCAATCTCTTTCCTTTCAAAGCGAGTTTTAGTAGAGGGAATAGGAAGGAGTCTGAAAGATTGAAATCCGGAGAGTTCAAATGTCTCAAATGTTTGTATAGCTTATGGGACTTAACTACGGGGTCATCATTCCCTAAACTTACAAACTACTTATGAACTAGCTACACTAAGGACGGCACAAATATTGATGCCCGAAGGGGGATTCGAACCCCCGACCGTAGAGGCCGTGCAGACCGTGATTGGCGCGCCTCAGTCCCCTCGGCCTCCGGAGGGTAAGGTGGATGTTCAGGTTCAACCACCTCCTTCTTAGCCATTAACTGTTTGACGATAACCGCGGCGGAGCGGCTGAGCGCATTGAAACGCTATGCTACGATGCACGAGGCCGTTTCCCGTCTGGGGTTCGAATCCCCCCTCGAGCATGGAAGTTTGTGCCGTCTTGAGTATAAGCTGGTTTGTAAGTTTAGGGACTGATGACCCCCGTAGTTAAGTCCCATTAGCTCTACAAACTTTAAACATTTTAGTTTGACGATGTTGGCTGTGAGTGGTCGAGCGCTGCCGTGCTACTTGGACATCCACCATACTCACCACAACTTAATCCTCGAAAATTCATACTTTTCCCTCGACTGAAACTCGCTTTGAAAGGAAAGAGATTTGACAAATTCATGATATCTAACGAAACGTCACGAAGTTTTTGAACATAATCGAAACTGCAGATTTTGTGCAAAGTTTACAGGACATGTACGTCGGAGCCTAGCGGGGCGTGGTTATAGGAGGTGCTACTTTCAAGGACATTAAGTTAACTGGTTCGTAGTTCATCTACGTTAATGTTATAGAACTATTCACCGAACTTTATTATCTGACGCTGTATTTATCTTTGCAGTTGCCCAGGCATCCGGATGTCCGCAAATTGGATACAAATAAACAAACTGTTTCAGCTCCTTGGTGTAACAGAAGATACCATATCTAACGTTTATAAAGATAAACTAAATAATAAGCAAAACCTGTACTTTCGTGAAATAATTCCTGCACAGAGAAAGTAAATAAACTAATCCGGATATATATACAAATTTGATGCAAATTGTTGGAACGTTCCCGAAATACAAGAAAGAGGTTAAATTTTACATACCGCTTTGTCGGCGTAATGTGCTAATGTTGGCAATAGAATGTTCGTTTTTCGAGGATACTTAATTTACTGATCGGACAAAGGAACATACAAGAACCTGGCAATGCTTGCGCAGGAACTGCATTAATTAATCATTTCACGGTCAATTCAAAAAATTATTCTTTGTCATTGTGTGTGACAGTTTTCAAAGAGCATTGAAACGTCATAGACGACATCTGCACACTAGAACGTCCAAGCTTTAACTAAAATTTAACCCACTATATACATATACGAGAATTTCCCGTTAATATTTGTAAGACACCTTTAAGTGAGAAACTTCCCTGATGTGCACTCCGATATGCCTTTCGTGCAAATTAAGAATAAGAGGTGAAAGAAGGGGACGCAGAAAACGACACCGCAAATTGGTGTAAGAGAGCTGCCGGCTGCGGGATTCGAAACCCCTCTCGGGCATGGATATTTGGGCCGTCCTTAGTGTTAGCTAGTTCAAAAGTAGTTTAGGTTTAGGGACTGATGACCCCTTAGTTAAGTCCCATAAGCTATACAAACATTTCAAAATTTTTTGTAAGATAGCTGCTGACGGTGTTAACGAGGTTCTGAACAGATGAACAATACATTGGTGACCTATCAGTTTGTGACAATATCATTCACACCTACTATGAAAACGCTCATTCGCAAAGTGTCTCTCGGATGATGAAAAAATATTAATTGCAATGGAATATTAAGGTGTAATCAATAATTGCTACACCGATTTCACCTGCCAAATGTTCAAATGTTTGTAAAGCTTATGGGACATAACTGCGGGGTCATCAGTCTCGAAAATTACAAACTATTTACGAAATAACTTATAGTAAAGACAACACAAACATCCATGCCCGATGGAGGATTCGAACCTCCGTCGCGGGAGGCCGCGCGATCCGCAACATGGCGCTACAGACCGCTCAGCTACTCCCGCGTGCCATTTCGCCTGCCCATAGCGATAGTTATACATGTTGAAATGGACAGAAAACTTAGGTATCAATATAACATAATGGTTATTATTATTTCTTTTCTTATTCTATTTAGCATATGTTCCTATAATGAAGCATGGTTGTGGGTTTTCGTATAGAAATCTGTTAAAAATCAAACCGGCAATATGTCCATATGACAAATGATGTAGGTCTGCAATTGAGAAATGAGCAACGTGAATCTTCCGTATTCCAAAAGACACTGTCAGGAGCATCAAAAGCGTCCTATGGAAATGTAATTATAGCTTTCTTAAAGGCGTGTTTGATATCGTTGTTGAATAGGGGTGCACTGAACTGAAGCTTACGGTTTGTATGAATGTTAGTGATAGCGTTACGACTGTGCAGTTCAATATTGATGTTTTCGAGTAAACTTCGGTGGCGAAAACGTTTTGAGAATTTTTCCAATTGGCGAAAGTAACGTAGCAACAGGTGGAATGGTTGTTACGTTTGTGTATTTATCTGGAATTAGGAACGGCTCCTATAGGTGGAGTGAAAATTAATCCTGATGAAGACAACAGCTTGTTCCAACATGGGAACAAAGACAGTTATCACCACATTGTTCAAGTATATGCCCTTCCACTTTGCTGATTTTGTAGTCGTTCGGAGGGCGGTGCATGTTATTTTGCACGGGGAGATCAATTTTAGCACTTCTCTTACGGAAGGCAATGAGTAGTGGACAAAGAAGTCTACCTTGTAGGGAAATAACTGGCTGAATTGTACACTAATGTGATAATCCAGACGCAGATGTCACTCCGACAATCGTCTCTCTCTCACCCATTCTAGATAAGATAGTATGCGATCTCCTTGAATGTCATAATGAAATTGATATTGGACGATATTTAAAATTTCAGCTGCTGAATAATTAGTAACTGAAGTGAAAGTAAATTGAATACCAAATGCAACTGTATCTCTGATAGCGCCTGGGCACGTTTGTACGTTGGAAACTGAGTAAGTTGCAAGACAAATGAACTGCCTTAAACTTCCATCCCAGGTAGCTCCAGACTTTAAACCAGTCAATACAAGCGTTCTAGCTTTCGTGCATGCCCACTGCGTTATATTAGCATCATGGACAGCCTGAAGAAGAACCCTTATCTTTTGAAAATTATACTGAAACTATCGCGATAAGTCCTTGGGTTTCTCACGTTTGGTTCTTTATTGTTCATAATAACAAGATAAGTAGTTCCTGTATTTGCCCCTTCTCAAGTGACGCAGTCTTTCTATTTTGTTTCAATTAACTCCTTGACATCCTCGAAAGGAACATAGTCATTAGCTACATAATTAGCAAGAGGCTCATAAATTTGATCGTCATCAGCAGCGTACTTAGAATTTGATCGTCATCAGCAGCGTACTTAGAATTTTTTAATCCTGCAGTATTTCAGTGATAGTGGCATCTACAAGTTTCTTGATCAAGCCGAAAAAAGCGTTTAGCATATCTCTTTCTTCATTATGTACTTCACCTGATCGAGACGGTAATGCAGTCTGGTTTAAAACATCTAACACTATGTTTGCGCCAGTTCTTATTGAACACGATCCAAACACAAATACAAAATGCCCACCTACAGTTCATATATAACTCACACATACCTACGATAGAGTCCGAATATACCTCTCTAGCACTACCAAGGCATATTGCGCTGCTCACACAGACTACCTGCAGCTGACGGTCTGCCACCCTCCAGCCAGCATGAGCAGCTGAAATGTTCGTCACTGTCACCTAATGGCTCGGTTATGCCTACAGGGTGTCAACGCCCACAAGGCACTTGCTGAATGTACCTTGTCACGGTGAACTTAATATTCGATGTGTGCTGTGGCGTTGCAACATCTAAGGACATCCACAAGAATTGGAGCATCGCGCAAGATGAAGACACCCTGTGTGAGTGTGGTGAACTTCGAGCCATCTGCTGAAAGGTCGCCTCTGTCGAGTAACTTATACATACTTGTACAGTGTTGGAACTGGCTCTGGCTGGGAACAACGAAGTCAACATGGCCAAATACTGGTCACAACTATAACTTACGTCAATACTGATTATGTTACACCTTTTGTTTTATTGTGTTTCAGCTTGAAACAACTTTATCTAATTAGTTTATTAATTTTTTGTACTTTGACTTGTTATGTGTATTTTTCAAACTGTAAACTCTATTATGGTATTTCTGACACGAAATAATAGTAATAATGATAAACGATGTAAAGAAATTTCACTTCTTCGTAATTCAGTTTCTTCCTGGTGGCAAGCAGCGTTTTAAATCTTCTTAACTTCGGCTACGATAAGTTATAAAATCAAGAAATATCCAGCTTGGTGCGTGACAAGAAGTGTGTGATCAAGAAAAAAATAAATAAATAAAATAAAATAAAATACATATATTACATATTGCAGAATCTAAGTCATGATGACTCATGAACTCAGCATTTAACATTCAGGTCCATAAAATAATGAAAAAGGTCTTCCTAATACATATTACAAGTTTTATACCTACTCTTAAATGTTTAATGCGGAGTACATGACTCACCGTGATTTGCATTCTGCATAGATGATGTTCCATCATGGGAACGAAACAGATATGCTAATTTCAGAAAATGATAATATATATTTCATATTGCTCACCGAGCTGAAAATTACTTAATTTTATTAAAATATTGGGATGTGCAGACATAGGTTAGCCGTGTGGTCTAACGCGCCGCTTTCCGAGATGGGTAAGCGTACCGGCCCCGGTTCGAGTCCGCCCGACGGATTAATGAAGGGGTCTTAGTGCCGGTCAGCTTGGATATGGTTTTAGGCGCTTTTCCACATCCCTCTAAGTGAATACTTGACTGGTATCCAAATCTCGCCTCAGTTACAAGATTCGCAAACGTTTCGTAACACATTACAATTTCACACATATAACACTATACGCAGATATTTGGGGTACACATTTCCTCCCGGGGGAGGGGGAAGGCATAGGGTGGTGACATGTAGGACATCCGACCACTCCTTAAACATTAACACGCCAAAAATGAATTGACAAAGCCGACCTTGCATGTGCGAGAATATGGCAAAAGAAAGGAAAAGAAAGACTGAGATGGGCAGGCACTCTCCAATTTAGGGTCAAATTGCACGAGAAGTTATTTTACCACCCAAATAAGAAAACTCATTACTACTTCTACATTCTCCTTTCATAAAGTAATGACATTACCATCGGCTGATTTAATTCAACAACGTCCCATTATCCATGTTTTGCTCTTACACCCTGGTTTCAAGTGACTCTCCATTCTATTATTTGTTTTTCCAGCTCGTTTAGTGCGTCTAAAAGAATTACATCAACAGCCAACTGTCAATTGTTTATTTCTTGTCTCTGGAGTTTAATTTCCATTTCCAATTTCTCCCTGCTTTCCTTCACATCTTGCCCAATGTACAGATTGAATAACATTGGGTAAAGGCTGCCTTTAGAAATTGAAGAGTGTATTCCGGTCAGTACTGTCAAAAGCTATCTGCAGAGCTGTACATTTAGATTTGCCTTTCAGTAACCTACGCCAGCGTTTGGCAGTGCTTCATGTGGTCCTACATTTATCCTAAATCCGAAATCACCTTTTCTTCTGAATTTTTCTGTAAATATTCGTGTTAGCATTTTGCAACCATTAGTTATTGAACTGCTAAATCTGAAATATTCTGACTTGTCTCCAGACTCTCTGAAAGAACAGACACAATGTCAATAATTGAATTATTACTTTCTTCTTGTAGTATGAGGGCTTTTCGGATGTATCATACGAGACGTGTTTTTTAAGTAAGTACCATTTTGAAATTTAAACAAGACGTACTAAGATATCTCAATAATTTAATGCGCATTGGTACCTACATCTGTTGTCTACGCACTGATGCCATTACATTCTGATTATTCCTTGTTTACGTTGTGTACTGAGTGTTTAAGATGCCTCCGATAATCATGAGTCCCGCCGTCTGTGAAGAATGGGCTGTTATAAGATTTCTTAGTGCTAAAGGCCTGAAAGCGATCGATACTCATCGTGAGATCTGTGCAGTTTACGGAGAAAATATTATGAGTGATGGAATGGTAAGAAAGTGGGTGAGAGCATTTAAAGATGGCCGCACAAATGTGGATGACGAACAACGGAGTGGGCGTCCTTCGGTCGGTAATGAAAGTTTGTTGCAGGAAGTAGACAATAAAGTGAGAGAAAACAGACGTTTTACGAATTTCTCCTTGCGGGATAACTTTCCTAATGTGTCTCGTAGTGTTTTATATGGCATTGTGACCGAGTAAGACTATGACGAAGTCAAAGCAGTTGTGATGCAGCGGTTAACAAGTTAGTCGGCAGAGTTCTATGAGGAGGGTATTCAAAACCTGGTACAACGTTTTGAGAAGTGCCTCGGTATTGACGGAAATTATGTAGAAAAGTAGATCAAGGTACAGGCTTTCATGTAAAAATAAAATTGTTGACATATCTTAGCACGTCTATTTTTTTTTAACTTCTGAACTATACTTACTTAGAAAACACGCCCCGTAGATTTAGAACACCAGGTGGACAGCAGTTGTTGTTTCGTTTACTCTTTGTTTGGATGAAGATTGGGAGGACGTCTGGTCAGTTATTTGTAAGAAAATTCCACCAGCCATAATTTCAGGTTTTCGCTTTTTCTGAAACCAGTTTTAGTGCCTCAATAACATTATCTTCAGGTCCCCACTTTCTAACCGTTTGAACCACCTGACCAGTTACGTTTATAATGGGGAGCCGTTTTACTGTCTGGTTGCGCAGAGTTCTTCGGCGCACATGTGGATCTCCTCTTAGCCACCCACAACAGTTTTCTCACGGCTGGCTCTCCCAACGACATGAGTAATTCTGAGGGAATGTCGTTTACTACGGGAGTCGTGCTTCGTTTTAGGTCTTACAGTACTCTGTCAGATTATGCTCGCAACACCATATTTCATCTTTGGCTTCTTCCTCTCCCCTTTCTATAATACTGGCTTCTTTATTTGTATTGTGTAGAATCTATTCTTTCTACCTTTGAACTTTCGCAACTTTACTCAGTTGTGTAATTCTATTTGAACTCCTGATAATCGTCAGCTGCTTCTCTTTCCTCCAAACATGTCTTTAATTAATTATTTTTTCAAGTAGGCTCAACCACAGAAATCGTGTAAAAACACTAAAATATGACGCGTTTCAAGGGTCAAGCCCTCATCATCAGATAATCTGTACAAGAATCTTAAAACATGAGACAATAAAAATCTAAAACGTAATAAAAGAAAACGTGGTTACTTCCCTTGTAACCGTGTCTACACAGGTCCTCAGCATACTATGCTTCGTCAGGATGCAAATCAGACCCCAGCACTGGCGGCGCATAGCACTACCGAAATGCACGGAGTCAACAACACGACTGGGGCGCACGTATGCACATGAAAACAAAGACCTCTAAATACCAAAGATCATCCTCAGGCTAGTGGGTACATTCAGGTGTCACGATATCATTTGTACAGTAAGACAGAGTTTGAAATTTAAAATAAACGACTTTTGTTATAATAAGTCAACATTTTTAAAAAGATATATGTATTACCTTGAACTTGTTCACTTTTAGCGTTACGTATTATAATCTCCAGCTGTTCTAGCAGATCTAACTTTCTTCCCTTGTCCTGTCTATGCAAAATCTTAAGGTCATCTTCAATCCGCTTTAATGGCTGGTCAGTTTCGCGGATATGCGTAGCTACAGCGGACTTGTCAAAATTATTAAGTCGGAAGGCGTGGATATGTTCCTTGTACCTAACTTTAAACGATCTACCGGTCTGACCAATACAGTTGGCATTGCAACTACTACACTGTATCTTATAAACCTCTGCTTTGTCATATTTATCAGTCTCTTGGTTTAAGTTATTCCGTAATTTATGATGTAACGTGTTATTAGTTTTAAAAGCAGCTTCTACTTTAAAAGGTTTTAGTATGTTGGCCACTTTCTGAGATAGATTACCAAAATTACTCTCTTGATATTTTCCGTGCCATTTTTATTTGATTTCGCACGCTGATTCTTTCTTATTAAGTTATTCACTGCATTTTCCTGATAACTATCCACCTTAGCAAGCTGTCTTATAATGTTAAAACAGAATCACTGAATTTAACATTATAACTTTACAAAATAATTAAGTAATACGACCGCGACCTCACATCCATTATGGATATAATTAGGATTATGTCTTTAATTTTCCTATAAACGCTATCTGTTATTTACACATGCTCCTACACAGTTACATTTGTCTTCTCAATCACTCCTGCATAAACACTTTGCGCCTCCTTTAAGCTTCATATTTAGATGTTTGTATTTCATTTAGCCTGCTTCATTGAAAATACAGCACCCCCTCTGATATCAAAGAAATTGTACTAGGTCTGGTCTTTGTACGTATTTCGTCCTTTGCGACCATCAGTATGTCATCTCCAAACTGTGTTACTTTCCTCCGTTTGAAGACTATGGAGAATATAAGGTTACTTCAATTCATAAATAAACAAACAAACAAATAAACAAATAATAACATAGTCAACTATGAACTCGTTCACAGTGAATCATAAGGTCATCCTGGATAATGTCATTTGACGATAAATTGCCTTTTGGGCAACTAATAAGAGAATTTTGTGTATTTTTTAAACATAAATGCGACCATCTCTATTGCGACAATCTTATACGAACAACGGTTCTTTATGGTTAAGTTGGGAAAGTGTATTTGTGTCCTGTGATTTTAATTATTATTTAAAATGATTTATATAGCTGCACTGCCTTGTGAAATAGTGAAATATTGCAACCTTAAATGGAGGAATAAATCATAGCTATAGGTGAACCCCTGATTATTCAACAGCATTGGAGAATTATATTTACATAACAAATTTAAATTATAATATGAATATAAATTTAATATAAATATATAGTATAAATACAAATTATAAGTTCATCATTATAGGTCACACTAGGTAAAATCAGCTTTTCGATTTTGGCCCTCCCATCCCTGAAATCCTATGTCTGAAGGTAGCACACATACATTGAGAATCTAGCACCACCACACAAGCCGAGAATGTCTCTCAAAACAAGTTGTCTCTGGTGACCATCACATATGTCGCCATATTGTCTGACTGGACAGAGATACTGAAACATAATTAATAGTCGGAGTACACTAAATCTACCAAGACACTGAAACAAAACTCAAGAACAATATTTTCTACAGGATCACTCTGTGGGATGACATAAGAGGTGCATACAAGATTTACACCTCCGATTATTTTCCCTCACAAACTAGTCATAGGAAAACAGTGATTTCTTATAACTTCTCAACGTAATCTCCCTGTAGCTGTACACATTTATCACAACGACGACACCACGTTTCCATATCCACTGCGAACGATTCTTTATGAATGTACTTTCGCCACTGGAAAACACTGATCTATTGAAACGGACTGAAAAATGGGAATAAATTCCAGTACTCCATACCACCCGCCAGCTTTGACCAATGACGTCATAGGTGATGCAAAGATACGCCACTTACAACATGGCGTGGAAAAAGATCGAATTATTCGTCAGATTCAACGGGTCTAGCGCGGGAAAATGTGGGTTTTGGGCGGGGGCATACTAAAATCAAGAATATGAAACGAAAAGCAATTTAATTCATTAGAAATGCAACGAAAATAACAGATTTAGAATAGGAAATTCAAGTATGCACAAGGAAATTGGTATCGACAACTGGAATTTACCTATTTAGGCCACTTCCATTTGATGATACCAATTTTGCAGTTTTGTAAATCTTTCATACCGATAAATTAAGATGGTATCGACCACTAGAATTGACGTATACAGGTTAATTCCAGTTGCCGATATCAGTTTCTGTAAGTGACACATTTAAACGGTATCGACAACTAGAAATAAACTATAAAGTTTGATTTCAGTTGCCGATACCAATTTCTATATCATACTGTCACTTTCTTTCCGTTAAATTTCTCAACATATCCAATCTCAGGTAAAAAAAAAAAAAAAAAAAAAAAAAAAAAAGCAGCCTTTTATGCTAGTAACCCAGACACGTGAACACTAATTAAGAACCTATTAACAATGCCTACGTGAAGAGTACACTACGAAGCAAACTATACAAAATCCCTAGATTTACGAAAGTTCATATTTCCCGCACACGAATACGACGTACAAAGATGTCTATCGACAAAAAAAATTCAGTTACGAGTATCAAGAATACTAAATGCCCCCCAATTATTACAATTTATTAAGAAACTTAATCAAACTACAAACAAAAAACATACACATCGATTAGACTTACACAAAGCCGCAATTAAGCCCCCGTTATTATACTATCTGCGCCTTTTAATTAACAAGAACATCACCCACTACAGATACAATGACGAAACTTATGACGTCATTGGTCAAAGTCTAACAGTGATATTGAGTATCCGAATTAACGCGTACAGTGCTGCTATCTGTATCACGCATTCAACATCAGAGCGCGCATATGTTAAAAGGAACCATATGTTTCTGTCAGTAGCAAGGGGTGGGGGGTGGAATCAAAGGTGGTGTAATTTGAATGCACCTCGTATCTGACTACACTGAGTCGTTTCCAGAATCACTCGGGGAGTGAAAAAAGAAGTTTTCTTTTAATAAAATATGATAGGCACATTTCAGTATCACTGTTATGCCACTCCACATTGAACGGAAGTGAGGTTTCATTCCGCTGCGACAATCAACACCTTTTCAAAGTGAGGGATATTAACCACATGCATGTAACTGGGGAACTTTTGATGGCCACCGGTATGTGGAAAGAATGTGACAGCATCAGCTGTTAATAAGCTAATCACTGACCGTGGCCGGCCGCGGTGGTCGAGGGGACTGAGGCGCTCCAGTCACAATCTGCACGACCAATACGGTCGGGGTTCGAATCCCCCCTCGGGCATGGATATTTGTGCCGTCCTTAGTATTAGCTAGTTCGTAAGTAGTTTGTAAGTTTAGGGACTGATGACCCCGTAGTTAAGTCCCATAAGCTATACAAACGTTTGGATTTGAACAGACCGTGGCTCACATACCTGACACGTTGAACTGCTTTCGCAGATGAAGTCTTGACTGTTCCTATAAGACGCAACAGGTTTCCGAAGACGTCACTCGATGACGATGTGCGAGAGCGATGTAGTTGCTAGGTAACGGTCCTCGCCTCTCCATCCTGCGCTATGTTGTTGAGAGTTTCGTCGGATGTCAGCGATAGAGGAGAAAACTAAAATGTGTTCCGCGCTGTACAAATTTTTGTTTTTATTTATTTATTTATTTAGTTGTTTATTTTTCATTTACTTGGAAACGTAACTCCAAATTATTATACGAAAAACTGACGCTAATGAAACTTGGATACTTCATCGTTGACCACAAATGTTCAGTGAAACAAATGTCCTGTCATGTTCTAGGCAGCAGTGCGGCTATAAGCAACTGTTTACAAGTAATATTAAAATCTTTTTTTCTGGAGATATGTCGACCAAACCCATAATCTGGTATGATCGTGAAATATAAGCTTTCGCGGTCGCCCTCACTTCACTCACAATTTCCGGGCTGACAGGTCGTGGTCGATAACTGCAGGTTTATCGTAACGTCCCACCTTCGGCTGCGGAAGACATCTTAGTGGTAGAGTAGCGACTTGAAGTTGGACAACACAACGGAATTCGCCGCGAGGGGACAGCAGTGCGCTCTAAGGCGCTTTGCTGTGGTGCGCGAACGTTCTCCGTCGGCGGTTCGAGTACTCCGTCGGGAGCGTAAATTTTATTAGGGACGGATGACCATTGAAGTCTGGTCCCATAACTTTATGAACATTCTAATCTGAATATGAAAGTTGGTCAACGAAGGCGTTATCGTTATCACTAAAATGTTCAAATGTTTGTCTAGCTTATGGGACTTAACTGCTGAGTCTTCAGGTCCTAAACTTACAAACTACTTATGAACTACCTAATACTAAGGACGGCACAAATATCCATGCCCGAGAGGGGATTCGAACCCCCGACCGTAGTGACTTGCAGACCGTGACTGGAGCGCCTCAGTCCCCTCGGCCGGCTATCTTTATCACTAATTAATAATTACTTTTGGGAGTGATGGGTTGTTTTCCCAACCAGAGACCAGTCTACTATAAAACACACTGAAATACAGAGCACTCTAAAATATGCAAGGCATTGAAACAAAACTGACGAATAGTATTTTCATCAGGGAAATGGCGTTGGTTAACATGGTTGTTCTTCTTATCACCGGAGGAGTGAAGGAAATTCCGAATTCGATAAAAATGCAGCGACTTCAATGATACTTATGTTGTAAGCCACTAGCTACTGAACGGAGTTTATGGATGTCCCAGTCTACTCAGCATTGATCCAATGAATAATACTGACGACATGTATACAGAGAGCCTATCAAAGCCAGAATCCTGGTTCTGTGTATCCTATTATGTTTTCGTCCTTAGTCTGAAGAAAACTAGAGTTGGCCAAATCAATGTTTTATATTTTTGGAGCTGATGCCATCTGTGGATTCTTTGCTGAATTCAGTGTTTCACGAATCAATTACTTTTGTTCAAATCTCTCTTGGTGCTATATAACAATAAAGTAAAGGAAATCCTCTCTGTGAGATCACAACTGCTTTCAGAGCCACAGTGGACCATATCGAAACGGCCTATCGAATCAAACGACTCGTACAATCTGATGTAAACATTCAAGATGGCTGGCCAATAGTATATAGTTACAATAGAATGAGGCTTATGTATAACTATGCTCATTGTGTGAATAAATACTAGAAAAATGAGAACAATGATTGGTAAAGTATATGTTAACTGAAGTGGAAAATACGTCGCTGTGAGAGTCTACAGAAACAGTAACTACGTTTGGTTCCCGCTCGAATATTTGAGCGATACAAATGATGTGTCTACATGGACACGATACACTCAGGTCGATAGGAACAAACTTCAAACATTTCAGGAATGGTTCACGTAATTAACATTAAGAGACATCGTGGAATAATTCAGAAGACGCAAAAGCAATCGCCGACTGTGGACACCATTTACTTTGGTGCTTAATGGAATGATACAACAGCTGATACTGGTTAGGTTAAGAATAAATACAAATATAAATGTAGGGCATTGGAGTACACGCACTAGGCGACTGAATACTGAACATCGAGTAAAACTCTTGTAATGGTTTGGAAAAATTTTACACGGGCCAGTAATGCATAACAGCAGCTGCTTAGACATTAATACCCTCAAGAATTGTGCACTACATACAATGGAGAGTCATATCATGCTAAATTTGAAGCCCCAGGAATGTCTTGTACAATCACGGTCTAACACACAAACTATCACTTGTGGCAGATACATTGAAGAGCCAAAGACTGCCACCCACCTGTCTAATATCGTGTAGGGTCTACGCGAGCACGCAGAAAACAGCGGCACGACGTAGCATAAATGCGAATAATGTCCGAAATAGTGATATGATACCATGAATTCTGCAGGGCTGTCCGTAAACCCGTAAGAGAACAACCTTTATACTATTTATCTCACATTCCATTCTCGAATAGCGCGCGGGAAGAAAGAAAACCTGAATCTCTCCGTTCGAGCTACGATTTCTCGTATTTTATTCTGATGATCATTTCTGCCTATGTAAGTGGCAGTCAACAATATATTTTCGCATTCGGAGGAGAATGTTGGCGATTGGAGTTTCATAAGTAGCCCATGCCGTTGTAATGATTCCCATCCCAGATCCGGTATCATTTCCGTATCTCCCCTGTATCGTGACAATACAAAACGAGCTGTCCGTCTTTAGAGTCTTTCGATGACCTCCGTCAAAACCACCTGATAAGGATCCCACACTGGGCAGCATTACTCCAAAAATGGAAGACCAAGCGTGGTGTATGCAGTCTCTTTAGTAGTTCTGTTGCATATTCTAACAGTTCTGGTAATAAAACTCCATCTCTGGCTGGCCTTTCCCACGACATTTTCTACGTCTTCTTTCCAAATAGTAATTTATAGATATTTTGTGGAGTCTACGGCCTTCACTTTCGATTGATTTATCTTGTAAACAAAGTTTAACGGATTTATTTTCGTACTCATGTTGACGACTTCACACTTCTCATTATTTAGAGTCAATTGCCAATGTTTACCCATTGCACTATTTTATTTAGATCGTTCTGCAGTTTGTTTTGATCTTCAGATGATTTTACTAGACGGTAAATGACGGCGTTATCTGCAAACAACCTAAGAGAGCTGCTAAGATTTTCTCCTAAATCTTTTAAGGAACAGTAGAGGACCAATAACAGTACTCTGTGGAACGCCCGATATCACCTCTGTTTTAGTCAACGCCTTAACATTGATTACTATAAAGTGTGTCCTCTCTGCCAGGAAATCCGCTATCCAGTCGCAAACTCGGGGCTATTTACCATTACCACGCAATCTGATTAAAAGCCGTTTGTGAGGTACGGTGTCGAGAGCGTTCTGGAAATCAAGAATCGATTTGAGAACCGTTGTCGATAGCACTCATCACTTCGTGTGAGTAAAGAGCTCTAGTTGTGCTTCGCATGAACGATAATTTTTAAATCCGTGTTGACCTTGGGTCAATAGATCATTCTGATCGAGAAAATTCGTAATACTTCATTGCAAGATACGTTCCAAAACTCTGCTGCAAATTAACGTCAGTGAAATAGGTCTGTAGTTTAGTGGGTTACTCCTACTGCCTCTCTTGAATATAGATGTGACCTGTGAAACTTTCCAATCTTTTGGTACACATCCTTCTAAGAGAGAACGGTTGTATATGGCTGTTAAGTAAGGGGCTATCGCTTCCGCATAATCAGATAGAAATCTAAAGGCTACGCAGTCCTGAGCAGACGGCTTGTTCTTGATAAGTGATTTAATTTGCTTCACTACTCGGAGGATATCTACTGCAACGTTACTCATAACGGCCTCTGTTCGTAATTCGAAATCTGGAATATTGGTTTCGTCTTCTTTGGTGACTGAGTTTCTAAAAGCTATGTTTAGTAACTCTGCTTTAGTAGCACTATCATGGACAGGATTGCCATTCCTGTCACGTAGTGATGGAATTGTTTGTGTTTTGCACCTAGAAGGGAAAGGTCGGGTAAGTTGACGAGGAGTCTAAGGACGAATTCTGAATTTCTTTGATAACTAAACAGCTGGTGCTACATGCTCTATGTTATTGCATCCTTAGCGCTTGGTCATTTTCTTTTGTTGAGAACAGATGCTTGAAAGTGGATGGTTTGTGTTATTTTTTTTTTAAACCATTTTTTCTGCGGTTTAAATAAGTGTCATGCTGGTAATAATTTTGTATTAATGAATATGCGTTGATTCCTCTTAAACCTTGTGAATTTACTGATGTTTTAATAACGGTTTACTGAATTTATTCTGTAAAACTGTGTGCATCTGTAAGTCTGATTCTAATGTGTCGACTGCGGCTAAGATGACTAATTGTGCAGTTCGTAAGGAAGACAGGGAGACAGAAATGCAGCAAGTAATCATTGAAAGAGACAATGCAACGTGTGAGCTTGTTCATGGCGTCGCTAGGAAGTTCAACTTCCGTGAAGCTACTTGATGTCACTATGTAGAAAAACTTATTGATGAAGTAGGCTCTGCTCATTGTAAGGGCTTCAATTATAGGGATACATAGGAGAAATGTTACATTTGTGTCTCTTTTCATAAGTGGATAAGCATCAATAAAAGCTTTTTTTTTTACTAAATAAAATGTTAATTTCGTTATCTTACCCTACCTGTAGGACAACTTGACGAATGGTTCTGTCAGTAACAAAAGCGGGTCTAGCAAAAAAACAAATCTCCAGTCTTAGGAAACGTTGAAGAGTTTTATTACAAAGGAGATACATTAAGCAATCGTTTTTCCATAAATGAAATACCTGATTTCAACGTAAGAGCCAGAAAAAATATAATAAACGTTAATGTCGCGATCTTACCAGACTTTCCCCTATATTTAACATATGACCAAAATCTCTTAGGGTTTACAGTTAAATTTCGAGAAAGAGTTTCATTGTGAAAAGTATTGTAGGCATCTCGCATTGAAGTCCTCGCTAAATTTCGAGCTTCTGTGTAGGATCGCCATTGTTCATGAGTAGGGTGTTTGGTAGACAGCGGAGATGTTTAAACTCAGAAGAGTGTTCCTCTAGCTACTCTACAGCATTACCGGTCGTCCGGGGAGTCGCATTGTCCTGCTGAAATTGTCCGTTGGAAAGCACACTGGACATAATTGGATGCAGGTGATCAACCTGGATGCACACGTGCATCTCCCCTGTCAGAGTCGTATCCAGTCGTATGAGGCGTCCCTCATCGATCCTACTGCACGCGCCCCATATCATTACACAGGCTGCACCACCTTGAACAGTTCACCTACTGACATACAGGGTCTATGGTTTCATGAAAACGTCCGTACCCTCAATACATTTTGAAAGGAGACTCGTCAGACCAAGCAACATGTTCCCAATCTTTGAGAGTCCAGTGTCGTGGTTGACGGGCCCAGGCGAGGAACAAAGATTTGTGTCCTGCTGTGAAATGGGACACACGAGTGGTCCCTCCAGAGCCGTCTTTACCAGAGGGTGCCAGGGGTGCGGGGTACCCCGGCGCCAGGCCAACACCCTCTAAAATACAAGGCCTACGCATAGCGGCCATATTGCCACGTGACGTCATCAACTGATGGCTGGTTTGAACCACAACGCTTCTGTTCGCGAATGTGTTGTGCTGAAAGCATGTGCTACATAAAGTATTACATTTCGTATATTATCGCCTGTAGTTATTTGAAGTATGGGGTACAAGTGCTGCGCTCTCTATTGCTGCCGCCCGCGGTGGCCGAGGGGACTGAGGCGCTTCAGTCACGGTCTGCACGGCCACTACGGGCGGGGGTTCGAATCCCCCCCTCGGGCATGGATATTTGTGCCGTCGTAGTTCGTAAGTTCATAAGTAGTTTGTAAGTTTAGGGACTGATGACCCCATAGTTAAGTCCCATAAGCTGTACAAACATTTGAACATTTGAATTCTCTATTGCTAGGAAACGTATGACTCTCAAGAAGGAATAAAAGTGCACGTTTTCCGATTTCCCAAATGTGAGGACCTGATAAATCGCTGGATTGCTGCAATACCGAGGAAAGGATTCAAGGATAAGTAAATGGCGCTGAGTGTAACTGAGCCGGCCGCGGTGGCCGAGGTGACTGAGGCGCTCCAGTCACGGTCAGCACGGCCACTACGGTCGGGGGTTCGAATCCCCCCTCGGGCATGGATATTTGTGCCGTCCTAGTTCGTAAGTAGTTCATAAGTAGTTTGTAAGTTTAGGGACTGATGACCCCGTAGTTAAGTCCCATAAGCTTAACAAACATTTGAACATTTGAGTGTAACTGATTTGTTTATTCAACACCATTGCGGACAACATTAATACTAAGGTAGTCATACAATGTTTCGACAAAGGATAGTTACATTGGCTGGTGATGTGCTGTTACAGATTTGCCACAAACTTTTCCAAACGGGAAGTATTCTATGAACTACCGAACACTTTGACGAGAAAACAGGACGGATTTTAACAGTAAACCTCGAACTATCGAGGATAAAAGAAGGCTGTGTTCCGTCGATATTTCCTGGTTGGCCGTCCTATTTGTCATCACAGTTGGCTTTTCGGAAATCTCCTGATGAAAAGCGAATGCGTGTGGAAGCAGCACAACTTCAGAAAGCTCTTAATGAAAGTGTTACCTCAGCTGAACAGTACGACAGTGAAAATAAAATTTCATGTATATTAGACCAGGAGGACGTGAAATTAACTTTTCTTCATTCTGGACTATCATTAGAAAAGCAGACAGTGTAATTTTTGTCAATATCGAGACACCAGGACCTGTGCCTCAGTTGCATTATGCTGTTGTTGTTAATGGACAGTTGCAAGTGTCAGTTCTTTTTATAAAGCAGTCTTAATAAGTATCACCCAGAAGAAATACGAATTTCCTTGCAAAATAAACTATTTTCATGTGATTGAAAGTATATTGGAATGTGTTGAAACCTGTGCAGCTGTAGATACGAAAGATAAAATCCATTTATTAGAGATAATGCCAAATGTTTTAAATAAGTTAATTGAAGACAGTGATGATAAAGCCTTTTCTCAATTTGTCAAGTCTCAAATATATCTTGTCAGTAGCAGGAATAGACTATGATACAAACCAGATGACTTGTTGTTCTTTTCTCTTGTTCAAATTATTTCTCCAGCTGCCTATAGGATCATGAGGGAATCTGGAAACTTATTAAGGCCTCATCAAAGCACAATAAGAAGACTTCGTTCTTCACTAAATGTTGGCCCTGAATTGGAAAAACTGGACAGCAATTTCTTGTGCTACATTAAGAATAAAGTTCCTCTGGTGCTGTCCCGAGATATGATTGTAAATTTAATGGTTGATGAGATATATATTAAGCAATATCTTGATTACAAGGGGGATAATGTTGTTGGAAATGCCTTTGATTCAAAAGAGTTACCTTCTAGTGCCCGTACATTTATGATTAGCAGAATAATGTCTTCATACAAAGACATTGTACACAGTTTGCCTCTTTGGACTGTTACTGCTGTACTGTTTCACAGAGTTTTGAAAAGGTAGTTCTTGGCTTGGAAGAGGTAGGTCTTAAAGTGCTTGCAGTTGTTAGTGATAATAATTCTGTGAACAGGAAGGCTGTGACATTCTTCTCAAACAAGCCTAAGCTGAGTATTGTGTACCCACATCCTGCTGATAGCTCAAGGCCTCTTTTTTTGTTATTGATCCTGTACATTTGTTGAAATGTATGAGAAACAACGGGCTCAACCTGAAAACTGATGCATATTCTTTCAGATTTCCTCAATTTGATGGCAGCTCAAATTCACTTTTGGAGCCTCATTTTCTGAAGTGAGAAAACTATACAATTTAGAATCAGACAAATTATTGAAATATGGTTATGGGTTATCACTGAAAGCTTTCTATCCTTCTTCTCTAGAAAAGCAAAATGTGAAATTAGTGATCCAAATAGTCAATGACTACATTGTGGAAGCATTAAAGACATTGGGTCCATCTAATAATTTGCCACAGCAGAATTAATCAGAATCATATCTCTGTGGCAGAAAATTTTAAATGTAAAGGTTCCTTACAAAGGCTTACTGAAGAGGGATAAAAGGCAAGAACTTTTGACTAATTCAAACACAGATGAACAATTTATCTTCTTAAACAATTTTCTGTCTTGGCTAGGTAAATGGGAAGAGTTGACAAATGGTGTATGCATCCTTACAAAAGAAACATTATCTGCTTTGAAATTGTCTACATTTTACATTATTGAAATCACAAATTACTGTGTGGATGAACTTTCATTAAAATACAATTTGTCTGGAAAATTTCAAACTGACCTTATTGAGAACAGGTTTGGTAAGTACAGACAACTGGCAGGAGCACAACACCATGTATCAATAAGGCAAATTTTTGAAGTTGAGAAGAAACTAAGATTCTCTACAGTTTTAAGAATTTCATTACGATCTGAAACAAAAGGAGAAATCAAAGTTAATTATTTTGATGTTTTAGAGCTCTGGAAGCAATACAGTTCAGAAAATACTACATTTTTAGCAACTTTGCATCTCTCTCTGTGACAGAGCCCGACATCACTGATGTCGGTAGTTACTTGCCCATAATTACATATCTGGGACGCCACTGTGCATTCTCAGTCATAAAAGAACTGAAATGTGATATATGCAGGGATTGTTTGTATTTCCAAAAAATCATGCATTATGAGGAATCCTTCAAGCTTATTAGAAACTTAGATCGGGGAGTCCTAGACTACCCGCATCCATTCGTTGTTAATGGTGTCATGTACAGCTATATCACTATTTCGAAGCTTATTGGTCCTGAATATGAAAAACTATTCCTGTAGGAACAAATCAAAGGGAACAGTGCATAGTTTATCCAATAATTTTGAGCAACTTGATTTGGGTGGAACTCATACATCTGAAAATATTCTCAAAATTATTATCTGGGTTGCAACAAATTCATAATTGAAAAATTACTGCAATCAAAAACTTAACACACAAGGCATACCATTTAAAGGTGGTAAGAAGAGAAAACTGGAAACAATACTAATTAAATAAGGATTTCATTTGTTATTTGTCTCTTCCAGTAACAGTGTTAAAGAAGTGGTTGCCTTGCGTGGGTTGTGAGCTACAGTAATGAATCTGTCATTTATTTTTCTTTGACTTATTCATCATTACTTATACCAATTCTTTCTTACAGTAAATATCTAATCCCTTTAGAGCTGATATCTGTTGATGCTTTAAATTGATCATGAATGGGCAGTACAAGACATATTAATTTCTTAGCGTTATTGGCCTACTTTTTTGCTTCTCTTTCATGCATTTTTCTTGTGTTGTGGTATACTCACAGGAGCCTTTTTGATGTGTGTGTGTATGTGTCAGATGTGTTTTACATAGACTTTGAAAGCATTAGTCACTGCTATTTCATCTTTTCAAGGTTGGCACTGAACTGCAAAAACAATTTGAAAAGCACTTAATGTTTCTTTATTTATAATCCTTTTTCTGAAGACATAGAATTTCAATCATACTGATGTCATCCCAAATACAAATCCTTGTCACATTAACTGCTAATATTTATCTGGAGATACTTTGTGATAAAATTCTAGAAATGGCAACCTGTGTTCTACTGTTATGTGTATGGTAGTAATGCCTACTGTGAATTTTCATTGGAAGTAAACAAATTATTTGTGTTTAGATAATACCATTGTTTTATTTTTAAAAACTGGATTGTAACATAACATGTCTCATCACAACTAGGTTTTCTGCTTGCCTCCAACCAAACATTGAGCTTGGGCTCTGCTACAGATCAGTCTGTCACTACAACCAGTTTCTCAAATTTCATCTTTCTGGATATCAATTGATTGCCATTCTAGAAAAGACTTGCCTACATTAGTACTGTGATTCCTACTGCACTAGCAAAGCCATTACCATCATTCGCACTGTGAACAAGAACAGAGTGGCGTATTCTACAATCTGGCCTACTTTGTCTCACTTGTCTACTAGTCTTAGCTTCTGTATCACTATTTCTGTCTTATTCTTTGCTTCTAAAGCTTGAGTTTTCATTTCTATTGGATTGAAGTGCTTGTTTTTCTATCATCCTTCACAATTTAAACCATGTCTTTTAAACAATATTCTGCTTACATAATAGGATGTTGTTTAAATTTTTCTCTAAATACACCTAAGATGGAATTTTTAAACTAAGTAGTAGTTTGACCCTAAGACTAAAAAAGAAATACCTAGTTTAGACAGCATATAACAGTGTAACAGCAATGTTCATATGGTATGGTAAAGTATTGTGTTTCAGGAATAAAAATGTCAAGTTACAAAAAAAATTTATGATAGAAAAATGTAGATCATTTGCATAGCTAGACCTTTACTTGAAATTGATAAGGGATCAACATGTTTTAATGTGATGTAGTACCCCAGGTAAATGGCCTCTGATTTACATCAGAGATTTACAAGTAATTTTGCAACATCTAAACATCATGTGTGGCCAATTAACAACATAAAAACAAAAGAGAAGCTGAGCAAGGCAGTCAACCTAAAAACTGCAATTTTCTTTACCGCTTAGTTCTACAGTGGTGCAATTGAAATTCCTATTAAAATAAAATAAGTAACTCTTAACAGACATTTTTCTGTGAGGAGGGACCTTCTGCAACAGAAAATGTGGGTCAGTTGAAGACAGGAATACCACCCATTATCTTTGACAAATGGCATCAGTGAAGTTCACAGAATTTGTTCCGTAATATAGATTGCTGCCTTATCATGATTTCGATAAGTACATCAAAAATAAGTCACTACATGGATGAAACAGTTTGCTCTAGGTAATGTAAATTGACGCATTTGTTCAGTAATTCCATTCATATGACGTCTTTGGTCAAAGCCGACAGGGTGGTTACCCCCCCCCCCCTTTTCAGTTATGTCAAAAAGGTATTGCACAAATTGATATTCATGTTTTTTGAATAGAGGGTTTTATTTGAATGACGCAGTTCTTAAAAATCTTGTAGTGATCAGAATTGATGTACAAATGAAGCGTCAGTTTTCCTGTGTGTTTATGCAATTCCTGAGAAGTATAGAAATAAGAAATAATCACAGGTGAAAGAGTTGCTTTGAGGGGAAGAAACCTAACCAACATTTGTTTTCTCACACCTAGTTGCTATTTTTGTTCACTGCAAAATTTTAAGCATTTGTGTATTCTTAGGTGTTTCAGACAACAATCCCATCCATCTACACTATAGATACTCAAAAAATCATTAATTTGGGACTGTGTGTGAACTAGAATTTACATAATTGAGTCTGAATATTCTGATGCAGTTAGTTACCCTTCTGCTTTGTTTCATATCTGTTGTGGTGTCTTACTGACAGACAGCAGTCAGAAAGCAACATCTTAAGTTTTATAACGCAAACATGCTGGTTACATTTTCTCTGTTTGCACTTTTGAAAGAATATTTTTGGAGGAAATAACAGCTCTCATTTCCTGTGTGTCTGTAACACAGTTCCTCAATTGTTCATGTAGCAAATTCTCTCTGATAAGTGACTTGGTATTCATGATTCTGAAAAACTGTACTTTATCTGTTCCTTAACTAAACATAATTGATGAAGCTTTTTTATTGCTGTCAGATGACCATCAGTCAGAAATAATGTGAAATCAGGCATATAGTCCAAAATGAAATATGTGCGTACAGTGATTTCCTACTTATTTCTATTAAGATTTGATGGCATACGGTACCTTAAATTCCTAGTGAAGTTGAAAACAAATGTGTCATGGTATTCTAGACTGACAGCACTAGAATAAATTATAACAATGACCTGGAACTTTATTCCAGTTTTTATGTTTGTATGGTAGTGCAACAGTACTGTCCATTTATGTGCATCAGTGTTCTGCAACAGTTACATTTGTTGTACAGTTACATTTGTTGTACATGTATGTACAGTAATATCTTTTGATCCCTCAGTTGCCTGTACATATACTGTGTAATAATCACAACTTTCATGCTGCTCAATTTTTGATGAAAAAATCAGAATGTATTTTGATCTATTCCACAAAGTTAAAGACAGCATAGTTTTATTTAAGAGTACACTACATGTTTTGTCCAACTTTCAGTTATCAGTATGCCTGACGATGAAATCTGTGTCAATTTTCCGGAATAACTTATGACATATACCGTACTGAGTTTGCCATCATTGATTTTTATGTGGTGTGCCTACATTAAGTAATCATCTTGCAGTGTCAATGTGTTGTGGGAGAGTATTTTAGTATTTAAGAAATAAAACATTTTATCACATTCAATTTAATTTCATTCTAATAAGGGGGGGGGGGAGTTTGGTTCTACTGTGAGATAAACATCTTGATGTGCTTCATTCACATGTTTCTTGTTGTTGTACAAATATTTATATGGTTTGCTGCTGCATGTAGTCATACAAATTTTCAGTGTTAAAAATAAATTTCTGTTCACTCTGTGGCTCGAAAAAGTTTAGTATTCCTTAACATTCCTGTCATTTTACTTTCCTGGATTTTTACCTTAAAGAGCTATTTGAAGAATTCTAGAACTACCATATTTATTAAATCATTTTGGTCATTTACACAAAAGTAGCTATAAGTGAAATAAACACTTGTTTCAAAGTATTTAGCGTTTTTATAACAAAGATATATTCGATAGACAATTTCGATTTAAGTTCCTTACGAGAGAAATTAATGGAACTCTGGTAGCATTTCTTATGAAAGATGCAAAAGAAACAAATTATTAATTTTTAAAGTTCCTACAGCTCTGGAAAATCAGTGAAAGGTAGGATCCATGTAACAATTTTTAATTTAATGAATATTTTCTCAGAAGACGATACAATCCATCAAATGATCTGAGTTTCATAAGTAGTAAGTACTTTACTAGTGATACCTGAAGACAAAGGATTCAAAAATTACCGAAAAATAAATCCTTATATATTCTAAGAACCAATTTGCTTCATTAAAATCGTAAATATCGGTATCTTGTTGCTTTTTAGTCACAATTTATTGCAAGAAAAGTTTTATGTCCGAGGCAAGGTAAAGAAGGAATTTGAAATTCCAGTTTGTCTTAAAGACCGACTGATGAATATTTGCTGGAAATCGTCAAAAGAATTTCACAGGCTCAAAATGTATGTGTTGTATGTATTAATACCCTTAGTGTAATTGCAAAGCCGTGTAAGAGAAGAAAGCACGGAAATACTGACGCAGTTGGCGCATTAAAATTCAAAACGCAGTTCCAACGCAGACTCAGCCGTCTGCACGACGGCCAGCCTTCAGTTGGTGACGTCACGAGCATGCGCGCAGGCCTGTACTCTAGATGGTGTTGCCTCGACCTGTCCATCTTTGGCCATACCTGAACGTTAGATGCCGTCTCACATCAGCAACAATTATGTGCCTGAGCTCCATCTAACTAACTAGGACGCTGGTTATAATAAAGACAGTGAAATGTCAACTAAATACGGTGTAAATCTTAATAGTAAATTACAAATTTCAAGTTAATGTGCACTAACCAGGACGATGTTCACAATGACGTCAGTGGTGGCTTGGAACCATATATTCGTAATTACCTTGCAAACGGCTCGTTTGCAGCCCCACTGGGACAGTTTTACTTCTATTATCGTGTACTTTCAACTGTGTAAGTTTGCGCCATCCATTATTATACAGCTTGTATATCCACATACAGACTTCGTAAAACCCCACATTTTCTGTAACTGAGTTTATCTTCTACCACAGTAAGCCGGCCGCGGTGGCCGCGGGGACTGAGGCGCGCCAGTCACGGTCTGCACGGCCACTACGGTCGGGGCGTTCGAATCACCCCTCGGGCATGGATATTTATGCCGTCCTTAGTGTTAGTTAGTTCATAGGTAGTTTGTAAGTTTAGGTACTGATGACCCCGTAGTTAAGTCCCATAAGCTATACAAACATTTGAACATTTTACCACAGTAAGTCGTTTGGTTTGCATTCCTCACATATATGGAAGAAGGGAATAAAAGATTGTCTTCGTAACTTTGATTTATCTTCTCTTCAAGGTCATTATACGAAATATATGTTGGTAACAGTATAAATTTTCTTTAGTCAGCGCTTGTAACTTCCAGACTGAGTTGCCGTGGACCATACATCAAACTTTCCTCTGACGATTCGACTGCGGAAGATGAAACGTCAGAGGAGCGTTTGATGTATGGACCACGACATCTCAGGCCGTAAGTTGTAAGTGCTGACAGCACCGACCGTGAGAAGCTTCAATGAACGATTACTCCAATTTGCTCCAAATGCCACTTCTTTAAGGATTCTTAACATTGTTTTGTGAAAATGTTGTCAGCTTCTCTCCAAAGATTCCCACTAGAGCTCACGAAGCGTCGATGTGACATTCGGTTGTTACCGGTGACAAATGGAGAAGCTTTCTTCTGGAATTGCTTAGATTCATTCCTTTTATCGTACTTGAGAGCTACCCAAACTATTCAATCAGTGTTCCTGAATGTATCACACTAGTGTTCTGTACACGGTTTTACTTTGCTTGTAATAAACGTATCTTGTAACAGTAAAAAGTACTTTATTACATCACTTTGTGTCTCATTTCATTTATCATTTGGAGTAATTTTCGATTTTTGGTGTTGTAGCACCTTGAGTAACTCTCCGTATGGCCGATTTAATTTTCTTTTTAAATTTTTGTGGCCACGACTATTGCAGCACTTCAACTGCATTTTTCACTACGTTTTGAATGTGTTTGCTTTTCCAGTGTGTTCTATTGCGAACAGTCGTCTGTTGATTCACTTGCATCGTCTTTGTGTAGTTTCTGTTGTTTCTTGGTGTCTGTGTGTAATTAGATATCTTTCGTTTCATTTGTTATTGCTGATGTTATGTGTTGATTGGTGTGGGAGAGAGAGAGAGAGAGAGAGATAGATAGATAGATAGATAGAGAGAGAGAGAGAGAGAGAGAGAGAGAGAGAGAGAGAGAGAGAGAGAGAGAGAGAGAGTGAGAGGGAGGGAGGGAGAGACCAGCTTGATCAGTGAATGATTTACTACAGTAATCTAATTGTTAATCACTTTTTTCTTCGAGGGTTACTACTGTATGAGAGTGTCTCTAGGATTTATTGTGAAGATTATTTAGTCTAATAATTTTGTTGTTCCAAGCTGGGTGGTTCATTTCCACGATTTATCAGCTGTTCGGAAATAGCGGAATGTCTATTGTCACACATCCAACTTCTTATACGTTTTTATATCTAGTTTTTAAATTTCTGCCTTCCATTCCTACGTACACTGGTTTACTTTCATGGCGATATGTATCTGCTTTTTGTATTTCTCTCTCTTGTTAGCTGTTAGTAAATATGAGTGTGCTTTTAGCTCTGCATACTTAGGTAATCTTTGTATCTTTAGTACATTTGTTATTCTGTTTGTTTATTTTCGTTTTTATGTTAAAGTGCACCATAGCTTTCTGTTAATCTGTTGTGAGAGTTGCTGTTTGCTGTGTCTGTGTGTTCTCCAGTATCTGTTTTGCGAGTGGCGTGTTTTCGTGTTTGTGTTCTCTGTTTGTTATTCCTTGTCAATAGTTGCATTTAGCTTCTGTGATTATTTCTTTTATATTGTATTTGACTGTGAGGTAGTTTTCTTTTATTAGTGGGCTATTATTCGGTCTGTGTGTTAAAGAGCTACTAATTTCTGACTTTGTGAACATGTGGCAAACGCAATTTTATCTCTTGCTTTTCTCGACCAATTTAATTGGGAATAGTGAACAATACGATACAACACGTCTGATTTGACTAACGATGTCCTATACAAATCAAAGATATAGAAGTAGTAACATTTGAACATTTGACGTCTATGAAGAAATATATCGATTATTTATACACCAAAGATAATACTATAACCAACTTTACAGATAAATAATTATTAGCTCGTTTAAGACATATGTATAATAAATGAAACACATCATATCTATTACATTATTGTATTTTTATTTATTAAAAAACAGTTAAGTATGTTTAAATCATTTAAAAATGAATATTAAATGAAAAGTATTGATTTTTTTAGATGTGATACAGTTCCAAGTCTAGCGTCCGAAACAAAGAAAAAAATACTTATAACATTACGTACTAGAAATATACTTTTTATTATTATATTAACAAATACTACTACAAATGTGTGGGATTTCGTTAAAAGCTACATGTACAATAATCTTCGAGTGAAATTGTAGTGTAATACTATATGTTTCTGTTCATATGTCGCTATTTGAGAAGATATCTGTATCGTATTCTTGACGTGAGTAGGGGGAGGTCAAGTTTAGTTTGCGATACAATTTCTAAATGATAGCATTTCATAAGATAACTGTATTGTATCCTTGACTTAGCAGGGGGAGGTCAAATCTAGTTTACGATACAATTTTTAAATGTTACCAAATTACTCTATTTTATGAGTAATCTTTATCGAATTCTATACTCGATCAGGAAAGTTAAGTAAAAAATTTCAGCGGTAAAATTTTACGACGCTTCTCGCCAGGGTCCAGTGCTTATGTTGGTAACAGATGAACAATGAAGTGTTGAATTGCCTTAATATGTATCACGAGATACAGAGCAAATGTTATTGCTGCTCGTTTCACTCGCAGGAAAATTAATACTGTACCTGCTCTATGGTTGACAGGTTCTTGTATGTACTCTTGTCCGTTCTGGAAAAAAATAATTTTCATTTTAATTGAAGATGTCTCAAAAAATATTTATTGGTCATCTGAGTTGCCGTCTTTACCATTGGTGCCAACATAATCACTGCAGCCCAGCGAGAAGTGTCGTACAATTTAACCAATTCCAGCAATTAATACAAAATACAAAAAACGTAGTTAGAGACACCATGTCTTCTCTAATCATTACTAAAACTTAATCTTTATTAATTTTTTCATTATCATGCATTCCTAAGAAGATCGATAAAATAATTAAATACGTGTAAAACTCAATAATGAATTATATAAATTCACATAAGATAAGAAAGAACAATAAACTACATTACATAGCAATCACTTTCTCAGTGAAAATATTTATCCTTAAATTATCACAAAATTGTTGAATCACTTCGATAAAAACAGAATCGGGATATCGTCTATCTTTAATGTAATCAACGAGCGTATGCAAATAGTTCCATATCTTTGATACAAAAAAATTTATATCATCTTTACACATATACATAAACATCTTTGACTGATAACGTCATTGGTCAAAGCCGACTGGTTGTATCGTATACTAGACTTGACCCATTTAAGTTGGTAACATTACCAGTCTCCCATTTCAGTCTCTTTTTGGCAGATATAATTTTAATAAGAAATGACGCTTTAACCGTTCAATAAACAGATTGATAGAGGACTAGCTGATAATCCGGCATTGCCCGGATATTTATTTATTTTTCCTGCCTCGAATCGGTATTTCTCTTATTCATCTATATCTGTCCACCTCCTTTTTTTCTAAAATCATGTTATATTTATAGGAAAATATATAAGAAATAAGGTTGTCTTGCATACGGTACAAATTTACAAGTGCAGTATCCAAACAAAGATAGATTGTAATCAAAATACAAATAGGTAATAAAATTCGTAAACTGTCATATTTATTGAGTTATATGTTGTACAACTGCACAATTTCTAAAGTAGACATCAATTTGTATTAGTGCGGTATGTTTGTAAAATCTCTTGGGTATACAGGTAATAGTAAATAAGTAATAGGTTAAAACTATGTGTCGTACTGTGACACAATTTAGAAGGTACATTCAGCTATATGTGTGTATAATGTCCGTAAAATTTCCTACGGCTACAATTTGTAGTGTAGTCATACCGAATGCCGTAGTTTTAGTCCACGAACCGCGGAGAAGTAGTAAACGAGAAACATTTTTACTTTCATATGCTATGGTTGTCAGTGAGAAAAAGTTGAATAAAGGTTCGAAATTATGTTTGAAGTTTGTTGCAAGTTACTAATTAATCTCTATCTCATATACTGTATTCATAAAGTCTCGTCGCATTAAATGGAAGTTTCTGCAGTGCCTATTGTTTATGACGTCAGATCTCCTGAACCATTTGTTGTATTTTGTTCTTACAATTACAGAATTGGTGCCGAACGATAAGGAATATGAGTTCCATATTTGGTTGAAATCGGCCCATTGGTTTAGGAGGAAATGTGCAACGTTGTCGCGTAATGCAGAAGTTTGTCTCGTATCTCATTGTTTATGACGTTATAATCTTGTGAACCTTGTGTTTTCATTGATTGAAACTTAAGTGTGCAAAATTTCATAAATATTGGAACAAAACTGTAGATTTGTATGCAGTACGTACACACGAACACACGGACACACTGCTTTATTTCTATAGATAAAACTGTCTATTCCTTTGCTGTCTTATGCGTTTTGCGTACCTTGCACCATTTCAGAGACATTAGCAAAAATAACGGCGATTTGCTCAAATGTTCAAATGTTTGTTAAGCTTATGGGACTTAACTACGGGGTCATCAGTCCCTAAACTTACAAACTACTTACGAACTAGGACGGCACAAATATCCATGCCCGAGGGGGGATTCGAACCCCTTACGGTAGTGGCCGTCCTGACCGTGACTGGAGCGCCTCAGTCACCTCGGCCACCGCGACCGGCGGCGATTTGCCACGGCCTGTGTGCTAGTCTTTTCGTACCGGACGTAGTGTCCGAGCGGTCTCCGGCGCTCCAGTCACAGTCTGCACGGCCGCTACGGTAGGGAGTTCAAATCCCCCCTCGGACATGGATGTTTGTGTCGTCTTTAAAGTAGTTCATAAGAAGTTTGTAAGTTTATGGACTGATGACCCCGCAGTTAAGTCCCTTAAGCTTAACAAACATTTGAACATTTTAGTCTGTTCGTGTCTGTGTATCTGTCTGTAACGTACTGCCACTTTTTAGTTCACGCCGTGCAGTCAACCAGCACCGCATTTTCCAGACGTATTTGGCGGCCACCAGCGACCAGAACCTCTCTCTAGCGGCATAACCTAGCGCCGTTAAAGAGCGGCACTATGCCCTGTCTCCGCAATTATTCGTCGGATCAAAACAATTTTAAAGTAGAAGTTGTTCAGAATTGATTATCGAGAAAAGTTTGTTTGAATATTTTTATACTTTCAGTGTGAAACTTGGTAGACTTCTACATAGATTTAATTCCGAACATAGTCCCCGTATGAAAATCACTGTAGCGTCATGGCACGGCGTGCATTCAAACAGCAGGGCGTATATTCTGGACGTTTTGTAATTGATGTCAAATAAACAACAGTTCAACCCGACTTCTTATTTCTCTACCGCTATAAATATACTGAAGACATTGCCCTGCAAACCCGCTACTGTGACGACTCGAATGGAACGGTGTGATCAAATGTTCAAATGTCTGTAACTCTATCGGACCAAACTGCGTGGTCATCAGTCCGTAGCTTACAAACTTAAGATTGTATACCAACTAGATTCCTCTCAGAGTATGCTGATGAAATAGCTCCGTACTTGGCTATAATTTACAACCGATCACTCAGCGAAAGATCCGTACCCAAAGACTGGAAAGTTGCCCAAATTACTCCAATATTCAAGAAAGGCAATAGGAGTGATCCCTAAAATTACAGGCCTATCTCATTGACGTCGATTTGCAGTAGGATTTTGGAACATATACTTTGTTCGAATATTACGTACTACCTCGAAGAGAACGACCTATTAACCAATAGTCAGCACGGATTCAGAAAGTATCGCTCTTGCGAAACACAGCTTGCCCTTTATTCACATGAAGTGTTAAGTGCCATCGACAAGGGATCTCAAATCGATTCCATATTTCTGGATTTCCGGAAGACTTTTGATACTGTACCCCACAAGCGGCTTCTAATGAAATTGCGTGCTTATGGAATATCTCCCCAATTGTGCGATTGGATTCACGATTTCCTATCAGAAAGGACACAGTTCGTTGTAATTGACGGTAAGTCATCGAGTAAAACAGAAGTGATATCTGGCGTTCCACAGGGAAGCGTTATTGGTCCCCTACTCTTCCTCGTGTTTATAAACGATTTAGGAGATAATCTGAATAGCTCCCTTAGACTGTTCGCGGATGATGCTGTCGTTTATCGGTTAGTGAAGTCAACAGAGGATCAAAAGCAACTGCAAAGCGATTTAGACAAAATTTCTACTTGGTGCGAAAATTGGCAATTGACACTAAATAAAGAAAAGTGTGAAGTAATACACATGACCACTAAAAGAAATCCGCTGAACTTCAATTACGCGATAAATCAGTCAAACCTTAAGGTCGTAAATTCTACCAAATACCTAGGAGTTACAATTACGAACAACTTTGACTGGAGAGAACACATAGAAAATCTTGTGGGGAAGACGAACCAAAGGTTACATTTCATTAGCAGAACGCTTAGACGATGCACCAGCTCCACCAAAGAGACTGCCTACATCACACTTGTGCGTCCTCTCTTGGAGTACTGTTGCCCCTTGTGGGATCCTCACCAGGTGGGACTGACGGAAGATATTGAGAAGGTTCAGAGAAGGGCAGCTCGTTTTGTTTTATCACGTTACGGGGGGGAAAGCGTCACGGAAATGTTGCACTAATTGGGGTGGAAATCATTAAAAGAAAGACGTTATTCATTGCGGCGTGATCTGTTTGCGAAGTTTCAATCACCGACTTTTAGTTCTGAATGTGAAAATATTTTGCTAGCACCCACCTACTTAGGGAGACATGACCATCCCAATAAAATAAGAGAAATCAGATCGAAAACGGAACGATTTAGGTGTTCTTTCTTCCCGCGCGCTATTAGAGAATGGAACGGTAGAGAAAAGTTATGAAGGTGGTTAATGAACCCTCTGCCAGGCACTTAAATGTGATTTGCAGAGTATCGATGTAGATGTAGATGTAGATGTAGAAACTACTTAAACCTAGGTAAACCAACCTACGGACAAACACACACACCTATGCCCCAGGGAGGACTCGAACCCCCACGGCGAGCAACTGCGCGCTCCGCAGCGAGGTGCTTTAGTCTACTCGGCCACTCCACCGCGGCGGAACGGTGTGTGCTTACCCTCTTGGCGACGCTAAGACTTTCGGACATGAGTTTCTATGTGAAATAAAGCTTGTTGTGACCCACTCTATCAGATCTCTAATTTTCTACATTCATTTCAGATACGTAATGTACGTTATTACACTAATGGCCATTAAAATTGGTACACCAAGAAGAAATGCAGATGACAAACGGGTATTCCTTGGACAAATATATTATGCTAGAACTGACATGTGATTACATTTTCATGCAATTTGGGTGCATAGATCCTGAGAAATCAGTACCCAGAACAACCATCTATGGCAGTAATAACAGCCTTGATACTCCAGGGCATTGAGCCAAACAGAGCTTGGATGGCGTGTACAGGTACAGATGCCCATACAGTTTCTACACGATACCACAGTTCATCAAGAATAGTGACTGGCGTATTGTGAAGAGCCAGTTTCTCGGCCACCATTTACCAGACTTCTCAGTTGGTGAGATATCTGGAGAATGTGCTGCCCAGGGCAGCAGTCGAATATTTTCCGTATTCAGAAAGGGCCGTTCAGGACCTGCAACATACGGCCGTGCATTATCCTGTTGAAATGTAGGGTTTCGCAGGGATCGAATGAAGGGTAGAGCCACGGGTCGTAATATATGTGAAACACCATGGAGGTAAGAGTAATACGGAGGGGCTTGTAAAGAAACAAAGTTTCATGTTAAACCTCTCAGGCTGTTTTAACCATGTATGCATAACACAAGCTCCCTTTATTCTAACCTCCTTGGCGTATTTGCTTGCTCTGTTACAGCAAATTTGTACATTTGTTGGCTAGCCGAGAAGCGAATGAATAAACTGATTGTTGAAGAATCTTGAAAATGATCCGAGCTGTAAGCGTACTTCCAGTTTTTCTCAAATACTGATATTTTCCTGTAGATTTTACAATAATTTTCTTTCATACAAACCTTGCCCTGAGAATTACCAAAGAAACAAAGAAAAGATCAGCCAAATATGTGAAGCAATTCTCAACTGATGGTCTTTCATACATGGGGCAATTCATTTTTATTAATATAGATTTTTCATTATTTATATTTTCGTCCAAAAATCTGCAAAAATCATAAAACTACAGGAAAACATAAGGTGGGCCGTAAACCACCACAGAGTGGCGTTTTTTTTTTTTTTTTTTTTTTTTTTTTTTTTTTTATCTAACTACTGTAAAAAAGAATTGACAAGCAGAAGTAATAACGCTGTGGAAGCGTCTTTAGTAGCAGTCCCTTGTTTTGTGTGTGCCATTGTCTGACTGGTATCTGGCAAGCGTCTTCGCTGTAAGGAAGAGCTTACAAGAGACAGGAAACGCTAAGACATGTACGAAATAACGGTGAGACGCTGTGAGATGCATTCATGGAGAAGAGTTTGTTTCGGCGCATCTGTGTCGATCTACTGCAAGGCAGCGTCTTGTGTGGTAGCGCGCAGTGTATTTACAGCGGGCAGAGACGATGTGGGGCGGAAGCAGCCCTCCGCTGGGAGTTATATAACGGCCTGTCCTGGTTACTGCTGCTCGCGACGAACACTCATTGCCTGTCAGCAACTGGGACACGCTTCTCAAGTTGCCGACAGTGGATGTTCACATAGGAGGCCCTGTCCGCTGTGGAATGGAAGACGTCATTCGTCTGCTCATTTTCTATCAGCTGAAGTGTATAGTTTTTTCATTGAATAAGTGTAATTAATGATTTGGCGAGAAAACGTTATTAAAAATAATTACACACAAACACATTGTAAAGGGGCAGGTTCCTTTTAATATGCTGGTGTTCATCTAATATACAGAAATAAATGTTTGTTCATTTCTATGTTTGTTTGTTTGTATGTTTCAAATGTTTGTAAATCTATGCGACTGAACTACTAAGGTTATCAGTCTCTAGATTCAACTAACTTAAGGACTTTTATATCTAAAAAGCAGTTTAGAGTGAAATGATTTTTATTTGCATCAACTTGTTTCGGTCGTTTTTTGGACCATCTTCAGGATTGCAACTCCACTGCTTTCGTGGAACTGGGAAGGTGCTTAGGGCCTTCCAGTGCGTCACTGGAAGGCTTCCAAGTACCTGCCCAACTCCGCGACATCAGTGGAGTCGCAATCCTGAAGATGGTCCAAAATACGGCAGAAACAAGTACATACAAATAAAAATCATTGCGCTCTAGATTGATAGTTATATATAAAAGTCTTTAGTTTAGTTTAAGTGACACGCTGGAAGGCCTCCAAGAACCTGCCCAGTTCCACGGCATCAGTGGAGTTGCAATCCTGAAGATGGTCTAAAAAAAGGACCAAAGTTGATAAAAATGAAAATCTTTGCACTGTTGACTGTTTTTATACAGATATTTAAATATTATCGTGCTGTTTAGCCCAAATATGAAACAAAAATGTTTCCAAAACCTTGTAACGTAAGGACAACACAAGAACCATCCGGAGGGAGGACTCGAATCTCCGACGGGGAGCAACCGCACTCTCCGCAGCGTGGCTCTTTACAGCTCCTGGTTGCCGTACCGTTTATTCGATTCCCATGAATCTTTGCCAACATATTGGTTGCAAATTCGCGAAGGTTACAGTCACAGTTATATCACTGTCTACGTAAAAAAAAATTAATGGCGCACGGCGAAGGGTGCTTTATATATGCGCTTCGACAAAATCTAAATTTTTATTCCGAACTTAATGAAATTTCACACACTTGGAAACCGGAGGAACATCACCGTCCATCTAAGATTTCACACGGTGCATGGCGGAGGATACCTTGCAATGTACACTCTTTAACAAAAAACCTGGCCGCCGGCCGGCCGCCGCTGAGCCTAAGTCAGAGCCGATCGCGACATGGGACAATAAAAGTGGCCGCGATGATTCGCTCTAAGTCCAGCTATCGGCACAATCTGGCAACACTGCAGACTGCGGGAGTTCATACAGCACTTCTTGTGTGCAGTTAGAAGACAGTTGGGTTAGCTCCCTCCTTGGTGTTGTGGTAAAGTGCGCGACTTGCATTTTCAGTATTAGCGATCGAAACCGACTGTTGACAAAAACTTTAAATTCACGTCACTCGTTCATGATCATGCCCCATGTGTAACGGAAGCATATGTGTAACGTATTTCATTTTTTGGTACACTGGTAATAACATTTCGGCCCAATAACATCGCCGCCTCTGGCCGCAGCACTTGGCAGAGCTCTCCGCGGCCCACTCGCCGGCAGCAGCGGTGGCGGCGCTACACAGCGCTGCCTCGCCCTCTGCCCACAGCGCCTGCCGCCGCTCATCGCCCTGGATGTGTTAAACGCGTTACTCTTGAGTGGTGATCGACAAAAAAGGTTGCGATTCGTATTTCACACAGGATATAACGAAGCAGACCACCTATTTTGAATGATGAGCATATAATACATTAGAGAGGCAAAAAAATGTCATTGTCCAATCCAGTGGCACTCTACGATGGTTAACACTTATTTGTGATTTAAATCTCGATCCTTTTCCTTTCGGAAAAGCCTTTCATGTAATTTGTTATTGTCATCAGTTCATATGTTTTCATCAAGACACATTATGTAACTCACTAAAATGTTTTAGTGTCGTTGTTTCACTCCGTACGGTAAATGTATGAGCTAAATTATGTGAATACGTTTCAGTGGACGTTCTAAAGCAATATAGACATAGTGCATGGTTCGTGTCTTAATGTCTCATTACTACAGGAGATATTTCACATCAATGGAGGTGAATTCGAATGTCTTCGACGGCGTTTGTATGGTGAAGCAAAAAAGACATCTAATACCATTTCCATAATTTGAAGTCGACCTTTCTGTTATATGAAGTTTTTCTTATGATTCCGATAAAGAGTTTCTTCTTGCAATCTGCAGCGTATAAAGTAAAATAAAATGAAATTAAATTCCATCCCCAAACGCACTTTCTCCAACCAGGATCAGAACTGCCGACTCACACTAGGTCTGCATCACAAGACACAAGCAGAACCACACAGCCAACCACACGCTGTGGCATTGTGCCCTCAGTCTTTCACATATTCAATGCTGAGCCTCTAACGCATCGCGACAGAACCTGAAAGTCACCTAGACAAATAACTACATTCCTTGAGTGCAAAAGTTAAATTTCTGTCTCTCATTTCACATCGGCATTACAAATCATTAGTCATGAAACTAGAAAAGGAATATCAAGTGAACTTAGTGAGACAATTCAGTACCACTTGAGGAAGTAACTGCACTGTCACAGTGTTGCCAAATATCTGCAACGATGTTGCCAGTTCTTAGCTGTACTAGGAAGACCTGTGACGCGATAAGCGACGCGAAATCGCGCTAGTCTCATGCGGGCTTCTAGAGGGGAGTCGCGCATTTCGGTTAATATGCAGCGCTGTCTCCTGATAGATTCCGTCGTCACATTTACGATGCAGATATTAAATTCGTCCAATGAGGCCGAAACTATCTTTTTAATTTTTTGAAGCTTTACTGCATTATGATATATTTTCAGCAAATGACTAGAGAAGTTAAAAATACTGATATTGTGATTGCAACATACGGCAGGTCAAAGTCTGAGATATATAAACTTCCATCACGATTTCAGTTTCACCCCCCTCCCCCCCAAAAAAAGACTAAAACAATTACTTTGTTAGATATCTACAAAAGCAATTTTTGCCGGCCGAGGTGGCCGAGGGGACTGAGGCGCTCCAGTAACGGTCCGCACCGCCACTACGGTCGGGGGTTCGAATTCCCCCTCAGGCATGGATATTTGTGCCGTCCTAGTTCGTAAGTAGTTTGTAAGTTTAGGGACTGATGGCCCCGTAGATGAGTCCCATAGACTTTACAAACATTTGAACATTTGAAAGCAATTTTTTATGAGTTACTGGAAATGAACGTTGCATCATCCGTCACTAAACAGTAAGGTATCAAACACTTCGCATCTTGAAAGCGACAGCCCACAATATTCTCAATCCTACTAGTATCTTGCCTCAAATGCCTTTTAGCCATGCATTGAGAATAAATGATGATGAATTGATAACTTATCCTCATCAACTTTCAGTGAGAGCTTTTTGTAACAAAACGAAAAAATAGTGTGAACCATCATTTTCTTTAATGATACTAGGAACTGTTGTACGAAGATGGACTGTATCTACGTTGATTCTTGTCAAACGCCTCTCACATTGAAGGAATATTACCTAAATGAATTTAGTCCTCATGAAGCTGTAACAAAACAGAGAATCTGGGTGGTTGCGCATATTCGTATTACCTTGCCGTAATATTTGATGCAAAGATGAGCAAAATACAAATCCATCATCTATCGGTTTCTCCGATTCTTTGGACAGTTTTGTTTGGTTTGTACTACTTCACTTCGTCGGCTATCTACTGGTTTAATTGAAAATACAGTAATCAAAATTACGCGACTATTTGTCCCATATTTTAATGTCCTTGGTTTTATTCTGAATGACAGTGATGATTTCTGTTGGACTGGTTCCATATATCTGAGCCTAATTAATAAAATTTCATTCCCATGACAGATGAAAGCAATTAGAACCTTGTGTCTCTATCATGAATTTTCATATGAAGAAAAATGAAGATGGGCCTTTAAAAACGTGAAAACGGTCTTGGACCTGTAAAGCAACATTCTTAATAAAAAAAAATAAAAATAAAAATAAATAAATAAATAAATAAATAAATAAAAACAGCTGTCACGGCTTCAGAATTTATTATTTACATTTTGGGATGACTACATTTGAAGTGATTTCCAAATAAGTTGTCTATCTATATTTAAAAGTTTACCATCATTTTAGAATAATTGATAAATTCATTTAAGAAAATGTTCTTTCGTTTTGTTTCTGATGTCACTTGATATTCTTGAAGTAGGTGGCTACAGCATCTGCTATGAGGTTTCCATGAGACAGTTGGCCCGGATGATTTTGTTTGACAGTAAGCGGATAAATTAAAGACGTAACGAGACGAAATGATGAGATCCAGCTTTTGCAACAAAACGGCCCCGATTTCTAAATTGGCTAGTTTTCAGAAAGTGACTATTATACAGCTAGACATTACTGCTATAAACCCTACCTCATTTATTTACTCACAGCTGAGGTAGATTGCTCGCAACGTGAAAGAGAGTAGGAATAGTTAATGTATGAAACGACCTTCTTGGACACAAATTCAGTTAACTACTACAACGAGCATATTATGATGTTAATTTTTCAAAATATTTAATGTAGGTGTCAAGAAAAAGTCAAGTGACTGCAGAATTACATGTCAGACTCACATCTACATGATGCCGAAGTTGCGAAACAGTAGGCCCTACTACGACGTTGGTAAGTTTTGATTACATTGGTGGCGCGATGAACGAGTTTTTGTAGCTGCCGTCCTGCATGTTAGGATTCGGATCCGTAATTCCACTCAGGTTCGAGATACTGTCCTCTCCAAATTGTACATATGTCACGTTGCCAGCTATTAAAAAAAAAAAAAAAAAAAAAAAAAAAAAAAAAAAAAAAAAAATTGAGTGTATTACCAGTATTATTTCTCGGTTTATGGTTGATTCATATGCAGGACTTATCGTTATGTTTACTGTACTCCATTAACTAACAATAAGACTCACAATTTGTCGCAGAAAAGTCTTCCTAAATACCCAAATTTGTCCAGTTTCTTTCAAGTTTGCTTCCTAATAAAATAAAATGTCCACAGGCCAATATGGAAATTACAAGCGACCTGTTATTGACAGAACATCTTGCTACGATAAATAGCGTTCCATTTGAATTTGAGAATATGAGAAAGTGTTGATCTTCAATATTGTGAAACATATTGAACAAACAAATATAACGGTAATACAAGATACAAATTCAGAGATGAACTTGAAATAAAAACTAATGGTACTAACAATAATAAAGCACAGCAGTTCGAACACTTCACGAGGAGAATTATAGGGAAAATATGTGTTTAATAATATTAAGGAGATGAAGAGCAAGAGCAAACTGTTTACGGTTGCGAACAATATTCGTACAAGTAAATATACCAACGGTGGAAATACGACCGCCTACTGCGAAATGAATTTTATGGGACTTAACTACGGGGTCATCAGTCCCTAAACGTACAAACTACTTATGAACTACTTACGAACTAGGACGGCACAAATATCCATGCCCGAGGGGGGAAGCGAACCCCCGACCGTGGTGGCCGTGCTGACCGTGACTGGAGCGCCTCAGTCACCTCGGCCACCGCGGCCGGCAGCTACTAGCAGAGAAAAATATATCTCATTACTTTGTGAGAAGTAAAGACGAATATAAACTGAAAGAATGTAAATACACGAGAAAAATAAAATTAATATGCAAGTTTCTTAGATATGACTTCTTTCTTCAACATATAATTCCATCTCTTCTGCACAGAGGACTAGCTACGCGAGCCTAACTCTACTATGACAGAGATCCGTCCTCTTCTCTGCCTTTCGTGGAGATATTTCAGATGAAAGTGTTCTGCCCATATACGAATGACCTAAGATAACCAAAAAGTTTGGTTTATAGGACAATTTCACTTTTGGCGGTTGCAATTACTTTACAAATAACAGATCGAATGAATGGAGTAATTTGAAGGGAAACTAATTATTACAATTACTTTGAATCACCTGCAGATATAAAAATATTTAAGACAAAAAGTACTTTTGAAGCAACATTAAACACTAACATTATAATGCACCTAAACAGGGGCATCACTATACGAAGAAAACGTTTCTTATTGGGAAAGGTTATGCGGATGTAATAGAAGTCACTATATTCTGCAGCAAAAGCCGTCTTGTCAATTTTATGATTTTCGGTAAAAACTTGCGTAATAGCTGCTCTAGGACGGAACCCGTCAGATGCTCATTTTGGTGATATTCCTGGAATGTGAGCCGCGTATTACAAGACTGAACGAATATACGTCCAATTGGGGACAAAAGTCAGTAAAAACTTTGTAGAAAGTTGTCATTTCACACTTTCTCCGTTTCGTTGAAAGAAACTCTCCCCGGAAGTTGATGAACGTAAGTCATCTATTCATCAGCATATTCAATGATGTTGTCTGCTTTCGGACTGAAGCCTTACTTAGAATGGGCGCTGGCAGCGGAGCATGGATAAAAGCCAGTTGAAGTAAGCTGTTTGTAGGAATGAGGATATTGTGGGATGGCCAAGAAATTCTTCCTATAGCTTAGCAGTATTGCTTACGATGCTAGGAAACTCTGATCGTTCCCTTAGTTCCAGAATTCGAGGTATTTTCCAATATTCATGAGGATATGAGATTAGTCATTGCATTTAAATGAATCTGTTATCCTGAATTAAATTTTCGACCGCAGAAAGGTCTACCCCTCCTTAAATTGCAAACAATATTGTGTTTTATGTCGGGACTGTCTGTATTAACTGCCAACAAATGTCAGATAACTGAACGAGTAATCTCATTTTAGCTCGGTGGCACTGTTCTCGTTTTCTCATCTACAGCAAGCATAGTTGATTAGTGAGGTATCGTTGTACTAGTGATGTGTGTGGCTTCAGGTCTATTTTTCTCCTCTGAAAAATATTATAAATGGCATTCAGCAACGAAATACCAAAACTTATTGCATTGTGTCAACCAAGAGATCGTCACTATCTATTGTTATTGTAATCTTTATCATTCTGCTGTAATGCCGTAAATATCATTGATTACTATCATTATTACCATCATTATTATCATTAATTCAGTTGCAAAAGCTTTCTTTCCCATGTGGCCAAGAGACCAGAAATAATGTGTGGTTTGACGAAAAATAGGACAATAGGAGAAAGTAGATAAAATGTTTGTAACAATTTCTGTTGATTTAACATCGTGACGACAGATACTAAGCAACAACACATGCAAGTCATAGGTTGCAACGTTCGAAAAATCCATCAGACACATGGGTTCGGATTCTCATCATCATTTGTTGGCCCATCAGGCTGTAACACCACAAAATCAATAAGCTGCTTAGTAGTCTATAGATCATATGTATATGTTTGCAGAGGAAAAACATCAAAATGTTCAAATGTTTGTACAGCTTATGGGACTTAACTACGGGGTCATCAGTCCCTAAACTTACAAACTACTTATGAACTAGCTAATACTAAGGACGGCACAAATATCCATGCCCGTGGGGGGATTCGAACCCCCGACCGTAGTGGCCGAGCAGACCAAGACTGGAACGCCTCAGTCCCCTCGGCCACCGCGGCCGGCGAAAAACATCAGAATTGCACGTTTCCCACATATACAGTTTAGTTTCAGTGTTCATGGCCGTAAGTTTAAATATCCAGTCTTCTGAATACTTAAGTGAAATAATTACTGTGTTGCACAAATAATCAGTTAACTACGTTTTTTCTGGCTTTCAAGCAAACCTACACGTCGAAGACATGAAATATTACTTGTACAGTCGTAAGGCTGCATTTGGAAACGCAGTCGCTTTCAAGTAGCGAAGTTTTTCGAGACGGATGGGGCATCATTGATTTCCAGCAACTTTTCATAAAAAATTAGCTTTTGTCGAAATGTATCAAAGCAATTGTTTTCGTCTTTTTTTTGGGGGGGGGGGAGGGGGGTGAAACTGAAATCGTGATGGAAGTTTATATATCTCAGACTTTGACCTGCCGTATGTTGCAATCACAATATCAGTATTTTTAACTTCTCTAGTCATTTGCTGAAAATATATCATAATGCAGTAAAGCTTCAAAAAATTAAAAAGATAGTTTCGGCCTCATTGGACGAATTTAATATCTGCATCGTAAATGTGACGACGGAATCTATCAGGAGACAGCGCTGCATATTAACCGAAATGCGCGACTCCCCTCTAGAAGCCCGCATGAGACTAGCGCGATTTCGCGTCGCTTATCGCGTCACAGGTCTTCCTAGTACAGCTAAGAACTGGCAACATCGTTGCAGATATTTGGCAACACTGTGACAGTGCAGTTACTTCCTCAAGTGGTACTGAATTGTCTCACTAAGTTCACTTGATATTCCTTTTCTAGTTTCATGACTAATGATTTGTAATGCCGATGTGAAATGAGAGACAGAAATTTAACTTTTGCACTCAAGGAATGTAGTTATTTGTCTAGGTGACTTTCAGGTTCTGTCGCGATGCGTTAGAGGCTCAGCATTGAATACGTGAAAGACTGAGGGCACAATGCCACAGCGTGTGGTTGGCTGTGTGGTTCTGCTTGTGTCTTGTGATGCAGACCTAGTGTGAGTCGGCAGTTCTGATCCTGGTTGGAGAAAGTGCGTTTGGGGATGGAATTTAATTTCATTTTATTTTACTTTATACGCTGCAGATTGCAAGAAGAAACTCTTTAACGGAATCATAAGAAAAACTTCATATAACAGAAAGGTCGACTTCAAATTATGGAAATGGTATTAGATGTCTTTTTTGCTTCACCATACAAACGCCTTCGAAGAAATTCGAATTCACCTCCATTGATGTGAAATATCTCCTGTAGTAATGAGACATTAAGACACGAACCATGCACTATGTCTATATTGCTTTAGAACGTCCACTGAAACGTATTCACATAATTTAGCTCATACATTTACCGTACGGAGTGAAACAACGACACTAAAACATTTTAGTGAGTTACATATTGTGTCTTGATGAAAACATATGAACTGATGACAATAACAAATTACATGAAAGGCTTTTCCGAAAGGAAAATCACAAATAAGTGTTAACTATCGTAGAGTGCCACTGGATTGGACAATGACATTTTTTTGCCTCTCTAATGTATTATATGCTCATCATTCAAAATAGGTGGTCTGCTTCGTTATATCCTGTGTGAAATACGAATCGCAACCTTTTTTGTGGATCACCACTCAAGAGTAACGAATTTAACACATCCAGGGCGATGAGCGGCGGCAGGCGCTGTGGGCAGAGGGCGAGGCAGCGCTGTGTAGCGCCGCCACCGCTGCTGCCGGCGAGTGGGCCGCGGAGAGCTCTGCCAAGTGCTGCGGCCAGAGGCGGCGATGTTATTGGGCCGAAATGTTATTACCAGTGTACCAAAAAATGAAATACGTTACACATATGCTTCCGTTACACATGGGGCATGATCATGAACGAGTGACGTGAATTTAAAAATTTTGTCAACAGTCGGTTTCGATCGCTAATACTGAACATGCAAGTTGCGCACATTACCACAAGACCAAGGAGGGAGCTAACCCAACTGTCTTCTAACTGCACACAAGAAGTGCTGTATGAACTCCCGCAGTCTGCAGTGTTGCCAGATTGTGCCGATAGCTGGACTTAGAGCGAATCATCGCGGCCACTTTTATTGTCCCATGTCGCGATCGGCTCTGACTTAGGCTCAGCGGCGGCCGGCCGGCGGCCAGGTTTTTTTGTCAAAGAGTGTACTTAGTACTTCACTGAACACTATGAAAGTAATTATTCACAGATAGGGGAAGTAGAGGATAAGTTCGATACAGGTGGCTAACAGAGAAAGGTGAAGATGGCGATGGGAGGAGTAGGAGGAGACAAACGCAGGAAGTGCAGATGGACAGATAGATACAGAGAGTTAGAATAGAGAGAGAGAGAGAGAGAGAGAGAGAGAGAGAGAGAGAGAGAAGGATATGGACAGAGAGAAGGAAGAGGAAATGGAAGGAGAAATGGACTAACTTAAGACTGGAATAAGTGAGTAACTGGGGGAGCCGCGGGAGTATAGCCGTAGGTAGTTTATAAGACTGATGGTCACAGTAGTTTACTTCCATAGAAATTTGAATATTTTGCATCCGGGAGACGCCGGATTTCAGCTAGTGTGTTGTAAAAGTAACTGAGAAACCCTTCAGAGGGGAAGTTTCTTTTCTTAACTTGTATTTTACCATCAATCCTTGAAAATCATGTCTAGTAGAAACGTTCTACTTTTGCAGAATAATAAGTATGTTTTGGAAAACCATTCGAGCATTCCATTTACTGTAGAGATCTTTTTGATATTACACAGTGGATGTATTAATCATAAGACATTGTACAGTACTAATACGTTCAAAAATGCTGCGAATGTTCGAATTTTCATGAGCCCATACCTAGGTTTCGATTGATCACAGAAGTAGGTAAACGGAAAGTGTTTTGTACAGCTCTTGGCATAGCGATCATTTGTATGCATAACGGCGTTCTGTTCTTACGCTACAGTACAGTCTCAAAATTTTTATATTAGACACTTCCTGCAGGCAACCAAATTAGATAATCGTTTGGTTTTTGTATGTTACGTGTGTTCTACAGTGTGCACAATCACCTTTACAAGCATCATTAATATATTGGTGCTTCCTAAGGAAAACTTCGAATTTTGTGTTCTAAAACTGTGAATTGTAGGAATTGCTAATTTTCATATATATGACCTTTAAATGATATTCTCTGAGAACTCGTTATCTTTATGCGTTGCCGAGATTCTGTGATACAAAATTACAGTTCTAAAGCATAAAATCACAAACACAGTTTTTAGCCAATTTGGCACTATGATCTGCAAATATGTAAATAGCAACCCATGAAAATTGCTAAATTTTAATTAATTTATATTCTTTGATCTGAAAACACCATTTTTCCGTTTTGGCACATTTTATCCATTACGAAGGTATAAAAGACAAATTATGATCAGTGGGTACTAAACGTGTCAGTCGCACACTTCGACAAGTCTATAATTTCTATTCATGGCAACTGGTCAAAAATGTTCACATTGTTTCCTTGAAATGATGCTCCCTGCAACCATGTGGCTTTTTTTTCTTTTTTTCAAGCTGTAATAGGCATTGTTGTCATCTGATGTTAAGATAACTACTTGTAGAAGAAAAACATACTTTTTGCACGTCTAACGGCTAGAAATTTTTGTGCTGAAAGGGTGATTTTATTTCCGTCATCCATACTTCCCAGCATCGAAGTAAGTGCTATAACGCAGATATATACCTATGTACGCTGTCTGCGCAACAAATAAGAAAAGTTATTTGTCTGCGTTATATTATAAAAAGCAACTGTGGGCAGAAAGGATAGAAGAAAACTAACAATGTTCAAAGTAAGTATTTTTACACAAAAAAGTTTGAAGAATTTGCAGTGGTTCGCTCATACATAACAGCTTATGACATATACTACATCAATATAAACTTTATTTATAACTGAGTGCAGAATGACATCTCACGTTCAAAAGAACAGGCGTCACTACGTAATGCTTGCAGCTGTTGTAAATATTTTGGTCTCAGCTGCTGGTGTCTGGAATCAAGGAGCACGGACGCATGAATGTTTGTGCCCGGGCTGGAAAATGGAAAACGGGTCTCCTTCTATACAGTTGTGCACACCGTAAACAGCGCTAAGTATCTTAATTTAATTTGTGTCAAATTTAATTTGCCAGTCTAGTTCTTCATTTTCGTTAGTACTTCTGTATTAGAAGTTTACTCCCTCGTACTTGGCAGATTAGCATTCAGTCAGTTCATTGCCAGCTGTTGTCGCGTGAAATTTCGTTGCCAGTTAATTTCTTAATTTTCGTTAGTGTTTCTGTTTTTAAGAGGTTTCTTCTCACCTAATTGACACATTTCGTTTGTGCTACTGCTTTAAGAGTTTATTCTCGCGTATTTTGATAAATACCGTGTATATAGTTTTCGTCTGCTGCAAGCTACGTGTCATACTGTCACTTTCTTATTTCGTATTCTGCTTTGAGAAAGATTATTCCCACGCGTTTGATAACGGTGTATTCCACAGATATTCTTGTTTATTTTGAAAACTGCCGGACTCAGTTTCGTTGTTTTGACAGTGTACTTACCACTGACCACATTTCAGTCAGGTGACAGCCACCTTTATTAAAGTACTAGGCAACTTAAAAGTTGATTATTTAGTTTTCTACTTTGTATAGTTAATTGTATCGATAGGATGGATAGGATGTGTGCCTGCTGTGTGCGGATGCAGGAGGAGTTGGCCGCAGTTCGCGAACAGCTGAGCGTGCTGTTGGCTACGGTCAGCCGTCTTCAAGCTGCTGTCTCGGGGTGCAGCAATGGTGGGGAGTCTGGTGCGTCGCGTGGGACACCTCATGTTTCGCTCTCTATCCCTGCTACCGACGCACCTTCAGGTGTACCGGACGTGGTCGAGCCGCCCTCTCCGCAAGGGGATTGGCGGGTTGTACGACGTTTGCGTCGCTCGAGGCGGAAGGCCAATAATCCCCTAATAATTATTAGTTATTGGGAGCTCCAATGTTAGGCGCGTGATGGAGCCCCTTAGACAGATAGCGTCGAGATCCGGAAAGAAGTCCAACGTGTACTCGGCGTGTCTGCCGGGGGGCCTCATCCGAGATGTGGAGGCGGCCTTGCCGGCGGCTATCGAAGGTGCGGCGTGCTGTCGACTGCAAGTCGTGGCTCACGTCGGCACCAATGACGATTGTCGGTTGGGTTCTGAGGACATCCTTAGGTCCTACGGGCGGCTGGCGGAATCGGTGAAGGCTGCTGCCCTCGCACGCAGGGTGCAAGCAAAGCTGTCGATTTGTAGCATTGTTCCCAGGGTTGATCGGGGTCCTTTGGTTTGGAGCCGAGTGGAGGGTCTGAATAAGACTCTGTGACAGTCATGGCTGCAGATTTCTTGATCTGCGTTATCGGGTGGGGAATTGTAGGGTGCCCCTAGATAGATCAGGGGTGCACTACACTAAGGAAGCGGCTACTCGGATAGCAGAGTACTTTTGGGGTTCACATGGCTTTTTTTAGGCTACGCGCTAACTCTGATGAGCACTCGCTTGTCGGTATTCAAACAGCGAAATCAGACCACGTTTGGCTCAAAAATTCAAATATCAAAACATTAGCCGCGAACTTAGAAAGTATTAGAAACAAAGTTCCCGAAATTTGCCGCACTGCGTGGAAATTGTTGTGCTCAGATAGTTTTAGGCACCGAAAGCTGGCTAAATCATGATGTGGCAAGTTCAGAAATATTTGGCGAGGCGTGGAATGTATATCAGAAAGATAGATCGGATACAACTGGAGGAAGAGTGTTCATCGCTGTGGACAAAGATACTGTTTCTGTTTCTACTGAGATCGAGGTTGAAAGTAACTGTAAAGTTATCTGGGCATGTATAACACGTCTAAAAGAAGTAAAGTTAATAGTTGGGTGCCCCCCCCCAAGTGCTGCTGTAGCAGTTTTAGAATCATTCAAAGAAAGTCCCCACCACGCAGTGCATAGGTATCCGGGCCATGTAACATTAGTCGGAAGAGACTTCAACCTTAAGAGTATAGATTGGGACCTCTCTAGTTTCATTTCAGGCGGTACAGACAAGCAGTCTTGCGAGCTACTTTTCGACACGTTCTCCGAAAACTGTCTTGAGCAGTTAAACCGGCAACACATGCACAATGGAAATATTTTAGACGTTATAGCTACGAACAGGACTGACCTTATTAACGATGTCTGTGTAGAGACAGGAATTAGTGATCATGATATTGTCATAGCGTCGGCGATGACCAAAGATCATAAACCAATCATGAAGGCTAGGAGCGTGTTTTTGTTGGGAAGAGCCGATAAGCAAATCTTAGTATCGCACTTAGAAAATGAATGGGCATCGTTTAATTCCGGGACTATGGATGTAGAGGAATTGTGGATTAAATTTAAGTGCATTGTAAATAAAGGTTAGAGAAATATGTGCCAGTAAAGACGATTAACCCTCCTACTACCAATGGGGTCAATATGACCCCATAAGCACAATTGAAATCTATATCTCCCTCATTTTCAATGCGATTATTTTCAAAATTTATGACTTTGTCTCTCTAACTTCCTTGTATGCAATGACACATTATTCAGTTTTACATTTACAACATATCAAAATTTATTCATGGACTACGCACTGAGTACCACTGGGGTCAGCATGACCCCAAAGTAAATTTTTTTTGTTTTGTTTCTTGAATGTAACATTATAAAAACATAACAGCGAATATTACGTTGAACAGATGTTATAGGAAACACCTGCAACAATGAAACTAACACTTTCCACTTCTTATTTATACCGATTGTTGTCGTTTCTTTCCTCAGCAGTTGTTGTGTGTTACTCAGTTGTTGCTAGTGTTTTGTCGCAGCGTGTGAAAGAACTACATTATGTCTAGAAAACGTCTGAGTAGTGTTGAAATACAAGCAATTTTGAATGAAGAAGAGGAATTAGGAGATACAGCGTCTGATGAAGACGAAGAGATTGATGGTGTCATTTCTGGAATTAGTGAATCAACTGAAGATTCTGATGAAGACGTTGGAGATTTGCTGAGTACTATGCATTTCAGTGAGGAAATAGGTGACGGCAAAGCAGCGAAACCTATTATAATCCTAGACCATAATGCAACAAAATCAGGTGTAGACCTATGAACAAGTTAGTCAGAACCTAAACCACAAAACGTATGACAAGAAGATGGCCCATGGTGATTTTTTATAATATTTTGGATATTAGTGCCCAGAATGCTTTCATAATTTGGTTGGACTTAAACCCTGACTGGAATAAAAAAACCAACTACAAAAGAAGATAATTTCTTCTGGAACTGGGAACAAGTCTAGTACAGAAAAACAGAAGTCAGCACAGCAAAGCTTCTCTGCCTCGTCCTCCTCCTCCTTCAGCACAAGTGGATACGGGGGTAAAACGTGGACGGTGCTACCTGTGCGAACGTTCAGTGGATAGAAAACATTCAGAAACGTGCAGGAGATGCTTTTCCTATGTCTGTAAACACCATTCAGACATTCTTTGTTTTAAATGTAAAGAGATGTTTTGTTTTGTATAAGGATCTATAAGATCAAGTGTTGAGACAAGATCTGTAAGTGCTTACATATCTACTTCACCAGGTTTCAATCAGTAATGTATGCTTTTGTGTCAGTTCATTAAAATAAATTAAATACTACCAATATATCCCGTGATAATTACTTGGGGTCATATTGACCATGGTATAATAATAATGTTAGAAAACTGTTGAGAAAGCAAAGACTGTTGCACTCTCGATTCAAAAAAGAACACGCAAATGATGACAGGCAAAAGTTAGTTGGTTGGTTTGATGTTTTAGGGGGGACAAAACTGCGGAGGTTATCAGTCCCCCATTCCATGATAGAGCGATATAAGTGTGGAAACACTGAAAAGTTCGCCCAGAGTGAAAACTGTTACAGGAGGAAAACCCCACTCAGTCAATAAAATGTAAACAAATTCGACAAAGGACAACAAGGCGGGAGACAACACTATAGGACACAATCACACGGAAACAGCAAAGAAGTGTGGAAATAAAATGACAAAGCCAAAGTTCGTGGATGACCGACCATGAAAATAAAATAGGAAGGGTCATCCACGGGGCAACACAAGCTTCATATAGAGGTGTAAAAACCGCTGTCACGAATAAAACCTAAAACAGAATCAGCCATAATGGTATCGTTACGTAAAACTTCAGATAAAATTACAGGAAAATTAAAATCCCGCCCCAGGGCGGCAAAAAGATGGCAGTCCATCAAAATGTGGGCCACCGTCAAGGGACAGCCACAACGGCAACGAGGCGGGTCCTCACCCCGAAGGAGATATCCATGGGTGAGCCACGTGTGCCCAATGCAGAGGCGACACAAAACCACCGAATCCCTGCGAGAGCCACGTATTGAGGAGCGCCATGCAGCTGTAGTATACTTGACAACCCGAAGCTTGTTGGGAGTGCTCAGGTTGCGCCATTCAGCATCCCAGAGCTGATGTACCCGGCGGTGCAACAAGGTACAGAGATCTGAAGCTGGGAGGCCGATCTCTAAGACAGAGGCATTCACCGCCTTTTTGGCAAGCCCATCGGCACGTTCGTTGCCTGGGATGCCAATGTGACCTGGGGACCAAAGGAACACCACTGATCTGCCAGACTGAATAAGGGCAAAAACAGCCACTCGGATGGCCATCACCAATGGCGAACGTGGGTAACACTGTTCCAGAGCGCGTAAGCTACTCAGGGAGTCACTACAAAGAAGGAAAGACTCACCTGAGCAGGAACGCATACGCTCGAGAGCACGGAAGATGGCCACCAGTTCTGCAGTATGAACACTGCAGCCTTCTGGCAGAGACAGCTGCTCAACGTGGTCACCATGTACGTAGGCAAGGCCAATGCGGTCGTTTACCATCGAGCCGTCCGTATAAACAATGTCATAGCCGGGGTGCTCAGCAACGACAGCATGAAACTGGCGACGGAGAGCCTCAGGGGGAAGCGAGTCCTTGCGCCCGTGGGCCAAGTCTAAACGAAAACATGGCCGTGGGAGGCACCATGGAGGTGTGCGTGAATGGGCCCGAAATGGAGGTGGGAGAGGATAGGACTCAAGCTCCTCCAGGAGGGACCGCACGCGGACGGCTATTGTGTGTCCTGACCTGGGGCGCTGCTGCTGGTGATGAACAGCCGCAGTAGAAAAAAGTAGGCGGTAGTTAGGATGTCCTTTTGAACTGTAGACGTGGGCTGCATGTGCTGTCAATAGTTGCTGGTGGCGGACCCGTAGTGGGGGGACCCCGGCCTCCGCTAGAAGACTGGCCACAGGGCTGGTTCGGAAGTCTCCCGTTGCAATTCGAACCCCACAGTGGTGAATAGGGTCCAATAAGCGCAACGCTGAAGGCGCTGCAGAACCATAAGCGAGGCATCCAAAATCTATATGCGATTGCACCAAGACCGTATAGAGCCGCAGCAGGGTGGAGCGGTCAGCTCCCCATGCGGTATGGCCCAAACATCTAAGGGCGTTGAGATGTCGCCCGCACTTCCGTTTTAGATAACGAATATGAGGGAGCCAGGTCAGTCGGGCATCAAAGATCGGGCCTAGGAATCGGTGGGTGTCCACGATCGGAAGCAGTTGGCCATCAAGGTAGAGTTCAGGGTGGGGGTGCACTGTCCGACGCCGACAGAAGTGCATCATACGTGTTTTGCCGGCGGAAAACTGGAAGCCGTGATGCTGGGTCCACGTGTGAGCCTGGCGTAGAACGACCCTGGCGAAATCCACCCTGCCATGGCGCCAGAAGGCCCCGTAACTCGAGCACCCAAGTCAAGCGACGTGCGAACATACGTTCGAGCAACTTGCATAGAACGTTGGTTAAGCAGATGGGACGATAACTGTCAACCTCCAGTGGGTCCCTGCCAGGCTTCAGCACCGGTATGATGACGGTTTGAATATCTCTAGGACATGGCGCTGAGAATCCCATGACAGGTGTTTCAGCATCTGTGCATGGGCATGGTCGGGATCGGGTGCCGTATCCGGGCAATTGGCCAAGGCACTAAGCAGCTCACTTTCGGTAAATGGGGCGTTGTAGGACTCCCGATGGCGCGTCGCAAAGGAGAGGCGCTGTCGCTCCACACGCTCCATGCGGGAGTGAAATGCTGCACTGTAGTTAGCAGATGCAGAGCACCTAGCGAAGTGATCAGCAAGATGTTCAGCGATCATACTCGGGTCTGTACACACAGCCCCATGGATAGAAAGACCAGGGACGCCAATAGGAGTCTGGTGGCCACAGAGGCGCCTGATCTTAGTCCACACCTGAGATGGAGAGACACGAGAACCTAAGGTCGAGACATACCTCTCCCAACATTCTTGTTTGGCTCGTGTGATGAGTTGCCGAGCCTTGGCACGAAGTCGCTTGAAAGCGATGAGGTTGGCCACTGATGGGTGCCGTTTATGACGCTGAAGAGCTCGCCTACGTTCTCTGATTTCGGCAGCGATTTCCGGCGACCACCAGGGCACGGACCTCTGCCGGGACGACTCAGAAGAGGACGGGATTGCAGACTGAGCTGCAGAGACAATGACGTCTGTTAAATTGTCGACCACCACATCAATGTTAGTGTCCGGCAAAGATCCAACAGTGGCAGCAGTCGTAAACGCATCCCAGTCAGCTTTGTTAAGAGCCCAACGGGGCAAACGGCTAGGGCAATGACGCTGGGGCACTGCCTCACAAGTCGTCATGCACTCTCCAATGAAGAGATGGTATGAGGCCAGGGCTGCAAATAGATAAATCGATGGCCGAGTAGATGCCGTGTGCCACACTGAAATGTGTGGGAGCACCTGTGTTTAAAATACAAAGGTCGAGCTGGGAGACAAGATTTTCAACCTCCCTACCTCAGCCAGTAGTCATGTTGCCACCCCACAAAGGATTGTGGGCGTTGAAATCGCCCATGATGAGGAAAGGTGGGGGGAGCTGAGTAATCAGTGCAGCTAACACATGGCAGGGGACTGCACCATCAGGTGGAAGATAATCACTGCAGGCGGTTATGGCTAGTGGTGTCCTCATCCGAACACCCACTGCCTCCAAAGGTGTTTGAAGGGGCACAGCTTCACTGTAGGCAGAGTGGATGACATGAATGGAAACGCCACCAGATGCTCTGTCATATACAGGACGATTCGTGTAAAACCCATGATAGCCACGGAGGGCTGGGGTTCCCGTTGCCGGAAGCCAGGTTTCCTGGAGGGCAACGCACAGTACATGAGAAGAGCTTAAATGTTGTTTTAACTCTGCTAGGTGGGAAAAATAACCACCGCAATTCCATTGGAGGAAAGTGCTGCCTAAGGACTGGGGAGGCATGATAGTGATTAAGAGACGCGGTGCACCTCAGTGTCACTTGCCGCCACCTGCTGAGGATCTGTGGTGTCCATATCCATTGCGTCCAGGGTGTCTGTAAGAGCGAGGTCCTCTTTAGAAGCAAGGATTTCGACCTCATTGTCTGAGTCAGAACTGGTAGCGGACGGCATCGAGCAAGCCGCCTTTGCTGCCAGCTCTTTCTCCTGAGGGACATCCTTTTTTCTCGCCCGCTCCCACTTGGGTTTGGGCTTCGGTGCTCGAGTGGGCTTCCCAGAAGTGGCGTCGGATGTCGACGCAGATTGGGAGGCCCGGCTACCAGCAGGTACCTGGACTTTGAGCCACTGGCTGACGTTTAGCTGCGACGAAACTGGCGTTTCGGAGACCTCAAGAGACCCTTTCCGTGCAGCTATAGGTCGACTGACATCCAGGGTGTCAGACACAGTGGGAACTGCAGGAGGTGGTGGAAGGGGCTCGTCAGGCCCTTCCCCCTGAAGGAAGAGCCGGAGAAGGAAGACATTTCTCCGGCAGAGGGACAGGGTTCAAAGACCCCGTTAAAGGGGGAGGCAAAAGCCTCGCAGAAGATGGTGCGCCCCCTGGCGTCTGGGGAGCGGAGATTAACTGATGGCCCAAAGGGCCCACAGAAGGTGTGATAGGGGGTCGGGAAACCGCCCTCGATGGAGGTGATGACACTGTGGCAGCAGCATATGTAGTAATCATGGATGCTGGGTGGAGTTTCTAATACTTGCGGCGGGCCTCAGAGTAAGTTACGCGATCGAGGGTCTTATATTCTACGATTTTGCGCTCCCTTTGGAAAGCGGGACAGTCCGGAAAGCAAGGCGAGTGATGGCCGCTGCAGTTGACACAAGAAAGTGGTGGGGTACATGGTGTATCTGGGTGTACGGGACAGCCACAGTCACGACAAATAGGGGCTGCGTCGCAACGGGAAGACATGTGTCCAAACCGCCAGAACTTGAAACAGCGCATAGGTGGAGGAATGTACAGTCGGACATCACATCTGTATACCATCACCTTGACCGTCTCGGGCAAATTATCGCCGTCGAAGGCTAAGATGAAGGCCCCGGTTGCCACCCTATTGTCTTTTGAACCTCGAAAGACACGGCGGACAAAATGGACACCGCGTCGTTGCAGGTTTTCCCGCAACTTCTCATCCGACTGCAGCAAGAGTTCACGGTGAAAAATGACTCCCTGCACCAGATTCAACGTCTTATGTGCCGTTACAGAGACAGGCACGTCGCCAAGCTTAGTGCACGTGAGCAGAGCACGGGACTGTGCAGGGGACTCTGCCTGTATAAGAATCGATCCGTCTCGCATCTTAGAAATTCCTGCAACCTCACCGAACTTGTCCTCAATATGTTCAACAAAGAACATGCGCTTAGTTGCCTGGAAGGATCCCCCATCTATCCTAGTACAGACCAGAAACTTCGGGACATATGATTCAGTCTGTCGACGGCCACGTTCCCGCCAAGAAGAAGTCAGGGAAGGAAACGATGAGGGATCATAAGTTGCTGCATTGTACTTACCACGCTTCGAGACACCTGTTGCGCCAGGATTTTGATGGTTGGATTTGTTTCGCTTCATAGCGAATCATCCGCCCCGATGCCACCCACTCCGAACAGGGGCTCTCCTCATGGGCGCCACCCAGACACAGCAACGTCACCTGGCAGGATGACCGTTGCCGGGAGTCCTGATGCTTCACGACGACAAGCATCTACTCCTAGGCCTGCATGAGGAGCTTACAGCTCTGGCATCGGTAGAGCGATCCCTGCGTTGTCAGGGGGCTACAGCCAAGAGGGTACATGACGACCCCACCACAACGGACTGGCTACCGTGCTGGCTTTCTGGTGCTATGTGAACCATCATAATGGAGGGTGCTGGGATATCAGTGCACAATGGACGCGCCTTGCGTGGAAAAAGAAATGGCATGCCCGATGGCAGAATAGAAGCTGCAGTCGCAAGTCCATTCCATGATGGGTGCATAAGATGGCATGGCACGAGAATTACATGTTGCACCACGTTAGGTGTCCTTCCCCAAATGGTTTGCTCTTCTGAAAATTTTTTTTAAAAATGGGGAGTCATACCCAAATAGGGGACCACAGATGAAAAGCCGAAAAGTATGAAGACTCCTTTTAGTCGCCTCTTACGACAGTCAGGAATACCGCGGGCCTATTCTTACCCCCCAACCCGCAGGGGGAGCAAAAGTTAGTAGAGATTCTTGCGTCTATAAAAAGATCGATTAGGAAGCATACAATAAGTACCACAGCCATACCTTACCAAAATATGTTTCCGAGAACCCGAAAGAATTCTGGTCCTATGTAAAATCGATAAGCGGGTCAAAGCCCACTATCCAGTCACTCGTTGATCATTCCGGGGCAGTAATAGAAGAAAGCAAACGGAAAGCTGAAGTTCTAAATCTAAACCGTTAAGAAATCTTTCACGCAGGAGGACCGCACAAATGTACCATCATTTGATCAACGTACTAACTCCGAAATGGAGGACATAGTAATAGGTATTTCCGGTGTAGAGAAACAGCTGAGAGAGCAAAATACGAAAAAGTCTGTTGGTCCGGATGGAATACCAGTTCGGTTTTATAAAGAGTTTTCTGTGTCTTTGGCCCCCTACCTAGCATGCATTTATTGCGAATCTTTAATTAAGCGCAAAGTTCCTAGTAATTGGAAAAAAGCGCAGGTGACTCCCGTTTATAAGAAAGGGAAGAGAACCGACCCACACAATTACAGGCCAATATCGTTGACATCAGTTTCATGTAGAATTTTGGAGCATACGATCTTGCTGCCGCCTACTTACATTTCGCGTGATGATCACAAAGACCAGATAAGAGAAAATATGGCTCGTATGGAGTCATGTAAGCATTCTTTTTCTCCTCGTCCTATTTGGGAGTGGAATAGGAAAGGAAATGCCTAGTAGTGGTACAGTGTACCTCCCGCCACGTACCTTACGGTGAATTGCGGAGTGTGTATGTAGATGTAGATGTACTGCAGTACGTAACCCGTCCGACGCAAATTCCTAGGGACTGACGACCTAATATTTAAGTCCCCTTTAAAATATCAACAACAACCGAATCCCCATATGTCCTACTATGACCATTGTAGTCCATCGTTCGCAGCTTATCCAGCATTCTCCCCAGGTTGCAGTCCTCGTATGGATTCGCATTCCTCGACAAGATGGCTTACAATAAAAACAATAAAGTATCACATATCTAACAGCACTGTTCTAAGGAGAACTGTAATATTGTGTGAAAGACCTATACTGATATGTGGTCAATCGTAGTAAGTTATACTTTTAGGGCACTAAATATAATTTTGCCTTATAGGTAACAAACGTTATAATTTAACACGGCTCGAATATTTCTGCATTTTAGAATGATTGCACCATTTATTGGTTAAATCACCAGGACATATTCAGCCTATTATATGAGGTGTGGTTTTTTTAATTAAAAAAGACGTGCAAAATGTTTCAATAATTTTATGCGCACTGGGTGCCTACATCTATTGTCTACGCAATGACACCATTACAGTCTGATTCTTCCTTGTTTACGGTGTGTACTGAGTGTTTAAGATGCCTCCGATAATCGTGAGTCCCGCCGACTGTGAAGTAAAGACTGTTATAAGATTTCTTAGTGCTAAAGGCCTAAAATCGATCGATTTTCGTGATGAGATCTGTGCAGTTTACGGAGAAAACATTATGAGTGATGGAATGGTAAAAAAGTGGGTGAGAGCATCTAAAGATGCCCGCACAAATGTGCATGATGAACAAAGCAGTGGGCGTCCTTCGGTCGTTATGCAAAGTTTGGTGCAGGAAGTGGACAATAAAGTGAGAGGAAACAGACGCTTTACGATATCCTCCTTGCGGGATCACTTTCCTAATGTTTCTCGTAGTGTTTTGTATGGCATTGTGATCGAGAAAGACGATTACGAAATCAAAGCAGTTATGATGCAGTGGTTAACAAGTCAGGCGGCAGACTTTTATGAGGAGGATATTCAAAAACTGATACGACGTTATGTTAAGTGCCTCAATATTGACGGAAATTATGTAGAAAAGTAGATTAAGGTACAGGCTTTCAAGTAAAAGTAAAAGGATTGAGATATCTTAGAACGTCTTTTTTTTAATTTCAAAACAGTTCTTACTTAAAAAAACACGCCTCGTATAAATTGCATTTTTCATATCTGTTTTATGAATAAATCGTATTCCTATTAATTAAGTTCATTCAGTGAGTTAAAAACAAAAAGAACAAAAAACTTAATAAGTTAACCAAACTATTTACATATTACATGAAACTAAATCTTCGCCTCGCTGTTCATTTGTTCCACTTTTATGGTAATCTATCTCCTCATTCCTACTTTCGCTGTCCTTTTCCCCTCCTGATAGCATCAGTAGCAGGTGTAAGTGAAATATCATACAAAACTATTTATTCCACTGATCTCTCAGTCCATCTCCTGCTTCACTCTTACTCTGTTCAGTTTTTAATCCTCCCCTCCCTTTCTGCACATTTCCTCCGCCCCCTTCTCTGCTCATCTTCATCTTCTACCTGTCCATCGCCTCTTCCGCCCCCCCTTCCCACTATCCTCCTCCTCTCTCTTTGTCCCTTAGCTCCTTCGCTCTCTTTAACCATCTCATCACCCCTTCTCCGTCCTCCTTCACTGCTCTCTCTCCTTCTCATTCTGCCCAGCTCTCATTCATCTACACATCCCCTCCTCTGCTCAACTCTGCTCATTCCCTCCTCACTACTCTATACAAAAATTTTGTATATCTGCCGCCTTTCATAGTGATAGGTGAAACGATGTCGATGTTAACTATAAATTATCCACTGCGATTCACCGTAGCATGACGGGAGTGACTGTGAAGTTACCTGGGTGCGTATAAAATGTCATTGCGAAATCAAGGTAATGGATTCTTTTTTTTTACCGATCCCGGTTCTACCATCATTGTTCTAGAATATTTCAAAGAATGTGTACGCTCCTCAGCGTGGAAGTACTCAGACGGACTGACTTGAACCTACGAGTATACACTGTGACGTCTATATGAACTGTTTTCGAACACGTTTTGCGAAAACTGTAGTGAGCTCCTAAATCGACAGTCCACACGAAATGTAACTACACTCCTGGCTATTAAAATTACTGCACCAGGAAGATGACGTGCTACAGACATGAAATGTAACCGACAGGAACAAGATGCTGTGATATGCAAATGAATATCTATTCAGAGGATTCATACAAGGTTGGCGCTGGTGGCGAAACCTACAACGCGCTGACATGAGGAAAGTTGCCAATAGATTTCTCATACACAAACATCAGTTGACCGGCGTTGCTTGGTGAAACGTTGTGTGATTGTGTGATGCCTAGTGTAAGGAGGAGAAATGCGTACCATCACGTTTCTGACTTTGAGAAAGCTCGGATTGTAGCCTATCGCGATTGCGGTTTATCGTATCGCGACATTGTTGTTCGCGTTGGTCGCGATCCAATGTCTGTCAGCAGAATACGGAATCGGTGGGTTCAGGAGGGCAATACGGACCGCCGTGCTGGATCCCAACGGCCTCGTATCACTAGCTCTCGAGATGACAAACGGTATCCGTATGGCTGCAAAGGATCGTGCAGGCACGTCTCGATCCCTGAGTCAACAGCTGGGGACGTTTTCAAGACAACAATATCTTCACGAACAGTTCGACGACGTTTGCAGCAGCATGGAAAAAAAATTTCTAATGTTTGTAAAGCTTATGGGACTTAACTACGGGGTCATCAGTCCCTAAATTTACAAACTACTTATGAACTACTTACGAACTAGGACGACACAAATATCCAAGCCCGAGGGGGGATTCGAACCCCTGACCGTAGTGGCCGTGCAGGCTGTGACTGAAGCGCCTCAGTCTCCTCGGCCAGCAGCATGGACTATCTGCTCGGGGACCATGGCTGCGGTTAACCTTGACGCTGCATCACAGACAAGAGCGCCTGCGATGGTGTAGATAATGAAGAAGCCGGGTGGAAGAATGACAAAACGTCGTTTTTTTTCGGATGAATCCAGGTTCTGTTTAGAGTATCATGATGGTTGCATCCGAGTTTGGCGACATCGCGGTGAACGCACATTGGAAGCGTGTATTCGTCATCGCCATGCTAGCGTATCACCCGGCGTGATGTTATGGGGTGCCATTGGTTACACTTCTCGGTCACCTCTTGTTCTCATTGACGGCACTTTGAACATTGGCCGTTACGTTTCAGATGTGTTACAACCCACGGCTCTACCTTTCATTCGATCCCTGCTGAACCCTACATTTCAGCAGGATAATGCACGACCGCATGTTGCAGGTCCTGTACGGGCCTTTCTGGATACGCAAAATGTTAGACTGCTGTCCTGGTTATAACATTCCCCAGATCTCTCACCAATTGAAAACGTCTGGTCACTGGTGGCCGAGAAAGTGGCTCGTCACAATATGCCAGTCACTACTCTTGATGAACTGTGGTATCGTGTTCAAGCGTGCACGCCATCCAAGCTCCGTTTGACCCAATGCTCACGCGTATCAAGGCCGTCATTACGGTCAGAGGTGGTTGTTCTGGGTACTGATTTCTCAGGATCTATGCACCCAAACTGCGTGAAATGTAATCACATGTCAGTTCTAGTATGAAATATTTGTCCAATGAATACCCGTTTATTATCTGCATTTCTTCTTGGTGCAGCAATTTTAATGGCAGTAGTGTCTTTTTGACATCTAACCACAACATGCCTGACCTCGTAAAAAATATCAGAGGATAGTGATTAGAACGCCTTCATAGCGACAATGCTTACCATGTCAATGAACAGATTAGGAGAGTGTTCATGTTAGAAATATATGATAAAGAATTGTTAGCGTCCCACTTAGTCAATGACTGGACACCGTTTTAAGTTGAACGTAGAGGAAACATGGTCAAAATTTTCATGCATCGGAAATCGACCGTTGGACAAATATATGCCAACAAAGTTGATTAAGGATGGAAAAGATCCACCATGGCCTGAAAAATACTGAGACAGCAAAAGCAGTGGCATTGCCGTTTCCAAAATGAACTAGCTAATCAAGACCGGAAAAGGGTAGTAGAATTTCCAGAATATCTTTCCAGGAATCTTAAAGAAAAAAAGGGGGAAAATACTGGTCCTGTATAAAATCGATAAGCGGGTCATATCACACATTCATCATTCTCGTGTGGTGATAGGAGCCAGGTCACGGAAAGCTTAACTTTAAGAATATTTTTTACAGCTGGGTTAAAATTGCTTATTGATATTACACAACTGTACAAAATTTTTTTATTATTATCGACTTGGACCCACATCATACCATTTATGGTTGTAGAACTAGCATCCATTCTGACACCCAAAAATGATCTAATTTGGGCCTAAATCAATCTTCTCTAATAAAAATGTTAGGTTCAGCTGTGTAACTTCAATAGCCACTTTTATCTTTTTACATTTAACGCAAGAAATGACTGACATAGGAGGACCATAGAAAGTTATCGACATCTGATCGCTGCACAAACTCACAAATGGAGACCACATTAACAGGCTTCAACAATAAAGAGAAACAGTTGAAAGAGCTGAAAGCAAATAGATCGCCTGTTGTGAATGGAGCCCGAATCCCGTTGGACAAAGATAACCTACGACATTGACACCTAAGCGTATCTTTCATCCAGCGCGAAGTTCCAAGCTCAGGAAACTCCAGGTTATAAGAAAGGTCCTCACAATTACAGAACAATATCATTAATATCAATTTGCTGCAGAATTCTCGAACATATTCTCAGTTCTGACTTAGTGAAATACCTTAAAAGGGAAAAGCTTCTGCCCATAAACGAGGACTGCTGTAGAAAGCATCGCTGGTGTGAAACCCAGCTAGCTCTTTTCTCGCATATCTTGCGAGCTGTGCATGAAAGGCAAGAGGCAGACTGTATCGTTCTCGAGTTTCGGAATCGCACTGCAGTCTGCTAACAAAGGTACGAAAATACGGAATGGGTTCCCGTATTTCCCAGATACGTGAGTGGCTCGAAAACTTCTTGTGGAATCAAGAACAGCTGCCAGCATGTGCAGTTTAGAAGGAGATATCGTTGGAATGGTGAAGCCACTGAAATAACTTAAAAGCTAGTCTTCCGTTCCAGATTGTATATCAATTACGCTCCATTCAGAGTATTCTGATGCAATAGCTCCATACCTACATAAGTATACAACCGCTCGTTCAGAGAACATTTCGTACCCAAAGACTGGAAAGTTGGACAAGTCACTTCAATATTCAAGGACGTCAACAGAAGTTATCCACAAAATCTCAGTTCTATATAATTCACATCGATTTGCAGCTGGATTTTGAAACATACACTTTCTTCAAAGATTATGAACTACCTCGAAGAGAACTACCTGTTGACCTATAGTCAACACGGATTCAGAACGTATCGTTCTTGTAAAACACAGTTAGATCTTTACTCACGTGATGCGTTGAGTGGTATTTCACACTGGTTCCGTATTTCCAGATTTCAGGAAGGCTTTTTACACTGTACCCCACAAGCAGCTTTCAGTCAAATTGTGTGCTTATAGAGTATGCCCACAGTTGTGCGATTGGATTCATGATTTTCTGTCATTAAGGACATAATACGTTGTAAATGACGTCAACTCATAGTCCAAAATTGAAGTGATATGTGGCTTTTCTCTGGGAAGTGTTATGAAGCTCACACTGTTCCTTAACTTTATAAACGATTTAGGAGATTGTGAGCGGCTCACTTCGATTGTTGGCGGATGATGCCGTCATTTATCTGTTAGTAAGGTCACCAAAACATCAAAATCAACTGGAAAATGATTTTAAGATATGTCCATGGTGGAAAAATTGCAAATTGATCCAACACACAGGCAATAGCGCCATTTCAAAAACCTCTAAGTGCTTGCATAAATGAAATAAAATCATATATTTACTCAATTACCGATGCAGGAACATACAGACAGGTATCCATGGAAATGAAATGGCAGACATTTTAGACAAAATAGGAATTAAGATCTCTCAAACAAGTTGCCCAAAATTGTCCTACCTCTCCATTAAAAAGCAACTGGGAAATATTTAGATAAGATATCTGCATGGTGGAGAAATTGTAAATTGGCCTAAAATAGTGTCAGAAAAACGAAGCATGATCTCTCAAACAAGTTGCCCAAAATTGTCCTACATAACCATTAAAAGACTGATTAACAATATTTTCAAGAAGAAGATTTATGACCACTTGACAAGAGCAAGAAAAGACATGGATTCTGGTGTTAGAAGATCGCACTTCCTTAACACCCACGAAGGCAGCATTTCGAAGAGTGATTGGCCACGACTGCCTTGCGGAACATCTGCACTGTATTGTAATCTTCCCCTCATCGAAGTGTGCTATACGTGAAAGAGAAAACACCATTATGAATTGGGAACATCTAACAACCTGTGAAAGACTGTATTGGGAAGTTAGAAGATTAATGACTATGTATCAAATGCTCGATTATGTGTATTAATCTGAGCCTCCGTAGTCTATTGGAGAGTTTGTTGAAAAAAAAAATCCGTCCGGTCTGAGAGTTCTTCCTCCGGCGAGTCATGAAAGCATTATATAGCTGATCGGCTACGAGCAGTTGATGGTGGTTCGTACTAATTTTAAGGAAAACTTGATGAGTTAAAAATGTTCAAATGTTTGTAAACCTGGTATGGTCATCAGTCCCCAGACTTACAGACTACTTACGGGGAGTCGGATGGTTGTTTGGTTTAAAATGTTTTATTTTTATTTTTTGCACTTTTCTTGTTACGCATATATTTGTGTTTAAATTGATGCCAAATTTATTAATTTGTGTTCAGTGGTTTCCGTTTTACAAGAGTTTTAGTAAAACGCTGCAACGCAAACTTCTCATGAACTCAACCTTCTTTTTACTCGCTAGTGACTACTTCTTATAGTACAGGTGTTTGAAAGTTTAGTGAAATACCGTTGTCAACAATGATGAAAACAGCTTCCAGTTTACTTTTTCTCAGTTCTTTGTTTGCGGTGTGCAAGAGTACACCTGTCACTGTATCTTACAGTTTGATTTAACATAATGTATATATCGTCTTAAATTTGTTTATTTCATGTATTTTTCATTTCTTGTATGCTAGATATATTCTTACGTAACGTCATTTTCTATATTGGATCATTTAGTGTAAACATGTACTATATGTGTAAACCCGCATGAATGCACGGATATTCTTATGCTGTGAAGTTGGCAATGCGCCAGAGAAAATGTTGAACCTGTTGTAAAGACTGTCTTTGGTTCAGAAGTAGTAGCTGTGAGTGTCGCGCTGCTGAAGCATTTGCGGAGCGGACTCGCTATAGTAAACACATAAATGTTTTGTTCATGGTGCAGAGGCACGGTAGGCGCAGTGTGGCGCGAGTTTAATGCAATTGCAATAAGCCTGAGAGGCGTACTGTTTAATGTATTGAAGGAAGTGCGAAACAAGTTTATTTATACTCGAAAGTGATCGGAGTAATGTTTATTCATGTATGCAAGAAAAGTAATTGTTTGGTTATAAAGTCTATTGTCACCGAGTGTGATCGTTGCTATAATTAGAAGGTGTATCGAGGTGATATCAATGTATGGAGATTACAGCCAGACGAGCTGAACAAAGAGTTGTCGATAAAAATATTTTGAACCAGCTGTATGAGTACCTATTGTAATCATATCTGTCTTGTATGGACTTCACGACGAAGACGACGAAAACAGATGAGTACTATTGTAACATTTTATTTTGTATGCATGTAAATGTAGTGTCAACCCAATCAGAACTTTGGTTCAATTATACATGGCTTATTTTGAAATCAGTCTTAATTTTGTAAGTAGTTGTTGTCACCCCATTATCACCATTATTAGATTATGTTGATTATGCAAGCCTGTACATTGACTAACAATTTCAATCATTTTCAAAGCAATTACGATCAGTTTTAAAGAAATTGCTAGAAGAGTCAAAGAATTGCTAAACGTGTTCCAACCACAGAGACTAGTAATTAAAGTGCAAGAGAGTTTAAAGTAAAGTAAAGTTGGTTTCATTTATGTAGAAAGTAACCAGGCTAACAGTGGTCAAAGTATTATAGTTGATTAACCAGACTTGACAGAAGTAATTTTTTTATGACATACGTTAAATGCCAGACTCTGCTCAGCCAGTTACACGCGTACGCTACCCAGGCCCTGGAACCAATTTAAAAAAATATAGTTCACGTAAAGTTTTATAAGAAACTTGAATGCATTAAAGAATATTATCAAAATTATTGGGAACTTTCACTGTACTATTTGTGAAGCTCATTGCACCACGGAGTTTCACTGTACTGAGCTATTATCATTGCAATCAGAGTCTATCTGCTATTACAATTTTGATTATAGCTCAACACCACTACATGAATTTTGACACGTTTATTAGTGAAGGTGTGATGTTCGTGAATCGTGGGAGGTGCTAGTTGGAGGCTGTAGTCAATGCTAAGTCAGATAGGGCCAAGCTTAATTAATTACCACAGTGACTGTTTAAAGTTTATATCTTTTTTTTTTTTTTTTTTTATTACTCAAAATTTTAACTTTCACTGCGAAAGTGTTGTTGCGACCCATTAGTTGTGATTTGCTGCAACATTCCATAACGAAATTATTATTACTAGAGTATATTATTACGCATTCTAAATTTTGAGATCATTCTGACGACCTCCAACAGGGAATTTTATTACAGGTGATTGAAAGTGAAGTTTGTTTACGATATTAGAATTTCAGTGTTTAGATATCAGCAAATAAGTTCATATTATGTAAAAAAGTCGCGAATACAAAACAAGAAAATAAAACGTGAGTTCAGTGAGGCAGATGTAACCAATAACAGTCTTTGCATCGTGGTGAAAGTAAGTGGAATTTCATTGTGAAGGTGAGCCTAGGCCTAGTACTGAAGCTGCTTGTGCTTCAAAAAATAAGCTATTTTTCTATTAATCTTACCCGTAACTTGGCTAAATATGAGGTGTATGGGAAAGAAGAAGGTATTGTTAATATCTACGGTTTAGGTAACCTAGTTAGCCAAATTGCGTTATGCGTAAAATGTAAAGGGTCCTTTACCGTCTGTACTGGAACCAAGCTAGGCATAGAAGTACCGATAGTAATAAAGGGCAGTGACTGTTCTTTTGAAGTGTCCACTACCAATTCTCCATGCTTACCAGACTTTACACAGTCAGAAGTATAAAATTTTGAGTCATCTAGGCATATATCCAGGCAAGAACTGTGTCAAGATTTTGAAAAGGACGACGAACTTCGGATTAAAAAAGCCGACAAAGCTGTCACAGAAATTGAGAAAAAGTGTCACCAGACCACACAGCAAGCAAGAAGAAGTATTGAGGACCAGTATGAAGAACCAGAAGATCCAGATAGACCTTCATATTAACCCTTTGCGTCACATCGAATTAAATTTTCCTCAACATCAGCAACTGTTCCACACAGAGTAACAAAAGAGACCACTTATGTTTATATGTAAATTCATTATCAGAAATTTGAGTCACATAATTACAAAATTATGGGTGGTTTTATTACAATACCATTGTCATTAAAAATGTTCAAATGTTTGTATAGCTTATGGGACTTAACTACGGGGTCATCAGTCCCTAAACTTACAAACTACTTATGAACTAACTAATACTAAGGACGGCACAAATATCCATGCCCGAAGGGGGATTCAACCCCCCCAACGTAGTGGCCGTGCAGACCGTGACTGGAGCGCCTCAGTCCCCTCGGCCACCGCAGCCGGCTATTAATTTTAATTGCACATCTGCGCATCAGTTCCAACGTCAACTGAACATGGTTTTTTGGTTCAAGTAATCTGAAATACTGCAGTAATTTCGCGATCAGTTTATTATCAGTTATACCTGCGTATTTCGTCGCACATGGACAACAGTTCGATTACGGTTCTGGAATGGAGTTCTACTTGTTTCCAAGTTCATTTCCAGTGATCAAATTTTAAACCATTTCTTGGCACTAGCTCTTACTGCGGCCCCGCAGTGGAATGACCGAGCGCTCTAAGGCGACTTGCTGCGGATCGGGCAGTTGTTCCCCATCGGAGGTTTGAGTCCTCCCTCCGACATGGGTGTGTGTTTGTGTGTTTTCTTAGGTTAGCTTAAATTACTTTAAGTTCTTTGTAAGCCTATGAACTGATAACCAGAGTAGTTAACTCACTTTACAAACAATTGGAGATTTCTTACTGTAGCGGGGCAGTAAATTTCTTTAGACACCAAAGACCGATAACACGCAAATTACTAGCTGTCCGTGTACTAAATGGGCACCTACTAAACGAAATGCTCTGTTCGAACAAGCATGACACAGCGAGTAACCACGTAACGTGTTACTTATTACCCCAGATCACTACACTGAAGGGGCGTGGAGGCATCACGCCTTGCAGCAGAGACTGCGAGGTTGCCTGCACTGCAGGCGTTTGCTGCGAGCTCAGTCAAGTGATTCGTTTCGGTGTACAGCGGAAGCAGCTAAGAGGCAGGGCGTGCCTCATTTGCCACACTAAGAAAGGAAGGAAGGAATAATAGGCATTAATGCGCCGTGGGCGCACTGTTCTGCAACGTCGGTCACATGAGCGGAAAATTTTTGTCCTTCGCACCCGGTTTGCGCGGCAAGACGGCAACAAATTTCATGCTAGTAGTGTGGTCTTACGTAACGACCATACAGTAGAACCCCTCTAATCCGACCTTGGATGGTCCGTCACTCCGGTTATTCCGACCACTGTCAGGATCGCGAGCCTGGGCCGACTTGTCACTGACTGGACGCCTGTGCATATTATTATACTGTACATTATTGTGCAGTTTTATGCTTTGTTGGGATTAAAAAACTTCGTTGTTTGCTTTATTCCGTGTTTCCTATAGTAATTATAAGATTAATTTTGTGTACAGTTGTCTGTTTCTTCACATGTCTGGATTCAAACTTAAACTGGTAACTTTTTCACTTAATGAAAAATTAGCAGTGCTAAAAAGACTGGACAAAGTATTATCGCTCTGAACAAATTGGAAAGGAACTGAATGTTTGTGTTAAGACTATTTAGGATTGGAGGAAGAATCGGAAAGATAATGAATCCTATACAGTTACGATTGATGGTGAAAACACTCTGAAGAATCGCAAGACATTAAAAGAGCCTAAACTTGAACTGCATGATAACGCACTGTGGATGTAGTTTTGTCAACGAAAAGGGAAAGGAACTCCAATATCCGGTCCAATTCTCAAGGAAAAAGCGATAGTTTGCCCCAAAAGCTGGAAGCCGAAATTTAATTTCCTGCCTGCTGGATTAATCGTTGGAAAACTAGTCATGGTGTCCGATTTGTTCTTACAGTTAGTACGGTACTGTAATTAGTTTCTCGTTTTTCCTTTTAAAACCAATACATATTATAGTGTGTGTAGATGTTGTCTAGTTAATATATCGTTTACCATTGTGTAAAAAACATCTTTTATATTACTGTAGACGTCTTTTAGTTCTTAAATCGTTTAATTTTTATGACTAAATGTCTTTTCTATATTTTTTGCGATAAATATTAGATTTTTCGGATAAATCGATCTTTTTGTCGTTCCGACCATGGTCTTCGTCCCGAAGGTGACGGATTAGAGTGTTTCTACTGTACAATAAACACACAACAACGGTAAAGATAAAACACAAAGTGTGAAATCTCAAACTTAGGCTGAAAGTTCAGATTTTCAAGAGGCAAGAAAATGGGGTTCCAATGACTCGTTTTCAAGAACAAGAAAGAAGTTCTACATAATGAGCTTAAAAGAGGGAATTGAACATTCTTGTGGAACTCGAAATCCACATGGGAGGGAGGGGGGGGAGAAACACCGCAAACGTTGTAGACAAGTTCCATACAATAAAACAAGACAATAGTAGTCAGTAATCATGGGCTACATTATGCATACTTCAAGCGCTTTTAGGTCTTCTTCACCATCAACGCCTTTTAACTCGTGTCTCCTATTCCAAGTTCTTTGTTTCCGTGACAACCATCCCCCTTGTGTGACAAGCAACCCCGAATCACCATTTTGAAAAGTTCAGATAGTATCCACGATTGTATGTTTCATAACAATAACAAGAGCGCACTTAATATACCGATTTATGCTTACGTAGACTAGAAAAAGTACACGAAAAGTACAGGACAAATTATAACGACATAATGCCAACTACTTCAAGGGCTTCGAGCTCTTCTTCACCTTAGATACTCTATAACTTGTGTCTCCTATTGCAACTTCCCCATATTTTGGACAGAAACAGGAAATATTGTCGAGTAAATATGGCATATAAACTGTACACCTAAAGAGATATCAGCATGTGTTCAATAATCTGTTTTGAACTAGTTAATCACGTCTCTTTTATTGAACAAGTGTTCTAAGGATCGTCAAACATTCACCAAATGACATCTTAGACAGTAATGTTATCATTGGTTTGAAGGTGAATTGCGTAAAATATCATCAATATCGGATTAAAAACGGTGGACCCATACATTGCAGTTCGTGGTAGCCGTTTTGAGCACCTTCTGTAAATATCTGTAACACGGTAACGAAGCCAAGTAAACCGTATGTTTACAGCACATACTCTGCTTGTTGTCAGGTCTTCTAAACAATTCCGATTTCTTATTTGTTTATTTATTTATTTATTTTTTTGTCAGGGCTAGTTTATGAGTAATCGCAATTTTATTTTTATTTTCAGTTTGTGATATAGTGCAGCAAATGTGAGGTGAAATTCCATAAACAAATGCACGTATTTATGATGTTATAAGTTCATCACATTAATGGAGGATGAAATCTAACACATTACACAGTAATCTTTCTGTACACACTTTGACGCATTTATTTCACATGAGATATTACAGAAAAATGACAAAAAAAGAGCCACTGTATTGTAATGCACATCACTTTCTGCTAACATAGAAGGAACCCACTACCTTTCATAGCGCCTTTCTATGTTAGAAATGTCTTGATGGGATCTTTCGCAATGTTCATCCTATACGTCACTACAACTATCTGTGAAGTAGTCGAGATGAGTCCATCATATGTACCTTTAAAGCCGTTTGCACCCCAGACCTTGATATGCTTTGATCATGTATTTCACGATTACTTTGTAGTTAGTAGCACTTCTTCTTCCGCGGACGTTTACCGACACCATCTTCAAACAGTCCCATGCTGTTTTTTCTTTGTCTGTTAAACATGCTTCAGAATTTGCACCTTTGTGCAGCTCCCTCATTTGTCGACCCACAAATACACCTTCCTTTATTTTTGCAGCTGAAAGACGGGATAATTTGGTAGCTAGATGTGCAAACCCACTGCCACTGGTTCCATGGCCTTTACAGATTCTTTCATCAGACCAAGTTTGTTGTGTAGCGGTGTAAGTAGGATATATTCAGGAGCTAACAGACTTTCATGTTGTACATTCTTTTCGACAACTTCCCATCTCCTCCTACGCCATTTCTTTTTCACGTTGTGCGAATTTCGGTATCTATCCCACTCGAAAGAAAACAGGCATAATTTGTGTAGCCTTGCATTCCCAGTGCCATACGAATTACCTTGAAATGTACCCTTGTAATCTTGAATCAATCTTTTGTTTACCTAGTCCTAGATCACGTACTAAATCATTTAAATCTGCCTGTGTTAACAGATGTGGCGATGACTCACTTGTGCAGTGATATAAAGGGTCATCATCTGTGATTTCTTCAGTACTACTTCTTTCACTGTCACTCGGAGTTTGACCTCGAGCACTTGGAGGTACTGGAAGTCTGTCGGAATGCTGCACTGGCATTCTCGTCGAAGGCAGATCATGCAAGATAGAAAGGAACGAAGAATAGGGTTCAATGCGCCGTGGGTGTTCTGGTTAGCAACGTCGGTCACATGAGCGAAAACTTTTTGTCTTCGCACACGGTCTGCGCGGCAAGACGACAACAAATTTCATGCAAGTAGTGTGGTGTTACGCACGAAACATAGAAAAACACGCAAGAACGTTGAAGGTAATGCACAAAGTGCGAAATCTCAATCTTAGGCTGGACGTTCAAAATTTGTAGGTGCAGACAGAGGTAAGAAAATGGGATTTCAATGACTCGTTTTCAAGAACAAGAGAAAAGTGTAAATTCTACGTACTGAGCTGAAAAGAGGGAATTAACCATCTTGTGGAACTCGAAATCCACAGAGGAGGGGGGGGGGGGGGTAGACGGGTGGCAAGAAACACCGCAAACCTTGTAGACAAGTTCCATACAATAAAACAAGACAATAGTAGCCAGTAAACATGGGCTCCAATGTGCATACTTCAGATGAATTATTAATAATAAATAGAATAAAGTGGTTTGACAGTTGCATTGTCTGCGATACTAAATTGGAAGCACTTTTCCCCAACTAAGTGATCATAAGTTTAAGAAACATGAAATTATCAACAGTTCAAAGTAGTTTGTTTCCACAACACCATTTCCACACTCGTAACTTCTTGTGTGGCAATGTAAACATATATCAGCTGCACTGGTGTACACAGTCTTGTTCTCGCCAGATTTAGAGTCCCGAGAAGCGACCGTTCGCTGCGCAAATCTTAACACTCAGCCCGATCGAATCACTCCCATCACCCAGGAGGGTTCTTCTTCTTCCAAGACTGGTCATGGAGTTCCTTCACCGCAAACACCCTCCCCTCACCTCTCTCCCACACACACACTCCCCACCAATTCTGTCACTTGTTCGCTTCCTCATTCGCCGATAGCCGACCCTTCCAAAATTATGTACTTCTTAAAATGAGATATTTCTATGAGTAAAAACTGACCATCTGAAACCACTTCCTTACTAATATACCATTATTTAAATACAAAAAGGACTGTTAAATAGTATTACATAAAGTCCTTAATGAATAATACAATATTTACGTAAATTATAAATTACAATAAGTCGATAAACTAAATTAAATACACTACAGGCATACGATACTGCTTGCGTTTTCAGTGTTACTTTCGAGAATATGGCGACCTGTTTATATTTTCATTATAAATTTATATCATTTGGAATCAGTCATTAAATAAATTTATACAAGTGTGACGCTTTCAAAATAATAGCTGGGTCATCTAGAGCAGAGTTTGTTGAAATTCAATAACGCATTAAAACGTTGGTCACTTTAAGCTTATTTTTTATCTATTTTGTTTTAGTAGTCATAAAAATATGTAATTGTTGATGTATTGGTATTATTATTAGAATCACTGGATATGTGTATTTATTGCAACGTTGATAGCTTAAAAGTTGGCGGTATAGTTTTATAGACTATTTTCTTTTATTCTGAATTACTGGAGTGTGGAACTAAATCAAAAATGTTCAAATGTTTGTAGAGCTTATGAGACTTAACTACGGGGTCATCAGTCCCTAAACTTACAAACTACTTATGAACAAGCTAATACTAAGAACTTCAACCCATGACCGTAGTGGCCGTGCAGACTGTGACTGACGCGCCGCAGAATGCTCGGCCACCGCGGCCAGCAGTGTAGAACTAACAGAAGTCCTGCAGATACCTTTCCGAAATTTTTGGCTAAAAGCCGTCATTAGTTTTGAGCAGTTGTCACAGCACTGTAAGCTTTCAGGAATTTCGTTCAAATGTTTGTATAGTCTATGGGACTTAACTACGGGGTTATCAGTCCATAAACTTACAAACTACTTACGAACTAGGACGGCACAAATATCAATGCCCGAGGGGGGATTCGAACCCCCGACCGTAGTGGCCGTGCAGACCGTGAATGAAGCGCCTTAGACTCCTCGGCCACCGCGGCCGGCGAATTTCTTTCAGCTGACTTGAAGTCAGGAGTGTCTAAGTAGTTCATACGTAAATGTATTGAAACGTGGTGCATGATGTGAAAGGTTTTTATTCGTCGCAGCATATACGATCTCATATTTACTGAAATATATGTTCTAAAATTGTATGATTTTCTTGGTATATATACATTTGTATAAGTGCTGCATGACGGTAAAATCTGTTACTAATACAGTTAGTAGTAAAGAAGTAATTGTAATAGATTACAACCTGGTGTGTGTGATGGGGCGGTTTTCCATGCAAGCTCTTGTTTCTGTGCTTATATCTCATGAGCCACGTATCGTACTGTGGTACAATATCGTAGTTGCAGTCACCTATATGTGTGGATTCTGTCTGTAGAAGTTCCTGCGGCTACAATTTTTAGTGTAGAAATTACAAAATTGTAACGTCTTACCGAATGTCGTAATTTAGTCCATGAACAGCGGAAAAGTAGTAAGCTAATACGTTTTTCCTTTCACCATTTTTCTTTGGTTGTCAACGAGAAAAAAAAATGTTGCATGTCGCTAAGTACTCTCTTTCTCATACAGTGTATCAATAAAGCATCATCACACGACGTGGCAGTTTTTTTGCGATTCCTATTGTTTATGACGTCATATCTCCTGTACCACGTGTGTATGTGGTTATTACCTCTACAGCAATTGGTACCTCACGGTAAGGAATTTGGTTGAAATCGGTCCAGTGGTTTGGGAGAAATGAGCAGCACTGTCGCTTAATGCAGCAGTTTTTCGCGCATCTCATTGTTTATGACGCCATATCACGTGAACTATGTATTGTACGTGATTCTTACACTTACGGCAACCGTCCTCATAGATTGAAGCTTACGTGTTCAAAATTTCATAAAGATTGAAACAATGCTGTAGATTTGTATGCAATACGACACGGAGACTCTGATTTATATACGAGGCGCGTCCAGAAAGTAAGTTCCGTTTGGTAATAAAATGATATTGTACAAGGATACAGAAGAAATTTTTATTGCACAAAATTCTACAACTCTTAAACTACTTTCCCAATTAACTGCCGAAATTTTGCAGGCATTTGACATAGCGTGGCACCAGGTTTTGTATACCTTCTTCATAGAAATCTTCCGCCTGTTTCTTCAATCAGTTGGAAACATCAGTGATCGTGAAATTTGTGGGAAGTCCATAGCGAGAGCACTAATCGTAAACCTACGGATTTCCTGGATCTTGTCATCAATCGCGTGAACTAGTTCTTCTGTAACCAAAGGGGGACGCCCACTTCCTTCTTCATAGTGCCGGCCGCGGTGGCCGAGGTGACTGAGGCGCTCCAGTCACGATCAGCACGGTCACTACGGTCGGGGGTTCGAATTCCCCCTCGGGCATGGATATATATGCCGTCCTAGTTCGTAAGTAGTTCATAAGTAGTTTGTAAGTTTAGGGACTGATGACCCTGTAGTTAAGTCCCATAAGCTTAACAAACATTTGAACATTTCTTCATCGTGCACATCACTACGCTCGCCATTGAACTGTCGGACCCATCTTGTCACCATCGAATCACTCATCGCATTTGGTACGTAAACAACGCAAATTTGCCGATAAATTTCACTTGGTTTCACTTTCCCCGCATTCAGACACCGAATCACCGACCTGATTTCACAGGTGGCGGGATTTTCAATCAACACCGACATTTCAAACAAGCACAACAAAGCGTACGTAACTGACAGCGATCTCCAAATGGCGCACGTTCTTCTCCTGAATACACATCGTATACAGCGCATGTGCGGAACTCCAATCGCAGCGCTGCAGCGGAGATAAATTGAAACGGAACTTACACTCTGGACGCACCTCGTATAACGATTTTATTCAACAATGCTGAGGTGGCGTATAGACCTTAGTAGCAGACTAGGGGTTAAGAGAAGTGGGTGCTGATCATTTAATTTTCTTTAATAACGTTCAAATAGATAAGTAAATGAAATACGACGCAAGTAACGAACATTAACGAATTCTTCCGAAGATATACAAAGTTTATAGGAGGTCTCGGCCGCGTGCATTTGTACTCAGTCAGCGTTAGGACCTAAGCATGACCTGTCTCATAGGAACCATGGCCTCCGTAACAACAGTAAACTCATAATCGTTAGCCTCGTAATCTGTAAATAGTCTTGTGTTATGATGTGGATAGTAAGAAAGTCCCATAATTGACATCCCTGATTTTATTTACACAAAATACGTACCAGTCACTAGTTAGTATCTCAGCTTCTTTGTAGCACTTCGAGCAGTACCGCAGAGTGCTTTCTAGCTGTGAAGGGACTACGTCAATGAGGGAATTTCCTACAAAACAGGTAACAGGAACGCCTACATGTCGGCTCACAAGTCTGACTAAAGAAAGAACAGCGTAACTTGCAGATCCCAGATGAAAGTATAGGCCAGTAAATCCACACGCCTCTACACCATCGTGTATGGACTCTTAACTACACCTGCACTTTCAAGACAGGTTTAGTCACTAGGACGGGGTTCTTGCAGATTCAAGAAATTCTCGACCTCCGGTCAGCGTTCCTTTCACAGGCACCAGACTTCTACGACACAGTGATAAAAAGGTTGATCCCACTGTATGAAAAGTGTCCTAATTATTTTGCTTTAACTGTTACCGATAGAGTGGTTCATATAATTATATTATCTTCGTTTAAAAATATAGAAACTTACTTTCTTAGTGCGTTTTGTAGATTGCATAGCATGCAGAGTAATCAAACTCCATTAGTGAACACAGACATTGCTATTGTCTTAAGTCAAACTCTGACTGGGACACCTTTTCATAAACAATGGCTTGTTGGAAACTCGTTTTGAATCAACATACAGCATCTACAACCTAGTTCTACAAAAGGGAAACAGTCAAAGGCAGACATGCGTTATTCATTACAGTGGAGACTTCACACTTACCGCCCACGTGTATTCAAAGTTTTCACGTGCTACCAGGACTTGAGTATCACCTCGACTCTTGACATTTTCCTCTAATGGCAACAGAGGCAGTTATCTTAAGCCACTCTTGTCTCTCTCGTTAGAAAAAGAATATTTCCTTTCATAACCATTTCGTTTGCAACATTTCATCGTTACCCACACTATATTGCTGTTCCTCCTCTCTGGTATCTACATCTACATGGGATACTCTGCAAATCACATTCAAGTGCCTGGCAGAGGGTTCATCGAAACACCTTTATACTATTTATCTCCCATTCCATTCTCGAGTAGAGTGCGGGGAAAAAGAACATCTGAATCTCTCCCTTCGAGCTCTGATTTCTCGTATTTTATTCTGATGATCGTTTCTACCTATGCAAATGGGTGTCAACAATATATTTTCGCATTCGGAGAAGAATGTTGGCGATTGGAGTTGCGTAAGTAGTCCACGCTTTAGCGATAAGCGCCGTTGTTTGTAATGATTCCCATCCCAGATCCTGTATCATTTCCGTAACGATATTCCCTTGTATCGTGACAGTACAAAACGAGCTGCCCTTCTATGCATTCTTTCGATGTCCTCCGTCAAACCCACCTGATAAAGATCCCACACTGGGCAGTAATACTCCAAAAAATGACGGACAAGCATAGTGTATGCAGTTTCTTTAGTAGTTCTGTTGCATCTTTTAAGGGTTCTTCCAATAAAACGCAGTCTCTGGTTCGCCTTTCCCAAGACATTATCTACGTGTTCTTTCCAGTTTAAGTCTGAAGTAATAGTAATTTCTAGGTATTTTGTACAGTTTACGGCCTTCACTTTTGATTGATTTATCTTGTAAACAATGATTAACGGATTTCTTTTCGTACTCATGTTGACGACTTCACACTCCTTATTATTTAGAGTCATATCCAATTTTTACACCATAGTGATATCTTATTCAGATTATTCTGCAGTTCGTTGTGATCTTCTGCTGACGGTAAGTGACGGCGGCATCTGCAAACAACCTAAGAGAGGTACTTAGATTTTCTCATAAATCGTTTACGTAAATAAGGAACAGCCTAGTTTTTACTGTGGGGCCACTCTCCATTATTTAGACTAGCCCCAATACCGAAGAAACAGCAAAAAGCCGATGACGATAGAGTTGTTACCAGTGCTGCTTGACTATTTGTTCAAAGACCTGCAACACGTATTTTCATCCGTACCACGCAGTGCCGGGCAATTACTATCTTATTTGAATTTCCCTAAGTGTGAGATATTTATTTAACAGGCGATATAACAAAGCTAAGTGCCATTGGGTTAAAACGATAGTAAATCTATACTTGTTCGCAACCGACATAATTATTTGGATTTGTTAATATTACCTATGTACACGTTCTCGCTGTTAGTGGTTGCGAGAATAGAATAATTATGTACGTCTACCGCCGAACAAACTAATGCAGAACGGATGAGGGGTCGCGCGTCCATATAAATCGCGCGGTGTTTCCCTCTTCTCTTTCCTTTGGCGGAACCGGAAAGTGGTATCTGGCGGATCACGTGGGGTACGCGGAAGAAGCGGCAGTCGGGAAGACGACAAGCGCCAGTGATGAACGGAGAGAAAAGTTAACAGCGGCATTGTACGGCGTACTTAGCCGACGGCGTGTGTGCCGGTAGCAGCAGCGTTTATTATTAAACGCGTTCGGTGAGCTGCTCTCTGACTAGTGTTGAGCGAGTTTAGAGGGCTCTGCGCTGGAGTTTCATGTCACGTCAGCCTTCTCGATCCTTTCCGCTTTCGCCGAACATCTGCTACTCCAGGCATATATTGAGAACATGGTGAGCGTCGATCTGTTGACTTTCACTGGCACCTCGCTGGATTGTCTTCAGAGGGTACCGCTGGTTTTGGTACGACCTTCTTCGTCCCGGCCCGTGGAACGGTCGTGTTGTCATGTGTGTCTTACCCTCGCTTCTGCGTTTTGTGTCCCAGCCTCGTCGTCGCTTTTGTGTCTCGTTTCCGTCGTAGGTGTCGGTGGCCGAGTAGACAGACCGACACAGGAATAAAGGACGCACGCTTGTGCAGGTAGGAAGGTGAGCAGCCAGTGGGACAGCAGAAACTAGAAACAATAGAGGAAATTAGAACGAGATATATATTGCACAGAATTTATACAATACTTAACTTTTACATAGTTCAGTACGGCAGAATGCTGATACATAGTTGAGCTAGGGGCCTGCCTACTGCCTATCCGATAGCCAAGTCTTCACTGGTGCCTATCCGATCCCGAATTGTTAACTGGTTCCTATCTCAGTCCCAAGTGAACGATATCGTTCAGTGGTGGCCACGAGCGGAGTTGTGGCAGAGGGCGCTCGTAGCTGACGTCGTAAGAACGCCGCGCCGTGCGTGCATGGCGGCGCGCGGCGAAAGTAGGTGGCTCGCATTTTGTACTTGTGCGACACCACACCCCTCCCCCTCCCCCCCCCCCAAAACCGCTGCGTCGTCTTGGCGTAGGGCTGAGGGCCACGGCACTGGTAAGAGGTCCTGGGCGGGGGTGTTACTGGTGGGACGGGCGTCGTAGCTGAGGCTGGGATCGAGACGCCGTCCGCGCCCCGACATCCGCCTTGCGATCACCCGGGAAACCCACCAAAACCTGGGGAAGGGCTCACGCCTCCGCCCAGATCGAGCAGGTCATCTTCTTCTGAGGTGCGTGGCCCAGGCGGCGGGGGCACGTACGGTCCCGGAGGTCCTCTCGGTGACGCTGTCATCTGCGGCGGCGACGGAGTCGGAGAAGTGGACAGCGTAGGAGTCGCGTCCATCTCGATGGGTACGATCTCGTAGTCCGGGGACGCTGGGCCAGGCGGCGAGCCATGTGGCCGTGCTCCCTGGCAGTGAACTGTGTCTGCAATCAAGAAACCCGAGACATGATCTCGCGGCCTGTGTAAGCGCAATTGGTTTGCGTGGCGCCGCAGCTCCGACCCTGTGGAAGAACGTACAACATACATATTGCGCCCGAGCACGCGCTGAATGATGCCTGGCAACCATGTCTTCTTGTTGCCAGCAAACACCTTGTACAACACCGGCGTAGAAACCTGAAAACGCGTAGCGCCATACGAACCGACTCGGTGCGTGGGAGGCTGCAGCAGGTGAAGGAGAGTGCGGTGACGGCAGCCGTGTAGTAGCTCGGCAGGAGACGGGCCGTCACGTGGCATGCACCGATACGTAGTCAGGAAAATTTGAAGAGCTTGCTGCCTGGAGTGCTGACCTTTCATCTTTTCCATATGTTCTGCTTCACCATTGGACTGAGGGTGAAAAGGTGCGGTGGTGATATGCTGAATGCCATTTACACGACAAAACTGTTGAAATTCCGCACTAACAAACTGAGGTCCATTGTCACTGACGATAGTTTCAGGCAAGCCTTCGATGCAAAACACTGATGTTAAGGCACTGATTGTACTAGACGCCGTCGTTGAGTTCATGGCAATCACAAAAGGAAACTTGCTGAAAGCGTCTACAACAATTAACCATCGCGTGTTCCAGAAAGGTCAATGTGTAAACGTTGCCATGCTCCCTTGGGGCGTGGCCCGTCCGAGAAACGTTGCGGGGGAGCCGCCTGATGCTCCGCACAAAGAGTACACTGTGACATCATGCTCTCTATCTGGGCGTCCATACCAACCCAGGTACAATGACGTCTGGCCAGTTGCTTTGTCCTAACATACCCCAATGTCCTTGATTCAGGAGGCGTAACACTTCTCGTTGCAGGGAACGAGGAACAATCACTCTTGTTTGGTCGTTGTCGGTATGTAACAACAGAACACCCTGACTTAAAGAGAGTGCATGGCGTTGTGCAAAATAACGTCGAACCAGAGGCCGATCAATGTATTTGGCTCTGGCAGGCCAACCTGAGCGAACAAAACGAACTACCACACTTAGGTCTGCCTCCGCAGCTGTTTCTTGTGCAACCCGACGAGATTTCAAAGGGAAATCTGCGACAGCGGAAGCATCTTTGGAGTCTGACAACATGCCATTTCCGAAGAATCAAATGACACATCCTGGCCAACCGGAAGTCGGGAAACTGTGTCCACGTTGGCGTGTTTAGTGGTAAGTCGGTACACAATCTCATACTGATAATTAGACAGTATTAAGGAACATCTCTGAAGCTTTTGTGCCGTTCGTGGCGGAATTGGCTTTGTGGGTGAGAACAACGACGTGAGAGGCTTGTGGTCAGTCAACAAATAGAATTTTCTGCCATAGAGATAATGATGAAACTTGGTGACGCCGTAAATGATTGCTAAGGCTTCCTTTACTATCTGACTGTAATTCTGTTGCGTTGGCGTCAGTAGCTTGGATGCAAAGGCAATAGGACGATCGTGAGAACCAATACGATGTGACAATATTGCACCCAGACCGTACGGCGAGGCATCGACTGCTAGCACTACAGGCTTCTTTGGGTCAAAGGGATTCTAACAATGCATCACTGAGTAGTGCAGACTTTAATTTGTCAAAGGCAACCTGGCAATCTTTGGACCATACAAAAGGAATATTCTTCCTACGTAAGTGATGCAGTGGAGCTGCAATCTGAGAGGCATTGGGAATAAACCAGAAATAATAGTTAAGCTTTCTCATTACTGCTTGCAGTTCGTGCACATTCTTAGGAGGAGGCAAGTCTTTGATTGCTTAAAAGATGTGACTGTAAGGGATGGATTCCTTGGGCATTAATCACATGGCCTAGGTACTCTATTTCAGTTTGAAAAAACGAACACTTTGCTTTATTACAACGTAGACCTGCTGCAGTCAACACTTTGAAAAGGCACTCAAGGTTAGATAAATGTTCTTCAACTGTACGTCCGGATACCACAATATCATCTAAGTAGTTCGAGCAACACGGTACAGAAACTGTCAGCTGTTCCAAAAAACGCTGAAAAAAAAAGACGGGGGCGGAAGAACTGCCAAAGGGTAGGCGTTGAAATTGAAAAAAGGCCCATGTGAGTATTAATGACGAAAAACTATTTGACTCGTCATCAAGCGGAATATGTAAGTATGCCTCTGCTAAATCAATCTTTGAAAAGAAGCGAGACTGTCCTTGTCTGTCTATCAGTTCCTCAGGTCTGGGCAGAGGGTATGTGTCTATAATTGTTTGACTGTTCACTGTTGATTTGAAGTCCGCACAGAGACGAAGTTTTCGCGACGGCCCACTGACTCGCAGAAAGAGGAGAAATCACCCCACTATCTTGCCAACGTTTAAGTTTATCTGCAACTGTATCACGCATTGCGATAGGCACTGGTCTAGGTTTACGAAATTTGGGAACAGCAGATTCTTTTAAACTTACATGTGCCACGAAGTCTTTTGCACAACCTAGTTCCGACGAAAACAAGTCACTGTATTTTTCACACAATGCATTAATTTTTTCCTGAGGCACTACTGACGAAATTTGAAGTACATCTCTTTGAATTGATAATCCAAACAAGTCGAATGCATCTAGTCCAAAAATTTTCTGTGTAGATTTGGCCTGAAGAACTACAAAAGCAACTGTTTTTGTTACACCTTGAAAAGAGGCAGGCAGGCTACACGTTCCTAGCATAGGAATATTTTGACCTGTGTACGCTGTTAGCACTTGTTGAGACGGCGACAATTTTGGCGAACCCAGAAGTTCATAAATATCTTTATTTATTAATGTGACAGCGTAACTAGTATCAAGCTGAAAATTCACAGTCTTATTTTCTACGCAAAGAGTCACAAAAAGTTTTTGCTTGTGGCGCTCGACAGGTGCGCGAATGTGGGCAACGTCTGATAGAACTTGTTTACTACACTTGCGCATGCGCGGGCTACGTAGTAAAGGAAGCGGCGCAGGCTCGGCACATAGCGGATTAACAACACTCTCACTAGATGGCACTACCGCCGGATCGGCGTCCGCGCAATGCGAGGCTACTACAGATTCACTAACTACTGCACTAAACTTTTGAGTAGCTACATCACGTCTACTGTCACTAACTACACAGTACTGGGCACGATTACAAGGAGAAGTTGTAGAAGGCACTAGGTTCACTGCAGGATTACACTGTAAATAGTCATTTTGCTTGTCCTGAACCCTTTTCCGTTGCACTGTTTTACGCGCTCGTCGCCGCTTGCGATGTGGCTCACTACATAGTTGTGTAGTAGGTGCAGAAAAAACGTTCTTGTCTTTGAGAATCAAAAGAAACCCTGTCCAAGTTCACAGCGCGTATGACATTCACAGCATGAATTGTTATTGCACTCTGCAATGCACCTCTTCCAACGGTACCGTTCTTTGAGTTTTTATTTTGCATATGCACTATTTGTACATATCCTGATTTGCCACATTGATAACAAATGGCGTTGCGAATTGGGCATTGTGCAAGTATGAGGCGAGATACACGCTGGAGGCAGGACTTACGAACATTTTTCTGAAATGAGCTTTGGCGCCCGTTATTCAAATTACTGTTTCTAACACGACGGGGCGACCTTTTTGTCGCACTTTTACACTTTTACACTTTTACACTTTACACTTTCAGCACGGCCGGTAGAAAAATAAGAATCACTAGGGCTAGACTGAGAACTGCGGCTAGTAAAGCATCCGTTATGGTGCACTGAATTTACACTGTGGCTTTGCATTTCTACATCTGCTAACTCAAAGGTATCATGCACTTCAATAAGCTGCAGTACACTGTCTAATGAGGGGTCAGACTGTTTCAGAATCGCTGCCCTAATTCTGGGATCCTGAATGTTCTGCGTAATCGCATCTCTTAACATCACGTCACTATAAGAAAGTCCACAAGAGCAAGTAAATTTACATTTGAGGGTTAAGCCCTTCAATTCCGTAATCCACTGCTGGGGTGACTGTTCTGGTAAATTTTTTAGTCTCAAAAACCGGTACCGTGCAGCGGCTACAAGAACTTTTCTGTCATAATGAGCATTCAGTGCATCTACTATTGCATCAAATTCTAGATCGTGAGGAGATGCGTGAGGAAAAAAGCTTCTGCAGTAACACGAAGGTCTTGGTGCCAACTATGGCGAGAAAGAAGTGTTTGACTGTCAGACCTGTTAGTTGATGAGCCGCGACGAATTCTTGAAACTGCGCGCAGTAGTCGTTACATTCTTCCTCACGTTCGTCGTACTGGCAAGAGGCAGGAAGCAGTGCGGCTGCAGGTGTAGGCTGCTGATGCGACGGCTGTTGTTGAGTTGCCGTCAACTGCGCCAGTGCTTGAAGTAGTTGCGTGATTTGTGCCGTCTGTAACTGAATAATTTCCATTAAGTTTGGGTTCGGGGTAGTGGCCATGCTGACCGTTTAGGCGCCGCGCATACAAGTAACTTATAACGAAACACAAATGCAATATGAAAGAGGACGCTCTGCAGCAAGAAAGTCCACAAAACACATAACTGAATATCTTCCCCCAAAAGTCTTATAATAAGGTTAAGTGGGCGGGAGCAGTTTCTGCGTGCTCCTACTGCTGCTGTCTGGCTGCTGCAAGCAGGCTGGTCCTCGGTTCGTCTATCACTCCTCGTCACCACTTTTGTGTCCCAGCCTCATCGCCACTTTTGTGTCCCAGCCTCGTCGCCGCTTTTGTGTCTAGTTTCCGTTGTAGGTGTCGGTGGCCGAGTAGAATGAGACTGACACAGGAATAAAGGATGCATGCTTGTGCAGGTAGGAAGGTGAGCAGCCAGTGGGACAGTAGAAACTAGAAACACTAGAGTAAATTAGAAAGAGATATATTGCACAGAATTTATACCATACTTAACTTTTACATAGCTCAGTACTGCAGAATGCCGATACATAGTTGAGCTAGAGGCCTGCCTAGTGCCTATCCGATAGCCAAGTCTTCACTGGTGCCTATCTGATCCCGAAGTGGTAACTGGTTCCTATCTCAGTCCCAAGTGAACGATGTCTTTCAGTGGTGGCCACGAGCGGAGTTGTGGCAGAGAGCGCTCGTGGCTGACGTCGTAAGAACGCCGCGCCGTGCGTGCATGGCGGCGCGTGGCGAAATTATGTGGCACGAACTTTGTACTTGTGCGACACCACAGTTACATATGTACGAAATTGCATGTTCTTGTTGTGGTATTCAGTCCGCAGACAGGTTTATTGCAGCTCTCCACGCTACCCTGTCTTATGCAGGCCTCTTCGTCTGAGAATACGAACGACAACCCTTTTGAATTTCCTTACTGTATTCGCCCCTCGGTCTCCCTCCACGAGTTTTACCCCACACACTTCCTTCTACTGCTAAGTTGACGATTCATTGATGTCTCCGAATCTATCCCTTGTCTTAGTAAGGAAGGATATGCCAGAAACTCTTTTTTCCCCAATTCTGTTGAGCACTTCCTCATTAGTTACGTGATCTTCCCATTTAAACTTCATCATTCGTCTATAGCACCACATCTATTGTCTGAAGTCCTCATCGTACATGTTTCGCTTTCATGCTTTCAAAAAGGACTTCCTAGCATTAACGATAAATATAAAACATTGAATTAAAATTTGTCATGCGACCAGGAATCAAACCGGACCTCCATACTTGACTTTGATATTTATATCACCTTAGACAGGAATGTTCCAATATGTCCACTGCTGAGGTGCTTTTCCTCTGCATGGAGGGCCGTGGTAGTAGTGGCAATATTCTATAGAACACAGAAGCTGAATTGAAGTTTGTGACGTGAAGGAAATCGTGCTTATACTATTCCGAGGCGCCTTAACCGCTAGTGATGCGGTGGTCTAGCGGTAAGATGTCTGCTTAGTAAGCATGGGAGTCTGGGTTCGGTTCCCAGTCGCTTCACAAATTTCAATTTAATGCTTCAGATTTATCTTTAATGTCTTTAACATATTCGAGACGAAAATCCCTCTCAAGGATTGTACATTTCTATTAACATTGACTTCCTAACATTTAAACTAATATTGGATGTCAAGAAACTTCGCTTCTTCAGAAACGCTTTTCTTCCCATAGTCATTCTGCATTTTACATATACTTTTTCCAACAGAAGCTTTTTTGCTACCCAAATAACAAAACTAATCTACTACTTTTATCGTCTCATTACCTAATCTAATTCCTCCAGCATCGTCTGATTTTCTGACACTACATTCCATTACCCTCATTATACTCTTGTTAAGGTTGATCTTAAATCTTCATTTCTAGACACTGTCCATTCCATTTAATTGCTCTCCTAGGTCCTTTGTTGTTTCTGACAGAATTACTATGTTATCAACAAACCACAAGGTTTTTATTCCCTCTTCCTGCACTTCAATTTTCTCTCCACATTTCTCCTTGCATTCCTTCACAGCTTGCTCAATGTATAGATTGAACAACATTGGGGAAAGGCTACAATCTTTTCTTACTCCCTTCCCAACCACCGCGACCCTATCATGCCCTTCGACTCTAATAATTGCTGTCTGGTTTTTGTACAAGTTGAATATAATATTTTACCCCTGCTACCTTTAGAATTTGAGAGTGTACTCCCGTCAACATTGCCAAAAGCTTTCTCCAGATCCACAAATGATAAAAACGTCTACGGTCGGGGGTTCGAATCCCCCCTCGGGTATGGATATTTGTGCCGTCCTTAGTCTTAGGTAGTTCATAAGTATTTTGTAAGCTTAAGGACTGATGACCCCGTAGTTAAGTCCCATAAGTTCTACAAACATTTGATAAAAACGTAGGTTTCCTTTTCCTTAACCTATCTTCTAGGATAAGTTGTAATGTATTGTCTCGTGTGTTTGTACATTTCTCCTAAATCCAAACTGATCTTCCCCAAGGTCGGATTCACCATTTTTTCCATTCCTCTGTAAACAATTCATATTAGTATTTTGCAGTATCTTTTATCTCATCTTCCCCTACTTCGTCTTCCAATTCTAGATACTGTCTTCAAGTTTGTTTCCTTTGTATAGGATTTATATATATTCCTTCCACCTTTTGGCTTTCCCTTCTTTGTTTAGTATCGGTTTTCCATCTTTGTTCCAAATTGCATAGCAATATCAAATACTAGTAAGTGGACAGGGTGCACGGCACATAATCATTTCACGCTGTCATTTCGCACTTACGTTTCATACAGTATTTGCTTTTTCCAGTGTAGAAGACTTCTTTATTTTCGAAGAGTGAATAGGTGAATTCTCTGTTTCAGGTCGCGTACAACAGGAAAGATAAATGCGAAGATAATGCACTTAAAGGGTTTGCCTCCGGAGTATATTGTGGATCTTCCCTAATGCTTCATCGAGACAACTGATCGACATTTGATAGTGATAGTGGCTGTTGTCAGTATTGCAAGACGCGACTTTTGTTTTTAAAAGGTTTATTCTCGCGTACGTCGCAGATTTCGTTTTTGCTAACCAAGGTTAATAATAATAAATAAAAGGCTGGTCAGTAAGCGTTCTGCTGTACCATTGGCTAGCTCTGTGACGTCACTGTGGTACTGCGCGCTCCCAAACGGCCTGCACCGGCTTAGTACGTTATGACATGGAATGTGCATTTATATTAAGATTTGACGAAGATATTATTTATACGTTAAATACAAAGTGCTATTCTGCTGTAAAATATCGCAGTTAAGACTGCTGGGTTATTTTCTATCGTATATTTACGCGTTACGTATGAATAACATATCAGATCACAAACATATTGACAATGTCTATAATATGCACTGCTGACTTTAAAAGAACAGGAATCTTTGAAACTCTTTTCTCCGTGGCAGATTAAGCAATTCCGACTGTAAATCCCTTACATAATTGGTTTCTCTGAAATGCCGGGAGCGTATTCGAGAATGTGCAACGTTTAGAGTGTCCTTCTTGTAGCACTTGGAAAGCCACACATTCTTTAACGTTTCATCTCGAGGAAAAATATGAAACTTTATTTTAGTGGAAAGTCCAGGTTGGAATAAATAATATAGTGAGGACAGTTTACTACTCACCGCAAAGACGTGGCGACGAGCTGCGACAGGCACATACAAAAGACACACACATACAACACATTCAGCTATCGGCCATGGCCTTCTTCAGAAATAGAGCACTCACGCAGTCACACAGGCACACAACACAGTCATACAACCATCACCTCCGACTGCCACTTCGAATTCGAAGTGTGGCAGTCGGAGGTGATGGTTGTATGACTGTGTTGTGTGCCTGTGTGATTGCGTGAGTGCTCTATTTCTGAAGAAGGCCATGGCCGATAGCTGAATGTGTTGTATGTGTGTGTCTTTTGTATGTGCCTGTCGCAGCTCGTCGCCACGTCTTTGCGGTGAGTAGTAAACTGTCCTCACTATATTATTTATAAACTTTATTTTAGTTTCCTTTTTGTTCCGGCTGTGGAAATTAACCCGTAACAGCACAGCCTAACACTGCATAAATAACAGAAATATTTCAAAGAATTACAGCAGAAATGATAGCACTATAAACTTTTTACTTCCAATCTACGAAACGAAACAAACTATTTAACCCTTTCATTCCCAGTGATATCCCTCTAGAAAAACGTATTCAATGCTAATTTATACCGTATTTTGTGTATCAGCCCTAAAAGTCGCATTGTTGTTGATGAACAACGTGCTTCTAGTACAACATTTTGCCGCTTGGTACGGCGTGTAGGCACTTCTGAGGCATTAATCTGTCCATATCGGAGATTCTGTTGTGGTACCGTCTTTACTTGGCTGAGAGTGTGAGCGTGAGTGTGGTTCATGTTATTTTATTTCAAAAGTGAATTGTCTTGTCTTTGGTACTGTGACGTAGATTATGCTAACATTATTGATCTGGTAGTGTTAACTGTCAACAAAATAACGTCAAAGTAATAAAATACCTCGATGCAAACGTCAGTGTTGTGCATGAAATATATGGCATAAAGAAACAATAGTTCGACCAACATTTTTAAAGCACGTTATTTTGATGTTTAGTGCAATGTACTAATGCAGAAAACACTGAATTTTAATGTTTCCTAAGCTGAATTCATAATGTGGGGATGATGGTGTTAAGCAAATACAGTAGAAGCGGTAACACAAACGCACACGGGTTAGCAACCAACAGTGCCTATTGTTTTACTTCCAGGTGTCCCAAAGTGACGTCATGCGCAGAATGACGAAAACGCGTTTCCTACTGCGCATCGCTTACTTCGCGCCCCTCGTGATACAGGTACTGGTGGTAAATGCTTCAGGCTTCATGTTTAGTGGTGGTCCTTGACATGGCCTGTCGAAGTGGAGTGTAAGCAGTTGGTTGCTGTTCCTCCTTGTACTGGCTGGTTGATGATTTTTTGGTTGTCTGGCGTTGTAGATCGTTTAATTCCTGTTGATTCCTGCAACAGATAAAAAAGGGGGACTTGCTGCTAGGAGCCTTCTAGCGGAATTTTCTTCTTTCGGTCTGACTCATCGCCCATCTTTCATGGTCGATGCTAGGCAGGCGACCGTTTCCCACTGGTAATGGGAGAAGATGGGGTGGGAATTAAGGAGTTTGTAGTCCTTTGAAGGAATAACTGGGATTAATGAGTCTCGTAGATCCTGGGGCAGCTGGTAAGGTTTGTTTGCTCACTGATTTAATTTAAAGAGCCACGTTATTACGACCGTGCAAAGGTAGCATAATCATTAGTTTATAAACCCAAATAGCGCGGAATTATTTTTGTTTTAATTTTTTTCTCCAAAGCTATTAATTACCTTCATATGACTGCACAAGATCGTTATAAGTGATTTTTTTCCACAATCACGCCATTAGTTTTGCAATACTGCCCTTCTTTTCTGGAAAGACGTCAAAATGAATTTTCTATAATTTTAATCTCATGAATCATTATTATTTGAACAACATTTAAGATGAATAATATACATATAAGTGTCTCAAAAATTGAAGAAAGTTCAAGAAATCTAAACCCAACTATAAAGAAGTTATAGATATCTTCTGTAGAAACCTCAAACTTACAGCTGAATGGAACCACTTTGCAATAAAAAGAAGCTGAAAGTGATCTGAAATGAAAGCAGGATATTCAAAGAAATAAAATATGACAGTGCGCACGAATTCTTACAGACAATAATGAAAATGTAAGCTACCATTGTCGTCTTTCTGGAAGGACGTCAGCGCTATCTGGGTTAACTGGAGACTGGAATGAATGGTTTGACGAGAAATTGATTGTTTCTTAATAATTTTTAGAATTTAACTATTGAGTTAAAAGGCTTAAATATTTCTTGAGGACGAGAAGACCCTATGGAGCTTTACATTTATAAATTAATTTTTATTATATAGTTACTTTTTTATATTAATTGTTTGGTGGGGGTGACATGAAGAATAATTAAACCCTTCATTATAAAATCATTGTATTATGTTTATTTGACCCATAATTTGTGATTATAAGATTAAGCTACCTTAGGTATAACAGCGTAACCATTTTTAAGAGTTCCTGTCGATAATTATGGGTGTAGTGGCGTAATCATTAGATCTGTTCGACCTTTCAATTCTTACATGATCTGAGTTCACACTGGCGTGAGCATGTTTGGGTTTCTGATGGACAGGAAGGAAGGAATAGGTAACGTTGAAATGTGGATATATCCGGTCTCCGATGGAGTGGGTAAGATCAGAGAGGACCGTCTTTACGCTGTACTTATCCGGCATTTTCAGTACCTCTTATTTGTCGCCAAGACCCTGTTCCTCCGGAGCCACGACTTGTGTGGCCGCCGTCCCTGCTTCCTCTTTGCCGGCCGCGGTGGCCGAGGGGACTGAGGCGCTCAAGTCACGGTCTGCACGGCTACTACGTTCGTGGGTTCGACTCCCCCCTCGGGCATGGATATTTGTGCCGTCCATAGTATAAGGTAGTTGATAAGTAGTTTGTAAGTTTTGGGACTGATGACCCCGTAGTTAAGTCCCATAAACTTAACAAACATTTGAACATTTGCTTCCTTTTGCGCCCTTGCGCCGCTGTTGCGGCCTTTCCAGGCGGAGGTGCGTCCACCTCCATGTGGGCCGCATCGGCCGCCTGCACTGCTACAGGCGTCGAGCCTTTTTCGTGGGGGCGGGGCAGCCACTGGTTCTTCTGTCTTCATCCCCTCAGTGGAGAACATATCAGTGCACCTTTTCTTCCTCTCGCAGTTCCAGCTACTAATGTAGCTACATCTTCCAAAGTTGATGGCGTGAGGGCCACCACAGATACAGCACTTCTTCGCGGCTTCCCGCGCTCTTTTGCAGCCGCGCGTGTCGTGTACCTCAGCACACTTCAGGCACGTAACTGCATTTGTGCAGCCCTTCGCCAGATGGCCCAGTTTCTGGCAGGGAAAGCACTGCACAGTCTTCTTCTGCTTCTTCTTCCCGTCGATTCCGCCCATACTCAACACCTAGGCTGCGAGGCCTTCTCTTGCCGGCTGGACATGGCTGGTGGAGAAGTCGGTGCGAGACGAGAGCTGGAGTAGCGAATATCCGACCCGCAGCGACTCGAGCAGCCGCATGAGCAGCGACGGTAAATGCGCTTTTTTTCCCTTTATTGTTTTAAAAAACCCAGAAGGGGTAGGCTGGCAGCAGCGAACATGCTGCTCTTAAGCCGAGAGCATACAAATATGGCAACAGGAGATTTAAGATAATAAAATCAGGTGACAATATATAAAGAAGATGAGAGAAATGGGTGGAATGACAATGAATGTGAAAAGGATGACAAAATGTACCTACTTAGAAGTTAAAGAACCACGGGGGATAAAAAGTTCATGTTGAAGAAATGGAGACATGACGACGAGACGTAGAGACACATTTAAAACACATGACAACACTACGTTCTGCCTGTGCGGTGCTTGCTGGTGTTTTAGAAATACACGTACACTCGAATCACTAAGTCACTGCACACTTAAAGTCACCGGCACACAATTAAAATCACTGAGCAGGCCCCGTAGTGGAGAGGGGGGCGGGGGAAGGGACGTGCGGTGGGTAGAAAATGATGGGAGGGGGCGGAGTGGGGCTGAAATGGGAGGGGATGGAAGAACTCCAAGGGATTGGGCGGAGGGGGACGGGAATCCAAGCAGAGGAAGGGAGAACGATAGGTGGAGGGGGATATGGCACTAATCTACAAGGAAGGCTAAGTTTGATAGGAGGGGCATATATCAGGACGGAGGGCGTCATTCGGGAGAGGAAATTGATGGAAGTTACCCTCGGATAGGATGTGGAGAGTATGGAGGTGGAGAGAGGCAGGAACATGCTAGTAAAGGCGTGGCAGAGGTCCGGGAATCAGAGAGATAGGAGAGACCAATGGGTGACGAGATTCTATTTTGCGGAAGGTGTACAGGATGCGGAGATGTTCAAGGAATTTTAGAAGGTGGGGGAAAGGGATAAGATCATATAGGATCCGCATGGGGGAAGTGAGGCTGATACGGTATGCGAGGTGGAGGGCGTGGCGTTCTAGGATCTGGAGGGATTTATGGTAGGAGGGCGGAGTGGATATCCAGGCGGGATGAAAGCTACACAAGACGAGATGCATTAGGGAATGGTAGGTGTAGAGGATGGAGGAAGGGGTTCAACACCCATGTCCGGCCAGAAAGGGGCTTGAGAAAGTTAAGGCGGGAAAGGGCCTTTTGTCAGACAGTTTAAGGTGAGGATTTCAGGAAAGAGAACGATCAAGGGTTAGGCGTAGGTATGTAAGGGTCGTGGTTTGCAGGATGGGGCGGTCATGGGAAGTAAGGTTGAGGTCGTGGTGGCGGAAGAAGCAGGTGGTACGATCTATGATGATTGCCTGGGATTTGGTAGGGTTGACAGTTAGGAGCCACTGGTTACACGAGGTGACACAGGAGGTGTTAGGAGCGAGCGATGAAGGGGGCGAGAGCTGGGAAGGCAGTGTCTTAAGTGTACTGGAGGAGATGGACGGGAGGCTGGGGTTGGGGCATATCTGCCGTATATAGCAGATAGAGGAGGGGGTAGAGGACAGATCCCTGGGGCACCCCAACGGAGGGGTAGAACAAACAGAGTTGTTAACAGTGACGTAGGATGGGTGGCTGGAGAGAAAAGACGCAATGAGGCGGACATAATTAATGGGAAGGGCGTAGGTCTGGAGTTTGAATAGGAGACCGGAATGCCACACACGATCATAAGCCTTCTTGATGTCGAGGGAAACGAAGTTAGCGGAGCGACGGGAATTAGTTTGGACGGATAGAAGGTGAACGAGGCGAAGGACTTGGTCATTGACAGAGAATCCACATTGAGGTAGGGGGAGGAGTTGCGAAGGAGTTGGTCATTGACAGAGAAGCCACATTGAGGTAGGGGGAGGAGTTGGTGATGATGGAGATTTTGGTGAATACGGCGAGAAAGGATAGTTTCTAGGACTTTGCGGAACACCGAGGTGAGGCATATAGGACGATATGAAGAGGCATCAGAGGGAGGGTAAATAAGTGACGGCGGCGTTATATATAAGGGTGGGAGCAGGGAACATGCATGCCCGAGAGACCGTTCAGTGTTGGTCGACAGCAGAACTCTTGTTGGTCCCTGCTGAGAGTCAAGAAGGCGTCCTCTGCGCATGCGCCGTGGTCAATGACTGTGCTGTCAGACGCTCTTGTGGTGAAAATTGGAACTAGGTATCTGCGTCGCATTACGTTACTTCGTTTACTTTCTCGTTTCTCCTTTTTTTCCCTCGGGATTTTGATTTTATCGCTTGATTCCAGGCCGCGCTCATCTGAAAACCTGCATCCCTGTTTATAGAACCGTCCACCGTACCAATATATACGGCATCCTCGAAAATACTGCCCAAAAAAGATGATACTGACGATAGAACTTCAGTTTTCTCATAACACACCCGATGATCTGTATTCAGGCAGTGCTCTGCTATCGGTGACTTACTAGGCTGTCCTATGCGTGTGTGGCGTTGGTGTTCAGTACAGCGGTCTGTCCCAGTTCGACAATACTGCCCTATACAATATTTTCCACATTGACATGGTATTTCGTATACGCTGCGTTCTCGAAGGCTAAGGTCGTCTTTGACCGAGCACAACAGATTCCTCAGTTTTGATGACAGACGAAAAAAAAAAAATCTGATGTCAGGTCTCTTGGCGATTCGTTCAATTCTTGATAAGATATCACCAAACTATGGCAACATATCCGACTGTAAATTCAAATGGGAAGTAGTTTTTCAAAGTCCTTTGTGATTCAGTAGATTCTAGTCTATGATATAAGTCCATATACAACATTCGTAGGTGAACCTGAACCTGCAACCACTGTGTGTCTTAACCCTCGCACTGCACACTTGTTTTCATGTACCTTTCACTGCACACTGGGGTCTAATGGACCCCAGAAATATTTTATCACATATCAAGTGTTCCAAGCTCATTAATGTATACTTTGCAATGTGTTATGTATCTGGATAGTTGTTAATAACTATTTAGTTACCTGTAGTGATATTTTTATTATTACAACTATTAGTCACGAATGGTACTTACAAAATGTGCATAGTATTATTAATAAAAATGTTTAGTATTTCTATATGTTTAGTTTTCTTATATTTGAAAGTATATAATTCAACAGAATCTCTTAATGACTTTATTTACTTATTACAATGAGTAACATATGGTATTTACAAATTTGGTACATGTTACACTTCAACATAATGTATAAATTCAACCTGAGTCTCAACTTCAATGTACAAATTAATATAATGAAATATAATATAATGGCTTATTTGATGTTTACAGGATATTTTGATATAGGATATTTCCAAAATACTATTGTATCATATGTGTGCAAAAATGTATAAGAGAGATGAAAATAATTTATATTAGATTCAAGTCAAAAATTGTAACTAATATATCAGTCACCACTGACATTGTCAGTGAGCACACTCGGTACAAATTATAGCTCTATGTTCATCATAGATCGCCCTTTTACAATCCTGGCAACACATTTTGGTTTTTATGTCCCTTTTTCTCGAACATAGTGAACATCTCACTTTGCTGGTTAGAGGTTCTGGTCTGTCTGGTGCCACAGTGTCTATTTCCAATATTTCTTCTACATTTCTCTTTACACTCCTTCGTAGTGTAGGTACATCCAATCTAGCCCTTAGGTGAGGCGCAATTAAGTTCCATGCCAGTTCATGCAGAAATTTTCTTCGGGGCTTCTTCACTTCAGTGCTGGAAAGGGTAAACAGAACCATGGCGTTTACCCCACTTTGATCCAAGATGCCACAGAAAACTCTCATAGGCCATCTTCTCGTTGCACATGCAGTGGTGTAAGTTTTGCACAACTGATCAAAAGTGTCAGTACCACCTATTTTTTTATTGTATGGTATTATCATTTCACGCTTTCCGGTTGTTTCGTCGATGTCGTTTGAATAGTACATGGTAGACAGCAAGAGTACAACTTTATTCTTCTTTGGGACGTATGACAGTAGCGTCTTATTCTCATCAACGGCAAATTGTATTTTTCCGACCTTTTGAGAATGTAAAAATGATTGTGGTATTTCAGGTTTATTTTTTCTTATAGTTCCCAACATTGTCAATCCAAAGTTCTCAATCATTGTCTGATGAAGAGGAACTGACGAAAACCCATTAGCTGCTCGTCTATAGTACAGTATTCAAAAGGCGTGTATAGGGATTTGCAGTTATCAATAAATTTTGTCCAGACGTCACGAATGGGTGCAAATTTGTCCTCTTGTTTTCTTTGCATGCGGGTTGCTTTGTCATCAAATCGTAGACAACTAGTCAAAAACTGAAATCGCCTTTGTGACATTGTAGCACGAAACAGGGCATTGCCAAATTTAGGTGACCAAAGTTCTTCTAAATTTGTGTGAGCAGCCTTGTTTACGCCGCACAGATACAAGAGTCCAATGGCAGCTCTTAGCTCTACAATATTTGTAGTGTTATGGTAACTTTCCTGGTTTCCGATTGAAGAACCTTTGCGAGTAATCTCGTCGTTTGTGTAAGTGACAATCATGTCCATCATTTCGTCTGTCACTAATAACTGCCATGAGTAACTAAATTTCTGGCTTTAGTTCTTCCTCTCTTAGATGGTGCAGTTGAAGACCACTTATAGCCATTCTTACCTAGAAGGATGTTTGAGTTGGAAGAACTACCTTGACTATCATCATCGTCTTCTCCACTCTCTTCCGTACCTGATGGTTCCTGTATTTCGACAAAATCAGGATCATCATCAGAATCTGAGCCTCCGAATGAATCGTCTCCCTGGTCCAACTCGTCCATAAGTGCATTATATATATCGTCATCTGTTATGAGCCGTTTACTCATTGTCGCTGAAAAATAGTGTAAAATAAAACAATGTAGGGATACATTGAAAGGAAACAGTAATAACTTACAGACAATATGTATTTCAGTATTGTAAACTTACCAAGCTTTTATTTTCAGTCTGCATAAATGAGCTACACGGAATGCACACTGGGGTAATTAAGACCCCACAGGCGTTCAGCGATCGTTACAGCTTGACACTAGCGCAACAACAATGCGAATGTTTGAGTTAATATCACGCACGTGGAGGCAGTGTTACCAACCTAATATACACCAAATTTCAAAAACTTTTAGCCAGCGTACTCTTAATAACACACAAGACAAATTACGCTGGGGTCCCAAGGACCCCAGTGTGCGGTGCGAGGGTTAAGCTAGTTCAAGGTGGACAAAGTGTTACCATAGCCGCACAGGCCCACTTTACGGTATATAATTACACGGCCTGGTCCGGGACCCCTGTTTGGTAGTGTTTGCACTGATAAAGCCGATTCCGCCGACAATGCCCTCAAATTCTAGGACATTTCTCGATTTTAGTGTGATAAAATTAATGATTAATTTAGCCCCTCCTGATCGATCTTGTGGCGTAAAGTCAGTTCCACACGCCAGACGTAAGAGAACGATCGTGGAGAAGGCAGCCAATCGCAAGCAGGCGCCGCGCATCCTGGACGGAGTAACCGAAGATGCGCGCCCTCTACAAGCGACTATATCTAGGCCGCATACGTCTGGACTCCCGTCAGTTACTAGTGAGAATTCGGCAGTGACTATTCAGAACTCAGGCAGTTACTAGGCAGCTACGACGACCGAACTAGAACAGTTACTAATCAGAACTCGGCTACGAACTTAGCAGTAACTAGGTCTCAGCGCAGCTAGCATCATACGGATGACACCTCAAGAAGCAAGAAGAGAGAAGAAACAGACTTATATTCTAAGTTGAGTATTGTAAATTTCAGTCAATAAATGTCCTGTAATACTAACTATATCAATGTTTTAGACGTCAAAGGATCCTGCACCAGTACCTTTATTGACAACTAGACCGGGACGAGTACTAAACAAAAGGCGACGAAGTCACAACAATCGAACCGAATGCACTATTGAATTTAAGAATGTTTCCCCAATTATAGAAGACATTTTTTTGGGAAAGCCGGGTACTAAGGGCGAGTAAATACGTTATTTAAAAATACAGAATAACGATTTCGTTCATTGAATGAATATCCTCAGTGCAGTTTCAAGCCTAGGGGACTCATGTACATGTACAAGTGAGCTATCCCAGTTGAACATGTAATGCACATCTGACACATATTTATATACAGGGTGAATCATCTAACACTTGCATCACAAATATTTCTGAAACGGAAAGTGCGATTGAAGTGCAGTTTGACAGGATGGTTTGGTAGTCAGGGGCTCGTATTTTTAACCAACAAACAGATTACAACATAACTTAGAAAGTGTATTTTTTGCAAACATACAGTTTTTTAAATGGAACAATGCCTGTAGACATCAAGAAACTATAAGTAGGGTGCACTAGAATATCAGTAGCGTTTGTTGTAGGATTCTAGTGCAAGTTGTCTTTGAGATATCTTCGTTCCCACACCGACATTTGCGTGTGTCAGTCCACCAGCATAGTAGCTGGGAACGGTGATATGTTTGCTTACAGCGTGCTTATGTGTTCCTTGAGTGCACTGCGGCTCGCTAGTCAGTTAGCGTGTAGCAATCCAAGCGGTAGGTCGTGAGTGTACGATGGGTGTTACCTATGCAGAAAAAACCGACTTGCCCATGGTGTATGGAGAGTGTAGGATGAATGCCGTTCGTTCTTGTACGGTGTATGCGGCAAGATATGCCAATAGACGTCACCCATCTCGCCAATCATTCATCAACCTATTCAACCAGGCACTTGAAAGTGGTAGTGTAACACGGAGACAACGTGACAGAAAGAAACAAGTGACGACAGACGAGGGGGAAATTGTTGTTATTGCTGCTATTGCAGTTGATCCGCAAGTCAGCTCCCGTGCAATCGCACGAGGAAGTGAAATGAGTCATGCAAGTGTCCTACGTGTACTCCATCGACATGGGTTCCATTCCTATCACTTCTCTCTCCATCAAGAGCTGCAGTGAAACGATTTTGAGAATCGTGTTAGGTTCTGTGGACGGGCTATACGACAGGATACTTCAGATGTATCATGGGTCTTTTTTAGTGATGAAGCCACATTCACCAATCATGGCCAGGTAAACCGCAGAAACATGCACTATTGGTCTGCTGACAATCCCTCTTGCCTTTGACAGGTGGACCGTCATCGTCCATGGAGTGTAAACGTGTGGTGTGGGATAGTGAACCAGCTGCTAATAGGCCCGTTTTTCATAGACGGAACACTGTCCGCTCACAAGTATCGTAGCCTTCTAACACGAATGCTAGAAGACGTTCCTCTGCGGACTAGTAGGAATCTATGGTACAAACTGTCCATCCCATATGCACAAATTACTATAACATTTCTTCAAGAATTGTTCCCAAATCGATAGATTTGTGCCATGGCCCGCCCGTTCCTCGTATTTGACGTCTGTAGACTTTTTTCTTCGGGGAAAGCTGAACGATGCTTTCTACAAGGACATATCAACCACACCCGCAAATCAATAGCACTTTCCGTTGCCGCAATATTCGCGGTCCAAGTGTTATGTGATACACCCTGTATAAAGCAGAATGTCCGGATGTTGGTGTGTTTGCGTATACGTATTGTATACAAATCTACAATTTTTTTACAATGTTTGTGTAATTTTGACCACGTAAGTTTCAATGCATGAGATGTGACGTCGTAAACAATGAGATGCGCGAGAAACTTCTGCGTCACGCGAAAATGCTGCGTATTTCCTCCTAAACCACTGGACCGATTTCAACCAAATTTGGCACATATTTTCCTTACCGTGAGGTACCAATTTTTTAATGGTAAAATCCACATACGACACGTGGGTTAGGATATATAACGTCATGAACAATACAGTTGAATGAAACTGCCACATATAGCGACGAGACTTTATTCACACACTGTATGAGAATGACTGTACTTGGCCACTTGCAACAAACTTTAAACATAATTTCAAACCTGTATTGAACTTTCTCTCGCTGACAGTCCGAGCAAAATTATGAAATAAAAAATGTTTTTCGCTCACTACTTTTCTGCTTTCCGTGGACTAAACCTACGGATTTCGATAAGACGTTACTATTTATAATTTCTACACCACAATTTGTAGTCGCAGGAAATTTTACAGACAGTATACACACATATAACTGAATGTACCTTCGAAATTGTATCACAGTACTACACGTAGTTAATGAGATATGATCACATAAACAGTAAGGTTCATAGAAAATCGCCCTATCACGCACCATGTTTTAAGCTATTACTTATTTACTACTAATGCTATGCCATTTGTATTTTGATTGCTAACTTTCTTTGTTTGGGTACTGCATATATAATTTTGTACATTATGCAAGACAGCCTTATTTATTATGCATTCTCAGATAAATAGGGCATGTTTTTATAAAGAAAGAAGATCAACAGAGAGAGAGAGGTTAGGAGAAGTACTAAGTCAAGCCATGTTTTTAGCTAGTCTTTTTATAAATTTTAAAAAGTTCCATGCAGTGTGCACGAGTCCGCTGGATTTGACAGTGTACGAAATCGATATGAAATATTTTAAAATGAGAAATTTACATCATAAACACCAAGAGGAAAGATCTATTATTATTACAATATTGCAGTGGTCTGCGCAGAGAACACATTATGTTCATACAAGATGATTTATCGTTGCTGAAACTCAAATCCGGCGTTTAAATATGTCTGTTAGTATGTAAATATTAATATTGGGCGAAATCCACCAACGATATGTAGAGACAGATTTATCTTTGGTGACCTAAAAACGATCGGTTTAATCTTTGAAAACCGTGACTCCAAGCGAAATATCTGTACATTAAGTACACTGTGTTAGGCGGTAATTTCCGAAGATAAATCGGCTTGCGTGATAAATCGTGTGTGAGGATTTGTTCAGCAAAAATGTCGAAGTGAAATATTAGTCCGCATGAACGAAAGAAATACGAACTACTACATAGAATTTTCGTCAAATTATGGTAATAAATAAATGTCATTATATGTTTGGGAATAAAGCGTTACTGCTAAGATTGCAACAGAACCCATACTTCCTTCGTTTTGCATTTTGTAAGCAAAACTTTGAATAATTGAACAATTTCGTAACTGTAGCTTAAGCGGTTTCCACTCTGTCATATATGTGCACATGCTGTCCTGCTGCTATCAGTCACTGCTACAAATTGTCTATCATTTCAACCATGGTTACATTTATACTCGGTATTACATTCGTGATAAACATTGGATTCCACTCTGTTTAATTACTGACGTATTTGTTTGCCTAACTTAGGAATCCTACTTTCAGCTATATCTTTACTTGTCATAATATTATTTAGCCAGAGTGATGTTCTGGAAAGTTAAGCGCATTAACATGGCCATACATGTTGCACTCAGTCGACGTAATTAATTACAGTATTTTATTCTTAATTTAATCACAGACACTCAGATCAGTTTTTATATTCACAATGCTGAAGCACTCTAAGTAGGCGGTGTTGCATCTACGCACAAACGGAAGACAATTCACATAGACACACCCTAGAGTTTCTGAACATAACTTTATTTAATTCAATTTAAATATTATTTTATTGAAACATATCGGTGTCAACATTCAGAAATAAAAGTTTACTTTCTGTTGCAATAAATTATATTGCATTCGAAGAACACAATAAATATTTTGCCCTATTCTCAGGACCATTCCCTACCTTCAGGAACAGTAACAAATCCTCGTATATGCGTTTTATTTAGTGTGGACATAAAACAATCCAGTACGATCCTATAAGGTCAAAGCCTTTCTCATAGGTAACATAAGTTAGTCGAATCAGCATTTAGTCTGTTGGAACAATGGAACAGCAGTAGTGTAGCGCCGCTAGAGTATTTTGTAGAAATTTTAGGGCCGCAGTGGAGTAGCCGAGCGGTCTAAGCCGCCTGGTTGCGGAGCGCGCGGTTACTCGCCGTCGGAGGTTCGAGTCCTCCATGGGGCATGGGTGTGTGTGTGTGTGTGTGTGTGTTGTCCTTAGGTTAGTTACCTTAGTTTAATTAGTTTGTGATCTTCGAACTGATGATCACGCAGTTTGATTTGAATAAGAAATTTTAGGCAAATGAACGGCAAAGTTGTGGTGTGAAAGTTGGAGACAGCGAGGCGGTGGTTGAGGCCAAACTCGCATTCCGATAACGCAACAGCTTTGTGTATGAAGTACGTGACTCTTGCGCCGCAGCCGACCAGAGCTGCAAACAAAGCAACAGCCGCAGGTGTGTAACGACCAGGTCAGTCAACACCACCTAGAAGACAAGGCCTTACAACAGGCCGTGCCTACGTCACACTTAGAGACCGCGGCCGCCACCTCACTGGCTGGCCGCTGGGGCACGCCCACCGCCGCGCAGCGGCCGGCCAGTCAGATGGCGGCCGCGGCCTCTAAGTGTGACGTAGGCACGGCCTGTTGTAAGGCTTGGCTTCTAGGTGGTGTTGGGTCAGTACACTAGGCGTGTGTTGCAGTTGTTGCCTTGTACGTGACTTGAAACGGGTTTCTTTGGGAAACACTGTCAAGCTCAGCTCGGAGGACACCAGTGCGGCAGCGGGCAAGTAACTATTAGTTGTAGTTCGATGGTCATCGTCAGTGGTTCGCGGTTTATCTCCCGAGTCCTGACGACGGGCCGCTCGAGAGGTTGGCGTGACGTCATGTCGCAGTGAGGGGCCAGCCATCTCGCCTGCCACCGGCAGCAGCATCGACGTGACGAGAAGGGGACAAGTTTCTGACCGGAGGCCAGCGCCAGGATTCGAACCACTCTCCCTGGGCACAGAAGGAGCATCGAAGGGGCCTCGTCACCGCTCATCAGGCAGCGAGACATCGGCGGCCGGCGGTCAACGAGTGGATGCGCCATCGACTTTCGAAGGCGGCTGGTCTAACAGCCCAAGACGGCAGTGTCAGGGGGAAGTGTTGTGCCACCGAAGCACAACAGCGCACCGCCTTCCCCAGATGCGTGGCCAGAAATAACCTCAGAAAATCCCTATGCCATGTATTTTGAGAAGCAATAAAACCATTTAATACTTGCCCGGACTCTCTGTAAACTGCCACAATCTATCCACGACTATTTCAGTAGATACAGTATAAATGTCAATCTAATAAGGCAAACATTTTCATTATGCCTAACATAAGCTCGGAAAATTCATTATCCATTGGAGTACTGTTCTAGAAGCACAAAATTTATAATCAATAGCATGTTACATTGTCTGATAATTCATGTAAGCCTTAATTACTGATGTAACGAAGGTAACTCCCAGTTTTACTGCTGCTGTAATTCGTTTTGCTACTCCGTTGCAGGGATGTATTTTTAGTTTCTTTTCAGTTAACGACAGAAAATAGAAAATGATAAGGGCTGAATCTAAAATTACCCTAGACTTGTCCACATCGTCGAGAATATATTTTATGATGAAAAACTTGTACGCTGCTTCTTCACGATGCAAAAAACAGTTATGTGACTGCTTTGCGTTTCCTGAGAACTCTCTCGAATAATATGCTGTCTTTCTTTCTCGTCTGTATCTTCAATGTACTTGCTTTCTCCAAATTCCGAACGTGTTCGACCTACTAATTACCCAATTGTCGCTTGCAACGCGCTGAAACTCGCGTGGCGCCAGTGAACCGCACAGTACTGCTCTCGGTTAGCACAAACGGTATCAGAGAACGCCTTCCAACAAACTGCAAAAATAAATTCAAAATCTTTCACAAACTTTTTCACTCATACCCCCAAAGAAAATTAAAAAGGGAAAATGTTTTTCGCTTAATACATTTCGTATGTTGGTTTCGTAAAAGTTTTACATCCCGACGTGACGTTTCAATTTATGTAGCGGAGAAAATTCTCTATATTCATGAGCGATCCTAGAATAAGAAATTAAAATTGATGCAACACCTGGACGACTAAACCCACAGACATTCACAATTAATCGTCCAGTATTGTTCTTCGGTCAGTTTTCAGAAATCTGTGGAGCTATTTTGAGTTTTTACATATCTCAAACAGTTTCAAAAGATATTTGTAAAGAAAAACATCGATTTTACATTGAGTGTGTGTCTGAAACATGTTTCCACTTTTTGTATCACGGCGTTCAATCGATCGGCATTTTTATTTATTTAGCGAATGGTTGATACACACAATACAAATATATACAGAAACGAAACAATGAACTTTGCAAAGTAACATAAGTTTTGTAACTCGATATCCAGTCCTGGAATCCATGGCACAGCTTCTGGGGTTGCCATCAGGAAATCATCTTCTCTTCCATCATAAGCTCGAACCATACAGTCTCTGCCATAGTGATGTATTGTCTGGAGTGGAACTCTGCAGTTACAATCTGGATTAGACAACTTGTTCCCTTTATGAAGTGCATCGTTACAGCTGCCGTAGCCCGTTCTAATTTATTCAGTACTGTCCAAGTCTTGCGTGTTAGTTTAGATCCAGTAGGTAGTTTAGCGCCTGTGAAGATGTTCTGCAGTTGCACACCTGTTGCCGCTTGTCACCGACATGTCTATTCTTCGAGAGTAACAATCACTTATAGTTGGATGAACAGAATTGGTAGGTCCCTATATACAGGTAGATTAGATGTCTTGGAGATTCATTGGAACTATCTGATGAGAGCCGCAGATCTACGCAAAACAGGTGGTATTAGACCTGTTAGCAGCGGAAGCCATTAAATCGGAGTAGATCTGATTGTGACAGATATTATGCACATGGTAGCATTCAGTTGGGTGACAACAAGCTTTGTATAATGGTCGTTCATCCATACAGGTGAACAATACTCAGCACTTGAGTACACCAAACCAAAGGCTGAAAAGCGCAAGGTGGTTGCTGAGGATCTCCTGGTAGTTCTACGTAATTTATACAGTACATTGTTACGAGTTTTCAGTTTTTCGACTAGGTTCAAAAGGTGTTGCTTGAACGTCAGTGTTCGGTCCTGAATAACACCTAGGTATTTTGGGTACCGATTGTGGCGAAGAACGCTGCCTCTGAAAGTAACATTAAGCTTCACTTTCGCTACAAGATGGTTCAAGTGGAAGCAAGACACCTCTGTTTTGTTAGCATTGGGTTAAGTCTCCAATAAAGACAAGTCTTTGGTAAGTATCTCTTTCGTCTTCTTCAGTTCTTTGCGTTGTACGGCTATGGCCAGATCGTCGGCGTAGCAGAATTTTCTAGACAAATTCTCTGGAAGTTCGGATAGATATAAGTTAAAGAGTAATGGCGAAAGAACTAAACCTTGGGGTAATCCAATGGCAGGCTTTCGCTCCTTGCGTATATTTCTCCCAATGTTTAGCTGGAATAAATTTTACAGACGTATTTGTTGGCCGTCAGCGACAAGAAACTCTCAATATCGGCACAGCTCGTCGCCACTAGAGACTAGAGACTAGCACTATACCCTATCTCTCCTGTTATGTGTCTGACTGAAGAAAAGTTCAAGTAAAAGTTGTTCAAGATTTAATAGTGGAACATTTGTTTGGATTTTTTCAATGTTTTGACTCTAAAGTTGCTACACACATCCAAAGATATAATTCTTCATAGGCTCCAACGTCTTATTGTTTTACTGTAACTCATTTAATGGAGGTCCGAAGAAGGCAGGATTGCTCCTTCTACCTATTGAAATCCTTGAATGCCACGCCCTCCGCCTCGCCTACCGCATCCGCCTCCCTTCCACCACACGAATCCTGTACGACCTCATCCCGTTCCCCCACCTTCAGCAGTTTCTCAAACATATTCGATTCCCTTACATTACCCGCAAAATAGATTGTCGTAAACCACTGGTATACACTATCCTTATCACTCCCGGGCTCTGCCACGCCTTCCTTTCCCCTCCATACTTTCCACGTACTTTCCCAGGGTAACTACCTCCACCTCCTCCTATCAGATGACACCGCCCATCCTGAAATCTGTTCCTCCTACCAGCCCCGATCCTTTCCCAGTGGATACAACGCCTCCCCTCCCTTTCCTTCCCATCACTTGGTTTTCCCCTTCCCCATCCCCCTCTTCCTGGAGTCCCTACGCTTCCTTCCCAATCCTCCCCACCCCCTTCCTTCCCTACTCCCACACATCCAACTCTCCCACCCTCGCTTTGCCTGTGGGGTCTTCCTGTTTGGTCGAGTTTTAATCAGTGCTTCGTACAGTATTCTGAGTGTCGTCATTGTATTTTAACTGTGTGTCCACCGCATTCAGACAAGTGCTACTCTTTTCAGTTTTAGCAGTGTCTTCGTTAGGTTCATCATGTTCAGTGCACTGTTTCTCATTTTGTTCTTATCGCCACCGTGTCAAAATTTTTTATGATACTACATGTTTTTAAACGTCATTCATATCCAATGTTCTTCATTTTTTCTTCTTGCTCAAGTTTTAAAATATCACAATTTTATACTCCTGTACCAACACTTGTATTCATCGTGTCCACTCGCGGCTGAAGAGCAGCGTTTAAGGCTGCTGCCAGCTTGACTGTGTCTGTACATATGCATAAAAATAACAATAAAGAAAACATCCAGCGTTCGAACACTTGCACGAGGTGACACCTGCACGGAGCGCTGGGCTCTTGCCGGGCTAACCGGGTTTTCGCTGATTTGCAGGAGTCCAGCACAGCCGCTTCTGCGAACGGTCTGGCGATCACGCCACAGCAATATCAATTACGTAACCATGTATTCCTTCATTAACGCGTTTCGTGGCAATGAAAACAAATCTCTTCTTATATTTTCATGACGCAAAGATTAGGGGAGGAGGATAGAGAGCGTCAGATAAGTGTGGAACATGGTATTTCTTACGACTGTTCGGGAATTTGATGACTGTCGTTTTAGGACGAAATTTAAATTGAAAAAATTGTATTTCATTTAAACATTAGACATAAAAACAAAGAATGTCAATTAATATTACTCAGTTTTCTCTTTACTGCAGCATAAGTGTCTCATACAACTTTTCTAGTAATGTTAACTCGAAGACAAGTTTTTAAGCTGAAATCTGCTAGTGAGCTTCTATGGGTCGACATCATTCTCTTCATTGCATAAAAAAGCAACATGTACGCTTACTCATTTACTCCTTGGCGCTACAGCCCATGTAGGACCTTGGCCTCTCTGATGATCGCAGCCCAATACTGACGATTTTCTGCTCGTTTCTTCCATCTCCTGACTCCTATCTTTTTCAAATCGTTTTCTACATCCTCCAGCAATCGTTTCCGAGGCCTCCCTCCGCTTCTTTTGCCACCTGAATTTCCTGTGTAAACCTTTTTGGCAGTTCGATCTTCCGAGATCGCTCCACATGGCTCAGCCATCTCAATCTGTTAAACTTAATTTCAGTCACCAAGTCAGGATTTCCGTACAGTTCTTCCAATTCTTTGTTTCTCCTTATCCTCCATTGCCCCGACTCAAACACGGCTCAAAAACTCTTTCTTAATACTTTCCTCTCCCATCTTCTCAAGATTTCTTCTTCTGCTACAGTCATTGTCCCCGTTTCTGAGCCATACATTACCATAGGGCTTATGACTGTTCGATAGACATTCACCGTCGATTTCCTGCTCAGGCTACGTGATTGAAGGATCTTCATCAGGGCCCAGTAAGCTCCATTTCCTTCAACAAAAAAGTGGTTCCCTGCTGAATGCTACCCAACCAACGTAGCTACTGTACTGAAGGTCCTGTAAACACCAAATCCCTGTCGGGTACATTCGCTTGACAGTACATAGTGGGCAGCACTCGGGACAGTACAGAAAATTGCTCCCTATGGCAGTCAGACCAGATGTAAACCTATTCTGCCCTATAACAAATATTAGAATCTATCTATTTCTTTGACCCTTCTCCCGCACATGCAGGGTCGGCAATGTCTTAAGCGCAGATGTGGCATGTGTTAATATTTATAGGGTGTCCGGATGCCCTTCCTGCCGTCACCCCATGCCCTTCCCCCAGGAGGAAATATGTACCCCAGACGTCTGCGTATAATGGGAGATGTGTGGGAAAGAGTAAAGTGTTACGAAATGTTTGAAAATCGTGCAACTGGCCGGCACTCCGACCTCTTTCGTTAATCCGCCGGCGGATTCAAACAGGGGCCGGTATGCCTTCCCGTCCCGGAAAGAGGTGTTAGACCACACGGCTAACCGCGCGGGTTAGAACAAATATTAAAATACACATTATCAAAGATCAGAAAGTAACGGTTGTAAATTAAAATCATTAGAATAAAATGACAATCATTTAGCTTCTTACACTCATTGATTGACATGATGAGTTATTGTTCGTGATCTTAATTTGAACGCACTGTTAATAAAGTAAAGCTTACATGCTTCATAGAGACTTGATTAGATATAAAGAGACGTAAAACACTGACTTTTCATTAGTATCAGTTTATAAGACCGATGATAAATGATAAATTTAGCACTGCACCAGGAGTTTATTAAGCTCATGTTGTTGCTGAGAGATAATAACTAAACGTATGTACTGTAGTTTAACTCGTAGGTGTCAAAAGCCATAAAGTTGTGAAATGGAACGCAGTACCTATATTAATTGTTAACTAAGCACAATCAGATGTCACATATATTCAAAGATAATGTTATATTGGGGCCTGAAACGGAGATACAATTGACTTCTTCTCCGGCAGGGAGTCCAACCCGGCACCATTCGCTGTTGTATTATAGATGCGAATAGAGATAACATATTCTTTGTCTCTTCACCATTAGTAGGATGTGCACATGTTCGACTAGAAGTAACGCACGAATAATTTTGTGCTGCCTGGGACTCCAACTACGCACACATCGTCAGTATTGACTCCATACGACAATGTTTCAACTATCATATTCACATGTACATATTAAGGCTTTCTCGGCGGGGTGTTTTCATACGTACATATATGTACATCAGAAGACTCTACGGAGAGGAAAAATATCTGAACATTAGGAAGCTGGATAATTGCGACAACGAAAAAGAAGAATGCTGAGCTCTTTCAGTTTCCTGCTGAGATGCAGAGAAGAGGATGTTATTACAGTTTTGGGAGATTCAAATACCACGTAAACTCCAGAGCATCCAACAGTATCAAACAGCGGACGCGCCAAGCATTAGTAAGAGAGAGGATACGTGATATGCGTTACCGCTTAGATGTGGCGTCCAGGGAACTGCCACCTCTACACCTGTTGCCACAGCCTTAAGCAGAGAAGACTGGAACCTAGTGGATGGTACTCCATGGTCTCTAGCGGAATGCCTGAAGAAAAAATCAGTGGAACGTCAACTCTCCATCACAAGGTGATGCAGAACGAGAATGTTGTTGTTGTTGTGGTCTTCAGTCCGGAGACTGGTTTGATGCAGCTCTCCACAATACCCTATCCTGAGCAAGCCTCTTCATTTCCACATAAGAATGGCAACCTACATCTGTCTGAATCTGCTTACTGTATCCATCTCTTGGTCTTCCTCTGCGGTTTTTACCCCACATACTTCCCTCCAACGGTAAATTCACAATTCCTTGATGTCTAAGAACGTGTCCTACCAATCTATCCCTTCTTTTAGTCAAGGTATGCCAGAAATTTCTTTTCTCCTCAATTCTGTTCAGTACCTCCTCATTAGTTACGCGATCCACCCACCTGGTCTTCAGCATTATGCTGTCGCACCACATTTCAAAAGCCTCAATCCTCTTCCTGTCCGCACTGTTTATCGTCCATGCATCACTATCATATAAGGCAACACCCCATACAAATGTCTTCAGAAAGGACTTCCTTAGTCTTAAATCAATATTCGATGTTAACAAATTTTGTCTTTTTCAAGAACGTTTTTCTGCCCATTGCCATTCTGCATTTTATATCCTCTGTAATGCGACCATCATTTGTTATTTTACTGCCCAAGTAACAAAACTCATCTACCTTCTTTATTGATTCGTTACCTAATCTAATTCCTTCAGCATCACCTGATTTTCTTACACTGCACTCCATTACCCTAGTTCTGCACTTGTTAATGTTCATCTTATATGCAGCTTTCAGCACACTGTCCATTCCATTCAACTGCTCTTCCAGTTTCTTGCTGTCTCTGACAGAATTACTATGTCGTCGACAAAACCTTAATTCCTTCTCCAAACTTCTCCTTGCTTTCCTTTATAGCTTGCTCAATGTACAAATTGAATGACACTGGAGAAAGGGTACAACCCTGTCTTACTGCCTTTCCAACCACTGCAGTCCTTTCATGCTCTTCAACTATGACAACCGCTGTCTGGTTTTTGTACAAGTTGTAAATAACCTTCCGTTCCCTGTATTTTACCCCTGCTGACTTCAGAATTTGAAAGAGTTTATTCCAATCAACATTGTCAAAAGCCTTCTCCAAATCTACAAAAGCTAGAAATGTAGGTTTGCCTTTTCTTAATCTATGTTCTAGGATAAGCCTTAAAGTGAGATTGCCTCCCGTGTTCCTACATTTCTCCTGAACCCAAACTGATCTTCCCCACGGTCGGCTTCTACCAGCTTTTCCATCCTTCTTTATATAATTCGTGTTAATATTTTGCAACCATGACTTATTAAACTGATGGTTCTGTAGTTTTTACACCTGTCTGCACCTGCTTTCTTTGGAATGGGGATTATAAAATTGTTCTTAAAGTCTGAGGGTACTTCACCTGTCTCATACATCTTACACACCAGGTGAAACAATTTTGTCATGGTTGGTTCTCGCCGGGAGACTTCAGTAGCTCAGAGGGAATACCATCTACATTAGGGGGCCTTGTTTCGACTTAGGTCTTTCAGTTCCTTGTCAAATTCATCTCTCAGTATAGTATCTCCCCTTTCTACAATATTGCCTCAAAGTTCATTTCCTTCAGAGAGCATCTCTATATAGTCTTTCCAGCTTTCAGCTTTCCCTTCTTTGCTGAGAACTGGTTTTCCATCAGTGTCCTTGATATTCATAGAGCTGTTTTTCTTATCTCCAAATGTTTCTTTTATTTTCCTGTAGGCTGTACCTATTTTTCCTTTATTTATACATTCTCCTACATCCTTGCATTTGCCTTCTATCCACTCCTGCTTAGCCAGTTTTACCTGTTTCATTTACTGCATTTTTATATTTTCTCCTTTCATCGATTAAATTTAGTATCTCCTGTGATATTCAAGGGTTTTTTTGTACGTCTTGCCTTCCTACCTATTTTGTCCTCTGCTGCCTTCACTATTTCATCTAATAATGCTACCCATTCCTCCTCTACTGTTTTATTTCCCCCCGTTTCTGCCAGTTGTTGCCTAAAGCTCCATCTGAAAATCTTAAGATCTTCAGGTTCCTTCAATTTATCCAGGTCCCATCTCCTTATTTTACTACCTTTTTGTAGTTTCTTCAGTTTCAGCCTACAGTTCATAACCCACAAGTTATGGTCAGAGTCTATATCTGCCCCTGGGTATGTCTTACAGTTTAAAACCTGGTTCCGAAATCTATGTCTTACCATTATAAAATCTATCTGGTCTCTTCCACGTATACAACCTCCTTTTGTGATTCTTAAACCAGGTGTTTGTTATAACTAAATTACGTTCTGTGCAAAATTCTACCAGGCGGCTTCCTCTTTCATACCTTTTGCCCAGACCATATTCACCTACTACCTTCCCTTCCCTTCCTTGTCCTACTACCGAATTCCAGTCTCCCATAACAATTAAGTTTTCCTCTCCCTTAATTGTCTGAATAATTTCCTTTAGCTCCTCATATATTTCTTCCATTTCCTCATCATCGGCAGAGCTAGTTGGCATATAAACCTGTACTACTGTTGTCGATGTTGGCTTTGTATCTATCTTGACAATGATAATGCGACCACTGTGCTGGTCATAGTAGTTTACCCGCATTCTTATGTTCTTATTCGTTATCAATCCTACTCCTGTGATCCTTAACTGTTTTTGTATTTATAATCCTGTACTCACCTGATCAGAAATCCTGTTCATCCTGCCACCGAACTTCACTGATACCCCCCTATATCTAACTTCAAACTATCCATTTCCCTTTTTAAATTTTCTAATTTTCCTACTCGATTAAGAGATCTAACATTCCACGCTCCGATCCGTAGAATGCCAGTATTGTCTTTCCTGATCACAACATCCTCCTGAGTAGTCCCCGCCCAGAGATCCTCCGGAATATTTTACCCAATAGGATGCCATCATCATATGTTAGATAACGGCTGTAGTTTACCCTTGCTTTCAGCCGTTCGCAGTAACTGTGTGGCAAAGCCACATTAGCTGATGTTACAAGGCCAGCTCAGTCAATCATCCAGACTGTTGCCCCTGTAACTATTGAAAAGGCTGCTGCCCCTCTTCAGGAACCACACGTTTGTCTGGCCTCTTCACAGATACCCCTCCGTTGTGGTTGCACCTACGGTACGGCTATCTGTATCGTTGAGGCACGCAAGCCACCCCACCTCTGCAATGTCTGTGGTTCATGGGAGTGGAAACGAGAATATTCGAAAGGTTAATCTCAGTGTGAAGCAGTTCGACGAGACTACAGTGAATGTTCTTAGCAAGGGTCTTAACTTCGCTGTGATCCCCAGAAATATTCTTGTCGCTGCCTTCGTCAGTGCAGTAGAGCACGTGGCTGTCAAACTACCTCCATGTGAAGCTGAAGAAGTCCGACGAGAGACATGCAGAGCGCTCACGAAGATGAAGCTGCCTAAATCTAATAAGTGCGGAGGGTCTTGCTCTGAGACAGCTCCGAGAACTTGAGAGCCTTGTGGTATTACCAGCAGATAAACGAAATGCTACCGTCATCCTACAGAAGGCAGACTACGACAGTAAAATTCGGCAACTTCTGGTTGACCCAGCATACAGGCTGATAGAAAGGGATCCCACTGACAAGGAGAACAGGAAGACCAGGGTGCTTGTAAAGGAAACCGACATACCGGAGAAAGTCGTGAAGCAGCGGAAGCCGAAAGCTCCAATACCACCTAAGCATTATGGACTGCCGAAGGTGCGCCCGATAGTCAGTAACATAGGCTCTGCCACCTACCCCACTGTCGCGCGAGAGTAGCCCAGCGGTCAGGAGCGCCACGTTACGGATCGCGCGGCCTCCCGCGTCGGAGGTTCGAATCCTCCCTCGGGCATGGATATGTATGTTGTCCTTAGTTTAACTTAGTTTAAGTAGTTTGTAAGTCTAGGGACTGATGGCCAACGTAGTTCGGTCCCATAGAATTAGAATTACAAATATTTGAAGAATTTTTTTAACCTAACCCCTTGCTCAGCATCTGAAGAAGATGCTCTCTCCTTATGTAGGGAAACATGTACATCATATCAGCAACTCCGAAGACTTCTTACATCGTTTGAAGCAGCAGCATATCATAAGAGTCCAAAATTATGGTTAGTTTCGACGTAGTTTCCTTGTTCACCAAGGTGCCACTGAATGAATCTCTGGAGCTGATTGGAAGAAAGTTCGATGGTGCTCTCCTGGACTTGTTCAGGCACGTCTTAACTTCAACTTACTTTCTTTATGGAGTTCAGTTCTACGAGCAAACAGAAGGGGTGGCTATGGGCAGCCCACTCTCACCGGTAGTGGTTAACCTGTTTATGGATGAATTTGAGGAGGATGCATTGCCTTCAGCCCCAGATCAATCCAAGTGCTTTTACACATACGGGGATGATACCTTTGTGATCTGACCCCACGGCAAGGAAAAGCTCCTGGGCTTTTTAGACCATCTAAACTCTCGCCAACCAAACATAAAATTTACTGTGGAAATGGAAAAGAATGGACAACTTTCATTCTTAGATATTCTTGTCCAGAGGAAGGCAGATGGCAATTTCGGTAATAGTATTCACAGGAAACTAACTCACACGATCTTTCCCTGCAAGCCAGTAGCTGCCACCACCCAGCTCAAAAGATTGGGGTACTCAAAACTCTGGTTCATCGGGCACGCAGTTTCTATTACCTAGACAACCTGACAAAGGAGCTGGAACACCTTCAGTCTGTCTTCTACAGGAATGGTTATTCGTCCAGAGACATCGAGAAGACGCTGCGCTCGGTTTTTCCGCCAGAGGATTCAGCAGAAGTATAAGAAGAAACGAAGACGGTTGCCTTTTGCCATATGCCGAACCAATATCTGCCAAAATCAGCAGAATACTTCTCCATTATAATGTTAAAAGCGTGTTCTGCCCGCCACCCAAGTTTAAGGTTCTCTTACAGAGTGTAATGGATGATCTGGGTCTACAGATACCGGAAATCTATCACATACCATGCCAGTGTGGTCATAAATTGGCCAGACAACCAGGACCGTCGACATCAGGTGTAGGGAGCATCAATGACACACCCGACTCAATGATGCTTCAAAATCAAATGTTCAAATTTATGTACAACTTATGGGACTTAACTACGGGGTTATCAGTCCCTAAGCTTACAAACTACTTATGAACTACTTAAGACTAAGGACGGCACAAATATCCATGCCCGAGGGGGGATTCGAACCCCCGACCGTAGTGGCCGTGCTGACTGTGACTGGAGCGCCTCAGTCACCTCGGCCACCGCGGCCGGCCAATGATGCTTCCAAGTCAGCTATAGCGGAGTACTGTTTGGAATTAAATCATTTAATGAATTACGATGGTGTGAAGATTCTGGCACAAACTCCCAGATACTGAGATAGTTTTATCAAAGAATCTATTGAAGTAAAGATCACGCAAAATCTTATCAACCGTGACACGGAATATCAGCTTAGTTCCTCCTGGAATCCAGCACTTTATCTCCTAAAGATGCGACGGAGGCCACAGCCCAACTGTGGGAGCAATAATTCTGCATATGACAGAATGAAAAAATCAGCACAAATAACACAGGCTGAACAAATGGTGCTGAATCAGGCAACAAGTCTAGCACCAGAACACGGTCACATAGAGAATAAAGGGCATTTTCAACACCAGGAGCCAGAGAGCGATGCGGCAGGCTCTGCTAGCGGGCGCGGACCTCATAGGGAGCACTTGACCCGGCCGGCTACGGTAACAGAACAGTACAGTGCACTAGTAAGCTTAAATGACGGTAATCAGCAGACTGAACGCACAGTACAACGCGGAGGCGGAACAGAACGTAACATGACGTAATTATTAACTGACAAGAGCCAAAAAGCACGCACTCAGCAGGCGGAACAGCCGCACCTAGTAAATGCTAGTATTGAGGCTAGTGGCCAGCGCGGACGTCGGTTGGAGCGCCTCCCAAAGCGCCGACCAATGGCAGAATGCCCAGCCACCGCAGACAGGCATAAATACTGGACGCGTTCCACCATGGAGTCAGCTTCAGGAAGCACCTGATGAAGATCGCGAGTAACACGATCGAAATATCGTGCCATTACGACGTGGATGACCGGCAGAATCCCGATAATCCAAGATGGTATCACAATCTCGTTCACTGGTAGTTAGGATTGCTCCGTTCGTAGAAAAGTAAAGGGAATTAGCATTTTGAGGAAACAACGAAAAATACTCCAGCTGTTTTCTGCTTAGCAGCGAATGAAGATGTGTACTGGTGATTTGGAACACGGCACAGTCCTGAGTTCTTTATTTGGCTCTATGGGGGTGAAGAGGGTATGTTTGTGACTGCTAAACACTGTTACTATGGACGGAATAGAAACCATACCTTAGCCATTACAAGCTAGCCTCAGTACGGCCAACCACCGAATTTCAGATATGTCAGCGTAATTGTTTTTGTCATAATGGAGTACTCATCGCTCGATACGAGAAGTCAAAGAGCTCGTGTGTGTCTGCCTATTGCCAGTACAGCGGAGACTTGCCTTTTTTGATGATGAAGTTAGACAATCGTGTGATAGTTTACCAAATTCCATCAATAGTGCAGAGATTGAACCGGCAAAAATTATTCTGTTGGCTCTTTGCAAAATTTACGAAATGTTTCACTTCAAGTAATTAAGAAGAAAAAATAAATAAATAAAAAACAATGAAAAAATGATTGTTAGGTATTAAAAATTGTTTCAGATCGTTACAGTGTAATATAAATTTTATTTCTTTTTGTTAAAATAAAATGTATTTGTTCTGGATTTTCCGTCAATGAAAGGCAAAAGATATATCCAGGAAAGAGCACATAGACATATTTTAAATGCAAATGAGGCGCCCAAGATAATATAAACATGTCCAAGAAGATAACATTGAAAAGTACTTTAACTTGGAAAGAAATATTAATGATTATTTTACGGTGAAAGATGAAGATCTTCCAAGGATTTATTCGTTACTAAGATTGTTCGCAGTTAATCGCTTATGAGTTGCCGAACTGATTGCTTTGAGAGGCGAAATAGCGTGTTAGTGATTGCGTATGTCGATGTCCATAATGAATTTTACATCATTTTCGAAACAGGATGTTACTGCCTGGGATGTTGAGAAATATTTGTAATTTTCCGTATAAGAGTTAAATACACTTTTTTCCTGTTTGGCATCGACGTTTTGAAGAAAGAATTTTCCAGAGTGGTTAGGTTTATGAGAATAATACTGGCATAGTTACTACTGATAATAGTGTAACTTTAAGACACTGTGGAATCAGTGTAGTGACAGTATATTGGAAGCGTTATTTGGTTTTGAAACGGGAATTGAACTTAATGTTGTGTGGCAGCATTAAGTAAATCATTTACGAAACGTATCTATTTAGTATTGGTTTGTGGTGTGGGTAGTAATCAGTACCAAGTTGAGTTGAGGTGGCAATTTGAACAGAGCAGTCTTATTGGGTTCTTATGAATCATGGGAGAGTTCATTGAGCCGCGCGTGGATCCTGTGCTGTAATGATACGGTTTGGTTGGCTCTGGTTACAAATTGTGTGCAGGTTGATTCCGTGAGTTACAGGACGTATAACAGACCAACTTACCTTAATCGTAAACTGACTGAATCCACATGGGGAGCGCAACCTGAAGTTCTGCGATCATCAGCAATGGGACACTGTTTTTCAGCAGGAGAATATGCGGCACTAGTGTGGGAGGCATCGTGCCACTCCAAACAAGTAGACATTGCTCTAAACGAGACTGTCAGGACTGAGGACTGTCACTGGACGCTTGAGGCCAACACCTGACCACGAAGTTTACCCACTTGCGGTCATAGCACCGCCAAATATCAGAAGTAGAGTAGCCAGTGAAGTAGAAAGGAGGAAACAGCAAACCGACCCACGACACCTAATGTATAATCACCAAGCAGTTCCAGCCCGTCTCAAAAGTCTAGGAAGAGCTTTATCCAACGGACCGTACCACTAGAAGGCCGACATGAGACTCGCCGCCTGTCATTATGGACGGATTCTTTACAAAATACGAATCTACAACCCGAGGAGGAAATTGCACAAGGGCAGCAACTGCAGTATAGTACATGGAGAACACTAAATAGATTAAGAACAGGAGTCACAAAATGCAAAGTAAATTTGGTTAAGTGCGGCTATTCTGAAGATGATCAATGCGAATGCGGAAACATACAGACTAATGAACATATTTAGTCATATGCCCAAGGATGGAAATTGTTTGCACAACGGAAGACCTGCTTTTTATGCAATGACAAGGCCATTAAAGCTGCAGACACGGAAAGTAAAGTAAGTAACTCCAGATATTTGACGATAATTTTGACTGTGACGAATAGAAAGATAATAACATTAAGACTTGGAACCTATTAAACTATTTGGAGATCTCGCAAGTAACCATAGAATAGCTTAGAGTGACTTAGGTTCGGTGGGAAAATTTATAATTACGTTATTAGAATTGTTTAGGTGCCAACATCTGAAGTAGGCTGCAAGCTTACTTCAAGATGAATTAAATGAAAATACGGAACTGTAATTGGTGGTGGTGTCGTAGGATTTATTATTCTTTCTTTTCTGAATTTACTTAAAAAGATAGTCTGAGGGGACAGATGGCTAACTGTCACCCAAAAGCTAAGATCTGTATTTGGTAAATATAAAAGAAACCAATAAAATGGAAATAAGCCTGGAGGCGTAATAAAGGAAAAAGAAATACGTATTTTATTTATCTAATAGTTTAAAAGAAAGTTTTCCTAAACAAGGAAAAGGAAAGAAGAAGTAAATTACGACTAATATCGCAATTTGAAAACATCTGATAAAGAGATTAGTATCTTTGGTCTATTGATAAAATAGAAATATGCTATAAGAGTCAAGGAGCTATTAAAATAATAATACTGTTGTTCTTTCTGGATAAATATGGTATATAGACAACGATATCTCCATAAAATATTTATATGAAAAAAGAATATTAATTTGATGTATTATTGTATTAATAAAGGGATCCTTTAGGACTGATGCAATTATATCTTTGATATATAGAAATTTAATTTCGGTGTGTATTGGCTTATACACAAAACTGTCAGTAAAAAGGGGAAAAGGAAATATTATGACTTTAGGCTGGATCTTTTGAAGTAGCTCGTTGAGAAGTAATTTCAAGGAAATATTTAAGTAAAAAGGATATTTTAGACCAATTGTTCGTAATACGGAAATATAATCAGTAAATGTGAAGTGGCGTTTACTTCTTTAGTATTGCGACGATAGTTACATTGATAAAGATATGAAAGGTACTTTGATGTTATAAATATAATAACAAATTGTAACTTACGGCGTCGCTCGTGTATGCGTTGTAGTGGTATCATATGTAACGTACGCTGGACTTGTGCTCAAAGCTAGACTGTATATTCATCCTGAACGGTATTTAACGTACTTCAGAACCTATAAGGGATTTTCTGAAGTCATTAAGAGTCAGATGCGTTTAATAAATTACGTTAATACCGTATACTCTATGTCTTAGATCTTTTCTAACGCGATAGCCGACCAGAGGGATAAAAATAGTAACAATGCATAACATTTAACTGCGTTAGACGAGACGAGGCGTTACAAGTTATTCTGATAAATTTCAGTAACATTCCCCTTTCATACCGGAAATGAAATATGTATAGTGGTCGCATTTACTTAACATGAATTTTTCACTCCAGGAAGGTCGTTCGACTTTATAGTTGTAAACATTTTTGTATTTCATATAATGAATTGTCTGCACTACATTAACAATCAACAGATGAATAGCAGAGACGAATGCAGCAGTGTCATGTTACCTCTATGGTGCCACGCTCATCTGGTGATCTAAGCTAAAGATAGTTGATATCTAAACATTTCGTTGGAGTTGTGATGTTTATGGCTTTAGGCTTTTCCTTTTCCCCGAGCGAAGTACAGTAAACGAATTGGGGGGGAAAAGAAACCTCTGTGAAACGCAAAAACGAATCGGAGTGCCTATTAATATTATTATTTTAATTGGTAGAAATCTTCTTTAATACATACAACATCCTTGAAGACTACTTTGTTATTAGTTTAATTACTACTGGAGGACCCGTAAGACTACTTCGCACCGTTTATGGAATGACAAAAAAGTTGGGGGAAAATGGAAGTTGAATGTTCACGCGTAGCATTCTTCAGAATCAATCAATGCAAGTGTTTAAAAGCACATTCGAAAGATCTTGATTCGCTGAGTGTTGTATGGTTAAAAAGAACTGCGTACCTTAATTAGAACCGAAGATATCTGTGGCATTCCTCTTGTTAAACCACACATAAACCAATGTACGAAGCGTGATATGCACGGCTGTTATTGTTCATTTTTTTAAATTAATGCTTCCATTGGCAGGAATACCACAACAAGCGCTTTCTCGAAATCGAAATTAACTAACTGTTCCCTCTTTTAGTAAACTGGTTTGGATTTAAATAGTATTAGACTCCACTACTTATATCCGTAATTTACTATATAAATTATATCCAGAGAAAACAAGCGCGTTGCCTAGCAAAACTCTAACATCCATCAAACAGTACATAAAACGGCGAGATCTACATAAATAAAAGTTTCTGATTACATTTCATGCTCTGGAATAATATTATGTAGTTCAAATTTGAAAGTACTGCACTTAATATTACTGCATGTCAAATTCCTGTGGAAACAGTCCGATCGAGTGTTTACACGCGTTAGTTCGTTCAGTCAAAGATAATATTATGTAAATCAATTAACGTACACATACGTAACTTTTTTTAGATTCTTCGAATATATTCAGTCACTTTTGAATGTAATGATATGAATGAAATGTTCCTACTATCCAAGATAAGTTCGATCAAGTCCCAAAATGTAGTTTCTATAATTATCAAGTCAAATCCACGCCTAAACCAGCACACAATCATTCGACTGATGTTAAGTATCGACCGTAATGACTGATTTCGATACTGTTAGTACCAGTCACAAAACTATTACGCGGTACTAAATCTTTCGTACAAACTCCATTAATAATGTATAGTAACGCGTATCACACAAATTTCATCGATTTATTCGGTTAAAACATGAGACTGACTTTAACAATGCGAAATTTTGCTTTTATATGACCCCACGGAACAAGTAACTACAATCTTATTCGCCCTCCATGCTGGTACTCCCGTAATCACTCTGACCTACTGTTAAATTAATATTCACTGTAGTTTGAATTCTAACTTTCCCATTACGAAAGTTGACTACTGGTCCCTAAATAATTAAAAATATTAACTGAAATACAAACGAGGTGTTACAAAGACCCCCAGAATGATCAGCACTTAATTCATTACAGTGCTGTCATTCTCCTAATCCCGAGTTAGTATTCTGAATTATTACTTTGATTATATGGGGAATTAGTGGGATTTTTTTTTTTTTTCAGTTAGGGAGTTGGGCTATCTTCTCTTTTTTTTTTTTTTTTTTTTTTTTTTTTTTTTTTTTTTTTTTTTTTTATGATGGAAGTGATGATTATGGATGAATATGAATACATCGAGTTTTTACAGAAATATTTCACATCACATAAACCGTGAACAGAAATTAAGTAATTACAAATAACACAACCAAAATATTTCAGCTTAAAGCTAGAATTAAGTATTTCACTCAAAACACGGCTGGATTGTAGTCTTCCGTCATCTGCTTCGTTTGTTTTCTCGGCGTATCCCTCATTATTGCAGCCTTCGCGCAGTTGCACGAAGTGACATCATTGCAGGCAGTCTGTGCGGGTGCACAGATGCGACAAATTAGAGTTCTTCCTTCTTCTTATTACGTATTGCCTCTTCAATGGCTAAGCAATACGTCTTGGACTAATTGATGAGGTTGACTGTCGTGTAAATTATGGTGTATTATTGCCAGTCAGACCCCACATTTCGTGCATCAGACAGATAAATCATTACATAGCGATACCTCTTATAAGGCTAGTATCGCAAAGTTAATTTCTGATGAGAAGACATGACATTTCCGTGGATGACAATGTTCATTACTGTAGATTACTGGTTGTATCATCTGCAATATTAAATCTTCCACGAGTGTTAATTACTACGTAGTGTTGACCCCTTGAAGTTCTTTTAACAATTCTGTCTGATATCAGTCCGTTTGAATTTCTTGAAGGTTTTTTTTTTTTTATGTTCCTCTTCTTGTAACTAGTGACATCATTCGATACATTGTTCGTCAAAGAAGCTATATCTTCATTGGATATCAGCACCGAAAGAGGACTTATATTTCAATTAGATGTTGTCTCTTCTTATAGCTTACAACATCTATATCATAGACAGTTAAATAAGACCTCGCTTTCTTCAGTTTTCTTCTGCATCGTACTCTCTTTTATAGAATGTTATTTATTCCGTTGTTATAGTAAAACTGGCATTAAGCCCTCTTCCTACGCCGAAATATTTCATTCTTGAAGTAGTTTACTAAGCTCAATAAACCATCAGTCAGGATTATTCTTGACAGTTGTACTACATCCCAAGAATGTATTAAATAATATATCTTCTTTTTCCAGGACTCTTGATTTATTTGTTTGCCTCAGTTACTTGCATGGCAATCAGATGGAGATTGCTGACTCCTCCGATTAGTGATTGAGATGGATGACATACGTCGGCCAGCCCCATCAGCGTTTGGAAGATTGGCACACCCCATCAATGGTGGAGATGGTTGGCACGCCCCATCAGTGGCGAAGATGGTTGGCACGCCACATCAGAGGCGAAGATGGTTGGCAACCCCCATCCATGGCGAAGATGGTTGGCACGCCCCATCAGTGGCGAAGATGGTTGGCACGCTACATCAGAGGCGAAGAGGGTTGGCACCCCCATCCATGGCGAAGATGGTTGGCACGCCCCATCAGTGGCGAAGATGGTTGGCACGCGCCATCAGTGGCGAATATGGTTGGCACGCCACATCAGTGTCGAAGATGGTTGGCGCGCCCCATCAGTGGCGAAGATGGTTGAATGTAACAAAAACACAAGCATAGACGGGAAATGATACAATTCTAAATCTAGCTTGAAAAATAGCAGTCACTGTCACTTCTTTACAACTGAAACATGCACATAATGTGCCCTTAAAAACCGTGTTTATTTTCACTTTTATTTTATGAAACTCAAACAGCATTGGAAACGAGATATGTGATTATTGTCTTGATTATCACCACTAAACATTATTTGGCACCACTAGTTTTTTTAGACAAGCCACAGTTTCAGTCCAAGCAGTACTGTGACTATCAATGTCCTTTTTCCACCACATCCTACTTGTAGAAATTAACTGACACTTTAAATGTCCAAACAACAATCCAAACATAAACGGAACGATTTAATTCATTGTATCAACATTTACATAATAATAAATAAATCTTTAATCAAGTATTCTAAAGTTAAATAAAACATTAATCATCAACCATGGAATTTCTTCAAATCTTTGTGAGGGAAAAGTCCCTTAGGATGCCCCCACTCCTGTATTTGGATAAGAAATAGCTCCCTTTATACGGAATATTCACTATATGATAAGGTCCTTCGTATAGATTACACCACTTTCCAATGGTATTCGTTATTAAAGACGATCGGTTATGTTTTGTAAGCAATATTCTCTCACCAATAACATAACGCACAATTTTCTTAAAATTTCTGCGATATTTTAATTTGCGAGCCTGCTCAGCGCCTTCTAAATTTCGTTTCACAGTTTCTAAGATCACGGTTTTATCTAATGGCAGTTTATTTTTAACAGGCAATGGTTTAAGCCATTCATTCGATTCGATACTGTTGAACACGATTTCATTGGGCGTAAATTTAGTAGAGGGATTCGGTAAGTTGTTAAAGATGTTTTAAAACATCGATATGTACTCAATCCAACGATATTGTTGGTTTGCTGCATATGACCGAATAAAGCGATTGAACTCCCTGAACATGCGTTCAACAGGTGATGCTTCCGCATGATATCGTGAGATTAACATATGTCGGATTCCTATAATTGCTAAACCAATCCGCCAGACAAAGCTCGTAAAATACGATGCGTTGTCTGTAAGAATAGATTCAGGTTTACCAACCTCGTTGATATACTTTTCTGATAGACATTTTAACATTTCACAATGATATATGGTCCCGTGTAAAGTAAATACGACTTTTTTGTTCTTCTCAGAATCAATGAGGATTTTGTGTGCCAGCACAGAAGTACCTTCTGACCTACACGAAAAGTTTGTGTCCTCTTCAGTTGCGCATCATACCATATTTTCCTCTTACTCGCTTCCTCAGTGAGATTAACCAGAGCTTGAGGTATCATTTCTTCCCCCGTCAATTCCTCTTCTTGAAGACGTGGAAGAATATTAATCCAGTTATTGGTTTCTGGCCTACCAAACATGAGTTCTTCCGGTGTGAATTTCGTCGTAGAGTGTGGTAGGTTGTTTACAATCTGTTCAAATTTAGGGAGATAATCAGCCCATGCAGTCTGTTTGGGATGACATTAAGTCCTCATAAACCTATTTAGCTCACGAAACACCCTTTCAATTGTGTTAGCATGTGGGTGGTAGCATGAAGTCAAAACGTGATTTATCCCTAATCTGTTGAGTTGATTTTTCCAATAAAGGCTGGTAAATCTTGATGCATTATCTGCTAGAATAGCTTCTGACTTTCCTATGCATGGGATATAATCAATTTCAAGTTTATGTATGATGGTTTTTGCAGTTGCGGTTTTGGTTGGATAAAGATTAACATATTTAGTGAACACATCATAGAATCATATTATGTACTTGACTTGTATTTCTTCCGGCACCGGTTTCTTGAGGCGCCAAGGGACCGGATATTAAGTATTACAGTACGTTCTATGTCGCCGAACACTCAGATGACATATATGAACCTTAATGATGCCTGGTTTTTCATCGAATACCTGTACATACCTAAGTAACAACTGGGTTAGATGTGGCTTTTGCTGGTCTGTGAGATGATCCACATGTGATATCTTCTCCTGAACTGTCTGTTGGTAATAATTAATTTGTAGTACATTAATGTTGCAAATCGTCTTGTGATTGGTTGCTGCTGGTACTATTAATTGCACTTTTGCCTCTCGACTGTATCTGCCATGACTCGGTGTCTTTCTAATCAAATCCACTGAAACCGTTTCATGTTCGATGGTGAAGTATGCTTTTCCTTCCGAGAAGTCTATCTTTGTGTCTCTTTCTCTGATCGTTTGAATGCCAATGATGCAGTCAACTAACAACTTATTAACTACAAGGAACGTGCATTGTATCGCTACATTTCCTATATTTAATTCCAAAAGAACCTGCATCTTGACGTTCTGCGACCTAGTGCCGACTGCTCCAAGTATTTTACTATTCTGTACAGGAAAAACAGGTACTTTCATAATTTTTATTAGCTTCTGGTAGAGATTGTATGAGATTACATTTGCTGAAGCAGCAGTATCGAGTATTAAAGTTACTTGAATGTTACCAATAGTAGCAATAATTTCGGAAACTGGTACTGTTGGCTCCTGTTGTTCTGAGGCGTCAGCGTCTTCGCTTAGTTCATCATGTAGTAAAGTTCCTTCCTTATACTTAAGCATCTGTATTCTTTCATTTTCGCCTCTATATGATCCCCTCCAGGGCTCGATGCGGTCGATATTAGTTTGTTTGATTCATACTACGGTTATTATTTGCTTCATCTGATACCTCCGTAATTATAGGAGGCTGTTGGCGCCAGTCGTTTTGTTGGTAACACTGGGCTGGCATGCGATGCGAGTCATTTGTTGGAAAATACTGCTGCGCCGTCTATTCCAGTCTGGGTAATTCTTATTCATTTTATCAGGATTGTATTGCATAGGGTTGAAACGTGAAGTTGATCTGCCATTCCTCATTCTATTATTATTATTATTATGGACATTGCCGTGTTGTTGCTGATAATTATTTCTGTCAAATCCTTGGGTTGGTTCATTATAATTATTATTTTTATACTTCTGTCTCGATTCTTACTCATAGAAGGCGGTGAATTATTATTACCATTGTAGGTATAAAACCGTGAATTTGCGGTTGTAAACTCCCGTCGATCTTCCGGAAGATATCGAGCATTATTTCGTCTCGCTTCTTCGTCGTTAAAGTCAATACGATCGAGAGTAACAAGGAACGCCTCAATGTTATTGTAGGATACATTTACCAACTGATCTTGCATGCGTGGAGTTAGGGCAGAGATCAGTGCCATCACAACATCCTTTTTCGCTATAGGTTCATCTAAGTATCGACATGTGCTCAACTACTTCTCAAAAAATCTTCTTAATGTGCCTTTTGAGAATGAAAATGGTTCTGGGTATAATACTTCTCTACATAACCGTTCCTTTGCCCCTACAGACCAGTATTTCGCTAAAACATTGTTCTTAAAATCATTATATGACCTACAGTTATTGCGCATTTCGTTTTCCCACAGTACATCCTCTCCTTGAATAAATCCTGTTACAAATGTTATCCTTTAACGGTCAGTCCAAGAAATGGGTAATACGCCCTCAAAACTGGAGATAAATTCAACAGGGTTGGTGGTCTTCTTCGCAGGATTGAGGTCTCAAACTGTCTTTGCTTTAACATGTTTTTATCTATATTAGAGTTGGAGGAAACTGTTGAGCTTGGATTGTCATACGTGGTTGAACTATATTGTCTACACATCTGACCATTCTCAAAAGATCATTCTCAGTGGGATTTTGGGGTTGATGTGTACTGGAAGGTCTATTGCTGACTGATGCACCTCTAAGGCAGGCTAGATTCTGTTGTGTAGAAGTAAGCGACTGTTCAATCGTGCGCTTCCAGTTTAAAATTTCATCGCCTAATTGGGCCCTCACTTCTTCGAGGCCACGTTTGAAAGGATTGTCTTCAGTGTCAGTAGATAGCGACCTATCCACTGACTTAACGCCTTCGTCAATAGCCTTTCCTAGTTCTTCTTTCTTGGAGGCTGCCCAATGGTTTAATTCGTGCAACCTCTCTTCGATGCATACTGATAAATTACTAATTTGCGTGGTCATTTCCCGTATTTTTAGATCAACAGCGCCTTCATGTTCCTTTACTTCGGATATTGATCTATTAAGTGAATCCTTTTGTTCAGGAAAACTTTCTTGCGTCTGTTTAATTACGGTGAGTTCTAGAGATAAAGTTTGTTGTGACCCACTAAGCTCGCAAACTTGGATTCTTAAATCGCTTTGTTAGTCATGAGTGTGGTGATAAGGCCAATTTGTTTACACATTTCTTCCTGTGCCTTCTCGATCTGTGGAACTAATTCGACCTGTGACTGTAAGCTGTTAACTTTTGCTGTTAGCTCGGCTTTAGTTTGCTGTATCTGAGCCGAAGTTTGTTGAACTTGTGAAGACAAATCAGTCTTTAATTGTTCGCTCTGAGCTGATAGTTCGTTTTTATTTTGTTCTATTTTTAAAGACATTACTTGCATCATATTCATAATTTCATTTAATTTTAGAGTTAAAATATCTGTTGGAGAGACAACTTCCGATTGTTGTGTTGTGGTTGAACCATTTTATAACTAATGCAAATAATGTTTACTGTCACAAGCAATCAATATATAAGTCGTCACTATGTGTTAAAAATCATTTTGCTGTCTACTGCTAAAGCGATGAAAAATAAAAGATAGCGAAAATGTCTATACATAAATACGATAGATAACAGTTTATATTATACAGAAAGACTAATAAAGAGAAATTGACATGCGAGAAAGGAAAAAAAACGAAATAATTTTTCAAGCCTGGTGCTGCGACGTGCAGTTCTGGTAGCGCAGGTCTGGAATCAGCTTACACGCCAGTCGGGATCGTTGTTTATTTCATGGAACAAAATTACATATAAAAATTAGACAAAGTTCCTGTCACAATGGGAGCCAGTGTATAATAATTATATATTAAATATTGATATTCATTACGTCTGACATAATTATTCTGATTTAAATGTCTCTGTAAAAGTCTCTGGTCATTTTCTGATAAGATGCTGCGAAATTCCTGAAAAGGAAGAATTTTATCTACTTCTTACAACCACAGATGTGGTGTCGATGCAGCTCGTAGTTTCTTGCTTTATGGTCTGCAATGATGTGGGATCCTGTAAACATTTTAATATAATTTCTTGGGTAACAGAAGGTCTTTATGTACCAAATGTAAACTTCACTACCCAATCTGGAATTGCCAGGAGTATCTGTGTCTAACATAACAGTCAATTTTATGAAACTTCCTGGCAGATTAAAATTGTGTGCCGGAACCGAGACTCGAACCTGGGACCTATGCCTTTCGCGGGCAAGCGCACTACCGACTGTGCTATCCCGACACGACTCACGATGCCGCCTCACAACATTGCTTCAATTTTATAATTAGCTTCAAATAAAGTCCCGTGTGTAAAATCTGCAGGTTCGTAATTCCAGGTGAGGTAGCTCATGTAGACTCTCTTTCTACTGCACCAAAATTACATGCAGAAAGGTGAAAAGAGTACATAGAGCAGCTCTACAAAGGAAATGAACTTAGAGACGATGTTATAGGAGGGGAAGAGGAAGTAGATCAAGGTGAAATAGGAGATACTATACTGAGAGATGAATTTGACAGACCCCTGAAAGACCTGGATGACATACCCTCAGAGCTATTAAAGTCTCTGGGAGAGCCAACCATTTGAACTGGTGTGTATACCCTCAGACTTTAAGAAAAATGTAATAATCCCCATTCCAAATAAGCAGGCGTAGACAGGTGTGAAAATTACACAACCATCAGTTTCATAAGTCATGGTTGCAAAATTTTAACACGAATTATCTACAGGAGAATGGAAAAGCTGGTAGAAGCTGACCTCGGGGAAGATCAGTTTGGATTCAGGAGGAACGTAGGATCCCGGGAGGCAATACTCACTTTACGACGTATCTTAGAAGATAGATTAAGGAAAGGCAAACCTACATTTTTAGCTTTTGTAGATTTGGAGAAAGCTTTTAACAATGTTGACTGGGCTACACTATTTCAAATTCTGAAGTCAGCAGGGGTAAAATATAGGGAAATGAGAGTTATTTATAACTTGTACAAAAGCCAGACCGCAGTTATTAGACTCGAAGGGCATGAAAGGGAAGCATCAGCTGGGAAGGGAGTAAGGCAGGGTTGTAGCCTTTCTCCCATGTTGTTCAATTTGTACATTGAGCAAGCTATAAAGGAAAGCAAGGAGAAATTTGGTGAAGGAATTAAAGTTCAGGGGGAAGAATTAAAAACATTGCGTTTTGCCGACGGCATAGTAATTCTGTTAGATACAGCAAAGGACCTGGAAGCGCAATTGTACGGAATGGACAGTGTGCTGAAAGGTGCTTATAAGATGAACATTAACAAAACTAGGGTAATGGAGTGCAGTCTAAGAAAATCGGGTGATGCTGAAGGAATTAGATTAGGTAACGAAGCAATCCACTCCCATGAACCACAGACATTGCCGAGGCGGGGTGGCTTGCGTGCCTCAACGATACAGATAGCCGTACCGTATGTGCAACCACAACGGAGGGGTATCTGTGGAGAGGCCAGACAAACGTGTGGTTCCTGAAGAGGGGCAGCAGCCGTTTCAGTAGTTACAGGGGCAACAGTTTGGATGATAGACTGAGCTGGCCTTGTAACATCAGCTAATGTGGCTTTGCCACACAGCTACTGCGAACGGCTGAAAGCAAGGGGAAACTACAGCCGTTACCTTTCCCGAGGTCATGCAGCCCTACTGTATGAACATATGATGATGGCATCCTCTCGGGTAAAATATTCCGGAGGTAAAATAGTCCCCCATTCGGATCTCCGGGCGGGGACTACTCAGGAGGATGTGATCATCAGGAAAGACAATATTGGCATTCTACGGGTCGGAGCGTGGAATGTTAGATCCCTTAATCGAGTAGGAAAATTAGAAAATTTAAAAAGGGAAATGGATAGGTTGAAGTTAGATATAGTGGGGATTAGTGAAGTTCGGTGGCAGGATGAACAGGATGTCTGGTCAGGTGAGTACAGGATTATAAATACAAAATCAGTTGGGGGTATCACAGGAGTAGGGTTGATAATGAATAAGAAAATAGGAATGCTGGGAAACTACTACGACCAGCACAGTGATCGCATTATCATTGTCAAGAGAGATACGAAGCCAACACCGACAACAGTAGTACAGATTTATATGCCAACTAGCTCTGCCGATGATGAGGAAATGGAAGAAATATATGAGGAGCTACAGGAAATTATTCAGACAATTAAGGGAGAGGAAAACTTAATTGTTATGGGAGACTGCAATTCGGTAGTAGGACAAGGAAGGGAAGGGAAGATAGTAGGTGAATATGGTTTGGGCAAAAGGAATGACAGAGGAAGCCGCCTGGTAGAATTGTGCACAGAACATAATTTAGTTATAACAAACACCTGGTTCAATAATCACGAAAGAAGGTTGTATACGTGGAAGAGACCAGGAGATACCGGGAGATACCAGATAGATTTTATAATGGTAAGACATAGATTTCGGAACCAGGTTTTACAGTGTAAGACGTACCTATGGGCAGATATAGACTCTGACCATAACTTGTTGGTTATGAACTGTAGGTTGAAACTAAAGAAACTACAAAAAGGTAGGAAAATAAGTAGATGGGACCTGGATAAATTGAAGGAACCTGAGGTTCTTAAGAATTTCAAAGGGAGCCTTAGGCAACAATTGACAGAAACGGGGGAAAATAAAACAGTACAGGAGGAATGGGTAAAATTGAGAGATGAAATAGTGAAGGTAGCAGAGGACAAAATAGGTAGGAAGGCAAGACCTACAAAAAATCCTTGGATATCACATGAGGTACTAAATTTAATGGATGAAAGGAGAAAATATAAAAATGCAGTAAATGAAACAGGCAAAATGGAGTACAGACGACTAAGAAATGATATTGACAGGAAGTGCCCAATGGCTAAGCAGGAGTGGCTAGAAAGCACATGCAAGGATGTAGAAGAATGTATAAATAGCGGAAAAATAGATACAGCTTATAGGAAAATAAAAGAAACATTTGGAGATAAGAAAAAGAGCTCTATGAATATCAAGGACACTGATGGAAAACCAGTTCTCAGCAAAGAAGGGAAAGCTGAAATGTGGAAAGAGTATATAGAGGGGCTCTACAAAGGAAATGAACTTCGAGACAATATTGTAGGAAGGGAAGAGGATGTAGATGAAGATACTGTACTGATTGAAGAATTTGACAGAGCCCTGAAAGACCCAAGTCGAAACAAGTCCCCTGGAGTAGATGATATCGCCCCAGAGCTACTGACGTCTCGGGGAGAACCAGCCATGACAAACCTGTTTCACCTGGTGTGTACGATGTATGAGGCAGGCGAAGTACCCTCAGACTTTAATAAAAATGTTATAATCCCCATTCCAAAGAAAGCAGGTGCAGACAGTTGTGAAAACTACAGAATCAGCAGTTTAATAAGTCATGATTGCAAAATATTAACACGAATTATATACAGAAGGATGGAAAAGCTGGTAGAAGCCGACCTCGGGGAAGATCAGTTTGGGTTCAGGAGAAATGTAGGAACACGGGAGGCAAAACTCACTTTACGACTTATCCTAGAAGATAGATTAAGAAAAGGCAAACGTACATTTCTAGCTTTTGTAGATTTGATGAAGGCTTTTGACAATGTTGATTGGAATAAACTCTTTCAAGTTCTGAAGCAAGCAGGAGTAAAATATAGGGAGAGTAAGGTTATTTACAACTTGTACAAAAACCAGACAGTGGTTGTCAGAGTTGAAGGGTGTGAAAGGGATGCAGTGGTTAGAAAGGGAGTAAGACAGGGTTGTAGTCTTTCTCCATTGTTATTCAATTTGCAGATTGAGCAAGCTATACAGGAAAGCAAGGAGAAATTTGGAGAAGGAATTAAAGTTCAGGGTGAAGAATTAAAAACATTGCGTTTTGCCGACGACATAGTAATTCTGTCAGTTACAGCAAAGGACCTGGAAGAGCAATTGAACGGAATGGACAGTGTGCTGAAAGGTGCATATAAGATGAACATTAACAAGAGCAAAACTAGGGTAAAGGAGTTCAGTGTAAGAAAATCAGGTGATGCTGAAGGAGGTAGATTGGAAAACGAAGCAATAAAGGAGGTAGATGAATTTTGTTACTTGGGCAGTAAAATAACAAATGATGGTCGCAGTACAGAGGATATAAAATGCAGAATGCAATGGGTAGAAAATCGTTCTTAAAAAAGAGAAATTTGTTAACCTCGAATATTGATTTAAGCCTAAGGAAGTCCTTTCTGAAGGCATTTGTGTGGAGTGTTGCCTTGTATGGGAGTGAGACATGGACGATAAACAGTGCGGACAGAAAGAGGATTGAGGCTTTTGAAATGTGGTGCTACAGAAGAATGCTGAAGATTAGGTGGGTGGATCGCATAAATAATGAGGAGGCACTGAAGAGAATTGGCGAGAAAAGGAATTTTTGGCATACCCTGACTAAAAGAAGGGATCGCTTGGTAGAACACATTCTTAGACATCGAGGAATCGTAAATTTAGCATTGGAGGGAAGTGTTTGGGGTAAAAATCGCAGAGAAAGACCAAGAGATGGATACAGTAAGCAGATTCAGACAGATGTAGGTTGCCGTTCTTATGTGGAGATGAAGAGGCTTGCTCAGGATAGGGTATTGTGGAGAGCTGCATCAAACCAGTCTCCGGACTGAAGACCACAACAACAACAACAACGAAGAAATAAAGGAGGTAGGTGAATTTTGTTACTTGGTCAGTAAAATAACAAATGATGGTCGCAGTACAGAGGATATACAATACAGAATGTCAATGGGAAGAAAAGCATTTTTGAAAAAGAGAAATTTGCTAACATCAAATATTAATCTAAGTGTAAGGAAGTCTTTTCTGAAGGCATTTGTGTGGAGTATTGTCTTGTATGGGAGTGAAACATGGACGATATTCTGTGCGGACAGGAAGAGGATAGGGGCTTTTGAAATGTGGTGCTACAGAAGAATGCTGAAGATTAGGTGGGTAGATCGCATAACTAATGAAGACGTACTGAACAGAATTGGCGAGAAAAGGAATTTTTGGCATACCCTGACTAAAAGAAGGGATCGCTTGGTAGAACACATTCTTAGACATCGAGGAATCGTAAATTTAGCATTGGAGGGAAGTGTTTGGGGTAAAAATCGCAGAGGGAGTCCAAGAGACGCGTATAGTAAACAGATTCAAGTGGATGTGGGTTGTCGTTCTTATGAGGAGATGAAAAGGCTTGCTCAGGATAGGGTATTGTGGAGAGCTGCATCAAACCAGTCTCCGGACTGAAGACCATAACACAATAAGACAAAAGCAGAAGAAGTCTCCCTTAATTTTCTTGCATCAAAAATTAAGGAATCTGTTTTCTTAATGCCTATATAAAAGCGAAAGGGCTCTCTCTCTCTCTCTCACTGACTAAACACGAAGACTATTTCACCTACGAAGCATAAATCTGCAAATTTTATTTAATTTGAAAATTTGGAAAACGAATCCTTTTTCTCGATTTATTCTTTCGTGCAGGGCATTCCTTCGGTGAACAAGTCAGAAGTAAAATGTTTTTGAGTTTACCTTCAAGTAATAAACATTTCGTACTAACGAATATTCTTAATAATAATCGTACCAATGGAATTATAATGAAGAACAATGTCCGAGCAACTTCATGTGTCCTTTCCATGACAAGATGTGAGGAGAGAGAAGCCACGTGGCAGAGGGAGGCGGCACCAGCCACAGTGGTACTTACTTTTCAGGTAATGAGTGATAGCAGTGGGAAGCTCTCCACCCATGGAACAGCTTTTTATACCTACTTCCTGTTTACTTTGAACGTCTTATTAGAAGTTTCGTTTCGTCATTTTGCCCTGTTATGGACAACCAAAACTTTTATCTTTTCGCTGACTGTGCTTTCTTGTTCCGGCTATAGATTTCCATTTTGGTTACCTACGCTCCTTTCCCCTAATGCGACTTTTTGACGGTAAGCCGTGGAACTGGAGTAATGAAAAGAATTTTTAAAAATGTAATTTTGAGATTTTCTGTTAAATAGTATTGAGCCTGAATATCCTGAAATAAAATTTGAGCTTCCAGTAAATCGTCTTGAACGAGGCTTGTCTATTTCGAATACTACTTTGTTTCATACATTGATGAGCGTAAAAGATGAGTCGGTCTTTGAAGATTCATTGTTTCCAGATGATCAAAAAACAACATTCTCCTCTTTCTCTTGACGGTAACAATATCTTCTGTGTTTTCATACAATTAATGGCTGTGACTTACAAGAAAAGTACATGGGCTCGAACAAACATATCTATATGAACGTTTGGTTACAGTATCTCTACGTACACCTCAAGGTGGGAGTCGTTTTTCTGTAAAGCTCTGCAACCATGCTCTAGATAGCACTGTAGATGTAATTGTAGACGCCATACGTAATGCTCATATCTTAACTATAACTTATGTAATAATAATTGTACATGTTCTCTGGCGGATTGTCATCAAAAGCCGTGATGATAGTTGCAACTTTAGCCTTCTTCCCGAAAGACTGTTGGTATTTACAGCCACTGCTTCCATCGCCTCTTCCCGCACTTACCGTAGCACTACCGCTTGCAATGAGTTGTTCGTCATTATCATCCCTGTTATTATTATGAGTTTGTAACAACATTATCTAACATATGCAAATATATCTGTACCATAACAGATACGAGAAAGCAAATGATTCCTCTTCTACACTAATACCACCTTCACGAAGAAGGGTTCTTCGGTAACTTCATCTCAACTAATCGCAATACATTAGCAGGATTGATTAGCAATCGCCGCCCCATCTGACGCTTCACCACACGAATAAAATCACAAAACGCAAATTCCGAGGCACACTGCACCATCCCTACTGGCGAATCGACAGGTCAAAGTGCAATGCGGACTCCGCACACGCAGAGGCCTGCAAAGTTTTGCAAATGCGGGAGTATCACTAGTGCAATAAGGGAACTGTACTTTATCTCTCATACGATTTGGATGTATATGTGTTTGTTCGAGCCCAGGTACTTTCCTTGTTAGAAGTACTGTTCGTAATACCTCTATACAACTAGTGCACTTGTGAATCAGGGATTCAGTCACACCACCACTATTCTTCCTCTAGAGGCACAGCAGAGTACAGGAAGCAGTTCTTGTCCTTAAAACAACAATTTATTTATATTTTTAGCCAAATTTATGATATTTTTTACGAGATAATAGTATTAATATTTTATGAAATAATGCTAAGATCACACTGCAAGATGATCGGGTTTATCACTGAAAGGTGTCATATATGGGTCTCTGCTACAATTGATTTTTAACTACTTATTGAGGCACTCCACATATTATTTTGAAAATGTTCTGGTGTGTGGTCGAATGTATAATATTTCGCTGGTGGATAGTCACACGCAAAAGAATATGTGTATCCTACTGTTTTATGTATGACTATCCTCCTGCAATTAATCATGAGTAAATTAGATGATAACAGTGGTTAGCTTTTTCGGCCTCTGGGCCTTGTTTTGAACACTATGACGGAGGCGCAGGGAGCGTGGAACGGGCCTCACCGCGACGGTCTGCCCGCTGGCCACCAGCAGGGCGTCGAAGCGGTCTCTGACGCGGAAGATGGCGGCCGGCCGCTGCCTCGCTCTGGACTGGACGCGACCCGACGCCCGCATGCGCATGCGCAGTCTCTGGCTGCAGCGTGCGAGGCGGCTCTTCTCTCCAAAGCTACACAGACTGGCCGCGGGCGGCGACGGAAGGACGCCTGTCAGGTAAACGCGACCAGTGAGTGCAACACAGTGACCAGGCTACACATCACCGTTTGGTTGGACAATACAAGGGACACTCAAAGAAGAAACGAGCCAGAGGCATAATTACAGCAACCAGCATCTGTATGTTACGAGTATTGACCGTCGCTGTTGAGACACTTGTCCCATTGTGACACAATTCGGTGAATGTTTGTCTCATAAAACTCTCGGTCCTGTGATGTGAACCAGTTCCGCACGAACAACTGGACTTCGTCGACCCACCTCAACTGGTATGGTTTTCACTGTCACTTGGCGGTCGTGGGTACTGAGTGCATTAACCAGCTGGACTGTGTCTTCGATGATGCAGTGTGGTGCTCCAGACCAGACCGTGCATCACCGGCTAAAGACTCCCTTTTTTTTCTTGAAGTGCTTGAGACAATCTTGAACCATACAAGCGGCATAGAGCGTTCGCCGTACGCTTGTGATATTCTTCGAGAAACGAGATAAAACGCAATTTGCGATCAGTTATGGCTTCACTGTAATAGGTTTAGATGGAATACGAAAGTGCGGCGAATGAAAATTTGTGCCCGACCGGGATTCGAACCCGGAATCTCCAGCTTACTAAGCAGACGCATTGACCACTCCGACACCGACGAAACAGTCACCAGCCCGACTGCAGAGGACTCTTCCCTGCACGTCACCCGCCACACCCAAATCTCCATTCGCCACGTTGTCTCTTTCCTATTACCGTAGCGTCTTTGTTCTGTAACGCTCTCAGCCACAATACTGTATGCCCGCATCAGGGAGAACAGACCATGAGGTATCGAAACGCAATGAATTGTCGTCAGCAGCCAAGCCTCGGCTTGTATACAATTATATAACTTTTTGACGGCGTTACAGCGTTAGCTGAATGAAATAAATCTAATCTAGCACAGTGAAGCCATAACTGATCACAAATTGCAGTTTATTTCATTCAGTGAACTCTGTAACGTTGTCAAAAAGTTACATAATTAAATACAAGTCGAGGCTAGGCTCCTCACGACAATTGTGTCCCGACAGTATTATGGCTGCGAGCATTACAGAACAAATAGGCTGTGACAATAGGAAAGAGACAGCGTGGCGAAAAGAGATTTGGGTGTGGCGGAATACGTGCAGGGAAGAGTCCTCTGCAGTCGAGCTGGTCACTGTGTCCTCGGTGGCGGAGTGGTCAACGCGTGTGCCTAGTAAGCAGGAGATCCAGGGTTCGAATCGCGGCCGGGCACAAATTTTCATTTGCCGCACTTTGGTATTCCATCTAAAATTTAGTACAGTGAAGCCATAACCGAACGCAAATTGCGCTTTATTTCATTCAACGATCGCTGTAACGTCGTCAAAAAGATATATCATTCTCCAAGAAATGTCCGTTCACCCAACCCCTTTCGTTGTCAGAAAACGAACAACGCCTCTTTGCTCTTCCTACGACGCCTCCACGTCACTGTTTGCAATGTGACTGGGAGCGTTGGACGATTGATGCATGCTGCTGCTAGCTTTGTATAGTCGCTCTAAGGGTTGAACTTCGATACTCTGGTCGGAACCACACGTGGTAACACACGCCACGATACTACCCTCCTGTCACCAGTTTACGCTTTCAAGACTCACGCTTGTTTCTTTCTGAACGCCCCTTATATTGTGCGTCCTGACAAAATGGTAATGTCTTCATTTACGTGTTAAGATTCCATGAAATTAGCTATTCATTCATCTTAAAAAGGCAGTGGTTGATTTCAATTAAACTTATCTTGACAAAACTACAGCTCCCTTAACAATCTTCTAAGTGGCCATTACGTACAAGGTGCGTCTGATAAGCTCAGTGAATGCTCTTTGGAAATAAAAGAAACAACAGCTACAAGCAAAATATCTTTTCTGGCCACCGAAGTATCTACATCTACATGCGTACTGCACAATCCACTGTAAGGTACGTGGCGGAGGGTACACTGTACCACTACTATAAATTTCCTTTCCTATTAGAGCACCAAATAGAACGAGGAAAATAAGAATGCCTATATGCGCCGTACGAGCTCTAATTTCTCTTATCTTGTTTTTGTGATCACTACACGAAATGTAAGTATGCGGCAACAAGATCGTACTACACTCGCCTTCAACTTCCGACCCTCTAAATTTCCTCAACAAAATTTCACGAAATGAACGTCGTCTTTCCTCCAGCGATCCCCAGTTGAGTTCCCGGGGCATTTCCGAGACACGCTTTGGTCGAACGTACCAGTAACAAACCTAGCTGCTCACCTCTGAACTGCTTCTATGTCATCGTACAAACACATCTGCTGCAGGTCCCAAACACTTGAGCAATACTCAACACTTTATACGTGGTCTCTTTTACAGATGAACTACATCTTCCCAAAATTTTCCCAATAAAACGAAGTTGGCTGTCTGCCTTACTCACAACTGTCTTACATGTTCGTTCCATTTCATATCACTCTGCAATGTTACGCTTAGATATTTGAACGATGCGACTGCATCAAGAACCTCCCTACTAATGCTGTATTCGAACATTATACGATTGTTTTTCCTACTCATGCGCATCACCTTACTTTTTTCTACATTGAGAGCTAGCTGCCATTCTTCACACCAACTAGAAATTTTGTCTAAGTCATCCTGTATGTTATTACAGTGAGATAAAGATGACACCCTTCCATACACCACAGCATCGTCAGCAAAGAGCCGCAGATTATAAGTTACACTGCCCATCAGATCATTTATATAGATAGAAAATAATAACTGTCCTATCACACTCCCCTGGGGCACGCCTGACGATACACTCGTCTCTGATGAACACTCGCCGTCGAGAACAATGTAATCGCTGTTGCCTACAATACACATCTGACATCGGTTCTACAACGTTGGAAACTGTCAGCAAACGCTTCGAAGCACAGAGGTCTTGCGTTGTTGGATCTCTGCAAAGCTTAGAGAAGCGTAAGCCATTCAGGGCAATTTAAGGCTTTGCGTGGTAAGGGGCGCTTGTTGACATGACCCTCAATGTTCCCAGAACGAAACACTCTCACGTAATTTGATAGAGAATTCTAAGAAACTCTACTCATATGTCAATCGGCAAACCCACTATCAGTACTTACATTACACAATAGAAATGATGATTCTACTAATGACACTTCTGTTTAACCTCAACAGCTTGACACAACTTCCAAAATTACTTCACCAAAGAAGACGAAGCAAATACTCCAGAATACGTATCTAGAACAGGTGCCAGTATGAGTAATTTAGGAAGTACATATCCGCGGAGTATTAAAGCAACTTAAATCTCTTAAGAAAAGTAATAAAGTGGTTCAGAGTGTATACAAGTCAGGTTCCTTTCACAGTATGCTGATGCAATAGCCCCATGCCTAGTTATCATAGAGAACGGCTCGCTCAGCGAACAATCCGTACCTAAAAACTGGAAAGTTGCACAGGTCACTTCAATATTCAAGAAAGGCAATGGGAGTGACCCGCAAAATTACATGTCTGTATCACTGACGTTGGTTTGCAGCAGGATTTTGTAACATATACTTTCCTCAAATATTATGAAGTACCTCGATGGGAACGACCTATTGTCGCATAGTCAACACGGATTCAGAAAGTATCGTTCTTGAGAAACACAGCTAACTCTTTACTCACATTATGTGTTGAGTGCTATCGACAAGGGATGTCAAATAGATTCTGTATTTCTAGATTTCCGGATGGCATTTGACAAGGTACCCGACAAGCGTCTCCTAATAAAACAGCTTGCTTGTGGAACATAGCCACCTTTTCGCGATTTGATACGTGATTTCCTCTCGACAAGGACATACTACGTTGTAACTGACGTTAAGTCATCGAGAAGACATAAGTGACGTCTGGCGTTACCCAAGGAAGTAGGGCTCCTACTCTTCTTTATTTTTATAAACGATTTAGCAAACAAACTCATTACCTCTCTTAGACTGTTCGCGGATGGTTCTGTCATTTGTCAGTTAGTAAACACGCCAGAAGATCAAATGGACATGCAAAATGATTTACATTAGATATAATCGTAAGTGTGTAGTTATATATATGACCACTAAAATAAATCAGTTAAATTTTATTTACACGATAAATCTTTCAATCTAAAGGCCGTCAATTCAATTAAATACCTAGGAGTAACAATTACGAACAACCTAAATTGGAAAGAACACGTGGTATATGTTGTAGGGTTGGCGAACAAAAAGCTACGTTTCATTGGCAGATGCAACAGATCTACTATAAAAACTGCCTACACTACATTTGTACGTCCTATATTGGAGTATAGCTGTGCATTATGGGATTCACGCCTGGTGGGACCGACGGACGAGTTAGAGAAAGTTCAATGAAGGGCAGCTCGTTTTATATTGTCACGGTATAAGGGAGAGAGTGAGAGACTTCAGTATTGCCCCTTTGCTTTCAAACAGTAAAAGGACAACGCAACGATGTTCAGTTTAATAAATTATTCGTAGGTTATCGATTTGATAATTTGTGGCGAAAGAGAAATATTGTGTTACTTGGTTGTGTGAGGCCTGTAGCAGGGGAGAAAAACACGCTTTCAGAGCTAACGGCGACCGGAGGCGAGCACGAGTGTGGCTCTGTTATTCAGAGGGTCAGCGGTTCCCAGAAGACGCCTTACGGTGAAAAGCCACAGTAGGTAGGTAGGACTGAGCCGTGAGCCTTCCAAGTATCTGGCTGGCGCCACCGACGGTGGCGTCGTCTAGGCGGGAGCATCTGGAGCAATAGAACACTTGGCGTATCATGCTTTGCAAAGGTATAACTGAGACGTCTGGCGCCGAGTTGGCGAACGCCAGGGTGGCACCCGCTAGGACACTGTACGTCTCTGGCGCCGAGCTGGCGGGCGCCGCAATTATATAACAGCGATGGAGTTTGGCCGTTTGCTGGGAACAACTTGCTGGCCGTGTTATCGAAGGTGTCTGAAGGCCATCTGCCGCTACCGTGAGATCGCTGGACGGAAGGGCGAGGCCCGACCAGTAGAAACGCTGGAGAGTTGGCCATTGGCTGCTGTTTTATAGTAAGGGGGTTCGGGCTGTTCGACTCCCAAACGCAAGCCGTGACTGGCCGTACTTTGGCGCCTAGATGTGTATTCGCGTTTGAGTAGAGATAGGCGGAGCCTGGAGGCTTTGCAGAGACGAGACGGAGATTTTAGAAGTTAGAGAGAAGGAGACGGGTGTTTGGGCAGCCGAGGAGAGCAGACGCTTCTCTTCGGCTCTCAGTTTTATACTTGTCTTCGAGCAGCGGTATTTAGAGTTTATGGTACATTTTTTGGAGTAGCTCCAAAACTTGTACTAATAGCGCTGAGAGCAAGGTCAGCCTGCCTGACATTAGACGCACTGACGCGCTAATTGCGATTGTCAGAGTTCTGGTGTCATCTCTGCCTACACGTAAATTGTCTTTAGTGGCACTACATAGCCGAACTAGTGAGATCATAGTCACTAAGATCCGCCGGGGTCGAAGTTGGCGGATAATATTTAAATATTGCTTCTGGAATACGAAGCTGAATTATCTCCGGGTCCGTGACTTGCAGCTATCGACACACACAGCCGGCGTACATCCGTCGTGTTGCTGAAATCACCATCCAGCACAGTGTTGGTACGGTATCGCATGCATTTGCTAGTGTTTCAAGGGGTATTCACGTTATCGAACAGTTGAAAACGTTAGGTAAACTCACAGAAATCTGGTATCGGAATATTCCTCTCAATTACGCCAAGGTTTCCAGTTAAATGTGGGTTGTCACAAGTGTTTAGTATCAAATACAATTATGTTCAACTTACCAGTCACTTCCTGTAGGAGTGTATATTATATTTTGTAAATTCGTACAATTTGTTCTATGTTCATTTGAATGTGTATCTTGCTTTCAACTCTGACGTTCATTTGACTTCAGAGAATACAACGATTGAAAACAAATTTCTTTACTCAGATCATTAAAATTAGTTAACCCCCCTTTACACAATTTTGGATGGGTTTTATTAGTAGGAAACTAGAGGATAAATTAATTAAATGTTCGATGGTGTGTCAGCCACACCTATCCTTTAATATCAAGTGAACAAACCATTTGCATACCGTTCGTCCTCCCTCCCCCCCTCCATTACCTTGTATTTCCAACATAACCACATAAATATACCAATCAAGAGTATCACGAAAATGATGCACGAGTTGGGTTGAAAATCATTAACAGAAATGTGGTGTTCGTTACGGCTAGAAATATTTTAGAAATTTCTTTCACTAACTTTCTCTTCCGAATGCGAGTGTATTTTGTTAGCATCCGCCTGTATAGAGCGACAAGATCATCGTCATAAAATAAGAGAAATCAGATGGAAAATGGAAAGGTTTAGGTGTTCCTTTTTCCCGCGAACAATCAGAGAATGGCACTGTAGAGAAACATCATAAAAGCGGTTTGATGAACCCTCTGACATGCACTTCATTGTGACTTGCAGAGTATTTATGTAGATGCTGGCCTTAAAGTCTCCGTCCTCCGACCCCCTGTCTCTGAAAATTAACCTTATCTGCCTACCTGCATCATGATCAGTGAAGCGGTGTCAAAGGTAATTGACAGGGTCACTCCGCATAGTTACTTACGGCGATAAAAATTTCTCCATTCAAACATACATACATGTAGTAGTGGCACAAACTGAAATCCCTATTCTATCACCTTGAGATACCCAAAACGTTGCTATTTAATTTATGTAAATATAATTGGGCCTATTCAAGACAGAAGCTGCCACCAGAATCTGTCTGTTTGTGATCAGGCTGCAGCAGCAAGTAGGCAAAGAAGCCATTTATACACAGTCAAAGAAGTCCCAGGATATATATTCCATGGTTAAACAGTATACATAGTTATTGAAAGAACAGACTGAATTATTGATTATTCTGGTGCTGAATGTATAACGTTCTGAATGTTAATCTGTATAGTTATCACTATGATAAATAGTGGATTTGGAAGTTGCTTCTTCACTTTAAAGTTTTATTCAGTGATATACTTCAAGAGAATATTATATAAAGACATGTTTATGACAATCACAACTAAAGAAGGAAACTGATAGAGGCACAACGTAAGTTGGACCTCTCTCCTTAATATGGTTTCTACATAATGATTAATTGCAACCAAGTAACACTAAATCTTCAGTAAGGAAGCTGTATTTATATTCAGTCTACACCTACTTGTGCTAGGCTGAACTTTGTATAAAGAACTGTTACATCGCTTGTAAGGTATACTGCGCCATCAGCCTTACAATATCATATGTAAACTGCGATTTCCCTCTTTGAAGGGTAAATGTGCAGAATTTCATCAAGATTGTACTGAAACTGTATATCAATAATAAACAGACATTTGATATCAAGTACATAGAACCAGAAAATGACTAACCTGAAGGAAACTTGGGCGCGAGACATGAGGAGAATATCTGGAGGCCTAGTAACAGCCCAAGGGCGATAAAAAGCGAACAGAACATGCGGGCAGCGTCGCCGCCGCCATGTGCGTCCGTTGTCATGATCAGCACCTGCAATTAAATCAGAGCAATGAATCTTAATGAGCCCATTTAAGCACGCCAAGACATAGAGAGACAAATAAATCCACTCCACCACTGTCTTTTGCACGCTGCAGTACAACTTCAGATATACGTTGTAGCCGGCCGCGGTGGCCGAGGAGTCTGAGGCGCTCCAGTCACGGTCTGCACGGCCACTACGGTCGGGGCTTCGAATCCCCCCTCGGGCATGGATATTTGTGCCGTCCTTAGTCTTAGCTAGTTCATAAGTAGTTTGTAAGCTTAGGGACTGATGACCCCGTAGTTAAGTCCCATAAGTTCTACAAACATTTGAACATTTGATTATACGATGTACAGAATCCACACTACAAGCATTTTCAGTTTGCAAACACTGAGACGTTACTGCTGTATCGCCCGCCCTGATTGCCATTTATTTGTGTTCATTTGCTCTTGTCAGGAGCACTTAAACAAATCTTTGCATTAACAATTAAACAATACTTAATTGATATGAACATGATTTAGTGGTTTTTATTGACAGTTAAACAATACTTTATTTGTGATTCTTCAGTTTCTCCCGGCGTATTTGATAATCTAAATATCCACGGGTGTACTGCCGGTCTATAGTGTCCAACGGGCCCGTTTGACACTATAGATCGGCAGTACACCCGTGCATATTTTGAATACTTAATTTATCTGAACATTAATCGGTGGTTTTTCTTGCGATATGACCCAGGCGTTGATGTAGAAGTGGAGATGGCAAATTTGGTTTCACTTCATTTCTCCAACAACTATTCGTGTCACACTCTTTTTTTCCCTCCACAGGGTGTGCGAGAGAGTGCTTGCATGTTTTCTCCCCTGTAGAGTAATTGATGGGATAGTCATGCGGTGGTGGTAGTAGTTTGCAAGTTTTCTGCTTTCGCCAGCAGAGATAACAGTTGGTGAGTAGTGCAAAGAGTTCGCAAGCTATGCCTGTGCTCGATCTTGGGCACGTCGAAGATCTTGGGCAGGTCGAAGATCGCGATTTGTTGTAATTACGGTTTATGAAACTTATTTGTTAATTTAATACAATTATAATATTCGGTATTCCATGTTATTTATTGGAAACAAGAACGAAATTTCTCTACGAGAACATTTGTTGAGTTTATCGTTCTAGGCCACTCGGTTTTCCCCACGGTGTTTGAATTAAGTTGCAGTTACGTACACTGTTGGAATAGTTCAGTTCCAGAGTGCAAAGTGGACATGGCTAGCGCGTGGTTACGGAAGCAGATGCAGTGTAGGAGGAACAGTGTTTACGTACAGTACTAAAAGCAAAATTTATCGTAACGAATATTGTCGAGCCGAGGCGTTGTCCCGCGTGTATAAAATGTATTGGTATGAACCTATTATCTCCGAATATGCAAAATATGTACAACGTTGAAAATGGGAATGTTAGAGCAAGACGATTGGAGCTGGTGCAAAGATTTATTTTACCATTGACTATGTTTTTAAGAATTTTTGCCAAACCTAATTTTGTCGTAAATTTCTTTATTATTCTCAATCGCTTTCAGATAAATGTACCGTCTTTGTGCTTCTTGAAGGGAAAAAATACAGTTTCTGTAATAGTATTGCATGCCATATGCAAGTATAAGAAAGCATTTCGTTGTTTTTTTTTTTTTCCTGACTATCGCTAAAAGAGACACCGAGTAATTTTACGCATATCCGTCTTTGTAAACACAATGATCTACGCGCCAGCCCGCAACGGGCGCTGAAGAAGGCTGCGATCATAAAGGAAATCACGATGAGCAGCAGTCTCGTGGGATGCAGCAGGTCATTTCGGTGCGTGCTGTAGCTAGGTAGGCAGCACGTCTGTTCTGCGCCACGTTGGGGCAACACGTCCCGTGTGAGGACGGCATAAGTGCGAGGACATGAAGTAGAATGCTTATTTCGTTTGACTGGAACTTGTGGACTTAGCGCCAACTTCGGAGATTACTCTGTCGCTTGAATTTGTGTTGGGACTTATTGTGAACTGAGCTCCAAACTCAAATTTCGACTTGATCATCTTTCTGGATACACCTAGTCCTTTAGTGTTTTACGCGTACCAGTTTATGCAGACTGAAGTGACACAGACTTTGCAGAATAGTTTGTGGTCGCTGGCACTGCGACCTACCGAAAATGCAGAGACTGATTTTAGGAAGTTAGGGCTTCCTATTTTTGGAGCCAGACAGTCTTTCATGGCTGCGAATATTACAGCTATCAGAAATCAGGCGAAATTCCACAGCTGCTCACCACATATGTACCACGTTTGGGTATAATACCGACTGATCACACCAGAAATAGACAGTAGTTGCATCAGGAATCTCATCTTTAGTTCTTTGTTGTAAATTTCAATACACAAACAAAATATCGAACTTCATAGGGGTTGATTTGACTTGCCAGTCAGTGACAGGAATTATTTTCACTACAATCATTTAAATGTAAAAAACAGAAGTAGGATTAATATTCAAATGTGTTCGTTTCTAACTAATGGCAGTAGTGGCAATTATCTTTGGAACAGGGAAGCTGAATTAAAGTTTGTGTTGTGGAGGGAAGTCGTACATAGACTATTCCGAGGCGCATTAGTCGTTAGTGGTGTGGTAGTCTAACGGTTAAGACGTCTGCCTAGTAAGCATGGAGGTCCGGGTTCGATTCCCGGCCGCACCACAAATTTTAATTCAATGCTTCAGCTCTATCAATAATTTTTATGTGTTTTTTTAAATTTTTATAACTGTTGTTGCTCGTGTATGTTTTTCGATATGGTCCTTGATGCGACTACAATAAACAAATCGATAATCAGGTGTCTTGAACGAAATACTTTGTTGTTGTTGTTGTGGTCTTCAGTCCGGAGACTGGTTTGATGCAGCTCTCCACGATAACCTATCCTGAGCAAGCCTCTTCATCTCCACATAAAAACGGCAACCTACATCTGTCTGAATCTGCTTAATGTATCCATCTCTTGGTCATCCTCTGCGGTTTTTACCCCACACACTTCCCTCCAACGCTAAATTCACAATTCCTTGATGTCTAAGAATGTGTCCTACCAATCGATCCCTTCTTTTAGTCAAGGTATGCCAGAAATTTCTTTTCTCCCCAATTCTGTTCATTAACTCCTCATTAGTTACGCGATCCACCCACCTAATCTTCAGCATTCTTCTGTAGCACCATATTTCAAAAGCCTCAATCCTCTTCCTGTCCGCACTGTTTATCGTCCATGTCTCACACCCATACAAGGCCACACTCCATACAAATCCCTTCAGAAAGGACTTCCTTAGGCTTAAATCAATATTCGATGTTAACAAATTTCTCTTTTTCAAGAACGCTTTTCTACCCATTGCCATTCTGCATTTTACATCCTCTGTACTGCGACCATCATTTGTTATTTTACTGCCCAAGTAACAAAATTCATCTACATCCTTTATTGCTTCGTTATCCAATCTAATTCCTTCAGCATCACCTGATTTTCTTAGACTGCACTCCATTACCCTAGTTTACTCTTGTTAATCTTCATCTTATATGCACCTTTCAACACACTGTCCATTCCGTTTGAATGCTCTTCCAGGTCCTTTGCTGTATCTGACAGAATTACTATGTCGTCGGCAAAACGCAAAGTTTTTAATTCTTCACCCTGAACTTTAATTCCTTCTCCAAATTTCTCCTTGCTTTTCTTTATAGCTTGCTCAATGTACAAATTGAATAACATTGGGGAAAGGCTACAACCCTGTCTTACTCCCTTCCCAACCACTGCATCCCTTTCATGCCCTTCAACTCTGATAACCGCTGTCTGGTTTTTGTACAAGTTGTAAATAACCTTACGCTCCCTATATTTTACTCCTGCTTGCTTCAGAACTTGAAAGAGTTTATTCCAATCAACATTGTCAAAAGCCTTCTCCAAATCTACAAAAGCTAGAAATGTAGGTTTGCCTTTTCTTAATCTATCTTCTAGGATAAGCCGTAAAGTGAGTATTGCCTCCCGTGTTCCTACATTTCTACTGAACCCAAACTGATCTTCCCCGAGGTCGGCTTCTACCAGCTTTTCCATCCTTCTGTATATAATTCGTGTTAATATTTTGCAACCATGACTTATTAAACTGATGGTTCTGTAGTTTTCACACCTGTCTGCACCCGCTTTCTTTGGAATGGGGATTATTACATTTTTCTTAACGTCTGAGGGTATTTCGCCTGTCTCATACATCCTAGACACCAGTTCAAATAGTTTTGTCATGGCTGGCTCTCCCAGAGACTTCAGTAGCTCTGACGGGATATCATCTACTCCAGGGGCCTTGTTTCGACTTAGATGTTTCAGTGCTCTGTTAAATTCATCTCTCAGTATAGTATCTCCTATTTCATCATCATCTACATCCTCTTCCCTTCCTTCAATAGTGTCTCGAAGTTCATTTCCTTTGTAGAGCCCCTCTATATACTCTTTCCACCTTTCAGCTTTCCCTTCTTTGCTGAGAACTGGTTTTCCATCAGTGTCCTTGATATTCATAGAGCTGTTTTTCTTATCGCCAAATGTTTCTTTTATTTTCCGGTAGACTGTATCTATTTTCCCCCTATTTATACATTCTTCTACATCCTTGCATTTGCCTTCTAGCCATTCCTGCTTAGCCATTTTGCACTTCCTGTCAATCTCATTTCTTAGTCGTCTGTACTCCATTTTGCCTGTTTCATTTACTGCATTTTTATACTTTCTCCTTTCATCGATTAAATTTAGTATCTCCTGTGATATCCAAGGATTCTTTGTAGGTCTTGCCTTCCTACCTATTTTGTCCTCTGCTGCCTTCACTATTTCATCTCTCAATTTTACCCATTCCTCCTCAACTGTTTTATTTTCCCCTGTTTCTGTCAATTGTTGCCTGAAGCTCCCTCTGAAATTCTTAAGAACTTCAGGTTCCTTCAATTTATCTAGGTCCCATCCCCTTATTTTCCTACCTTTCTGTAGTTTCTTCAGTTTCAGCCTACAGTTCATAACCAACAAGTTATGGTCAGAGTCTATGTCTGCCCCTGGGTATGTCCTACACTTCAAAACCTGGTTCCGAAATCTATGTCTTACCATTATAAAATCTATCTGGTATCTCCCGGTGTCTCCTGGTCTCTTCCACGTATACAACCTTCTTTTGTGATTCTTAAACCAGGTGTTCGTTATAACTAAATTATGTTCCGTGCAAAATTCTACCAGGTGGCTTCCTCTTTCATTCCTTTTACCCAGACCATATTCACCCACTATCTTCCCTTCCCTTCCTTGTCCTACTACCGAATTCCAGTCTCCCATAACAATTAAGTTTTCCTCTCCCTTAATTGTCTGAATAATTCCCTTTAGCTCCTCATATATTTCTTCGATTTCCTCATCATCGGCAGAGCTAGTTGGCATATAAACCTGTATTACTGTTGTCGGTGTTGGCTTCGTATCTATCTTGACAATGATAATGCGATCACTGTGCTGGTCATAGTAGTTTACCCGCATTCCTGTTTTCTTAATCATTATCAATCCTACTCCTGTGATACCTCCAATTGATTTTGTATTTATAATCCTATACTCACCTTACTGGAAATCCTGTTCATCCTGCCACCGAACTTCACTAATCCCCACTATATCTAACTTCAACCAATCCATTTCCCTTTTTAAATTTTCTAATTTTCCTACTCGATTAAGGGTTCTAACATTCCACGCTCCGACCCGTAGAATGCCAGTACTGTCTCTCCTGATGATCACATCCTCCTGAGTAGTCACCGCCCGGAGATCCGAATGGGGGACTATTTTACCTCCGGAATATTTTACCCAAGAGGATGCCATCATCATATGTTCATACAGTAGAGCTGCATGTCCTCGGGAAAAATAACGGCTGTAGTTTCCCCTTGCTTTCAGCCGTTCGCAGTAGCTGTGTGGCAAAGCCACATTAGCTGATGTTACAAGGCCAGCTCAGTCAATCATCCAGACTGTTGCCCCTGTAACTACTGAAAAGGCTGCTGCCCCTCTTCAGGAACCACACGTTTGTCTGGCCTCTCCACAGATACCCCTCCGATGTGGTTGCACCTACGGTACAGCTATCTGTATCGTTGAGGCACGCAAGCCACCCCACCTCGGCAATGTCTGTGGTTCATGGGAGTGGCGAAATACTTTATATTCTGTATAAACAGTAACATATTTTTGGAGGGGCAAGAATAATATATTATGAACTGGCAGCTGCTATCAGACAACTATAATACTGGAGATTAGATTATGTTGCGTATTACAGGGCCAAACTTAAATTCAAGAATCTTAATATCAAAGTCGTCCGTAATTTTCATATAATGATAAAAACATAATTTATTGGACACAAGCAACTTGAAAGAATCAGGGTTTTTGAGGGTAAGCGACACCTGACCTTGTTCCCTCTCGTATCATTAATCCTTTCTCAAACACCCCACAACCTTTCATTTGACGATTCCTGCCAGGATTCCCTTTTTCCACATTTATTCCCCACCACAACATTTCAGCGTTTTCGCTGAATAATTACTTACAGGTAAACTTCAGCATAAATTCAAATGTTTGTAATTTTTATGGGACCAAACTAGACCCTTGACTTATAAACTACTTAACTAAGTTAAATTAACCTAAGAACAACACACACATCCATGCCCGAGGGAGGATTGGAACCTCTGACGCGGGAGGACTCGCGATCCGTAAGGTGGTGCTCCAGACCGCTCGGCTATCCCCGCGCGTCCTTAAGTAACACCTTGAACTGATTGAGTAATGGAATGTGTAGAGCAATTGAGAGGCTTCTCATGGGTATTTATTAAATACAGTTCAGATCACATACTTCTAAGCTGCTACCGAACTTTTAAGGTGCCCAATGGGAAGTGGTGGACGAGCTTCACGGAAGTGCTCCACCAACATCATGGAATACTGCCTGTAAGACGACCACCGCCATGCCGGCTCAGTAGAGCAACCTGGACACTTTACTTGGTAAGTTTGATCAATATATCAGGTCCAGGTATTGGTGCATCATATTGCCTAAACGATGCACCACACCACTGCAGTATCCATTCCATAGTCTTCAGGGAAAAACCGACCATCACAGGGTGGAGTAACGAACGCCCCTCTGCAGTAACAACAGTGAGTGATTGCGTAGGTTCAAAAGCCGGCCACTTGGATGGAACCTCGCAGTCTTTAGGGTGGCAAGAGTAAAATGTGAGGAAGAACAGATCGTAGCAACAGTTCCTGAACACTGTTAACCGTTCCACGAAAAGCTGAAAAGTGTGGGAGATGGTCAGGAAAATATCTGGGAGAGGCGGCAGGGGTCCAATGTCTACTGTAATATGGACTGCTATTCTTCAGACCAACTCAAGAGACATTTCCCAGTTTATGAATGTTTATTATTCAGCTCCTATTGTCTCCACCTCTCTGGATCCGGCTTTCAAGTGCCACCACAGAGTTCTTGTAGAGAGGGAAAATTTGGACTTTCGGTGCACCGTTGATGAAATTATAAACGTCCTTTAACAATATGGGAGCAGGATTCAGTCTTGTTTGTTGTCACAAGGGAAGGAAGTTCATTGTGCGCGATCCCAGGGCGAAGCAGTGAAGTTAGCGATGGTCATGCTGTGAGGAGCAGCAGCTAACAACTCGATGGCGGGGCCCATCGCCATGATAGAAACGTGGTCGTTGTGCATGTTGGACTCTGACATCCGCCAGTTGACCACACAAGTCCTTCGACAGTAAGAAGTCCAATAGAAGTTGAAGAATCACACCAGTTTTCTTAAATGTCCCCCTTCCATAACCTTTATCTTCTTCTTTTTGCCACGTTTCTGCTTATACAGGTCATTGACAGAGCCTCCTCAAATCTTCTCTTTTCACTCATATTCTATCGTTTAGGCCCACCTCCCAATTGACTCTCCCCCCCCCCCCCGTCCCAGTTACATCGTCCTTCACTTTGTCTATTTTGCACGTCATCTTCCAGTTGGTCTCCGGCACATTCTGTCCATTCTAGATCTCTTTAGGAAGTCTTTCTGGTCCCATTTTTTTAATGTCCCAAAACGATTTCTGTCTATCACATTCCATGATTTATTTTGGTTTTTGATCTTTCACGTGCTTCGTATTATTTGATTTCTTATCTTGTCTCTTCTAGTCTTACTACGTATCCCTCGAAGAATCCGCATTACTATCGCTTGTATCCTTATCATATATTTCCTTGTCCATGTCCAACATTCTGATGCATAAGTTAAAACTGAAAGATAATATCACTTGCAGATGATGATTTTTGCTTGAGCAGGTGTTTTCTAGTTTCTAATTACACATTAGTAAAATTCTGAACAATTTTATATTGCCGCGTGTAATGTCCACAGGGTCTAAAGAGTTATGCA